>CM039506.1:3613455-3796907 GCA_022432975.1 Begonia masoniana
CAAAGAGATCCGCTGGGAAGAGTGCGTTCGAAACCGATGCGAGGTCATTGCAAGACAAGGTTGAGCAGTTGTCGCCTTCCAGAATAGGTAATTTGTATGTGGAGTTTGATGTTAATACTTGATTTGTGGTGGGAAATGGAGGCAGAGAAGTAGACGAAGGAGGAGGGGAAGAAAGGGAGGGTACTGTTGAACTTGGAGACGTCATCCTTGGCTCTGATACCAAGTTGGTTTTACTGGTTTTCCAGAGAAAACAGAAGAAGGAGGTGAAGAAGAAGAAGGCTGTGATGAAGGCGGCAAAAGTTGAAAATAATTCTCATTGAATTTTAAGAAACAATGTTTCCCCTATATATATTGTACAGCAACAATGATGAGCATCGAGAAAAGAGAAAACTAAACCTCAACTATAATATAACAAATATAACAAATAGTCATACTCTAACACTAGCACGGAGAGGAAATTCAGAAGATGTTTTCAAGTTCTTGGTCAAAGCTCCCTTGTTCCTAGGCCTCGCATTTGAAAACAACATTACTTATAAACTTGTATATTTGGTGAAGATAGGATATATATGTATAGAAATAAGGAAATGGCAGGGGCCATGGGATCTTTGACTAGAACAAGCTTTGAAAATTTGCAGAAAGTGGTGGGGCTCTATACCTGTAAGCTATGGGTTTTCTTATGCTGACATCTTAGCCATGTGCCAAAAACACCCTCAGACACTGACTTATCCTTTGCTGCAGATTTTATGTAAGTGATTTCCTTCTAGACATATGATTTCTTTAAGCACTTTAACATTTCGTGACAAAATTTCATCATGGATTTTGCAGATCATTAAGGACGCGTGAAGCTCTTTAATAGATTATTGAGATCGCGAATATTGTATTGTATGACATGATCAAGAATTGGGATGATGATATCAAGATTAAAGTAGAGAAGTAAGGACTTTGAAAGTCTTTTAAGTGTAATCTCTTGTTTTTGTACGGCCTTTGCCATGATGGGTGCGCTCGCATAGTAGGTCAAGAAAGATTAATAAAATTGTGATTTTTGTTAGCAAGGGAAGATGGTAAGAGCCTTTTTTTTTTTTGCTCGGCTCTTCCCTTGTCGTGTGTGTTCTCTTTCCATGGCCTTTGTCATGATGGGTGCGCTCGCATGACAGTTCAAAAAAGATTAATAAAATTATGATTTTTGTTTGCGGGGGGAGATGGTACGAGCCTTTTTTATGCTCGGCTCTTCCTCTGTCGTATGTGTTCTCTTTGTCCTTTCTTTTTCTATGTTTAATGCTTGCCATCAAGAATGTTTGATTGATTTTGAATCTCCAGCGCAACACCACGTAAAAATATATCATGACTATGTTTAGGTGCTATCGAGCCCTCGAAGAGTGTACCAACACTGCCCCGTCACCCACATCGCGTGTAAACTAACAAGAAACCTCCACACAACAGAAGGTGCATAACAAACGACTCTGGTTGCTTTAGATGCTCACACATTGATGGAATCCAAGGCAATCGAAGACCATTGTTAGAAAGGCTCAATCGACCCCAAATAAACATCATGTCCGACTCTAATTATTTTGGTTGTTCAAACACCGCAGCCTAGAACATGTGGAATCCAACACCAGAAGGCTCAAATAGCCCAAACGAAATCATCCCATCGGGCGTGCATCTATGTCATTCTAAAATAGATGTCATGCACATGAAATTTAAATGTGAAAAACATACAAATATATGCGTAAAAACTAACGTGTTGGCAACCACGCTCCGTCACAGTTTTTATAGGTGTCAACCACCAAAATAATTTCTTTATAAAAATTATGCAATGCAATGCAAGTAAAAACATACAAAATAGAATGCCCTACTTGGATTTGAGGCTTTAACTCGATTTTCCTACAAAATAATCGCGACGGAATTTAAGCAAACGGAGGCCACCATTGCCTTCAGAATGCCGAAACAAGTTACTATATGCTGTGTGAAAAAAAATCCGACATCGTTTGGCCATCCCGAACCACAGTCAAAATTCCTGCCAAAATCGTGCAAAAATGACCAAAATAGCCCCGTTAAAAATCAGGAAAAAAAAGAGGAGAAGAAAGACGAGAAAATGATCCGGTCGGACTTCACCTGGTCTAGTAAGACCCACAAGGCCTGGGCAGTTGGGCATGCCCAGGGAATTGGGCTGGGCCGCTCTCAGATTCTTCCCCTTTTATAATCCAAACTGTCTTCTCACTTCAAGAATACCAAAGTAACAAGAGTGAACAAGGTTTTTGGGCGGAAACGGAATCGTCGAAAAACCAGACGTTCGACGGACGAAATCAGGTAGAAAAAATGACTAACCTTTGAGATTTCTTTACAAGAGTTGACGAGCATCATAAGAGGAAGGTTTTGGGATTCGAATGGTTGAAAATGGAGTCCAGATAGCCAACATCCCTTCCTCCTGTCCCTCCATCTCTCTGATTTCCTTTTTTGTTTTCTTATTTTATTTTTTTACAATAAAATATCAAATTATATTATTTAATTTATATTATATTATATTATTTTATATTAGTAAAATAATGTAATGAATATGTATTCGTATACCTCCCCTAAATCGCGACGAAGATCCGATCCCGACATGTAACAATCCGAACATGTCAAACGAGAGAAAGAAAAATTTCAACGGGATAAGAGAAAATTCTGAAAACTCGATCGTACACCATCGACTCAATCACGAACGCTCTGAACGAGAGACACGGCGACGATCAAGAAATTCGAATAAGGAATATAGATTTTTAAATAATGAAAGTCTACCTAGATGAGACTAAATGGCCGACCCGATCACTGAATGAACAATTTCTTTCTAAGCACGAAATTACGAAAATTTGATCCCGAGGTCAAATCAAAGTTACCAATTGACCGAATGACCGAAGAAAAATACACGTTGCTACATGCCAACATGTAACAACAATTCGAGTCAAAACCAAACGCATTGACCTCGAAAAATACAAAAAATTTATCCGTAAAATTTTACAAATTCCCATATTTTACATATAAAGTTCATAATGTGGATTTTCTCAATTTTGTAAGATTTGATTGTAGTAACTCAAGAGACGTAGGTAAAGGCAAATTGGGTTGATAAGCCAGTCCGACACAGATCTTGAAGTGTTTTGGATTTATAATTTTTCATCTATTTTAGTTTGTACTTTATTTGTAAAATAAAATTCAATAAATTCTTGTATGTAACGAGAGTAATTTAATCACTTGTGGATTGTATTTCATTAATTATCATGACCCATTATGTAGCGATGATTAGGTTGTGATTTTTGGTTAATTATATTGCATTATCGCAGTTGATCCCACCTCGAGAATCCCTGGGCGTAACAGGAGTTATTATTCTGAGTACCTTATAGTTAAATTTAAAATCCATTTGATTTTCTTTTTCTACCATACTTCGTCATGCATTCTAGTATTGTTCTACAAATTGTTTTAATGTTATTTTTGAATTGACAAAACCATCAAAAAGAGCATTCTTGCTTTCACTTGGTTGAATGAGTGGCGCTCTTAGCAAAATATATTATTCACAAATGTTGGAAACCATTGTTGTTTCTTATAACACACCTCAAGTAATTAGTCATTATTCTGAAAGTTATGATTCTCATTGAATATCTTCATGCTATCTTCAAATTTACTTATAATCAAAGGTTTATAAGCAATATTTTGCAATGTTAGTTTTCTTGCTTCATATTGCCAGTAATTCTAAATTTTCTAGTATTTTTTTATAATGAGCTATAAGCACCACTTATTCATTGACTAAGAAATGCATCATAGATTGTTTTTTTCATGACTTAGTCGTGATTCTTGAATATTCCACTAAGACAATGACTTTTCATACACAAACGTCATGATTCAAATAATCAACTAAACGATTTATGTCTATAGATCAAAATAAACTAAGATATCTAAATCCAAATCTCAAAATTTTGGGAAACCAAGAAATTCAAAAATTTGAAGCCCAGAGATTCAAAAACCTCAAAGACACCAAAATTCAAAACAAATAAAGTTTAGAATCTGACAAATCAAATCTTTTAAAAAAAAAACAATTGCAGCATAACCAAATAGTGGGGCAGTATCTAAAATTGTTTGCTTACATGGTACATTGAGTATTGTTACCGATGGAGATAAAGTGTTTGACAAGTAACTTTTGAATGGAATTTTTCAAGTTATGACAAACTAAGCTCGAAATAAAGTCAAGTTACCACCCTCAAACGGTGGGGAAAATGAAAGTCTTAGTTCGCGATTTAGAAGTTTATCTTTGTTGTTTTGCCTCATATTAGCCAAGCCATTGGCATCGATGATTGAGTTGGGGAGATGGTTGGTACAATACTAATTTTCAAGCAGCAACTAAGTCCTTCGCCGTGTTAAAAAGTTTGCCAATGCATCTCGAGTGGAAAATACAATTTCAATTGGGCGACATGGTATGGTAAAAATTTAAAAACTTATAGGCAACAAAGTATTCACAGGAAGTAATATACCAAGTCATCATTGCGTTATTTTGGCCTTTCAAGGTAATTGCAAAAGTAGGGACAATTGCAAAAGAAGATAATATATATGTCATAATCTTAGTATGTAATTAACTAATGTACCTGCAAAATATATTTTTAATCTAATCGATATAATAAACCATATCAATCAAGGTACTACGTGAAATTTAAAGTAGAGCTTTTAAATATTTAAGAAATTATAATATTGGATTATAAATTAAAAAAAGAAAAAAGAAATTCTCCCTCTTGAAATTTAACATTAAATTATTTAAAAAAAATTACTAAATCTTAAATGAATAAATAAAGAATTTTAAACAATTGAAAATAATAAGAAGTGCAGGTTGAATAAATAATATATAATGCTCCTCCTCCCTACCATATTTTCGTTATCTCTCTCTCTCTCTCTCTCTCTCTTCTTGCATTTCTTTTTCCAGGTCTTGTTATATCCCTTGGAACTCATACAGCACTCTTCCTTCGCTGCAGCTTTTGGCCTTGTGAATATATCGGATTGAGGATTCGGCACTTTGTTCTCGTCACAATTTACTCCTTCAATGTTCCCTGATCTTTTGGTCTACTTGATAGGTAATTGATTCCTTTGATCAACAATTTACCTATTTATGCCGTAGAACCGAGATTCTTGTTGGGGTTTGATGTAAAGGTTAGAATAATTCTTGACCTTGAATTCCCCGTGAAAACATTGCTCACGTTCTCAATAATGTTAACTTATCCTCAGATTCAATACTCATTTGGCTCTAAGAATTATCCTCGGGTACCCAACTGTGATTAGTGCTAGCAGGGAGAGGAAATTCAGAAGATGTTTTCAAGTTCTTGGTCAAAGCTCCCCTGTTCCTAGGCCTCTCATTAGAAAACAACATTGCTTATAAACTTGTATTTTTGGTGAAGATAGGATATATATATAGAACCAAGGAGTTTGCAGGGGCTATGGGATCTTTGACTAGAACAAGCAGTGAAAATTTGCAGAAAGTGGTGGGGCTATCTATACCTGTAAGCTATGGGTTTTCTTATACTGACATCTTAGCCATGAGCCAAAAACACCCTCAGACACTGACTTATCCTTTGCTGCTGATTTTATGTTAGTGATTTCCTTCTAGACATATGATTTCTTTAAACACTTTAATATTTAGTGACAAAATTTTATCACGAATTTTACATATCATTAAGGACGCGTGAAGAATGATCAAAAATTGGGATGATGATATCAAGATTAAAGTAGAGAATTAAGGACTATAAAAGTCTTTTTAGTGTAATCTCTTGTTTTTGTACGGCCTTTGTCATGATGGGTGCGATCGCATGGCAGGTCAAGAAAGATTAATAAAATTATGATTTTTGTTAGCAAGGGAAGATGGTACGGGCCTTTTTTTTTTGCTCGGCTCTTCCCTTGTCGTGTGTGTTCCCTTTCCATGGCCTTTGTCATGATGGGTGCGCTCGCATGACAGGTCAAAAAAGATTAATAAAATTATGATTTTTGTTTGCAGGGGGAGATGGTACGAGCCTTTTTTATGCTCGGCTCTTCCCCTGTCGTATGTGTTCTCTTTGTCCCTTCTTTTTCTATGTTTAATGCTTGCCATCAAGAATGTTTGATTGCTTTTGAATTTCCAGCGCAACACCACGTAAAAATATATCATAACCATGTTTAGGTGTTATCGGGCCCCCAAAGAGCGCACCAGGATTGCCCCATCAGCCACATCGCGTGTAAACTAACAAGAAACCTCCACACAACAGAAGGTGCATAACAAATGACTCTAGTTGCTTTGGATGCTCACACACTGATGGAACCCAAGGCAACCAAAGACCATTGTTAGAAAGGCTCAATCGACCCCAAACAAACATCATGTCCGACTCTAATTATTTTGATTGCTCGAACACCGCATCCCAGAACATATGGAATCCAACACCAAAAGGCTCAAATAGCCCAAACGAAATCATCCCATCGAGCGTGCATCTATGTTAGTCTAAAATAGATGTCATGCACATGAAATTTAAATGTGAAAACCATACAAACATATACGTAAAAACTAATGTGTTGGCGACCACGCTCCGTCACAAATTTTATAGGTGTCACCCACCAAAATAATTTCTTTCTAAAAACTATGCAATGTAATGCAAGTAAAAACATACAAAATAGAAAGCCGTACCTGGATGACGACAACCGCTTACTCTTACCGACAAGTTGAGACTTGCTATCGAGAGCAGGAACATTGTCGGAACCTACAACAAATCTGACATCAGAAAATCTAGACAGTACGGGTGACACGAAGGGACTCTGAAATGGGACTATGGAACCTTACAAGTAATAACTTACGACTTATCAACGATCAATCGATACACACGTGCAACATCGATGAAACATAAAGTTTTGGTGTTGCACGCTCGACCCTCGAAATCTCATAAATTCTTTTTAAAATCCTGAATTTATCCAAAAATAATGCTAATCATACTAACTAGCAAACTCTAACTTATACGAATAAAAACAGGATTTGAGGCTTTACCTCGATTTATGTGCAAAATAATCGTGATGGAATTTAAGCAAACGGAACCATTGCCTTCAGAATGCCGAAAGAAGTTAGTATATGCTGTGTGAAAAAAATCCGACATCGTTTGGCCATCCCGAACCATGGTCAAAGTTCCTACCAAAATCGTCCAAAAATGACCAAAATAGCCCCGTTAAAAATCAGGAAAAGAAGAGGAGAAGAAAGACGAGAAAATGATCCGGTCAGACTTCACCTGGTCTAGTAAGACCCATAGGGCCTGGGCAGTTGGGCAAGCCCAAGGAATTGGGCTGGGCCGCTCTCGGATTCTTCCCCTTTTATAATCCAAATTGTCTTCTCACTTCAAGAGTACCAAAAAAACAAGAGTGAACAAGGTTTTTGGGCGGAAACGGAATCGTTGAAAAACCAGACGTTCTACGAACGAAATCATGTAGAAAAAATGACTAACCTTTGAGATTTCTTTACAAGAGTTGACGAGCATCATGAGAGGAAGGTTTTGAGACTCGAATGGTTGAAAATGGAGTCCAGATAGCCAACATCCCTTCCCCCTGTCCCTCCATCTCTCTGATTTCCCCTTCTTTCCTTTCTCTTTTCTTATTTTATTTTTTTACAATAAAATATCAAAGTGTATTATTTAATTTATATTATATTAAATCATTTTAAATTAGTAAAATAATGTAATGAATATGTATTCGTATACCTCCCCTAAATCACGACGAAGATCCGATCTCGACATGTAACAATCCGAACATGTCAAACGAGAGAAGGAAAAATTTCAACGGGATAAGAGAAAATTCTGAAAACTCGATCGTACACCATCGACTCGATCACGAACGCTCTGGACGAACGACACGGCGGCAAACAAGGAATTCGAATTAGGAATATAGATTTTTAAATAAAGAAAGTCCACCTGGACGAGACTAAATGGCCGATCCGATCACTGAATGAACAGTTTTTGTCGAAGCACGAAATTACGGAAATTCGATCCCGAGGTCAAATCAAAGACACCAATTGACCGAATGAATGAAGAAAAATACACGTTGCTACATGCCAACGTGTAACAACAATTCGAGTCAAAACCAAACGCATTGACCTCGAAAAATACAAAAAATTTATTCGTTAAATTTTTCAAATTTTCAGATTTTACATATAAAGTTCATAATGCGGATTTTCTCAATTTTGTAGGATTTGGTTGTAGTAACTCATAAGACGTAGGTAAAGGAAAATTGGGTTGATAAGCCAGTCCGACACAGATCTAGAAATGTTTTGGATTTATAATTTTTCATCTATTTTAGTTTGTACTTTATTTGTAAAATAAAATTCAATAATTATCACTACCGATTATGTAGCGATGATTAGGTTGTGATTTTTGGTTAATTATATTGCATTATCGCAGTTGATCTCACCTTGAGAATCCCTGGGCGTTGTTAGAAATCAAACGATAAATGAAAAAGAAAATTGAACTACATAGCACTAGAATTACGTGGAAAACCTTTTTGGGAAAAAACGACGGGCAGAGGAACAAAATCACTAGAAAGATCGGAAATACAACTGCAGGTTTTGCTGCTCTAATTTACAAGTATTTATAGAGAAACAAAAACCTAATAATATTATGGGCCCAACCCGACCCAACTGGAATTCGGGTCACCCAAATTCCAACAGGCGTAACAGGAGTTATTATTCTGAGTACCTTATAGTTAAATTTAAAATCCATTTGATTTTCTTTTTCTACCATACTATGCATTCTAGTATTGTTCTACAAATTGTTTTAATGTTATTTTTGAATTGAAAAAACCATCAAAAAGAGCATTCTTGCTTTCACTTGGTTGAATGAGCGGCGTTCTTAGCAAAATATGTTATTCACAAATGTTGGAAACCACTGTTGTTTTTTATAACACACCTCAAGTAACTGGTCATTATTCTGAATGTTATGATTCTCATTGAATATCTTCATGCTATCTTCAAATTCATTTATAATCAAGTGTTTATACGCAACATTGTGCAAAGTTAGTTTTCTTGATTCATATTGTCTGTAACTCTAAATTTTCTACTAACTTTTTATAATAAGCTATAAACACCACTTATTTCTTGAATAAGAAATGCATCATAGATTGTTTTTCTTGTGCCTTTGTCATGATTCTTGAATATTCCACTAAGACAATGACTTTTCATTCACAAACGTCATGATTCGAATAATCAACTAAACGATTTGTCTATAGGATTGAAATAAACTAAAAAGGATGGATTACAGAGTGAATTAGGTTATTAAACTTTTTTTTGTAATTAAAACAATATTAGTTTGCATGGATAAAACAATTTATATTGCTCAATTTAGTTAGGTGATTCTAAAATAAAAAACTATATCAAGAAAAGGGTGTAAGTGAAGAGAAAAGGGTGTAAGTGAGGGCAAATAAATTTGTTAATGCGGTTCCACCAACTTTGCTTACGTCCATACTTCAAGAAGAGTCTTTACCAACACAACTTTTTGAGTTTACGAGATTGAATTTTCAGACGTCAATCTAAAGCCTTCCACACGACTCTTTCTCATAGCATCACCCTTTACTCGTTCACCAAATACTCTCTACAAATGAAATCTCAAGTTAATCTTGGAAGATAGTGATAAAAGATGAAGGCTCAAAATATCAAGTGAATTTGGCAGCACTTCGTTATTATTCTCAAATTCACTTATTTGCACATGACTGCTATTCTCTACTTATAGAAGCCTTCCGAAAAAAGTGTATCAATCGACACCTTCACCTAATAAGTCGACACTTGCATGACTATTGCGTGATTTTTCAAACATATCAATAACTCGGTCACCACTTTGTTGGATTTGGTTGACACTTTGAGCTCTCTAAAATTTCTTCAACATTCGTGCAGTCGACACTGTAACATAACCAATGCTCCCAGTACAAAATTGTTCATTTTGGGCCAGAACCTGCACAGATTTTTTCTTGGGGTTAGCCCAAAACATGTTGTAGAAGGTAGGGAAGAGAACATTATTTATAAAATATTTACTTTCCACTCTACCAAGCGATGTGAGATTGTGCACTCCCACTGTTATGGGTAGGGCCCTCACAATCAACAGAATTTTAGGTCGTCTCTGCCTTTGCAATGTGGACTTTTACAATTTCCTCCCTTGAGGGCCCAACATCCCCGTCGACCACTATTCCAGTTGAGTTTCGGCTTTGATATTATTTGTAATATTCCCCCAGTGCTTAAACTACAAAATTGTCTACTTTGGGCTAGAGTCCCACAATTTTATCCTTGGGGTTAGCCCAAATCGCGCTGTATTAGGTAAGAATGAAAACTTTATAGACATTTTGGAGGATTTATAGGCATAGGAATAGATCATTAGCATAGGGAAAATTTGGAGAATTTTGAGTTTGAAAAAAGAGTTAATCTGAATTGTGAGAAAGGGTTAGGAGGGAAGTAATTTTTAAGGTGAGGAGGGTGAGTTTCTTCACTAGTATTTTGTATTTCGATTGTCTGTGGGTTCATGTTGAATCCAACTTTGGAAAGTAGTTCCAATTTTGTTGATTAATCTAGCTGTGTAACTTAGTTTGGAAGTCTGTAAGTTAGTTTGAAAATGTATAAATGTTTATCTTTCTCCATGAATGGAACATTCTCGTGTGTACCTACCCCGACTACAAAGGAATTAATGAGTTCGTTTGACCTAATTCTTAATCTATCATTTATCTCATTTTTTTCTTGACATATGGTTTAATTATTCTATTATGCTTATAATAATGTGACTTATGCTTCTTCTTTCATAACATGACAACATAAACTTTTTCCAAAATTAATTATCTCGACTATACAAAATAGTCTCTATGAAAGTATTACATGAAGCTAACAAGAGTATAGTAGAATTAATCCCAAAACTTTCTTACTGTACTTGAATCACAAAGTCTCAAAATATGAGATTATTTACTTGAATGCAGTCAAATGTTCTAAAATAAAACTACCTTCAATTGATGAGAATAAAGACATTGTTTCAAGTGCAATTTACTGGTGAGAGTTTTCTTCAAATAGTTTGCTCCAGCTTTGACCATAATATGACTACAATATTTTCCTTTAGGGCGTCCAAGAAAATTTCATTTAATAGATACAAACATATCAAAGGTGAGGTTTTTCAATCTTTACAAATTCTCCTCCTCATTCCATGACGTGGGCATTTTACCTTTTTAGAAAACAAGATATCCCAAAATTTGAAGCTCAAAGATTCAAAAATCTCAAAGACACCCAAAATTCAAAACAAATAAAGTTTAGAATATCACAAATAAAATCTTCTTAAAAAACTGCAGAACTATAGGTTTACAAATAAATATGAATAAAAAAACTCTTCTTTACCAACAACTGGTGATCTGCACAATAAAGAATCCAACCTTTTTAGTGTTATACCACAAAAGAACCGAATTTGCTGACAAGATTGGGGAATACAAAGACAAAAGTGATTCTGAACGGAGGAAGATAGTTTCATATTATCGAAGGAGCAGAGCAGAGAATGGCTAAAGATTGATGAGGTGAAATCTTCTAGTCCTAAAGGGCTTGTACAACAATTATTTGTTCCATAAAGAGTTTGGGAAGATATTTCATTAGACTTCATAAAAGGCCTTCCGAAATAGTGGCGTTAGGAAGTCATTTTGTAACACCTCTGAACCCGCTCCGGCTCGGTGCGCTACTTGGCTCACACTCACCACGATTAAAATGACGTTTAAAATAATTTTTGATAAAATTTCGACTCGATTTTAGGATTTTTCGAACCCTCAAAATTTGTTGGAAAACGTGTCCAAAATACGTGCAAAACGTGCCAGAAAAGATCAGATTAAAACATATTTGAAAAATAAATTTTTTTTAAAAAAACCCGAGTTGCACCCCTTGGGCGCCGCGCGCGCAGCAGCGCACCACGCGCGCGCTGGTGCCGATCGATCGGCGCCAGCATCGATAACTTCTTCGTTTTTCAACGGATTTCGACGTGCCACCCCACATTGTTACCGATGGAGATAAAGTGTTCACAAGTAATTTTTGAAATGAACTTTTCAAGTTGTAACAAACTAAGATCAAAATGAGGTCATCTTACCACCCTCAAACCGACGGAGAAAATGGATGTCTTAGGTCGCTAATTAGAAGTTTATATTTGTTGTTTTGCCTCGGATTAGCCAAGCCATTGGCATCGATGATTGAGTTTGGGGGGCTGTGTTGGGCATTAAATACCCTTCATTTATTGGTTTGCTAAAGTCTTCAATGAAGGCTATTTATTGGTTTGCTAAAGTCTTCAATGAAGGCTATATGAAGACGCAACATTGATGAGGCCAACGTGATGTGGCTCAAGGTGTAAACATTTTATTGGCCAATATTAATTTTTATTGCTTTATTGTTTTAATTTGATGGAAATTACAATCTAATGTATAAGAAAGAGGAGTGGTCCTCTCTCTCTCTCAAACAAAAAAAAAAAACTGTGAGTTTCCTCCATCGAAACCCACGACTGAAGAAAAGAAAGGTGAAGAGAGAAGGGAGAGAAATCACTTTCTCACGTTCATGGATTCAGGTAAAAGTTTTTCCCTGTTAAATAAAGGATGCGAAAAAGAGAAATAATGTATGATAGAACTTAAGTTTTCTTTCTCTGTTAACATGACGCATGAAAAAAATCAATTAGTGATTTCATATTCTATGTTTCTCTATACTAATTTGATCATAAAGATGTAACGTGAAAATCAAATTTGTTTAAAGTTCCTGCAAGTTCTCTGTCAAGTAAATAAGAGGTTCATGTGGTATTTCTCTGTAATGATACTTGAAAAAAGAATGATGATTCTGCTGTTTCTCTTTGATGTTAAGTGAGAAATGATTATGATTGAAACACACTAACATGTGGTATCAGAGCATGAGGTTATAAAACTGTTGATTTTCCGTTATAGATGTCAAAATAAATCGTATGTTACTTTGCTGCATAATTGTTTTCTGTCAAATAAAAGTTTCCGGCCGGATTTACCGGTTTTATTGTTCATGCCGGTTTTATTGTTCATGCCGGTTTTACTGTTCATGCCGGATTTACTGTTCATGCCGGATTTACTGTTCATGCCGGTTTTACTGTTCATGCCGGTTTTACTGTTCATGCCGGTTTTACTGTTAATGCCGGTTTTACTGTTCATTGCCGGATGTTACTGTTCATAAAAATAATAATAATAATAATAATAATAATAATAAATAAATAAATAAATAAATAGAATAAAATATTGTTTAAGTTTGAACAAATAAAATAATTATTGATGTTTATAATCTTTAATTATAAATATGACAATTATGTTTTGTCATTATTAATTGTTTAGATGAATGTTATTAATAATTAATTTGATATCTAAATTATGGTGATTTGTTAGTCACCAAAGTGGCCGAATCAGAATGTTTATTTTTAGATATAAAATTAAATAAATGTAATTACTCATGTTTTAAGTGATGCTCAATAATGCAATGACATGATGAAATTAAGTTTGAACATGAGTGTATTAATTTTCATGATTATAAAATAGTTTGAATCGCCCAAAGGTTGATTGGTTATTTTATAATGATGATCATAATTGTGGTAAATTAATATGCTTTGATTAGATGTGTTTAGTATATCCAAAGATAACAAGCATGTCTATTTGAGTATGTTAATTACCAATTATGTGCAATTAAACTGAGCATCAATTATGTGTATGATTATATATCGTTGTGTCACCCAAAGGAGAACTTCAATATATATTTATGATTGTCTGATTGTATTATGACTCAAAGCCTTAATGAATGAGCGTGTTTTCTATTTTGCAGCATCTATTCCTGTTGCTCTTCATTCGCAAGCCACATCTGTTGTGAAGTTTTCTGGTCTAAATTTCTCTGAATGGTGCGAACAAGTTCAGTTTCACCTTGGTGTTCTGGATCTTGATTTAGCACTTGTAAGTGAGAAACCAGCTGCTATAACTGAAACTAGTAGCACAGATCAAAGATCGTTCTATAATGCTTGGGAACGATCAAACAGACTAAGCTTAATGTTTATGCGAATGACAATAGCAAGTAACATCAAGTCCACATTTTCGAACACCGAAAGTGCGATGGAATTTATGAAATTTGTGAAAGAATGTTCTCAGTCAGAATCGGCTGATAAATCACTTGCTGGAACACTGATGGGTACCTTGACCACCATGAAGTTTGATGGTTCACGTACCATGCATGAACATGTTGTCGAAATGACAAACATGGCAGCAAGATTAAAATCCATGGGAATGGAAGTGAACGAGAACTTCCTAGTGACATTCATCCTGAACTCCTTGCCTCCTCAATATGGCCCATTTCATATGAGCTATAATACTATGAGGACTACATGGAATGTGCATGAATTACAAAGCATGCTCATTCAGGAAGAAGCAAGGCTAAAGAAACCAGGAACTCAAGCTGTCAATCTCATGAATTATGAAGGAGCTGGAAAGAAACCAGGAAAGAAAGGTGGAAAGAGTAAGAAAGGACTATCATCGGTAGCTCAGTCCTCTTTCCAAATTCACAAGAAGGAACATAAGAAAGATAAGTGTCATTTCTGTGGAAAGCAAGGACACTATCAGAAAGATTGCCTGAAACGCAAGGCATGGTTCGAAAAGAAAGGTAAGCCTACTGCTTTAGTATGTTTCGAATCAAATTTAACTGAAGTTCCTTGTAATACTTGGTGGATTGATTCTGGTTGTACTACTCACGTTTCTAATACGATGCAGGGATTCCTTACGACCCAAACCATAAGCCCAAATGAAAGATATCTTTATATGGGCAATCGGATGAAAGTTCCAGTTGAAGCTATTGGAACTTACCGTTTAATGTTGGACACCGGACATCAATTAGATCTTTTTCAAACTGTTTATGTTCCATCTGTTTCTCGTAATTTAGTTTCATTATCGAAACTTGATACAGCTGGATATTCCTGTATGTTTGGGAATGAATGTTTTAGTTTGTATAAAGATAATGTTCTTATTGGTACTGGTGTTTTATATGATGGTTTGTACAAGTTAAAGCTTGATTATTGTTTTGCTGAAACCCTTGTAATTGAGCATCGTAATGTTGGAACGAAACGTGGTATAATGAATGAATGTTCTGCTAATTTGTGGCATAAACGATTAGGTCATATATCCAAAGAAAGAATGGAAAGATTGATAAAGCAATCAATTCTTCCAAATTTGGATTTTACTGATCTAAATATTTGTGTTGATTGTATTAAAGGAAAGCAAACGAGAAACACAAGTAAGAAAGTAGCCACAAGAAGCAAACAGCTCCTTGAAATCATACACACTGATATATGTGGTCCTTTTGATGTTCCATCTTTTGGTGGAGAAAGATATTTTATCACCTTTATTGATGATTTTTCACGTTATGGTTATATCTATTTAATGAAGGAAAAATCTCAGTCAATAAATGCTCTTGAAGTGTTTGTTACTGAGGTTGAAAGACAATTAGATAGAAAAGTGAAAATTATGAGATCTGATAGAGGTGGTGAATATTATGGAAGTTACGATGAAAATGGACAACATCCAGGTCCATTTGCTAAATTCCTAGAAAGTCGTGGTATTTGTGCGCAATACACAATGCCAGGAACACCAGAACAGAATGGTGTTGCAGAAAGGCGTAATCGTACTTTAATGGATATGGTTAGGAGTATGTTAAGTAATTCATCTTTACCCTTGTCATTGTGGATGTATGCTTTAAGGACTGCTGTGTACTTATTAAACAGGGTTCCTAGTAAGGCAGTTCCAAATACTCCATTTGAACTGTGGACAGGAAGGAAACCTAGTTTAAGACACCTGCATATATGGGGTTGCCCAGCAGAAGTACGAATTTATAATCCACATGAAAGAAAACTGGATTCAAGAACAACCAGTGGTTTTTTTATTGGTTATCCAGAAAAATCAAAAGGGTATAGATTTTATTGTCCTAGCCATAGTACGAGAATAATTGAAACTGGAAATGCTAAGTTCATTGAAAGTGGTGAGACCAGTGGGAGTTTGGAACCACGTAAAGTGGAAATTCAAGAAGTTAGGGTGCAAGTTCCAATACCTATAACTTCTGCTCAAGTTGTTGTTCCAACAGTTATTGATACATACGAACAACAAATTAATGATCAAACTCCACATAATGAAGTTGTCACGAATGAGCCTATTAGAGATGAACCACAAGAAATACCATTAAGACGATCTATAAGAGAAAGAAGATCTGCTATTTCGAATGATTATGTGGTTTATCTTCAAGAGTCCGAATGTGACTTAGGACTTGATGATGATCCAGTTTCATTTTCACAGGCCATAGAAAGTGAAAATTCTGATAAATGGTTAGATGCCATGAAAGACGAGTTAATATCAATGGAACAGAATGAAGTTTGGGAAATCGTCGAATTGCCTGAAGGTTGTAAAAGAGTTGGGTGTAAATGGGTCTTTAAGACCAAACGCGACTCTAATGGCAATATCGAACGAAATAAAGCCAGACTTGTTGCCAAAGGTTTTACTCAGAAAGATGGTATTGATTACAAAGAAACATTTTCTCCTGTTTCGAAAAAGGATTCTTTCAGAATTATTATGGCAATGGTAGCTCATTATAATTTAGAGCTCCATCAAATGGATGTGAAAACTGCTTTTTTGAATGGGAATTTAGATGAGGATGTTTATATGGACCAACCTGAAGGTTTTGTCATTAAAGGACAAGAACACATGGTGTGTAAATTAAAGAAGTCAATATACGGACTTAAACAAGCTTCCCGACAATGGTATATTAAGTTTAACGATACCATCACCTCCTTTGGATTTAAGGAAAACATCGTTGATCGGTGTATATATCTAAAGGTCAGTGGGAGTAAGTTTATATTTCTGATTCTGTATGTTGATGATATCTTGCTAGCTACTAATGATCTTGGCCTAATGTACGAAACCAAGAAATATCTCGATAAGAACTTTGAAATGAAAAATATGGGAGAGGCATCCTTTGTGATAGGAATTGAAATATTCCGGAATAGATCACAAGGATTGTTGGGATTGTCTCAGAAAGCCTATATTAATAAAGTTCTAGAGAGATTCAGAATGGACAAATGTTCGGCAAGTGTTATTCCAATTCAAAAAGGAGATAAATTTAATCTCAATCAATGTCCAAAGAATGAATTGGAACGTACACAAATGAAAGACATTCCGTATGCTTCTATTGTGGGCAGCTTGATGTATGCACAGACTTGTACCAGACCCGACATTAGTTTTGCTGTCGGAATGCTGGGACGGTATCAAAGTAATCCAGGCATAGAGCATTGGAAAGCTGCAAAGAAAGTACTGAGGTATCTACAAGGAACGAAAGAACGTATGCTCATTTATAGACGATCTGATCATCTGGAAGTTATTGGATATTCAGATTCTGATTATGCTGGATGTGTGGATACCAGAAAATCCACGTTTGGCTATTTGTTCCTTTTAGCCGATGGCGCAATCTCATGGAAGAGTGCGAAGCAGTCTGTCACTGCTACGTCTACTATGGAGGCTGAATTTGTAGCATGCTTTGAGGCTACACTTCAGGGTTTATGGCTGCGGAACTTTATTTCAGGACTTGGAATTGTTGACAGTATCGCCAAGCCGCTGAAAATTTATTGTGACAACTCCGCAGCAGTCTTCTTTTCTAAAAACGACAAGTATTCCAAAGGTGCTAAACATATAGAATTGAAATACTTGGCCGTTAAAGAAGAAGTTCAGAAACAGAGGGTGTCAATCGAACACATTAGCACTAAACTTATGATCGCGGATCCGTTGACTAAAGGATTGCCACCGAAGACATTTACGGAACATGTCGAACGTATGGGCATTTCTGGAAGTTAACTTTATGTTTATGTCTGTGTTCTTTATGTAATTAGCACTCTTGAGCTCCTTATTGATTGTTTCTGATATACACTTATGTATCCTGTTTGTTTATAATGAATGCATTCATAATAACATTATGAACTGATGAAGTCCTAAACAGGATTTGTCTTTGAGAAAGACACTAATGTGGACCATTATGTTATTCCTTTTAGTGATGATGTTGAGTATAAAATTAGTATGTAATACATGGAAGGAACTGTGTCGTTATAATTGACATATGACCGCTATGATCCATATTAATCATATATTCAAGAATGATGTAATATTTGCTAGTATTATAGATTATGACCATTGAGCCAAGTGGGAGAATGTTGGGCATTAAATACCCTTCATTTATTGGTTTGCTAAAGTCTTCAATGAAGGCTATATGAAGACGCAACATTGATGAGGCCAACGTGATGTGGCTCAAGGTGTAAACATTTTATTGGCCAATATTAATTTTTATTGCTTTATTGTTTTAATTTGATGGAAATTACAATTTAATGTATAAGAAAGAGGAGTGGTCCTCTCTCTCTCTCAAACAAAAAAAAAAAACTGTGAGTTTCCTCCATCGAAACCCACGACTGAAGAAAAGAAAGGTGAAGAGAGAAGGGAGAGAAATCACTTTCTCACGTTCATGGATTCAGGTAAAAGTTTTTCCCTGTTAAATAAAGGATGCGAATAAGAGAAATAATGTATGATAGAACTTAAGTTTTCTTTCTCTGTTAACATGACGCATGAAAAAAATCAATTAGTGATTTCATATTCTATGTTTCTCTATACTAATTTGATCATAAAGATGTAACGTGAAAATCAAATTTGTTTAAAGTTCCTGCAAGTTCTCTGTCAAGTAAATAAGAGGTTCATGTGGTATTTCTCTGTAATGATACTTGAAAAAAGAATGATGATTCTGCTGTTTCTCTTTGATGTTAAGTGAGAAATGATTATGATTGAAACACACTAACAGGCTGTTGGTACAATACTAATTTTCAAGGAGCAACTAAGACAACTCCTTTTTGAGCTCTTCATGAACATGCTCCTCCCATACGTATTATTGGGGAAAAATAGTTGTGGGATCTATTAATCAACAACTTGAAGAGCGTGATGATCAACTGATAGTCCAACGCCGTGATCTTGCACTTACTAAAGAGTGGATCAAAAAGTTTGCCATGCATCTTGAGTGGAAAGACAATTTCAATTGGGTGACTTGGTATGGTTAAAACTTAAAACTTATGGGCAACAAAGTATTCACCGGAGGTAAAACAACAAGTCATCATTGCGTTATTTTGGTCTTTTCAAGGTAATTGCAAAAGTTGGGACATTTGCTTATTAAATGTAGTCGCCAAGTGTCTTGGATGGGGTTGAGTAAAGATACTAATTACCTGATTCCGAAGAAAGTTTCACAACGTCGCATCATGCAATCTAGGCCAGAAATTTTAATCAAATGACTTTGCAATACCTTTGGAGCTACTTAAATCATCTTCCTCGTAAAAAATCATTCTAACTTTCATTATAATATAAATTTCTTTTCTTGTAACAAGCAAGATAAAAAATGCACAAACTAAATAAATATGAGTTATGGAAAATCATAAATCATACGTAAAGTAATTGTTCATCATGCATTAAAGCACCAACTCATATTACATTAGATATTATAAGTCATAATCTTAGTCTGTAATTAACTAATGTACCTGCAAAATGTATTTTTAATCTAATCGATATAATAAAAGAGTTTTAAATATTTAAAGAAGAGGTTTTAAATATTTAGGAAATTGTAATATTGGATTATAAATTAAAAAGAAAAAAAGAAATTCTCCGTCTGGAAATTTAACATTAAATTATTTTAAAAAAATTACTAAATCTTAAATGAATAAATAAAGAATTTTAAACTATTCAAAATAATAAGAAGTACATGTTGAATAAATAATATAAGGTAATAACTAATTTAATCTTCAAACTATAGAATTTTTTTAAAACACCTCATAAATCATCAAAACTAACAAGGTATTGCTAAAGCTCAAACTATCCAAAACCTAACAAACCAAACCATGTCGGACCCCAGATTTTCGAAAACGGGGGGTCGTTTTCATTTTCGCCTAAAATCACTAACTAATGTATGTACCTGCAAAATATATTTTTAATCTAAAGCAGAGGATTTAAATATTTTGGAAATTGTAATATTTGATTATAAATTAAAAAAAAAAAGATTCGCCCTCTTGAAATTTAACATTATATTATTTAAAAAAAAATTACTAAATCTTAAATGAATAAATAAAGAATTTTAAATAAATAATATATAATGCTCCTCCCCCAGGCATATTCTTTCTCTCTCTCTCTCTCTCTTCTTGCATTTCTTTTTGGGAAATTACCAAAAACAACCGCAAAGTATCGGTTTTTTTCAATTCCAACCACGAAGTATTATTTTTAACAATTTAAACCACGATGTATCAAAAAAGTGCCAAAAATGACCACGCCGGACGGACGCTGTAATATCCGGCTTGTACGGATTTTTGGATATATTGTATTATATTACTATTTCATTATTTAATGGCAGTTTAGTCAATATGTCAAATCAAATCAGTTTCGCAATTGGAAAGCGTCATTACGATCCTAACGAGTAATAGGAATTTTAAGAAAATTATGGGAATTTTCGGAGATTAAATGCTATATTCCGAGTAATTACCTTTATCGTAATGTAAATGACGTTTTAGTAAAAATAGTAAACGAGGTCCAAATTGCAAACGGACAGTTCTGTTAAATCCCAAATAATAAGTTGGACTTATTGGCAAAATATGGAAATTTGGAAAAGTCGAATAACTGGACGATTATCAAACCGAAAGAAGAAATCTATATAAAAACTAAAGAAGGGCAAAATCGTCAATTAGCATTTAATAAACTTATTATTACTTAAAGGCAAAATGCCTTAATCGATTTCATTACTGAAATCGATTTCCAGAGAAGAGAGAACCCTCGACGACCCTCCCTGCCCGCGCGACATTTTTCCCAATCCGACCTCCGTTCGTTTCGTTTTCTTCACGCGTTCTCCTTCAATCGCAACTCTCGGTATGTCTCTATAGTTATTGAGCGTTAAAAACTCGATTTTCGTAGAGTTATGCTTTTAGGTCATTCGTTTAGGTTTTCGATAAAAACGAGATTTATGATCCGAGATCTATAGATCTGCTATGTTTAAGTAAATAAAGGACGTATTGAACATTATTGGACGAAGTTAAACCGATTTAGGAAAAATGTTAGAATTTGAGAAATTCGAGAATTTAGGATAAACTCGTTTTAATGATAAACGTTGTAAATTGTTTAGGTAAACAGTGCTCGTGGACGGAGCTTGAGCTGCTTTGGACACGAGGTAAGTTCTCGTGAACTTCTTTGGCCGATTGGCCTACACCGTACATCGTATGTCGTCTCGAGGAGTTTTGGAGATGCCTGTAGTTAGTTTTGCTCGGTTTGGGTAGCTAGGTTTTAGGAGTTTATAGTTTATGCTTTTACAGTTTTGATGGTACCTGTTATTGTTTGTTTACTTTATGATAGAGAACTGTTCACGCATTCACTAGATTTTAAAGAAAAGCATGAAAATGAATTTCCGCACAGAGTTTTCAAAGATAACGTAAAGCATAGCACGGCCGAAAGGCACATAGGCCGAAAGGCACAGAGGCCGAAAGGCGCATAGGCCGAAAGGCGCAGAGGCCGAAAGGCGCATAGGTCACGCGAGGTGGGGCTCAGGCACGGCTGTACGTGTTGTAAGCGTGCACCCCCCGCCTCTAGCTGAAAAGAGTAGTCCGCCCGCTGGATGAGCTCTCTCTGGTTAGAGGGATAGGATCTCGGTGGCACCCACAGAGCATTGCATAGAAAGATAAAATAAAGCATGGTTTAATAAATTCATAGCACAGCATGCATAGCATTTACGTAGAGCTTACTGGGATTTTATCTCATAGTGTATATGTATGGTGTAGGTGACATAGACTTCGAGGTACCAGGTGAGGACGATGTCCCTCCTCCTGAGGCATAGTCCAGTTGATGGAGGATAGCTGCGGTGGTGCGCTGGCGCAGTCGAGGTTTCACCGACCCGTGGGGATAGTATGTACAGAGTTTTGAGGGTCTTTTTGGGATGTTCCGATGAATTGTATAGACGTTTTAGGATGTTTGGTACTGGTAGTTGATAGATTTATATTTGATGTTTAAAACGTTTTGGTTTAAGACTATTGTTCGATAGTTTTGAAATGTTGTAGGTTGGTTACGGATAGTCTCGATATTTAGATATATTCACGCAGTTGGATTTCGCAAAGTCCGCTGTAAGTTGGTCGAATGTTGTTATTGTTGTGAAATGATGTTAAGTGTGTGAGGATTTCTCTCTGGAATCGGATTCCAGAGAGTGCTATGTTGATTTGCTCTCTGGAATCCAGAGAGCAATTGTGTAAAATCGTGAAGCAGAGAATAGAAAACAGAAGAGAGAAGAGAAAATAGGAGATCGCTGCACTGCAGTGTGCAGCGATCGATCTCTGCAGCAATGCAGAGATCGATCGCTGCTTGCTGCAGCAAGCAGCGATGCAGCGCCAGTGCGCTGCAAATGGCAGCGCCCGGTCGCTGCTGCTTTTCGAGGGCAGAATTCTGATTCTGCCCTCCCTCTTTTCAATTTGATTTTTAAAGTTTTAATTAATGTTTTAAGTTTTAATTATTTATTAAACGTTTTGTTTTAAATGCTTTCAAGATTCAAATTTAATTCCGATTTCGATTCTGGTTTCGATTTCGGTTTAGTTTCCGTCTAGAGTTTAATTAAAGTTATTAGGATAAAAGAAAAATATATTCGGGAAAAACGGGTACAGTATTCGGGTCGTTACAGACGCAAAAGACCGCCATCCGTCCGGGTCACTGTTCACGTGAACAGTGCGGACGGACGGTAAAAAATACCGTCCGTCCGGGTCACTGTTCACGTGAACAGTGACTTGTTTACGTTCGTTTTTTTCCGTTTTATAAATTAATTTTTAAAAAATAGTAAACGATATTGGATTTAGTTAAAATTTTTATCACATATTCCCAACGTTATGAGAAGATAAACGGAAACGTTTTGTGATTTTACCAAACTTATATGATTTATTATAATTTTTGTACGTATGTTTTATAAAATAAATAACTAAAATTATAATAAATCGTACAAGTGTTAGAAAATCACGAAACTTTTCCGATTATCTTCTCATAACGTTGGAAATATGTGATAAAAATTTTAACTAAATCCAATATCGTTTAGTATTTTTTAAAAATTAATTTATAAAACGGAGAAAAACGAACGTAAACTGGTCACTGTTCACGTGAACAGTGACCCGGACGGACGGTATTTTTTACCGTCCGTCCGCACTGTTCACGTGAACAGTGACCCGGACGGACGGCGGTTTTTTGCGTCTGGACGGGGTTCACGTGAACAGTATCCATTTAAATTTTTTTTTTGCTGTTTTATAAATTAATTTTTAAAAAATAGTAAACGATATTGGATTTAGTTAAAATTTTTATCACATATTCACAACGTTATGAGAAGATAATCTGAAAAGTTTCGTGATTTTCTAACACTTGTACGATTTATTATAATTTTAGTTATTTATTTTATAAAACATACGTAAAAAAATTATAATAATCGTACAAGTGTTAGAAAATCACGAAACTTTTCCGATTATCTTCTCATAACGTTGGAAATATGTGATAAAAATTTTAACTAAATCCAATATCGTTTAGTATTTTTTAAAAATTAATTTATAAAACGGAGAAAAACGAACGTAAACTGGTCACTGTTCACGTGAACAGTGACCCGGACGGACGGTATTTTTTACCGTCCGTCCGCACTGTTCACGTGAACAGTGACCCGGACGGACGGCGGTTTTTTGCGTCTGGACGGGGTTCACGTGAACAGTATCCATTTAAATTTTTTTTTTGCTGTTTTATAAATTAATTTTTAAAAAATAGTAAACGATATTGGATTTATTTAAAATTTTTATTACATATTCACTACGTTATGAGAAGATAATCTGAAAAGTTTCGTGATTTTCTAACACTTGTACGATTTATTATAATTTTAGTTATTTATTTTATAAAACATACGTAAAAAAATTATAATAAATCGTACAAGTGTTAGAAAATCACGAAACTTTTTCGATTATCTTCTCATAACGTTGGAAATATGTGATAAAAATTTTAACTAAATCCAATATCGTTTACTATTTTTTAAAAATTAATTTATAAAACGGAGAAAAACGAACGTAAACTGGTCACTGTTCACGTGAACAGTGACCCGGACGGACGGTATTTTTTACCGTCCGTCCGCACTGTTCACGTGAACAGTGACCCGGACGGACGGCGGTTTTTTGCGTCCGTCCGGCGTGGACGTTTTTGGCACTTTTTCGATACGTCGTGGTTTAAATTGTTAAAAATAATACTTCGTGGTTGGAATTGAAAAAAATCGATACTTTGCGATTGTTTTTGGTAATTTCCCTTTCTTTTTCCAGGTCTTGTTATATCGCTTAGAACTCATACAGCACTCTTACTTCGCTGCAGTTTTTGGCCTTGTGAATATATCGGATTGAGGATTCGGCACTTTGTTCTCGTCACACGTTACTCCTTCAATCTTCCCTCATCTTTTCGTCGTCTTGATAGGTAATTGATTCCTTTGATCAATAATTTACCTATTTGTGTCGTAGAACCGAGATTCTTGTTGGGATGTAAAGGTTAAACTAATTCTTGACCTTGAATTCCCCGTGAAAACATTGCTCTCGTTCTCAATAATGTTAACTTATCCTCAGACTCAATACTCAGTTGGCTCCAAGAATTATCCTCGGGTACCCTACTGTGATTTGTGCTAGCAGGGAGAGGAAATTCAGAAAATGTTTTAAAGTTCTTGGTCAAAGCTCCCCTGTTCCTAGGCCTCTCATTTGAAAACAACATTGCTTATAAACTTGTATTTTTGGTGAAGAGAGGATATATGTATAGAGCCAAGGAGTTGGCAGGAGCTGTGGGATCTTTGACTAGAACAAGCTGTGAAAATTTGCAGAAAGTGGTGGGGCTATACCTGTCAGCTATGGGTTTTCTTACGCTGACATCTTAGCCATGAACCAAAAACACCCTCAAACACTGACTTACCCTTGCTGCTGATTTTATGTTAGTGATTTTCCTTTTAGACATATGATTTCTTCAAGGGCTTTAATATTTAGGGCTTTAATATTTAGTGACAAAATTTTATCATAGATTTTGCAGATCATTAAGGACGCAGGAAGTTTTTTGATGGATTATCGAGATCGCGAATATGTATTGTACGACATGGTCAAGAATTGGGATGATGATATCAAGATTAAAGTAGAGAAGTAAGGACTATGAAGGTCTTTTTAGTGTAATCTCTTGTTTTTGTACGACCTTTGCCATGATGGGTGCGCTCGCATGGTAGGTCAAGAAAGATTAATAAAATTATGATTTTTGTTAGCAAGGGAAGATGGTACGGGCCTATTTTTTTTGCTCGGCTCTTCCCTTGTCGTGTGTGTTCTCTTTCCATGGCCTTTGTCATGATGGGTGCGCTCGCATGACAGGTCAAAAAAGATTAATAAAATTATGATTTTTGGTTGCAGGGGGAGATGGTACGAGCCTTTTTTATGCTCGACTCTTCCCCTGTCGTATGTGTTCTCTTGTCCCTTCTTTTTCTATGTTTAATGCTTGCCATCTATTCTTGAATGTATGATTGCTTTTGAATCTCTTCAAGAGTAAATGTGCTTAATGGACAATAATGATATAGAGCTGAATATATTTACTTTTGGAACTCAATTTTCCCGTTTAAGTTTTTAACCTCAGAAATTTCGCGTTATAATCTCACGTTATGTCCCATAAATCGATCGCATCTTTCAAACGTCAGAGTTTCATTTACGTTTTAATATATTATGTTCAATAAATCAATATGTTTTTGACCTCAAAACGTCACTTAATGTCCTCTGAATTCCATCTCACCTTTCAAACCACAAAGTTTCAATTACACTATGAAATGAAATTCCAAGGGTAACAGGATTTTCGGAGTTCACCAAATAGGGTTTCCAAACCCTAAGCAAATTCACTTAAAACTCCACAAAAACCCTCAAAATCTTCATCTAAGTGTATACAATATAAAACCCACTTAAAATTACCTTGATTTCTTGCAAAACTTGATGGAAAATGGAGGTGAGAAAACACTAGGGTTGCTGGAATTTTTCGTGGAAGAAAAGGGGAAGAAGAAGAACTTTTGCTCTCTTAACCTTAAATTTCACCTTTTAATTAAAACAAATTTTTTTCTTCTTTCAAATTTTTCCACAAAATTTGTAAATTTTATAAAACAATCCCACCTTTCTCTTCCTAACCCCAAGCCAACGTGAAGGCTATCCTTCACTCACCTTTCATTCATTTAAATTTTTCGTTAATTCAATTTCCACTTAACACAATTTCTAACCCCTAAAATCCTAGGTCTCTATCAAATTACTCTTCCAAAATCACTCTCTCATCAATATGTGTAGCCATCAATATGTGTAGCATAACCTTTAAACTCCCATCATTTAACTAATCTAAGGCTACGTACGCTCCAAAAATTCTCCGGGTATTACTGTAATACCCGATTCTATCAAACCGATTCTCTATTCTTTTTTTAAAATAATGGCACATGTTATATGGCAATATTAAATGTAGGGTTAGAGGATGACTAGGCAAGGGCATAAGGGTAATTAGAAACTCAAAGGTAGATAACGTATTTAAGGAAACTATTAATAAAGTAGCCGCCACTGTTTATTTCATTTCCTCTCCATTCTCAGCTCCTCAGCTTAGCAGAGCGCGATAGGAGACCCCCTTCGACTTCCTCCAGCGATTTCCTCCGAACTAGGTGAGTTTTGCTTCTATTTCTTGCTACATTGTAACTATCGTTGGTAGGAGGGTTGATAAATGAAGTTTTGAGAATGCGGTATGTGAGTGCTAGTTTCGGTTTAAGTTGAAATCGGGAATGCACAATGACTAGAGTCTCCAAAATAGTTTCCTTAGATTCCGGATAGTTTAGAATGAAGTTTAACTAATACACTGTCTACGGTTTTAGGTTGAGCCAAAACCCGAAGTGGTTAACAACCCAAACAATCACCAGGAGAGCCAGATAAGTAAAGTATTGTGTGTGCCTTCGGGCCTACATCACAAACAGTAGGTTTTTTTTTGCATGTTTGAGTACTTTCTGTATGTCATGCATCATGTTTTTGAAAGACTACGAAAATGAATTTCCATGTAAGAACAGTGAGGTATGAACTGAATGTGACAGACAAACTATTAAGGGAACTAATCCGCCCCTTAATCGAGTAGAGGATGTATGACATTGGGAGAACTGATCCCACTCTCAAGGGAACCATGGGATCAGATCAGCTATTAAGGGAATTCATCCGCCCCTTAATCGAGTAGAGGATGTATGACATTGGGAGAATTGATCCCACTCCCAAGGGAACTAAGGGATCAGATCAGTTTATGAACGTATGAATATGCAACTGAGATGAGAAGGTAGAAATTGCATGTTTAGGAATTTATGTTTCAGCAATTCACTTCATTACTGCTTTACTTACTTAGCATTAGGCTAATAGATGAATTTGTGATGTAGGTGCTGAAGATACAGCAGGTGATTTCTCTGAGTTCATTGAGGAATAGGCTGTTGTGGGAGTACATTCATGTTTTGGCCTGGTAAATTGATGAGGCGGGTTAACTGGTGTCAGTAGTTTGAAGGTTTAGTTGTTAGTGTTTCAATTTAAGTATGCTGAGTTTTCATGACAGTAGCAATTTCAATGGTTTGAATACGTTTTCGAGATTTTCCTGTTAAAAGTATTCTGTTGGAATTTAATATTGGTACTCACTGGATTCTTGTAATGTAATGGTTTAAAATGTTTTGAATGGTTTCAGTGAAGTGAGTAAATTCTTCTCTGTGATTAGAGTTGTGTTAGTATGCCATGGGGTGGATGAAATGTGATTCTGTTCTCTATCGGTAGATGAAGTCTACCGACAGAGGTTGAGTCGTTGTTCTGTAGTCTATCGGTTGATGTCTCAGTAAACTCATCGGCAGATGCGTGCTGACGTCATCGGTAGATGTAGGTATAAGTCTATCGGTTGATGTCTCAGTAAACTCATCGGTAGATGCGTGCTGACGTCATCGGTAGATGTAGGTATAAGTCTATCAGTTGATGTCTCAGTAAACTCATCGGTAGATGCGTGCTGACGTCATCGGTAGATGTAGGTATAAGTCTATCAGTTGATGTCTCAGTAAACTCATCGGCAGATGCGTGCTGACGTCATCGGTAGATGTAGGTTTAAGTCCATCGGTTGATGTCTCAGTAAACTCATCGGCAGATGTGTGCTGACGTCATCGGAAGATGTAGGAATTGAATTGTCGTTTAGGCATCGGTAGATACAGTCTACCGAGAGATGTCTTTGGTTTTTCATTCGGGTGACGTCATCGGCAGGAGTCTTCTATTTTTCCTGTTTTCTGCTTCTTCCGTTGACTTTACCCATCGGCAGGTGCGTTTGACTTCTACAACTTTTAAAGTGTTTTCACGATTCAAACTTCTATTTCTTTTGACCGATTATTTCTTAATATTTCAAATGATTTCCGCTGTAAGTTTTAAAAATATATGGTAGAAATTTTAGTCATGTACGGGCTTTTGGGTAACGAACCGGGTTCTGATAACTCGGGGCGTTACAATTACACACTGAATCTTCTCGTTTTATTCCTCTCAAACATCCATTTACTGCTAAAACCCTGGCAAAAGTATTTTGCAAAAAATTGTTTGCTTACATGGTATGCCACACAGCATTGTTACCATGGAGATTAAGTGTTCACAAGTAACTTTTGAAAGAAATTTTACAAGTTGTGACCAACTAAGCTCAAAATGAAGTCAGCTTACCACCATCAAATTGACGGAGAAAATGAAAGTCTTAGGTCGTTATTTAGAAGTTTATCTTTGTTTTTTTGCCTCAGATTAGCCAAGCCATTGGCGTCGATGATTGAGTTGGGGGGGGTGGGGGGGGGGGGGGGGTGTTGGTACGATACTAATTTTCAAGGAGCAACTAAGACAACTCCTTTTTGAGCTCTTTATGAACATGCTTCTCTTACACGTATTATGGGGGAAAAATAGTCGTGGGATCTATCAATCAACAATTTGAGGAGCGTGATGATCAACTGGTAGTCCCACGCCGTGATCTCGCAATTGCTAAAGAGTAAATTAAAAAGTTTGCCTATGCATCTCCGGTGGAAAAGACAATTTCAATTGGGTGACTTTGGTATGGTTAAAACTTAAAAACTTATAGGCAACAAAGTATTCACCGGAGGTAATATACCAAGTCATCATTGCGTTATTTTGGTCTTTCAAGGTAATTGCAAAAGTAGATAATATTATAAGTCATTACCTTAGTATGTAATTAAATAATGTACCTACAAAATATATTTTTAATCTAATCGATATAATAAACCATATTTATCAAGGTATTACGTGAAATTTAAAGCAGAGCTTTTAAATATTTAGGAAATTGTAATATTTGATTATAAATAAAAAAAAAAGAAATTCTCCTTCTGGAAATTTAACATTAAATTATTTAAAAAAATTACTAAATCTTAAATGAATAAATAAAGAATTTTAAACAATTGAAAATAATAAGAAGTGCAGGTTGAATAAATAATATATAATGCTCCTCCTCCCTACAATATTTTCGTTATCTCTCTCTCTCTCTCTCTCTCTTCTTGCATTTCTTTTTCCAGGTCTTGTTATATCGCTTAGAACTCGTACAGCACTCTTACTTCGCTGCAGTTTTTGGCCTTGTGAATATATCGGATTGATGATTCGGCACTTTGTTCTCGTCACAATTTACTCCTTCAATCTTCCCTCATCTTTTGGTCTTCTTGAAAGGTAATTGATTCCTTTGATCAACAATTTACCTATTTGTGCCGTAGAACCGAGATTCTTGTTGGAGTTTGATGTAAAGGTTAGACTAATTCTTGACCTTGAATTCCCCGTGAAAACATTGCTCACGTTCTCAATAATGTTAACTTATCCTCAGATTCAATACTCAGTTGGCTCCAAGAATTAACCTCGAGTACCCTACTGTGATTAGTGCTAGCAGGGAGAGGAAATTCAGAAGATATTTTAAAGTTCTTGGTCAAAGCTCCCCTGTTCCTAGGCCTCTCATTTGAAAACAACATTGCTTATAAACTTGTATTTTTGGTTAAGATAGGAAATATGTATAGAACCAAGGAGTTGGCAGGGGCTGTGGGATCTTCGACTAGAACAAGCTGTGAAAATTTGCAGAAAGTGGGGGGGCTATACCTGTAAGTTATGGGTTTTCTTATGCTGACATCTTAGCCATGAGCTAAAAACACCCGCAGACAGTGACCTATCCCTTGCTGTTGATTTTATGTTAGTGATTTCTTTTTAGACATATGATTTCTTTAAGCGCTTTAATATTTCGTGATAAAATTTCATCATGGATTTTGAAGATCATTAAGGACCCGTGAAGCTATTTAATGGATTATTGAGATCGCGAATATTGTATTTTATGACATGATCAAGAATTGGGATGATGACATCAAAGATTAAAGTAGGGAAGTATGGACTATGAAGGTCTTTTTAGTGTAATCTCTTGTTTTTGTACAGCCTTTGCCATGACGGGTGCGCTCGCATAGCAGGTCAAAAAAGATTAATAAAATCATAATTTTTGTTTGCAAGGGAAGATGGTACGAGCTTTTTTTTTTTTTTTGCTCGGCTCTTCCCCTATAGTGTATTATCCTTCCATGGCCTTTGTCATGATGGGTGCGCTCACATGACAGGTCAAGAAAGATTAATAAAATTATGATTTTTGTTTGCAAGGGGAGATGGTATGAGCCTTTTTTATGCTCGGCTCTTCCCCTGTCGTATGTGTTCTCTTTGTCCTTTCTTTTTCTATGTTTAATGCTTGCCATCTATTCTTGAATGTATGATTGCTTTTGAATCTCATCAGGAGTAAATGTGCTTAATGCTCAATTTCAAGTTTCCCCTTTAAGTTTTCAACTTCGTAAATGTCGCGTTATAATCTCACATTATGTCCTATAAATCCATCGTATCTTTCAATCGTCAGAGTTTCATTTACGTTTTAATATATTATGTTCAATAAATCAACATGTTTTTTAGCACAAAACGTCGCTTAATGGCCTCTGATTTCCATCTCACCTTTCAAACCACAAAGTTTCAATTACACTTAAACATGACTAACGAGCATCCGTGCCGAGCTGAGCCAGAAGTAGTTCGGCTCATTGAGCCTAATGAGTTAAACGAGCTGAGGCTAACGAGTTTACCTAGCCTAACGAGACAGCTTAAAAAAACTTTCAACCCGAGTTGACTTTCGAGCCACGAGTTAAACAAGCCGAGCAGGCTCAACAAGCCTAACGAGTCTTAACAAGCCGAGCTTAATAAGCCGAACGTATATAAATATTTTCAACTAATGTTAATTTAATATAAGTTTTTTAAAAATTTTCACTTAAAATTATAATAAGTATTAATAATTATATGTTAATTATATTTACTTATTTAATTAAAAAACTTAGTTATGTCAAGCCAATGCATATAAAATTTAATGTATTAATAAAAAAATTATTTGAGACTATCAAATAAAAAATATAACATAAATATCATTAAAAATATTTTGATATATACTTCATTTACAAAAGAAATTTAATAAAAATTACAAATTTGAAAAAAAAAATTACTTCAAATTACAAAAGAAGTTCTATAAAAAGAATTTCTAATCTTTAACATCCAACTGAGTAAACTTCTCAAGAATTTCATCATTTCGTTGTTGATCTTTCGTTTTGGCGTCGATCCAATCTTTGATACAAATGAGCGTCTCCACAAGGTCCGGTGCAAGTATTCCTCTTCTTTCATCATAAACACGTCACCTGCAATAATTATTTTATTAATTAGTGAAATAATTAAGATATAATTTAAATTACTTAATTAACTAACGAATAAATTATACCTCAAAATGATAATTATATCTGTATCCGTCCCGTCGGTTTGCAATTTCTATCCACGTGGCCCAATAAGAAAGCACTTGAGTGCTTGACTACCATTTCTCAAACAGTCGTTCCGCATGCTACTAGTAACTAGAGTGACCCTTCTTTCTTACTTTGTTTTCTCTTCTTGGTATTGTGCGCTTTGAGCTTCTTATTCTTCCTCTTCTTTGCAATGGCTCTCTGCACCTTCACATTTCCAGCACAAATCAGCTGCGTTACATCTTCCGACCGCAGGAAATCAACCTCTTCAGGTAATCTCTGTTTTTTTTAGCAAATGCAATGACAATCTATTATCTAACATTTCCTTTTCATCCAGTCTACAGACGTTGCTCTGCAACCGGCAACTCCGGCGGCCAGCGAGACGGCGGGCCAACTGGGGAGGTGGGCCGGGGCAGGCTCGGTTCGGCCCGGTAGGCCTATTGGGACGGGCCAGGCTCGACTCGCTACTGTAGCTAGCAGAGCCAAACTTGGCCCGCTGTTGTAGTGGGATGAGCGGGCGGGCCGGGAGCCCACCCATTAGTGACGACTAATTACACTACGAAATTTCAATTATTTGTTTGGCATTAATGAATGTTTTCAACGACGAAGGCCCAATTATATTTCTTATGATTATTTTATGTTCATTCCATTGCAAATAATTTTGTAATTTCGCTTAAAGATTGATCGATTTCACTTAGATATGGGCTTTGTGACTTCTGCATCAATACGAATCACGATTAGTAGATTGTTTCCTTGTTATTTTTTGTAACGTTCTCGGTCCTTCCATTACAAGATTGTCCGTTTTGGGTCAGAGTTCGAGCGGATTTATTCTTGGGTTAGCTGAAAAACTCGTTGTACTAAGTAGAGAGAAGAACTCTACTTATAAACTATATATTTTTTACTCTTCCAAGCAATGTAAGATTTTACACCCCCACTGGTATGAGCTGTGTCCCATCAGATCGTCCGTGCTTTCACATGACGGACTGTCACGATTTTTAAAAATGACTTTGGATGTATGAGCATCTTGTCAGTTTTTTCTTAGTCAAATGGTGGAGGAAAAGGCAATCATGTTTCGAAATATTACTTCTAGCGGACATGATCATACATACTAAGTTATAGTTCTACAAACTTTTTATTGCCAATAAGTTCATGTAATTACGATTACTTTCAATCAAATATATGAGTTGACCTGTAATCTTCTTTATTTACCGCTCATTAAATTTCATTCAAGTTTTCCTTTGCTATGTGTTATGTGATTCTTCACTTATATGTAAGAAAAAAAAAGATATACTTTTGATCACCCAATAAGATAGATTAGAAACCCACAATTTAACTTATAAGTTCAACAAATGTCGAAGTTTAAAAATCTTAAGTTAATTAAGATTCAACTTTTTCTTGGTTTGGCTTCAATTGAGGTCTTCAACAAGTTGAAAACACAAACTTGCTTCAAATCAATTTTTTTTTCCAACAAAGATATTACTATGCAATCCATTATCCAAATTATAATCCAATAACAGAACAAACAAAGCATATTCATTTACTTCAATAAACAAATCAAATTCATTTAATTATATTCACTCCTTAGGACTTAGGAAGAGATATCTAACCAATTCGCTGATCGACCATCGTCCACTATGCACTGTCAACAAACACTGAACACAGACTAAGCTATCCAAGAGAGAAGCAATTTTAAACTTCTGGTCACAACTTATATTGAATTTTAAATATGAAAGAAACTTAAAAGATCGGGCATTGAATAGTGAGTGACGAGCGTAAAGACTACAGAGAGTGTGATTTTAAGACCGAGACTGAGCGTAGAGAGATCGAGAGGTTGTGCAGAGATTTAGAGGTCATCTGACTTCATATTTATTTTCTTTCTTTAATTTTAAAATAATTTTTAGTTATAATTTTTCTCTTAATGAGCCATAATTGAATAATACTAGGGTTGAGAGAAAAACCTCACGTTGAAGACATTTCACGAAATCAAAAGGAGTTTCCTCCTCTTGGACGGTCGTAGGCTTGAGGAATTATCTACTATTCTATCATTTGACATCGATTGATGATTTATTTGGTTGAGTGGTTCACTTCTTAAATTCTTGACGGAGGTTAGTTTGAAGACTTCATAATTTGTGTTGTTTTATTCTCACAAATAGTGGCTAAATCTACTAGATGATAAAAAGCAAAGAACAATCTTTGGAAACAATAATTTTCCAGATTTATAAACCAATCCTAATAACATAACTTGACCTTTGTGTCACAATTTTTGACTTCTTTCCTCCATTGTTGAATGACAAATTTTTTAGAAAATATACTTATTTCATTATGAATCAAGACAGTAATTGTATACCTGGACAATATTACTCGGAACTTAAAAAATGATTCACATTCTACTTTACTTTTATTAATTTTGGTATGCTTTATTCATTTTCTGATGAGTTTGAGCTTGTCAGATATAGCGACAACGATTGAGGTGGAGATATAGATGAGCGAAAGAGAATAACAGATTTTGTTTTCTACATGGGTGCTACAACTTTTATATGGAGTTCGAAGAAATAATAAATTGTGATTATATCCACTTGTGAAGATGAATATGTTGCAGATACATCTTGTGTATGTCACGCTATATAGCTGAGAAGACTGTTGAAGGAGTTACAAATGCCACAAGAAGAAACTAAAGAATTTTTTGTTGAAAACAAGTCAACTTTTGCATTGGCAAAGAATCATGTGTTTCGTGATAGAGGCAAACATATAGATACGAGGTATCATTTCCTTCGTGGCTGCATTGTAAAGTGTGAAGTGCAAGTGAAGTATGTGAAGGCCAATGATCAAGTTGCTGATATTTTTACGAAGCCTCTCAAGTATGACACTTTTAGCAAGTTACTAATAATGCTCGGAGTTACAAAATATTAAGCTTAAAGGAAAATTTTGAAAATATAAACTTAATTCAAATAACATATTTTGGTCAATGTATATTTTTAATATGGTTTTGGTTAAAGTCAATATATTTGTGAAGAGTCACCTAGGGAGTTGAGATTCATGTATGTGTAGATATATTGGTTCATGTACTTAGGTGATTCATTATTATTAGTATATGTATTAGATTATTTGTGAGCTGTATAATTGCACAGATTTGGGTCATTATTGTATACAAGTATGTAACAAGTAATGCAAAATTTGACCTTTCGCGAACCTGTCAACTTTTTCATGCTTCTCTAAGCGCTTCGGTTATGGGCTTTGAGAAGTAGAGGTTTTAAATATTTAGGAAATTGTAATATTGGATTATAAATTAAAAAAAAAAAAAGAAATTCTCCCTCTTGAAATTTAACATTAAATTATTTAAAAAAAATTACTAAATCTTAAATGAATAAATAAAGAATTTTAAACTATTGAAAATAATAAGAAGTACAGGTTGAATAAATAATATATAATGCTCCTTCTCCCTGTTGGGCATTCAATAACCCTTCATTTATTGTTCTGCAAAAGTCTTCTATGAAAACTCTATGAAGACTCAACAATTTATGATACCCACGTGATGTGGCTCAAGGTGTGCAAATCCTATTGGTTACTTTTTTGTTTATTAATACTTAATCTGATGGAGATTAAGATCAATAATGACTATATAGAGGAATGGTCCTCTTTCTGCCATATGAAGGAAAAAACGGTGGTTTTGCTCCATCCGAAAAATCACCAATGAAGAAAACTAAAGGGGAAAGAGAGAGAAACTAGTCCTTAGGCATGGATCCAGGTAAGCTACGTTCATTTTCATGTTTTCCTGTTAATGAAAATGAATCATCATGTTTCTCTCTTTACTGTTAAGTTTTTCAGAGAAGAAAAGAAAGATGTTTATGGTTTTGTCATCTTTCTAGATTATGTTTGATGTTATGTTTTTGTTCTGTGAAAATCAATTAGTTCTAGATTCTGGGATTGCTCTTGATTTATGATTCTGTAAGTTCTCTGTTAATACAAAGAATGACAAATTAAAGCTCGAGAAAAATAAAGCAAACTTAGTTAACACTCCCTACCATATTTTCGTTATCTCTCTCTCTCTCTCTGTCTTTGCATTTCTTTTTCCAGGTCTTGTTATATCGCTTAGAACTCGTACAGCACTCTTACTTCGCTGCAGTTTTTGGCCTTGTGAATATATCGGATTTTGGATTCGGCACTTTGTTCTCGTCGCGCGTTACTGCTCCAATCTTCCCTGATCTTTTGGTCTTCTTGATAGGTAATTGATTCCTTTGATCAACAATTTACCTATTTGTGTCGTAGAACCGAGATTCTTGTTGGGGTTTGACGTAAAGGTTAAACTAATTCTTGACCTTGAATTCCCCGTGAAAACATTGCTCACGTTCTCAATAATGTTAACTTATCCTCAGACTGAATACTCAGTTGGCTCCAAGAATTATCCTCGGGTACCCTACTGTGATTAGTGCTAGCAGGGAGAGGAAATTCAGAAGATGTTTTAAAGTTCTTGGTCAAAGCTCCCTGTTCCTAGGCCTCTCATTTGAAAACAACATTGCTTATAAACTTGTATTTTTGGTGAAGATAGGAAATATGTATAGAACAAAGGAGTTGGCAGGGGCTGTGGGATCTTTGACTAGAACAAGCTGTGAAAATTTGCAGAAAGTGGGGGAGCTATACCTGTAAGTTATGGGTTTTCTTATGCTGACATCTTAGCCATGAGCCAAAAACACCCGCAGACACTAACTCATCCCTTGCTGTTGAGTTTATGTTAGTGATTTCCTTTTAGACATATAATTTCTTTAAGCGCTTTAATATTTCGTGACAAAATTTCATTATGGATTTTGCAGATCATTAAGGACGCGTGAAGCTCTTTAATGGAATATTGAGATTGCGAATATTGTATTGTATGGCATGATCAAGAATTGAGATGATGATATCAAGATTAAAGTAGTGAAGTAAGGACTATGAAGGTCTTTTTAGTGTAATCTCTTGTTTTTGTACGGCCTTTGCCATGACGGGTGCGCTCGCATGGCAGGTCAAAAAAGATTAATAAAATTATAATTTTTGTTAGCAAGGGAAGATGGTACGAGCTTTTTTTTTTGCTCGGCTCTTCCCCTGTAGTGTGTTCTCTTTCTATGGCCTTTGTCATGATGGGTGCGCTCGCATGACAAGTCAAAAAAGATTAATAAAATTATGATTTTTGTTTGCAGGGGAAGATGGTACGATCTTTTTTTATGCTCGGCTCTTCCCCGGTCGTATGTGTTCTCTCTTTGTCCCTTCTTTTTCTATGTTTAATGCTTGCCATCTATTCTTGAATGTATGATTGCTTTTGAATCTCTTTGGGAGTAAATGTGCTTAATGGACAATAATGATATAGAGCTGAAGATATTTACTATTGGAACTCAATTTTCCCGTTTAAGTTTTCAACCTCGGAAATCTCGCGTTATAATCTCACATTATGTCCCATAAATCCATCGCATCTTTCAATCGTCAGAGTTTCATTTACGTTTTAATATGTTTTGTTCAATAAATTAGCATGTTTTTTTTACCTCAAAACGTCACTTAATGTCCTCTTAATTCCATCTCACCTTTCAAACCACAAAGTTTCAATTACACTTAAACATGACTAACGAGCTATCCGTGCCGAGCCGAGCCAGAAGTAGTTCTGCTCACTGAGCCTAATAAGTTAAACGAGCTGAGGCTAACGAGATTATCTAGTCTAATGAGCCTAACGAGCCTAACAAGCCAGCTTGAAAAAAAATTTCAACCCGAATCGACTTGCGAGCCACGAGTTAAACGAGTCGAACCTTACAAGCCGAGCCGAGCCTAACAAGTCGAGTGTATATAAATATTTTCAACTTATATTAATTTAATGTAAGTTTTTTAAAAAATTTCATTTAAAATTATAATAAGTATTAATAATTATATGTCAACGATATTTATTTATTTATTTCAAAAATTAGTTATGTTAAGCCAAAGTATATAAAATTTAATTTATTAATAAAAAAATTATATGCGATTATCAAATAAAAAATATTACATAAATATCGTTAAAAATATTTTAACATATACTTCAATTACAAAAGAAATTTAATAAAAATTACAAATTTAAAAAAAAATTACTTCAAATTACAAAAGAAGTTCAATAAAAGAATCTCTAATCTTCAACATCCAACTGCGTAAACTCCTAAAGAATTTCATCATTTCGTTGTTGATCTCTCGTCTTAGCGTCGATCCAATCTTTGACACAAATGAGTGTCTTTACAAGGTCTGGTGCAAGTATTCTTCTTCTTTCATCATAAACACATCACCTGCAATAATTATTTTATGAATTAGTGAAATAATTAAAATATAATTAATTTAAATTACTTAATTAACTAACGAATAAATTATACCTAAAATGATAATTATATCCATATCCGTCCTGTCCATTTGCGATTTCTATCCACGTGGCCCAATAGGAAAGCACTTGAGTGCTTGACTACCATTTCTCAAACAGTCGTTCCGTCGTACTACTAGTAACTAGAGTGACCCTTCTTTCTTACTTTGTTTTCTCTTTTGGTTATTGTGCGCTTTGAGCTTCTTCTTCCTCTTCTCTGAAATGGCTCTCTGTACCTTCACATTTCCAGCACAAATCAGCTGCGTTACATCTTCCGACCACAGGAAATCAACCTCTTCAGGTAATCTCTGTTTTTTTTTTAGCAAATGCAATGACAATCTATTATCTAACGACAAAGACTGCCCAGATTCTTACTTTGTTCATTTTTGGTCTATTTCCGTTTCATCCGGTCTACAGACGTTGCTCTGCAACCGGCAACTCCGGCGGCCAGCAAAGAAAGACGACGAGCCAAGGGGTAAGGCGGGCCACGGGCAGCCAGGGGCAGGCTCGGCTCGGCCAGGCCGGCCTATTGGTATGGGTCAGGCTCGGCTCGCTATTGTAGCGAGCCGAGCCAAACTCGGCCCGCTGTTGTAGCGGGCCGAGCGGGCGGGCTGCCGGCAGCCCGTTAGTCACGACTAATTACACTACGAAATTCCAATTATTTGTTTGGCATTAATATGTTTTCAACGACGAAGGCCCAATTATATTTCTTCTGCTTATTTTATGCTCATTCCATTGCAAATAATTTTGTACTTTTGTAATTTCGCTTAAAGATTGGTCGATTTCACTTAGATATGGGGTTTGTGACTTCTGCATCAATACGAATCACGATTGGTAGATTGTTTCCTTGTTAGTTTTTGTAACGTTCTCGGTTCTTCCATTACAAGATTGTCCGTTTTGTGCCAGAGTCCCCGCAGATTTATTCTTTGGTCAGCCGAAAAATACGTTATACTAGGTAGAGAAGAAAACTCTACTTATAAACTATGCATTTTTTACTCTCCCAAGCAATGTGAAATTATGCACCCTCACTGGTATGAGTTGGGTCCCATCAAATCCTCAGTTCTTTCACATGGCAGACTGTCACAGTTTTTAAAAAAGGTTTTGGATGGGCGAGCATCTTGTCCGTTTTTTCTTAGTCAAATGGTGGAGGAAAAGGCAATTATGTTTTGAAATATTACTTCTAGTGGACATGATCATACATACTAAGTTATAGTTCTACAAACTTTTTATTGCCAATAAGTTCATGTAATTACGATTACTTTTAATCAAATATATGAGTTGACCTGTAATCATAAAATTTCATTCAAGTTCATGTTATGTGATTCTTCACTTATATGTAAGAAAACAAAAATATATACTCTTGATCACCCAATAAAATAGATTAGAAACCCACAACTTAACTTATAAGTTCAACAAATGTCGAAGTTTAAAAATCTTAAGTTAATTAAGATTCCACTGTTTTTGGTTTGACTTCAATTGAGGTTTTCAATAAGCTGAAAACACAAACTTGCTTCAAATCAATTTTTTTTTTCCCAACAAAGATATTACTATGCAATCTATTATCCAAATTCTAATCCAATAACAGAACAAACAAAGCATATTCATGTACTTCAATAAACAAATCAAATTCACTTAATATTCAAAACAATCACAAAACATTATATTCACTCCTCAGGAGTTAGGAAGAGGAAAACCTCACGTAGAAGACATTTCACGGAATCAAAAGAAGTTTCCTCCTCTTGAACGATCGTTAGTTTTTGGAGATAACAAGTTTGCTCTTCTGATTTTTGGTAGTCTCCATCTTTTCTTGAGGAATTATCTACTACTCCATCATTTCACTTCTTAAATTTTTGATGGATGTTAGTTTGAAGACTTCATAATGTATGTTGTTTTATTATCACAAATAGTTGCTAAATCTACTACTTGATAAAAAGCAAAGAACATCCTTTGGAAACATAACTTGACCTTTGTGTCACAATTTTTTACTTCTTTCCTCCATTGTTGACTGACAAATTTTTTAAAAAATATACTTATTTCATTATGAATCAAGACATTAATTGTATGCCTGGAAAATATTACTCGGAACTTAAAAAATGAAATTCACATTCTATTTTAATTTTATTAATTTTGAATAAAACTTTGAAGAAGCACGATTGATTTGTACACCTAATGATATCGTCACACTAGATCTTTCACACTAGATCTTTCAAACTCTTTCAATTTTGATTTAGTGCAAATGTCATTGTTTGTCAATTTCATATTGAGTTATAAATGAAAGCTGTAATATATGTGATAAATTAGATTAGAAAATAATAAGTTCAGATTAAATATCTCTTTTCTACACTCAAATGTGAAGCTAACATTTATTCTTGTTTATTTAATTGAACTCATTTTTAACAATTGGTATAAATTTTATTTGTGCCATTGTTATAATTGGAGATGGAAATCGTGACTCGTTAAAATATAACAAAATGAAAGTGTTAATATTATGGTTGAGGGTATATAATTTTTTGTATTTCTTTATAGCTTAAAAGAGTTTATAGTTTCATGGGTGAATTTCGGAAGAAACCCTTAAAATATATAGGTATTGATAAGTCGTCTATACAAGATAGTATCCGAATAAATTTACTGCAAATGTGTATAGTGCCAAATTTTATAGTATGTGATGAATAAGGTTGTCGAATCTACTGGAAATATGTAATTTATTAATTTCATTAAGTACCGATTTCAATTTTATCTTGACAACTAAATATATTATTTTTGAAAACTAAAACAAGTAAAAACAAATCACTAACAAAAACTTTTATTTCAGAGAAAATTCAGAGTATCGATTTCACAAATACTTTTCATATTATATATCACACCAATATCTTTCAATTGAACAATTATTTATAAACCAAAAATCTTAACTCTCTCTCTCTCTCCCTCAGTCTTTGCAGCTGCCGTTGTATTGTAGTTCTTGGTGGCTTCAAATGTAACACAAAAACTAAACATGAGACATAGATAGTATAAACTAAATACCTGAAGCGAAAATTAACTTACTAACATAGTTGTTTTGACCAAATAAATGTTTGTATATTAAAGAATCACAAGATTTATAGCTATTAATAAATTAAAGATTATTGAAGATATCTATCATTTTCAACCTGAAAATTGTAGGTATCTTACTCATAATATTGTCTTTGTGTGCAAGTAACCTTGTACAGCTTAACTTTAGAATAAATTTTTGCAAGTAGTGACATTGATTATGAGGATACAAAAATCCAATATTAAAACGGGAGTCCGATAAATTAAATTGGCCCCATGTTTTAGGCGAAAAAAGAAAACGGCCTTTCGTTTTCAGAAATCGAGAGCCCAACATGGTTTGTTTTGTTTTCAGAAGTCGAGAGCCCAATATGGTTTGGTGTGTTAGGTTTTTGATGGTGTGAGGTTTGACTGGTTTGACCCTTTAGAAAATATTTTAAAAAAACCTCTTGGAATTTAAATTTGTTATTACCCAATAATATATAATGCTCCTCCTCCCAACCATATTTTCGTTCTCTCTCTCTCTCTCTCTCTCTCTCTCTCTCTCTCTCTCTTCTTGCATTTCTTTTTCCAGGTCTTGTTATATCGCTTAGAACTCGCACAGCACTCTTACTTCGCTGCAGTTTTTGGCCATGTGAATATATCGGATTGAGGATTCGGCACTTTGTTCTCGTCACGCGTTACTCCTTCAATCTTTCCTGGTCTTTTGGTCGTCTTGATAGGTAATTGATTCCTTTGATCAACAATTTACCTATTTGTGTCGTAGAACCGAGATTCTTGTTGGGGTTTGATGTAAAGGTTAAACTAATTCTTGACCTTGAATTACCCGTGAAAACATTGCTCACGTTCTCAATAATGTTAACTTATCGTCAGATTCAATACTCAGTTGGCTCCAAGAATTATCCTTGGGTACCCTACTGTGATTAGTGCTAGCAGGGAGAAGAAATTCAGAAGATGTTTTCAAGTTCTTGGTCAAAGCTCCCTTGTTCCTAGGCCTCTCATTTAAAAACAACATTGCTTATAAACTTGTATTTTTGGTGAAGATAGGATATATATGTATAGAACCAAGGACTTGGCTGTCGTGAGAACGCTAAGATTGATAGGAAATGCTTGGATATAATCTCACGAAAACGTTTACAGAATGGAAATGCGAAAAGAAAAACTACAGAAAGGAAAATGGTAAAACGAAAATGTAAAGAAGAAACAAACAATCAACAACCTCCTCTTCACGCCTCTCTTTGCTGCTCTTAATGGATTGCTTCCCTAACAACTAGGACACGTCATCCATATGTTAATTGGGCTTGGGCTGTGGTTTCCTGCTTCTACTACGTTTACTTTGGCGGCCCAGCATTGTAGCGGTTAATGGAATCTCCTTTCATGACATTGGCAGGGGCCATGGGATCTTTGACTAGAACAAGCTTTGAAAGTTTGCAGAAAGTGGTGGGGCTATACCTGTAAGCTATGGGGTTTCTTATGTTGACATCTTAGCCATGAGCCAAAAACACCCTCAACACTAACTTATCTTTTGCTGCTGATGTTATGTTAGTGATTTCCTTCTAGACATATAATTTCTTTAAGCGCTTTAATATTTAGTGACAAAATTTTATCATAAATTTTGCAGATCATTGAAGACGCGTTAAGCTCTTTCATGGATTATTGAGATCGTGAATATTGTATTGTATGGTATGATCAAGAATTGAGATGATGATATCAAGATTAAAGTAGAGACGTAAGGACTATGAAGGTCTTTTTACTGTAATCTCTTGTTTTTGTACGGCCTTTGCCATGATGGGTGCGCTCGCATGGCAGGTCAAGAAAGATTAATAAAATTATGATTTTTGTTAGCAAGGGAAGATGGTACGAGCCTTTTTTTTGCTCGGCTCTTCCCTTGTCGTGTGTGTTCTCTTTCCATGGCCTTTATTATGATGGGTACGCTCGAATGACAGGTCAAAAAAGATTAATAAAATTATGATTTTTGTTTGCAGGGGGAGATGGTACGAGCCTTTTTTATGCTCGGCTCTTCCCCTGTTGTATGTGTTCTTTTTGTCCCTTCTTTTTCTATGTTGAATGCTTGCCATCAAGAATGTTTGATTGCTTTTGAATCTCCAGCGCAACACCTCGTAAAAATATATCATGACCATGTTTAGGTGTTGCCGGGGCCCCAAAGAGCGCACCAGCACTGCCTCGTCACCCACATCGCGTGTAAACTTGTATTTTTGGTCAAGATAGGATATATGTATAGAACCAAGGAGTTGGATGGGGCTATGGGATCTTTGACTAGAACAAGCTGTGAAAATTTGCAGAAAGTGGTCGGGCTATGCCCGTAAGCTATGGGTTTTTTTACTCTGACATCTTAGCCATGAGCCAAAAACACCCTCAGACACTGACTTATCCCTTGTTGCTGATTTTATTTAGTGATTTCTTTTTACACATAATTTCTTTAAACGCTTTAATATTTCATATGACAAAATTTTATCATGAATTTTGCAGATCATTAAGGACGCGTGAAGCTCTTTAATGAATTATTGAGATCGCGAATATTGTATTGTATGGCATGATCAAGAATTGAGGTGATGATATCAAGATTAAAGTAGGGAAGTAAGGACTGTGAAGGCCTTTTTAGTGTAATCTCTTGTTTTTGTGTGGACTTTGCCATGATGGGTGCGCTCGCATGGCAAGTCAAGAAAGATTAATAAAATTATAATTTTTGTTTGCAATGGAAGATGGTACGGGCCTTTTTTTTTTTTTTTTTGCTCGGCTCTTCTCCTGTAGTGTGTGTTCTCTTTCCATGGCCTTTGTCATGATGGGTGCGCTCGCATGACAGATCAAGATAAATTAATAAAATTATGATTTTTTTGTAGGGGAAGATGGTACGAGGCTTTTTTATGCTCGGCTCTTCCCTTGTCGTTTGTGTTCTCTTTGTCCCTTGTTTTTCTATGTTTAATGTTTGTCATCTATTCTTGAATGTTTTGATTGCTTTTGAATCTCTTCAGGAGTAAATGTGTTTCATGGACAATAATGATATAGAGATGAAGATACATACTAAGTTATAGTTCTACAAACTTTTTATTGCCAATAATAAAAAATGAGATTCAAAAAAAATGAAGATACATAATTGTATGCCTGGACAATAATACTCGGAACTTAAAAAATGAGATTCACATTCTATTTTACTTTTATTAATTTTGAATGAAACTTTGAAGAAGCACGATCAATTTGTACACCTAATGATATCTTCACATATAGTATAAGCTTGTAGAGAATCATCAAAATGATGTTTCACACTAGATCTTTCAAACTTCTTCAATTTTGATTTAGTGCAAATGTCATTGTTTGTCAATTTCATATTGAGTTATAAATGGAAGCTGCAATATATGTGATAAATTAAATTAGAAAATAATAAGTTCAGATTAAATAACTCTTTTCTACACTCAAATGTGAAGCTAACATTTATCCTTGTTTATTTAATTGAACTCATTTTTAACAATTGGTATAAATTTTATTTGTTCCATTGTTATAATTGGAGATGGCAATCGTGATTGTTTAAAAAATAACAAAATGAAAGTGTTAATATTATGGTTGAGTTTATATAATTTTTTGTATTGCTTTATAGCTTAAAAGAGTTTATAGTTTCATGGGTGAATTTCGAGAGAATCCCTTAAAATATATAGGTATTGATAAGCCGTCAATACAAGATAGTATCCAAATAAATTTACTGCAAATGTATAGTGCCAAATTTTATAGTATGTGATGAGTAAAGTTGTCGAATCTACTGTAAATATGTAATTTATTAATTTCATTAAGTATCGCTATGATTAATTTCAATTTTATCTTAACAACTAAATATATTACTTTTGAAAACTAAAACATGTAAATACAAATCACTAATAAAAATTTTTATTAAGAGAAAATTCAGAGTATCGATTTCACAAATACTTTTCATATTATTTATCACACCAATATCTTTCAATTGAACAATTATTTATAAACCAAAAATCCTAATTCATTAAACTCTCTCTCTCTCTCTCTCTCTCTCTCTCTCTCTCTCTCTCTCTTTTTCTCTCTCTCTCTCTCTCGTCAAACTAATCATAATTTTTAAAATAAGAATTTCAATATCTTTATCAAAATTATTTTTTAGTTATTCAATAAAATTCAATTATTTTTTAAAAGATTTTTCAAAACTCTAACACTCTCTCGAGTTGTTAAAACATTACGTTATAATATTCAGATGGTATTAAGAATTACCTCTCTCGAGTGACATATCTCAAAATAAAATCATTCAATAAGTGGCCACAAAATTTAAAGCAGTAATAACATAATATCACAAATAAATAATAAATCTAACTAACAGAATATTCAAGTCATTCAAATAATACTTAAAATAAGCGATCTGTCTTTCTTCTAAAGGGAGAGAACTAGTTCAACATAGTAGAATTAAAAGAAAGAAGTGGTGAAGATAATTAAATCAAAAAGAAGAAATAAGTATAAGAGAATATTTGTCTCCCAGATGTCACCGTAATAGTTTAACACGTGTGTCAGTCTATTCGTCTGGTGTGAAAAGTTCTCTCTGATTGCTCTCCAAAATACGTCTCAAGGCTTTCAAGAATCTTTTTTTGTCTTACTCTCAAGTAAGGTTTTCAGAGTCACTAATAAATCTTTCCAAACACACAAAATTTTGTAATTTTCATACACTAATCTAGTCCTGAGGCACGTGGAGGAAGGTTGGGTTGCGACTAAGACTCTGCTTTTGTAGCGGAGCCGCAGCTCAACCATTCGGAGCCGCAGTGCAGCATCTGCTAGGACGCTGACTATTTTTTCTTTTATAAGCTGTAGCTTGAACTTCTTTGGCTCTGGCTTAGTTTCCAAAATAAATAATTTTGCATCTTCATTCTACGTATATAATTATTTTTTTTCGTCATAACTTAAAATAAATTAAAAATATCAAAAAATCTGGCAATGCTTCTTTTGCTTAAAATAGAATAATGATAATAACTTTAATTTTTATATATATATGTCTCACTCCCAAACTTAGGTTTTTTTATGTCTTCGAGCAAAAATAAAATGTAACACAAAAACTAAACATGAGACATAGATAGTATAAACTAAATACCTGAAGCGAAAAATTAACTTACTAACATAGTTGTTTTGACCAAATAAATCTTTGTATATTAAAGAATCACAAGATTTATAGCTATTAATAAATTAAAAATTATTGAAGATATCTACCCTTTTCAACCTGAAAATTGTAGGTATCTTACTCATAATATTGTCTTTGTGTGTAAGTAAACTTGTACACCTTAACTTTAGAATAAATTTTTGCAAGTAATGACATTGATTTTGAAGATACAAAAAACAAATATTAAAACGGGAGCCCGATAAATTAAATTGGCCCCACGTTTTAGGCGAAAAAGAAAAAAGGAAAACGGCCTCTCGTTTTTAGAAATCGAGAGCCCAACATGGTTTGGTTTGTTAGGTTTTTTATGGTTTGAGGTTTGACTGATTTTGATACTTTAGAAAATATTTTAAAAAAACCTCTTGGAATTTAAATTTGTTATTACCCAATAATATATAATGCTCCTCCCCCTACCTTATTTTCGTTACCCCCCCCCCCCCCCCCCCCCTCTCTCTCTCTCTCTCTCTCTCTCTATCTCTCTCTCTCTCTTCTTGCATTTCTTTTTCCAGGTCTTGTTATATCGCTTAGAACTCGTACAGCACTCTTACTTCGCTGCAGTTTCTGGCCTTGTGAATATATCGGATTGATGATTCGGCACTTTGCTCTCGTCACACGTTACTCCTTCAATCTTCCCTGATCTTTTTGTAGTCTTGATAGGTAATTGATTCCTTTTACCTATTTGTGTCGTAGAACCGAGATTCTTGTTGGGGTTTGATGTAAAGGTTAGACTAATTCTTGACCTTAAATTCCCCGGGAAAACATTGCTCACGTTCTCAATGATGTTAACTTATCCTCAGATTCAATACTCAGTTGGCTCCAAGAATTATCCTCGGGTACCCTACTGTGATTAGTGCTAGCAGGGAGAGGAAATTCAGAAGATGTTTTCAAGTTCTTGGTCAAAGCTCCCTTGTTCCTAGGCCTCTCATTTGAAAACAACATTGCTTATAAACTTCTATTTTTGGTGAAGACAGGATATATGTATTGAACCAAGGAGTTGGCTGGAGCCAAGGGATCTTTGACTAGACCAAGCTGTGAAAATTTGCAGAAAGTGGTGGTGCTACACCTGTGTAAGCTATGGGTTTTCTTATCCTGGCATCTTAGCCGTGAGCCAAAAAAACCCTCAGACACCGACTTATCCTTTGCTGCTGATTTTATGTTAGTGATTTCCTTTTAAACGTATGATTTCTTTAAGCGATTTAATATTTCGTGACAAAATTTTATCATGGATTTTACAGATCATTAAGGACGCGTGAAGTTCTTTGATGGATTATTGAGATCACGAATAATGTATTGTATGGCATGATCAAGAATTGGGATGATGATATCAAGATTAAAGTAGAGAAGTAAGGTCTATGAAGGTCTTTTTACTGTAATCTCTTGTTTTTGTACGGCCTTTGCCATGATGGGTGCGCTCGTATGGTAGGTCAAGAAAGATTAATAAAATTGTGATTTTTGTTAGCAAGGGAAGATGGTACGGGCCTTTTTTTTTGCTAGGCTCTTCCCTTGTCGTGTGTGTTCTCTTTCCATGGCCTTTGTCATGATGGGTGCGCTCGCATGACAGGTCAAAAAAGATTAATAAAATTATGATTTTTGTTTGCAGGGGGAGATGGTACGAGCTTTTTTTATGCTCGGCTCTTCCCCCGTTGTATGTGTTCTCTTTGTCCCTTCTTTTTCAATGTTTAATGCTTGCCATCAAGAATGTTTGATTGGTTTTGAATTTCCAGCGCAACACCATGTAAAAATATATCACGACCATGTTTAGGTGTTATCGGGCCCCCAAAGAGCGCACCAGGACTGCCCCATCACCCACATCGCGTGTAAACTAACAAGAAACCTCCATACAACAAAAGGTGCATAACAAACGACTCTGGTTGCTTTGGATGCTCACACACTAATGGAACCCAAGGCAACCGAAGACCATTGTTAGAAAGGCTCAATCGACCCCAAACAAACATCATGTCCGACTCTAATTATTTTGGTTGCTCGAACACCGCATCCCAGAACATATGGAATCCAACACCAAAAGGCTCAAATAGCCCAAACGAAATCATCCCATCGAGCGTGCATCTATGTTAGTCTAAAATAGATGTCATGCACATGAAATTTAAATGTGAAAACCATACAAACATATACGTAAAAACTAATGTGTTGGTGACCACGCTCCGTCACAGTTTTTATAGGTGTCACCCACCAAAATAATTTCTTTCTAAAAACTATGCAATGCAAGTAAAAACATACAAAATAGAAAGCCCTACCTGGATGACGACAGCCGCTTACTCTTACTGACAAGTTGAGACTTGCTATCGAGAACAGGAACATCGTCGGAACCTACTACAAATCTGACATCAGAAAATCTAGACAGTACGGGCGACAAGAAGGGACTCTGAAATGGGAATATGGAACCTTACAAGTAATAACTTACGTCTTATCAACGATCAATCGATACACACGTGCAACATCGACGAAACATAAAGTTTTGGTGTTGCACGCTCGACCCTCGAAATCTCATAAATTCTTTTTAAAATCTTGAATTTATCCAAAAATAATGCTAATCATACTAACTAGCAAACTCTAACTTATACACATAAAAACAGGATTCGAGGCATTACCTCAATTTACGTGCAAAATAATCGCGACGGAATTTAAGCAAACGGAGGCCACCATTGTCTTCAGTATGACGAAACAAGTTAGTATATGCTGTGTGAAAAAAAATCCGACATCGTTTGGCCGTCCCAAACGACAGTCAAAGTTCCTGCCAAAATCGTCCAAAAATGACCAAAATAGCCCCGTTAAAAATTAGGAAAAGAAGAGAAGAAGAAAGACGAGAAAATGATCCGGGTCTAGTAAGACCCACAGGGCCTGGGCAGTTGGGCAAGCCCAGGGTATTGGGCTGGGCCGCTCCCAGATTCTTCCCCTTCTATAATTCAAACTGTCTTCTCACTTCAAGAGTACCAAAAAAACAAGAGTGAACAAGGTTTTTGGGCGGAAACGGAATCGCCGAAAAACTAGACGTTCTACGGACGAAATCGGGTAGAAAAAATGGCTAACCTTTGAGATTTCTTTACAAGAGTTGACGAGCATCATGAGAGGAAGGTTTTGGGACTCGAATGGTTGAAAATGGAGTCCAGATAGCCAACATCCCTTCCTCCTGTCCCTCCATCTCTATGATTTCCCCTTCTTTCCTTTCTCTTTTCTTATTTTATTTTTTTACAATAAAATATCAAATTATATTATTTAATTTATATTATTTTAAATTAGTAAAATAATGTAATGAATATGTATTTGTATACCTCCCCTAAATCGCGACGAAGATCCAATCCCGACATGTAACAATCCGAACATGTCAAACGAGAGAAGGAAAAATTTCAACGGGATAAGAGAAAATTCTGAAAACTCGATCGTACACCATCGACTCGATTACAAACGCTCTGAACGAGAGACACATCGACGAACAAGGAATATAGATTTTTAAATGAAGAAAGTCCACCTAGACGAGACTAAATGAACGACCCGATCACTGAATGAACAATTTCTGTCTAAGCACGAAATTACGGAAATTTGATCCCGAGGTCAAATCAAAGTTACCGAATGACCGAAGAAAAATACACGTTGCTACATGCCAACGTGTAACAACAATTCGAGTCAAAGCCAAACGCATTGACCTCGAAAAATACAAAAAATTTATTCGTAAAATTTTACAAATTCTCAGATTTTACATATAAAGTTCATAATGTGGGATTTTCTCAATTTTGTAGGATTTGATAAGCCAGTCCGACACAGATCTAAAAGTGTTTGGATTTATAATTTTTTATCTATTTTAGTTTTAGTTTGTACTTTATTTGTAAAATAAAATTCAATAAATTCTTGTATGTAATGAGAATAATTTAATCACTTGTGGATTGTATTTTATTAATAATCATGGCCTATTATGTAGCGATGATGAGGCTGTTATTTTCGGTTAATTGTATTGCATTATTGCAATTGATCCCACCTCGAGAATCCCTGGACGTGACAGGAGTTATTATTCTAAGTACCTTATAGTTAAATCTAAAATCTATTTGATTTTCTTTTTCTACCATACTACATCACCCATTCTAGTATTGTTCTACAAATTGTTTTAATGTTATTTTTGAATTAACAAAACCATCAAAAAGAGCATTCTTGCTTTCACTTAGTTGAATGATTGGCTTTCTTACCAAAATATATTATTCACAAATGTTGGAAACCGTTGTTGTTTCTTATAACACTAACTAGTCGTTATTCTGGAAGTTATGATTTTCATTGAATATCTTCATGCTATCTTCAAATTCATTTATAATCAAAGGTTTATAAGCAATATGTTGCAATCTTGGTTTTCTGGATTCATATTATCATTAATTCTAAATTTTCCAGTAATTTTTTATAATAAGCTATAAACACCACTTATTCCTTGACTAAAAAATGCATCATAGATTGTTTTTCTCATGACTTAGTCGTGATTCTTGAATATTCCACTAAGACAATGACTTTTCATGCACAAACGTCATGATTCAAATAATCAACTAAACGATTTATGTCTATAGATCAAAATAAACTGAAGGTGTAACGTTCCCGAACCCACTCCAGCTCGGTGCGCTACTTGGCTCTAACTCGGGTCGTTAAAACACTCTATGGTATACCCGTACCCTTAGACAGTACTAGAAATACGAGAAAATTTAAAACTTTATTCTTTACTCAAACTTCATCGTTTAAAAATAACTAGACTCCCTTCTAGCGAAAAACTAATAAAATACGTTAAAAAAAAACTCGGTTAAGTTTTTAAATCAATTGGTTAAAAATCTGAAAATCAGCAAAGTTAGTTGAGAGTTTCGGTCGACATCTCCACACCAATTTCGAACGATTTTGCACTATTCAGTTGATATCACTAGGGGTCGATGTTACTAGGGTTGATATCGCCAGAGGACGACATCACCAGGGGTCGATACGACATCACCAGGGGTCGATATCTCCAGGGGTCGACATCGCCAGGGGACAACATCACCAGGGGTTGATACGACATCACCAGGGATCCAGGGGTCGACATCGCCAGGGGTCGATATATCAACCCGACAGACGGGCGGCATAACACCCAAAATACGAGCAGCATAACGTTTAATTTTTCTAAAACCAAAATCCTGAAAACCAAACATTTATATAATACGTTCAAAATACACACCAAAAAGAATTTCAATTCTCTAACCTATTTACAAACCAATATCTCAATCAAAATACAAATCACCCCACCTCCCAGCAATACCATGGTCAAGATGCCCCAATAACCGCCTGCACCGGCATGCCACGTACGTCGCCGACTACGTCTTAACACTGGCCTCCCTCGACTAGCTCGCCTGAGATCTCGTCGTCACCTGCACCATAGAACACAAAACGTAAGCGTAATGCTTAGCAAGTAGGAATAATGAATGCAAAGATACAATGCATACTCAACCCCTAATACATGTTGTTTCTAAACTCTCGGTTGTCTTCATTTCGTTTTCATTTCATTAATCTTTCACTTTTACGTGTGGATTAAGTAGGCACTCATCCGAGCTTTGCTCATAGGACAGTCACACCTTGACCTAGCAGAGCAAAATCAGAGGCACTTATCCGAGCTTTGCTCTCAGGAAGGCCATACAAGATCTCCTCCCACCAATCATAAAACATTGCTAAAATAATGATGCATGTCACATAAACGTTTAACCACAAAACAAAACAAAACAACCAACAAACAAACAAATAAACAAATTCCTATCGTTCCATGGTGTAGGCCCGAAGGCAAAATACACACACTCCTCTACTTACCTGGCTACTCCGCATGTATTTACTCACTTTGGCCGCGTCAATGTCAAACACACAACTCATCAACCTAGCATAAACAGGGAATGCACTTAGAAATCATCAAAACACAATCTAAAGGATGCCTACTCTATTTCTAGCAATAAACCAAGCTAATACTCTAATCCTAAACTAAAATCCCGAATTTTACCCAATTACATTGCTCGAACTTCAATAGGCCATAACTGATTCGTTTTTTATTGGATTTCAACGATCCACCTCATTCCGTAACCTTTACATGTCGACTATCTAATGAATCAATCCATTTTATCACTTTAATATAATTAACTTGGCCGGAATAAATAAAACCCAAACCTGCCTCATTTTTTCAATTTTCCAAATTTCCAGTTTTACATCAAATATCAACAAAGTTCAAAAATTCGTAACAAATCGAATATAGGTTCGAATTCAATAATTCAAAATGATATAAAATCCTTAAAATGTATACTTTCACGTGATATAAACCATTTACCAATTAAAACCCAATTGTTAGGCCGAAGATGCCCAAACCTGAAACCTGCCCTGTTTTTGCTAATTCACAAACCTAATTACCAACATTTGTTAAGATATGCATACTTCTCTATTTGCTTTCATCTCTACTCAATTGAATAACCTTGCATAATTGTTAATCATCAAACAAGCAAGAATAAAAAGAAAAGAAAACCCAAATTTTGGATATCCAACTTGAAGCGCAAAATCATCAATAAAACTCAACCACAACCAACAACCTTCAACAATTAATATAATATTTTGCTTAACCCTTAGAAAAATCCATCTTATCTTGAATCCTTGAGAGGATGAAGGAGGGTTGCCAAGGGAGAGAGAGAGCTTCAGAAAGGGAGGAAAAATCGTGGGAGTCTAGGGTTCCGAAAGTATGAAAACTACTTTTAGAAGTTGAAGAAACTTCTTAAGTAAGCTTCATTAAATGATTTGCCTTCTTTCCACCACTACTCTTTCTCTCTCTCATAATATATTTCCAAAAAGGTAACCCTCACGTATGATGTTTACCAATCTACCTTGACTTTTCTAACCCTACTAATAAATTAAAAATCATCACTTCCACTAATCTTTTCTATTCTTCATACTTCTTACTCTACCCTTCACCGTGAAATCATCATCTCTCTCTCTTATTTGACTCTTCAACCTTTTCCTTTACACTCATTTTTCCTTTTCCTTCCATTTAGATTAAAGCCACCATTTCACCAAACAACTATCTATTCCATTAGTTTCTCTAATTCTCTCTTTCTACTCACCTATTTTAAATAACTCTATGTTCATGGCTATACTATCCTAACGTCATTAATCTAAGGCAACTCATGTTGAGGAAAATTTCTCGAGTGTTACAGAAAGAGTAGGTGAATTAAGTTATTAAACTTTTTAGTGATTAAAAAAATGTTAGCTTGCACGTATAAAATAATTTATAATTCTCAATTTAGTTTGGTTATTTTAACATAAAAAACTATCTCAAGCAAAAAGTTAAGAGAGAAAGGTAAGAGAGTGAAAATAAATTTATGAATGTGATTCGGCCAACCTTGTCTACATTTGCACTTCAAAGCTCATCCTTGAAATCTTGTATTCAATCCAACAATGGAAGATCAAATTTCAACGAACTCAAATCTCAATTTCACCCAAAAATATCTAAATTCAAATTCAAATCCCAAAATTTTCAGAAACCAAGATATCCAAAAATTTGAAGCACAAAGATTCAAAAATCTCAAAGACACACAAATTTCAAAACAAATAAAGTTTAGAATCTTGCAGCAGAACCATAGGTTTACAAATAAATATGTATAAAAAAACTCTTCTTTACCAACAACTGGTAATCTGCACAATAAAGAATCCAAGCTTTTTAGTGTTACACCACAAAAGAACCGAATTTGCCGACAGGATTGGAGAATGCAAAGACAAAAGTGCTTCTGAATGGAGGAATATAGTTTCATATTATCGAAGGAGCAGAGCAGAGAATGGCTGAAGATTGATGAGGTGAAATCGACTAGTCCTAAAGGGCTTGTACAACCATTATTTATTCCATAACAAGCTTGGGAAGACATTTCATTAGACTTCATAGATGGCCTTCCGAAATCGTGTGGTTAGAAAGTCATTTTGATAGTGGTGGATCGATTCACCGAATCTTCTCATTTTATTCCTCTCAAACATCCATTTACTGCTAAAACCCTGGCAAAAGTATTTTGCAAGAAAATTGTTTGCTTACATGGTATGCCACATAGCATTGTCACCATGGAGATTAAGTGTTCACAGGTAACTTTTGAAAGAAATTTTACAAGTTGTGACAAACTAAGCTAAAAAATGAAGTCAGCTTACCACCATCAAATCAACGGAGAAAATGAAAGTCTTAGGTCGCTATTTAGAAGTTTATCTTTCTTGTTTTGCCTCAGATTAGCCAAGCCATTGGCGTCGATGATTGAGTTGGGGGAACTGTTGGTACGATACTAATTTTCAAGGAGCAACTAAGACAACTCCTTTTTGAGCTCTTTATGAACATGCTTCTCTTATACGTATTATGGGGGAAAAATAGTCATGGAATCTATCAATCAACAACTTGAGGAGCGTGATGATCAACTGGTAGTCCCACGCCGTGATCTCGCAATCGCTAAAGAGTAAATTAAAAAATTTGCCTATGCATCTCGAGTGCAAAAGACAATTTCGATTGGGTGACTTGGTATGGTTAAAACTTAAAAACTTATAGGCAACAAAGTATTCACAGGAGGTAATATACCGAGGCATCATTGCGTTATTTTTTTGGTCTTTTAAGGTAATTGCAAAAGTAGGGACAGTTGCAAAAGTAGATAATATATAAGTCATAATCTTAGTCTGTAAATAACTAATGTACCTGCAAAATATATTTTTAATCTAATCGATATAATAAACCATATCTATCAAGGTATTACGTGAAATTTAAAGAGCTTTTAAATATTTAGGAAATTGTAATATTGGATTATAAATTAAAAAAGAAAAAGAAATTCTCCCTCTTTAAATTTAACATTAAATTATTTAAAAAAATTACTAAATCTTAAATGAATAAATAAAATAAAAAATTAATAAGAAGTGCAGGTTGAATAACTAATATATAATGCTCCTCCTCCCTACCATATTTTCGTTATCTCTCTCTCTCTCTCTCTCTCTCTCTTCTTGCATTTCTTTTTCCAGGTCTTGTTATATCGCTTGGAACTCATACAACACTCTCCCTTCGCTGCAGCTTTTGGCCTTGTGAATATATCGGATAGGATTCGGCACTTTGTTCTCGTCACAATTTACTCCTTCAATCTTCCCTGATCTTTTGATCTTCTTGATAGGTAATTGATTCCTTTGATCAACAATTTACCTATTTGTGTCGTAGAACCGAGATTCTTGTTGGGGTTTGATGTAAAGGTTAAACTAATTCTTGACCTTGAATTCCCCGTGAAAACATTGCTCACATACTCAATAATGTTAACTTATCCTCAGATTCAATACTCAGTTGGCTCCAAGAATTATCCTCGGGTACCCTATTGTGATTAGTGCTAGCAGGGAGAGGAAATTCAGAAGATGTTTTCAAGTTCTTGGTCAAAGCTCCCTTGTTCCTAGGCCTCTTAGAACCAAGGAGTTGGCAGGGGCTATGGGATCTTTGACTAGAACAAGTTGTGAAAATTTCCAGAAAGTGGTGGGGCTATCTACATCTTAGCCATGAGCCAAAAACACCCTCAGACACTGACTTATCCTTTGCTGTTGATTTTACTTTAGTGATTTCCTTCTAGACATATGATTTCTTTAAGCGCTTTAATATTTAGTGACAAAATTTTATTATGGATTTTACAGATCATTAAGGACGCGTGAAGTTCTTTGATGGATTATCGAGATCGCGCATATGTATTGTACGGCATGGTCAAGAAATGGAATGATGATGTCATGATTAAAGTAGGGAAGTAAGGACTGTGAAGGTCTTTTTAGTGTAATCTCTTATTTTTGTACGGCCTTTGCCATGATGGGTGCGCTTGCATGGGAGGTCAAGAAAGATTAATAAAATTGTGATTTTTGTTAGCAAGGGAAGATGGTACGGGCCTATTTTTTTTTTGCTCGGCTCTTCCCTTGTCATGTGTGTTCTCTTTCCATGGCCTTTGTCATGATGGGTGCGCTCGCATGACAGGTCAAAAAAGATTAATAAAATTATGATTTTTGGTTGCAGGGGGAGATGGTACGAGCCTTTTTTATGCTCGACTCTTCCCTTGTTGTATGTGTTCTTTTTGTCCCTTCTTTTTCTATGTTTAATGCTTGCCATCTATTCTTGAATGTATGATTGCTTTTGAATCTCTTCAGGAGTAAATGTGCTTAATGAACAATAATGATATAGAGCTGAAGATATTTACTTTTGGAACTCAATTTTCCTGTTTAAGTTTTTAACCTCGGAAATCTCGTGTTATAATCTCACGTTATGTCCCATAAATCCATCGCATCTTTCAAACGTCAGAGTTTCATTTACGTTTTAATATATTATGTTCAATAAATCAATATGTTTTTGACCTCATAACGTCACTTAATGTCCTCTGAATTCCATCTCACCTTTCAAACCACAAAGTTTCAATTACACTACGAAATTCCGATTATTTGTTTGGCATTGATGAATGTTTTCAATGACGAAGGCCCGATTATATTTCTTCTACTTAATTTATGCTCATTCCATTGCAAATAATTTTCTACTTTTGTAATTTCGCTTAAAGATTGGTCGATTTCACTTAGATATGGGCTTTGTGACTTCTGAATCAATACGAATCACGATTGGTAGATTGTTTCTTTGTCAGTTTTTGTAAAGTTTCTCGGTCCTCTTAGTACAATATTGTCTGTTTTGGGACAGAGCTCGCACAGATTTGTTATTGAGGTCAGCCCCAAAACGTGTTGTACTAGATAATGATGAAAACTCTACTTATAAACTATGCATTTTTCATTTTCCCAAGCAATGTGGGATTATGCACCTCCACTAGTATGGACTGGGCCTCTCTGGATCTTCAGTGCATTCACATGACGGGCTGTCATAGTTTTTAAGAAGGGCTTTGGATGTGCGAGCATCTTGTCAGTTTTTTCTTGGTCAAATGGTAGAGGAAAAGACAATCATGTTTTGAAATATTACTTCCAGTGGACATGATCATACATACTAAGTTATAGTTCTACAAACTTTTTATTGCCAATAAGTTCATGTAATTACGATTACTTTCAATCAAATATATGAGTTGACCTTTAATCTTTTTTATTTACTGCTCATAAATTTTCATTTTTTTCTTTTCTGTGTTATGTGATTCTTCACTTATATGTAAGAAAAAAAAAAGATATACTCTTGATCACCCAATAAGATAGATTAGAAACCCACAATTTAACTTATAAGTTCAACAAATGTCGAAGTTTAAAAATCTTAAGTTAATTAAGATTCCACTGTTTTTGGTTTGACTTCAATTGAGGTTTTCAACAAGCTGAAAACACAAACTTGCTTCAAATCTTTTTTTTTTTTTTTCCAACAAAGATATTACTATGCAATCCATTATCCAAATTCTAATCCAATAACAGAACAAACAAAGCATATTCATTTACTTCAATAAACAAATCAAATTCATTTAATATTCAAAACAATCACAAAACATTATATTCACTCCTCAGGACTTAGGAAGAGGAAAACCTCACGTAGAAGACATTTCACGGAGTCAAAAGAAGTTTCCTCCTCTTGAACGATCGTTAGTTTTTGGAGATAACAAGTTTGCTCTTCTGATTTTTGGTAGTCTCCATCCTTTCTTGAAGAATTATCTACTACTCCATCATTTGACATCGATTGATGATTTATTTGGTTGAGTGGTTCACTTCTTAAATTTTTGATGGATGTTAGTTCGAAGACTTCATAAATGTAAGTTGTTTTATTCTCACAAATAGTTGCTAAATATACTACTTGATAAAAAGCAAAGAACATCCTTTGGAAACATAACTTGACCTTCGTGTCACAATTTTTGACTTCTTTCCTCCATTGTTGACTGACAAATTTTTAGAAAAATATACTTATTTCATTATGAATCAAGACATTAATTGTATGACAAATTTTATTAATTTTGAATGAAACTTTGAAGAAGCACGATTGATTTGTACACCTAATGATATCGTCACGTGTAGTATAAGCTCGTAGAGCAAAATGATGTTTCACACTAGATCTTTCAAACTCTTTCAATTTTGATTTAGTGCAAATGTCATTGTTTGTCTATTTCATATTGAGTTATAAATGGAAGCTGTAATATATTTTCATGGGTAAATTTCGAGAAAAACCCTTAAAATATATAGGTATTTACTGCAAATGCGTATAGTGCCAAATTTTATAGTATGTGATGAGTAAGGATGTCGAATCTACTGGAAATATGTAATTTATTAATTTCATTAAGTACCACTCTGATTAATTTCAATTTTATCTTGACAACTAAATATATTATTTTTGAAAACTAAAACAAGTAAAAACAAATCACTAACAAAAACTTTTATTTAAGAGAAAAGTCAGAGTATCGATTTCACAAATATTTTTCATATTATATATCACACCAATATCTTTCAATTGAACAATTATTTATAAACCAAAAATCTTAACTCTCTCTCTCTCTCCCTCAGTCTTTGCAGCTGCCATTGTATTGTAGTTCTTGGTGGCTTCAAATGTAACACAAAAACTAAACATGAGACATAGATAGTATAAACTAAATACCTGAAGCGAAAATTAACTTACTAACATAGTTGTTTTGACCAAATAAATGTTTTTATATTGAAGATATCTACCCTTTTCAACCTGAAAATTGTAGGTATCTTACTCATAATATTGTCTTTGTGTGTAAGTAACCTTGTACAGCTTAACTTTAGAATAAATTTTTGCAAGCAAAGACATTGATTATGAAGATACCAAAAACAAATATTATAACGGGAGCCCGATAAATTAAATTGGCTCCACGTTTTAGGCGAAAAAAGAAAACGGCCTCCCGTTTTCAGAAATCGAGAACCCAACGTGATTTGGTTTGTTAAGTTTTTGATAATTTGAGGTTTGAATGGTTTGATACTTCAGAAAATTTTTAAAAAACTCTCTTGGAATTTAAATTTGTTATTACCCAATAATATATAATGCTCATCCCCCTACCAAATTTTCTCTCTCTCTCTCTCTCTCTCTCTCTCTCTCTCTCTCTCTCTCTCTCTCTCTCTCTTATTCCATTGCTTTTTCTAGGTCTTGTTATATCGCTTAGAACTCGTACAGCACTCTTACTTCGCTGCTTCTGGCCTTGTGAATATATCGGATTGAGGATTCGGCACTTTGCTTTCGTCACACGTTACTCCTTTAATCTTCCCTGATCTTTATGTAGTCTTGATAGGTAATTGATTCCTTTAATCAACAATTTACCTATTTGTGTCGTAGAACCGAGATTCTTGTTGGGGTTTGATGTAACGGTTAGACTAATTCTTGACCTTAAATTCCCCGGGAAAACATTGCTCACGATCTCAATAATGTTAACTTATCCTCAGATTCAATACTCAGTTGGCTCCAAGAATTATCCTCGGGTACCCTACTGTGATTAGTGCTAGCACGGAGAGGAAATTCAGAAGATGTTTTCAAGTTCTTGGTCAAAGCTCCCTTGTTCCTAGGCCTCGCATTTGAAAACAACATTACTTATAAACTTGTATATTTGGTGAAGATAGGATATATATGTATAGAAATAAGGAAATGGCAGGGGCCATGGGATCTTTGACTAGAACAAGCTTTGAAAATTTGCAGAAAGTGGTGGGGCTCTATACCTGTAAGCTATGGGTTTTCTTATGCTGACATCTTAGCCATGTGCCAAAAACACCCTCAGACACTGACTTATCCTTTGCTGCAGATTTTATGTAAGTGATTTCCTTCTAGACATATGATTTCTTTAAGCACTTTAACATTTCGTGACAAAATTTCATCATGGATTTTGCAGATCATTAAGGACGCGTGAAGCTCTTTAATAGATTATTGAGATCGCGAATATTGTATTGTATGACATGATCAAGAATTGGGATGATGATATCAAGATTAAAGTAGAGAAGTAAGGACTTTGAAAGTCTTTTAAGTGTAATCTCTTGTTTTTGTACGGCCTTTGCCATGATGGGTGCGCTCGCATGGTAGGTCAAGAAAGATTAATAAAATTGTGATTTTTGTTAGCAAGGGAAGATGGTAAGAGCCTTTTTTTTTTTGCTCGGCTCTTCCCTTGTCGTGTGTGTTCTCTTTCCATGGCCTTTGTCATGATGGGTGCGCTCGAATGACAGTTCAAAAAAGATTAATAAAATTATGATTTTTGTTTGCAGGGGGAGATGGTACGAGCCTTTTTTATGCTCGGCTCTTCCTCTGTCGTATGTGTTCTCTTTGTCCTTTCTTTTTCTATGTTTAATGCTTGCCATCAAGAATGTTTGATTGATTTTGAATCTCCAGAGCAACCCCACGTAACAATATATCATGACCATGTTTAGGTGCTATCGAGCCCTCGAAGAGTGTACCAACACTGCCCCGTCACCCACATCGCGTGTAAACTAACAAGAAACCTCCACACAACAGAAGGTGCATAACAAACGACTCTGGTTGCTTTAGATGCTCACACATTGATGGAATCCAAGGCAATCGAAGACCATTGTTAGAAAGACTCAATCGACCCCAAATAAACATTATGTCCGACTCTAATTATTTTGGTTGTTCAAACACAGCAGCCTAGAACATGTGGAATCCAACACCAGAAGGCTCAAATAGCCCAAACGAAATCATCCCATCGGGCGTGCATCTATGTCATTCTAAAATAGATGTCATGCACATGAAATTTAAATGTGAAAAACATACAAATATATGCGTAAAAACTAACGTGTTGGCAACCACGCTCCGTCACAGTTTTTATAGGTGTCAACCACCAAAATAATTTCTTTATAAAAATTATGCAATGCAATGCAAGTAAAAACATACAAAATAGAATGCCCTACTTGGATTTGAGGCTTTAACTCGATTTTCCTACAAAATAATCGCTACGGAATTTAAGCAAACGGAGGCCACCATTGCCTTCAGAATGCCGAAACAAGTTACTATATGCTGTGTGAAAAAAAATCCGACATCGTTTGGCCATCCCGAACCACAGTCAAAATTCCTGCCAAAATCGTGCAAAAATGACCAAAATAGCCCCGTTAAAAATCAGGAAAAAAAAGAGGAGAAGAAAGACGAGAAAATGATCCGGTCGGACTTCACCTGGTCTAGTAAGACCCACAAGGCCTGGGCAGTTGGGCATGCCCAGGGAATTGGGCTGGGCCGCTCTCAGATTCTTCTCCTTTTATAATCCAAACTATCTTCTCACTTCAAGAATACCAAAGTAACAAGAGTGAACAAGGTTTTTGGGCGGAAACGGAATCGTCGAAAAACCAGACGTTCGACGGACGAAATCAGGTAGAAAAAATGACTAACCTTTGAGATTTCTTTACAAGAGTTGACGAGCATCATAAGAGGAAGGTTTTGGGATTCGAATGGTTGAAAATGGAGTCCAGATAGCCAACATCCCTTCCTCCTGTCCCTCCATCTCTCTGATTTCCTTTTTTGTTTTCTTATTTTATTTTTTCACAATAAAATATCAAATTATATTATTTAATTTATATTATATTATATTATTTTATATTAGTAAAATAATGTAATGAATATGTATTCGTATACCTCCCCTAAATCGCGACGAAGATCCGATCCCGACATGTAACAATCCGAACATGTCAAACGAGAGAAAGAAAAATTTCAACGGGATAAGAGAAAATTCTGAAAACTCGATCGTACACCATCGACTCAATCACGAACGCTCTGAACGAGAGACACGGCGACGAACAAGAAATTCGAATAAGGAATATAGATTTTTAAATAATGAAAGTCTACCTAGATGAGACTAAATGGCCGACCCGATCACTGAATGAACAATTTCTTTCTAAGCACGAAATTACGAAAATTTGATCCCGAGGTCAAATCAAAGTTACCAATTGACCGAATGACCGAAGAAAAATACACGTTGCTACATGCCAACATGTAACAACAATTCGAGTCAAAACCAAACGCATTGACCTCGAAAAATACAAAAAATTTATCCGTAAAATTTTACAAATTCCCATATTTTACATATAAAGTTCATAATGTGGATTTTCTCAATTTTGTAAGATTTGATTGTAGTAACTCAAGAGACGTAGGTAAAGGCAAATTGGGTTGATAAGCCAGTCCGACACAGATCTTGAAGTGTTTTGGATTTATAATTTTTCATCTATTTTAGTTTGTACTTTATTTGTAAAATAAAATTCAATAAATTCTTGTATGTAATGAGAATAATTTAATCACTTGTGGATTGTTTCTCATTAATTATCATGACCCATTATGTAGCGATGATTAGGTTGTGATTTTTGGTTAATTATATTGCATTATCGCAGTTGATCCCACCTCGAGAATCCCTGGGCGTAACAGGAGTTATTATTCTGAGTACCTTATAGTTAAATTTAAAATCCATTTGATTTTCTTTTTCTACCATACTTCGTCATGCATTCTAGTATTGTTCTACAAATTGTTTTAATGTTATTTTTGAATTGACAAAACCATCAAAAAGAGCATTCTTGCTTTCACTTGGTTGAATGAGTGGCGCTCTTAGCAAAATATATTATTCACAAATGTTGGAAACCATTGTTGTTTCTTATAACACACCTCAAGTAATTAGTCATTATTCTGAAAGTTATGATTCTCATTGAATATCTTCATGCTATCTTCAAATTTACTTATAATCAAAGGTTTATAAGCAATATTTTGCAATGTTAGTTTTCTTGCTTCATATTGTCAGCAATTCTAAATTTTCTAGTATTTTTTTATAATAAGCTATAAATACCACTTATTCCTTGACTAAAAAATGCATCATAGATTGTTTTTTTCATGACTTAGTCGTGATTCTTGAATATTCCACTAAGACAATGACTTTTCATGCACAAACGTCATGATTCAAATAATCAACTAAACGATTTATGTCTATAGATCAAAATAAACTAAGATATCTAAATTCAAATTCAAATCTCAAAATTTTGGGAAACCAAGAAATCTAAAAATTTGAAGCCCAGAGATTCAAAAACCTCAAAGACACCAAAATTTAAAACAAATAAAGTTTAGAATCTGACAAATCAAATCTTCTTAAAAAAAAAACAATTGCTTACATGGTACATTGAGCATTGTTACCGATGAAGATAAAGTGTTTGACAAGTAACTTTTGAATGGAATTTTTCAAGTTATGACAAACTAAGCTCGAAATAAAGTCAAGTTACCACCCTCAAACGGTGGGGAAAATGAAAGTCTTAGTTCGCGATTTAGAAGTTTATCTTTGTTGTTTTGCCTCATATTAGCCAAGCCATTGGCATCGATGATTGAGTTGGGGAGATGGTTGGTACAATACTAATTTTCAAGCAGCAACTAAGTCCTTCGCCGTGTTAAAAAGTTTGCCAATGCATCTCGAGTGGAAAATACAATTTCAATTGGGCGACATGGTATGGTAAAAATTTAAAAACTTATAGGCAACAAAGTATTCACAGGAGGTAATATACCAAGTCATCATTGCGTTATTTTGGCCTTTCAAGGTAATTGCAAAAGTAGGGACAATTGCAAAAGAAGATAATATATATGTCATAATCTTAGTATGTAATTAACTAATGTACCTGCAAAATATATTTTTAATCTAATCGATATAATAAACCATATCAATCAAGGTACTACGTGAAATTTAAAGTAGAGCTTTTAAATATTTAAGAAATTGTAATATTGGATTATAAATTAAAAAAGGAAAAAAGAAATTCTCCCTCTTGAAATTTAACATTAAATTATTTAAAAAAAATTACTAAATCTTAAATGAATAAATAAAGAATTTTAAACAATTGAAAATAATAAGAAGTGCAGGTTGAATAAATAATATATAATGCTCCTCCTCCCTACCATATTTTCGTTATCTCTCTCTCTCTCTCTCTCTCTCTCTCTCTCTCTCTCTCTCTCTCTCTTCTTGCATTTCTTTTTCCAGGTCTTGTTATATCGCTTGGAACTCATACAGCACTCTTCCTTCGCTGCAGCTTTTGGCCTTGTGAATATATCGGATTGAGGATTCGGCACTTTGTTCTCGTCACAATTTAATCCTTCAATCTTCCCTGATCTTTTGGTCGTCTTGATAGGTAATTGATTCCTTTGATCAACAATTTACCTATTTGTGTCGTAGAACCGAGATTCTTGTTGGGGTTTGATGTAAAGGTTAAACTAATTCTTGACCTTGAATTCTCCGTGAAAACATTGCTCACGTTCTCAATAATGTTAACTTATCCTCAGATTCAATACTCAGTTGGCTCCAAGAATTATCCTCGGGTACCCTACTGTGATTAGTGCTAGCAGGGAGAAGAAATTCAGAAGATGTTTTCAAGTTCTTGGTCAAAGCTCCCTTGTTCCTAGGCCTCTCATTTGAAAACAACATTGCTAATAAACTTGTATTTTTGGTCAAGATAGGATATATGTATAGAACCAAGGAGTTGGCAGGGGCTGTGGGATCTTTGACTAGAACAAGCTGTGAAAATTTGCAGAAAGTGGGGGGGCTATACCTGTAAGTTATGGGTTTTCTTATGCTGACATCTTAGCCATGAGCCAAAAACACCCGCAGACACTGACTTATCCCTTGCTGTTGATTTTATGTTAGTGATTTCCTTTTAGACATATGATTTATTTAAGCACTTTAACATTTCGTGACAAAATTTCATCATGGATTTTGCAGATCATTATGGACGCGTGAAGCTCTTTAATAGATTATTGAGATCGCGAATATTGTATTGTATGACATGATCAAGAATTGGGATGATGATATCAAGATTAAAGTAGGAAAGCAAGGACTATGAAGTTCTTTTTAGTGTAATCTCTTGTTTTTGTACGGCCTTTGCCATGACGGGTGCGCTCGCATGGCAGGTCAAAAAAGATTAATAAAATTATAATTTTTTTTGCAAGGGAAGATGGTACGAGCCTTTTTTTTTTTTGCTCGGCTCTTCCCTTGTCGTGTGTGTTCTCTTTCCATGGCCTTTGTCATGATGGTTGCGCTCGCATGACAGGTCAAAAAAGATTAATAAAATTATGGTTTTTGTTTGCAGGGGGAGATGGTACGAGCCTTTTTTATGCTCAGCTCTTCCCCTGTCGTATGTGTTCTCTTTGTCCTTTCTTTTTCTATGTTTAATGCTTGCCATCAAGAATGTTTGATTGTTTTTGAATCTCCAGCGCAACACCACGTAAAAATATATCATGACCATGTTTAGGTGTTATCGGGACCCCAATGAGCGCACCAGGACTGCCCCGTCACCCACATCGCGTGTAAACTAACAAGAAACTTCCACACAACAGAAGGTGCATAACAAACGACTCTGGTTGCTTTGGATGCTCACACACTGATGGAACCCAAGGCAACCGAAGACCATTGTTAGAAAGGCTCAATCGACCCCAAACAAATCTCATAAATTCTTTTTAAAATCCTGAATTTATCCAAAAATAAAGCTAATCATACTAACTAGCAAACTCTAACTTATACGCATAAAAACAGGATTTGAGGCTTTACCTCGATTTACATGCAAAATAATCGCGACGGAATTTAAGCAAACAGAGGCCACCATTGCCTTCAGAATGCCGAAACAAGTTACGATATGCTGTGTGAAAAAAATCCGACATCGTTTGGCCGTCCCGAACCACAATCAAAGTTCCTACCAATATCGTCCAAAAATGACCAAAATAGCCCCGTTAAAAATCAGGAAACGAAGAGGAGAAGAAAGACGAGAAAATGATCCGGTCGGACTTCACCTGGTCTAGTAAGACCCATAGGGCCTGGGCAGTTGGGCAAGCCAAGGGAATTGGGCTGGGCCGCTCTCGGATTCTTCTCCTTTTCTAATGCAAATTGTCTTCTCACACTTCAAGAGTACCAAAAAAACAAGAGTGAACAAGGTTTTTTGGGCGGAAACGGAATCGTCGAAAAACCAGAAGTTCTACGGACGAAATCGGGTAGAGAAAATGACTAACCTTTGAGATTTCTTTACAAGAGTTGACGAGCATCATGGGAGGAAGGTTTTGGGACTCGAATGGTTGAAAATGGAGTCTAGATAGCCAACATCCCTTCCCTCTGTCCCTCCATCTCTCTGATTTCCCCTTCTTTCCTTTCTCTTTTCTTATTTTATTTTTTTACAATAAAATTTTAAATTATATTATTTAATTTATATTATATTATATTATTTTAAATTAGTAAAATAATGTAATGAATATGTATTCGTATACCTCCCCTAAATCGCGACGAAGATCGATCCTGACATGTAACAATCCGAACATGTCAAACGAGAGAAGGAAAAATTTCAACGGGATAAGAGAAAATTCTGAAAATTCGATCGTACACCATTGACTCGATCACGAATGCTCTGAACGAGAGACACGGCGGCGAACAAGAAATTCGAATCAGGAATATAGATTTTTAAATAAAGAAAGTCCACCTAGACGAGACTAAATGGCCGATCACTGAATGAACAATTTCTTTCTAAGCAAGAAATTACAGAAATTCGATCTCGAGGTCAAATCAAAGTTACCAATTGACCGAATGACCGAAGAAAAATACACGTTGCTACATGCCAACGTGTAACAACAATTCGAGTCAAAACCAAACGCATTGACCTTCAAAAATACAAAAAAATTATTCGTAAAATTTTACAAATTCTCAGATTTTACATATAAAGTTCATAATGTGGATTTTCTAAATTTTGTAAGATTTGGTTGTAGTAACTCAAGAGACGTAGGTAAAGGCAAATTGGGTTGATAAGCCAGTCCGACACAGATCTAGAAGTGTTTTGGATTTATAATTTTTCATCTATTTTAGTTTGTACTTTATTTGTAAAATAAAATTCATTAATTATCACTACCCATTGTGTAGCGATGATTAGGTTGTGATTTTTGGTTAATTATATTGCATTTTCGCAGTTGATCCCACCTCGAGAATCCCTGGGCATTGTTAGAAAGCAAACGATAAATGAAAAAGAAAATTGAACTGCATAACACTAGAATTAGGTGGAAAATTCTTTTAGGAAAAAACGACGGGCAGAGGAACAAATTCACTAGAAAGATCGGAAATACAACTTCAGGTTTTGCTGCTCTAATTTATAAGTATTTATAGAGAAACAAAAACCTAATAATATTATGAGCCCAACCCGATCCAACTGAAATTCGGGTCACCCAAATTCCAACAGGCGTAACATGAGTTATTATTCTGAGTACCTTATAGTTAAATTTAAAATCCATTTGATTTTCTTTTTCTACCATACTACGTCATGCATTCTAGTATTGTTCTACAAATTGTTTTAATGTTATTTTTGAATTGAAAAAACCATCAAAAAGAGCATTCTTGCTTTCACTTGGTTGAATGAGCGGCATTCTTAGCAAAATATGTTATTCACAAATGTTGGAAACCACTGTTGTTTTTTATAACACACCTCAAGTAACTGGTTATTGTTCTGAATGTTATGATTCTCATTGAATATCTTCATTCTATCTTCAAATTCATTTATAATCAAGTGTTTATAAGCAATATTGTGCAAAGTTAATTTTCTTGATTCATATTGTCTGTAACTCTAAATTTTCTAGTAGCTTTTTATAATAAGCTATAAACACCACTTATTCATTGAATAAGAAATGCATCATAGATTGTTTTTCTCGTGCCTTTGTCGTGATTCTTGAATATTCCACTAAGACAATGACTTTTCATTCACAAACGTCATGATTCGAATAATCAACTAAACGATTTGTCTATAGGATTGAAATAAACAAAAGAGGATGGATTACAAAGTGAATTAGGTTATTAAACTTTTTTTTTTGTAATTAAAACAATATTAGTTTGCATGGATAAAATAATTTATATTGCTCAATTTAGTTAGGTGATTCTAAAATCAAAAACTATATCAAGCATAAAGTTAAGGGAACAGGGTAAGTGAGGGCAAATAAATTTGTTAATGCGGTTTCACCAACTTTACCTACGTCCATACTTTTAACTTTTTGAGTTTACGAGATTGAATTTTCAGACGTCAATCTAAAGCCTTACACACGACTCTTTCTCATAGCATCACCCTTTACTCGTTCACTAAATACTCTCTACAAATGAAATCTCAAGTTAATCTTAAAAGATAGTGATAAAAGATGAAGGCTCAAAATATCAAGTGAATTTGGCAGTACTTCGTTATTATTCTCAAATTCACTGATTTGCACATGACTGCTATTCTCTACTTATAGAAGCCTTCCGAAAATAGTGTATCAAGCGACACCTTCGCCTAATAAGTCGACACTTGCATGACTATTGCGTGATTTTTCAAACATATCAATAACTCGGTCACCACTTTGTTGGATTTGGTTGACACTTTGAGCTCTCTAAAATTTCTTCAACATTCGTGCAGTTGACACTGTAACATACCCAATGCTCTCAGTACAAAATTGTTCATTTTGGGCCAGAACCTGCACAGATTTTTTATTGGGGTTAGTCTAAAACATGTTGTACAAGGTAGGGAAGAGAACATTATTTATAAAATATTTATAAAATATTTACTTTCCACTCTACCAAGTGATGTGAGATTGTGCACTCCCACTGGTGTGGGTTGGGCCCTCACAATCAACAAAATTTTGGGTCATTTTTGCCTTTGCAATGTGGACTTTTACAATTTCCTCCCTTGGAGGCCCAACATCCTTGTCGGCCACAATTCCGACTGAGTTTTGGCTTTGATATTATTTGTAATGTTCCCCCAGTGCTCAAACTACAAAATTGTCTACTTTGGGCTAGAGTCCCACAATTTTATTATTGAGATTAGCCCAAAATGCGTTGTACTAGGTAAGGAGGAAAATTTTATAGACATTTTGGAGGATTTATAGGCATAGGAATAGATCATTAGCATAGGGAAAATTTGGAGAATTTTGAGTTTGAAAAAAGAGTTAATCTGAATTGTGAGAAAGGGTTAGGAGGGAAGTAATTTTTACGGAGAGGAGGGTGAGTTTCTTCACTAGTATGTTGTATTTCGATTGTCTGTGGGTTCACGTTGAATCCAACTTTGGAAAGTAGTTCCAATTTTGTTGATTAATCTAGCTGTGTAACTTAGTTTGGAAGTCTGTAAGTTGTTTGAAAATGTATAAATGTTTATCTTTCTCCATGAATGGAACATTCTCGTGTGTACCTACCCCGACTACAAAGGAATTAATGATTTTGTTTGACCTAATTCTTAATCTATCATTTATCTCATTTTTTTCTTGACATATGGTTTAATTATTCTATTATGCTTATAATCATGTGATTTATGCTTCTTTCGTAACAATACAACATAAACTTCTTCCAAAGTTAATTATCTCGACTATACAAAATAGTCTCTATGAAAATATTACATGAAGCTGACAAGAGTATAGTAGAATTAATTTCAAAACTTTCTCATCGTACTTGAATCACAAAGTCTCAAAATTTGAAATTATTTACTTGAATCCAGTCAAATGTTCTAAAATAAAACTACCTTCTGACAATTGATGAGAATAAAGACATTGTTTCAAGTGCAACTTACTGGTGAGAGTTTTCTTCAAATAGTTTGCTCCAGCTTTGACCATAATATGACTACACTATTTTCCTTTAGAGCGTCCAAGAAAATTTCATTTAATAGATACAAACATATCAAAGGTGAGGTTTTTCAATCTTTACAAATTTTTTCCTCCTCATTCCATGACGTGGGCATTTTATCGATCCTTAGCAACAAATCGTTTAAATTCATTTGTTCGTGAAAATTTCTCATCTTCACCTACCATAATAGAAATCTTGTATTCAATCCAACATCGAAAGACCAAATTTCAATGAACTCAAATCTCAATTTCACCTAAAAATATCTAAATCCAAATCCAAATCCAAATTTAAATCCCAAAATTTTTAGAAAACAAGATATCCCAAAATTTGAAGCTCAAATATTCAAAAATCTCAAAGACACCCAAAATTCAAAACAAATAAAGTTTAGAATATCACAAATCAAATCTTCTTAAAAAACTGCAGAACTATAGGTTTACAAATAAATATGAATAAAAAAAACTCTTCTTTACCAACAACTGGTGATCTGCACAATAAAGAATCCAACCTTTTTAGTGTTATACCACAAAAGAACCGAATTTGCTGACAAGATTGGAGAATACAAAGACAAAAGTGATTCTGAACGGAGGAAGATAGTTTCATATTATCGAAGGAGCAAAGCAGAGAATGGCTAAAGATTGATGAGGTGAAATCGTCTAGTCCTAAAGGGCTTGTACAACAATTATTTGTTCCATAAAGAGTTTGGGAAGATGATTCATTAGACTTCATAAAAGGCCTTCCGAAATAGTGGGGTTAGGAAGTCATTTTGATAGTGGTGGATCGATTTATCGAGTCTCATTTCATTCCTCTCAAACATCCATTTACTGCTACAATCGTGGCAAAAGTATTTTGCAAGGAAATTGTTTACTTACATGGTATGCCATGGAACATTGTTACCGATGGAGATAAAGTGTTCACAAATAACTTTTGAAATGAATTTTTCAAGTTGTAACAAACTAAGCTCAAAATGAGGTCATCTTACCACCCTCAAACCCATGGAGAAAATGGAAGTCTTAGGTCGCTATTTAGAAGTTTATATTTGTTGTTTTGCCTCGGATTAGCCAAGCCATTGGCGTGGATGATTGAGTTTGGGGGACTGTTGGTACGATACTAATTTTCACGGAGCAACTAAGACAACTCCTTTTTGAGCTCTTCATGAACATGCTCCTCCCATACGTTATATTGGGGAAAAATAGTTGTGGGATCTATTAATCAACAACTTGAGGAGCGTGATGATCAACTGATAGTCCTTCGCCGTGATCTCGCACTTACTAAAGAGTAGATCAAAAAGTTTGCAATGCATCTTGAGTGGAAAGACAATTTCAATTGGGTGACGACTTGGTATGGTTAAAACTTAAAACTTATAGGCAACAAAGTATTCACCGGAGGTAAAATACCAAGTCATCGTTGCGTTATTTTGGTCTTTTCAAGGTAATTGCAAAAGTAGGGACAGTTGCTTATAAAATCTAGTAGCCAAGGGTTTTGGATGGGGTTTAGTAAGATACTAATGACCTGTTTTCGAAGAAAGTTTCACAACATCGCATCATGCAATCTAGGCCAGAAATTTTAATCAAATGACCTTGCAATACCTTTGGAGCTTACTTAAATCATCTTCCTCGTAAAAAATCATTCTAACTTTCATTATAATATAAATTTCTTTTCTTGTGACAAGCAACATAAGAACTGCACAAACTAAATAAATATGAGTTATGGAAAATCATACGTAAAGTTCATCATGCATTAAAGCACCAACTCATATTACATTATATATTATAAGTCATAATATTAGTTTGCAATTAACTAATGTACCTGCGAAATATATTTTTAATCTAATCGATATAATGAACCATATCTATCAAGGTATTATGTGAAATTTAAAGCAGAGATTTTAAATATTTAGGAAATTGTAAATATTGGATTATAAATTTAAAAAAGAAAAAGAAATTCTCCCTCTTAAAATTTAACATTAAATTATTTTAAAAAATTTATTAAATCTTAAATGAATAAATAAAGAACTTTAAACTATTGAAAATAATAAGAAGTGATGGTAGAATAAATAATACATAATGCTCCTCCTCCCTACCATATTTTCGTTATCTCTCTCTCTCTCTCTCTCTCTCTCTCTCTCTCTCTTTGCATTTCTTTTTCCAGGTCTTGTTATATCACTTAGAACTCGTACAGCTCTCTTACTTCGGTGCAGTTTTTGGCCTTGTGAATATATCGGATTTTGGATTCGGCACTTTGTTCTCGTCACGCGTTACTCCTTCAATCTTCCCTGATCTTTTGGTCTTCTTGATAGGTAATTGATTCCTTTGATCAACAATTTACATATTTGTGTCGTAGAACCGAGATTCTTGTTGCGGTTTGATGTAAAGGTTAAACTAATTCTTGACCTTGAATTCCCCGTGAAAACATTGCTCACGTTCTCAATAATGTTAACTTATCCTCAGATTCAATACTCAGTTGGCTCCAAGAATTATCCTCGGGTACCCTACTGTGATTAGTGCTAGCAGGGAGAGGAAATTCAGAAGATGTTTTCAAGTTCTTGGTCAAAGCTCCCTTGTTCCTAGGCCTCTCATTTGAAAACAACATTGCTAATAAACTTGTATTTTTGGTCAAGATAGGATATATGTATAGAACCAAGGAGTTGGCAGGGGCTGCGGAATCTTTGACTAGAACAAGCTGTGAAAATTTGCAGAAAGTGGTGGGGCTATCTGTACCAGAAAGCTATGGGTTTTCTTATGCTGACATCTTAGCCATGAGCCAAAAACACCCTCAGACACTGACTTATCCCTTGCGGTTGATTTTATGTTAGTGATTTCCTTTTAGACATGATTTCTTTAAGCGCTTTAATATTTCGTGACAAAATTTCATCATGGATTTTGCAGATCATTAAGGATGGGTGAAGCTCTTTAATGGATTATTGAGATCGCAAATATTATATTGTATGACATGATCAAGAATTGGGATGATGATATTGTTGTGTAACCCAAGGTTCACAACTCAGAAACAGGTAAGGATTTCAGGAAATTTCGATAATAGGCATTCAATCGTCAACTCGTTCGTAGAGTTTTACAGAGAAAACGGAAATACAGAAAAAGAAATAGAAAAATAGAAAATAGCAAAGATAACAGACAAATTCATCCACCCCTTCTCACGCCCTTCTCCTCTTGGTTATATGATTCCTTCTCTAACGGTTTAGACACGTAGGCAACTTGCCTCACCTCTACTTGGACTTGGGCCTTCTAAGTATTAGTCCAGCTCTGCAGCCCATGGCCTCCATGACAGTCCTCCCCCTTAAATTATCCTTGTCCTCAAGGATAAAAATTTGGACAGCGACGTAAGCAAATACTCTTCTACTCTCGGCTGCCACAACGTTGAGACAATCTCTACTTCCAAAAAAAAACTGCATCCTTTCCAAGTGCTCAAAGTCAAGAATCTGGTCTTTGAGTTTGACAGAGACAACTGGGTATCACAGGTTCACCTGACCCTTCCTCACGAGCAGCCCATATATCTTCCGACTTTGCATTGGAGCAAGCATACCTTTTGATATATGAGGCAAGTGACCTCTGAAAACATTCAGCACCAAGAGAACTCTGAAGCATTTGAATAATAGAAGCACCTTTCCTGTAACTTATTGTATCCAATATTTCATCAATCTCCCTGGCATGATTTATATCCACCTCTATCGGGTGTGACTCTGCAAGCCCATCCAAACCACTGATGTGCCAGCTCATGGGCGACAACAATTGCAATCCTCTGCTTGTTGGCTGCTGCTGAATGTTGAACGTCATCGAGCAAAGCAGTTTTGCGGTAAGTAACCAAGCCATAATTTTCCATGGCCCCAGCAGCAAAATCAGGAATGGCAATCATGACCAATTTTGGCAGAGAGTATGGCACAGCAAAATATTCTTTGTACAATTCCAGAGTCTTCACAGCGACATCTAATGCAAATTTCCCTTTATTTGTCTTCCCAACTTGACAGTATACTCGAACTTTCACTCCATCAGATGTATGTTCTTCCACATAATCAAACAAACCAACTACAACTGCCACTAAATATGTTGACATAATCGGTGATTCTTGAAATGAAACTGTCTTGAAATCGCCATCCAACGCCCAGCCAGACATAAAATGCAGCATGTAGAATGGCTATACCGATCACAGCCATACCAACAACCCAATTGCAGAGAAAACCAGACAAGACCAATAAACAAACGTGCGAGCCTTGTCTGTCACCTGTTTCCACAGCAGAAAGATTCAGACAAATATCGACGGAAGAGCAAGAGCAAACTGAGGAAGCAACCAACACCATATCCAGTAAACCAGTCTCATAGGCCAAACGGGCTTCTCACTCTTAGACATATGTAGAGTAAATACTATCAAACTTATCTGATCTACCAAAGCAATAAGCTCCATCATCATCCAGGTGTAGAAATTTAAAGGATTAGAACCCAGATCAGATCTCGAACTGTTCTTATTCGACACCAACCAACACAAATTCCTCCATCTCTGAAGGCTTCATCCGATGAATTCGTAGGCTTGACGTCGGCAAAATTTCCAGCCAAATAGTTCTCCATCCTCTCATACACTCGGATGGCAAATGCTGTATAAGGAGCCCTCTCGTGCGCACAGACAGCTTCCTCAGCCATTTGCCTTACTAATTTGACCTCGTCGTCTTGAGGTGCAACATTAGTTGTGAATAAATGATATACTAGCTGCAACGCAACTTCCATATCGGTAGGTGAACAATCACAAGAAAAGGTTCTCATGTAAGCCCCAAATTTTGTGCCAACTTCAGCTCTTTTTTCCAGCTAACATATCCATTAACACAGAGGGTGGATAACCAAACACTCCGAATTCCCCAACAATAGTCGATCCCATTGAGCAAGAAAAAATACTGACTCTCATCAAGATCAGATAAACCACCGTAATAGAATCCAGTACATAAAACCTGATCATCAAGAAGGTCTGTACACTTGTAACAAACTCTCATTCCATTTGATAATATTATTTCAGTAACTCCAACATTTGGATACTCCGATTGGTGAAGAATGTTCCCAGGGTTCGGCTTTATACTGACAACTTCTGCTGGGAAGAGTTCTCCACCCCACGGAGGAATGCTATTTGCTTTCTCAAGAATACCAACTTCAACGCAACATTTTTCAAAACATCAACAGTTGCAGAAATGCAAGGCTCAATTGTATTTATTACACAATTGCGTTGTGTTTGTAAATTCTCCGAATATTTGGAAACCTCCATTGCTGATATATCAAGCAGAAGAGTTTTCTGTAGTTGTGCCTCATACTTAATCCCAACAACAGGTTCATCAAGTAGAAATTGCTGCAAATATTCATCTCGGAAGCTAGTTGATTGCATTTGATCACACTCCAAATAGGCAGATTCATTATCGCCAGGAAGTAGATCATATATCTACTTTTTTTTTTTTATGTCTGAATCTTTTTTTTTTTTTTCCTTGTCCATTTATAATTCCGAATCTGAAAAATGAAAACGTAATAACTCACAATAAAATCTACTGTACTCTCATAAACCATTTTACCTTCCAGAATTTGTTCTCCACGTATGGTTCTATCTCCTTTCTCAACGTGGGCATTTCCTCCAAACCCATCATTGCCACCGACAGAGTTTTCAGGGCCACCAATTCCACCTGCAACCTTGTAGTTCCCGTCCATACTATTTGTGTTTCCACTACCAGCGCCTGAATGTTCTTCCTGGTCCGACAAGTCTCCACACCGCCTTCGAACTGGGGGCAAAGTCTTATCTAGACAGAGCTCATCCATTTCTAGATCCATGTCCAGTGATAAATCACCGTAAGCTTCCTGTTTAAGTAAGAAATCATAACTAAAGTCCTGGAATCTGTTTCCTTGGGTGTTCTTTGAATCCATCGTTCTGGAGTCAAAAGAAGAATCGCCATCGTCGATTTTTGGAAATCTTTGTGGCGGCTGGAAACCGAATAGTAGATGCTCCTCCGCGGCTAGAGGTGCTGAGTTGGACGCAGGTTGGATTCCCGGCGTCCTGGGTTTTTCGCCTGGGTCTGTTGCTCCACGCGGCCCCGTTCCAGAATCCAGCTTGGAGTGTGCTAGCTTGGTCAGCAGAGCTAACATCGCCTCCTGGGTCGATTTCATCGCCTCCTGGGTTTTTTTCAGCTCCTCCTGAGTCGTTTTCAGGTCCTGAAAATTCTGATCGATAGTGGTCGCCTGCGCTGCCATGCTGGTCATCTCGTTCTTCAGCTCCTGAAACTCTTCGGTGAGCTTCCTCAGACTCTCCTCGTTCTTCAGCTCCTGGGTCGATTCCTGCACGAGGGACGGAAGCGTTCCTCCAATCGGTCGTGTTTGGATTCGAAGGCTCTGGAAACTTTGGCCGGCGGTGGCCACCTGCGCTGCGATGCCGGCCATGGCAGGATCGTCGGTAAGCTTTCGTATGTTTTCCTCGTTCGTTTTGGTTCTCGTTTCCGCCATTTTTTTTTTTTTTTTTTTTTTTCCGTCTCGATCGTTGCTGCTCTGATACCAATTGTTGTGTAACCCAAGGTTCACAACTCAGAAACAGGTAAGGATTTCAGGAAATTTCGATAATAGGCATTCAATCGTCAACTCGTTCGTAGAGTTTTACAGAGAAAATGGAAATACAGAAAAAGAAATAGAAAAATAGAAAATAGCAAAGATAACAGACAAATTCATCCACCCCTTCTCACGCCCTTCTCCTCTTGGTTATATGATTCCTTCTCTAACGGTTTAGACACGTAGGCAACTTGCCTCACCTCTACTTGGACTTGGGCCTTCTAAGTATTAGTCCAGCTCTGCAGCCCATGGCCTCCATGACAGATATCAAGATTAAAGTAGGGAAGTAAGAACTATAAAGGTCTTTTTAATGTAATATCTTGTTTTTGTACGGCCTTTGCCATGACGGGTGCGCTCGCATGGCAGGTCAAAAAAGATTAATAAAATTATAATTTTTGTTTGCAAGGGAAGATGTACGAGCTTTTTTTTTTTGCTCGGCTCTTCCCCTGTAGTGTGTTCTCCTTCCATGGCCTTTGTCATGATGGGTGCGCTCGCATGACAGGTCAAGATAGATTAATAAAATTATGATTTTTGTTTGCAGGGGGAGATGGTACGAGCCTTTTTTATGCTCGGCTCTTCCCCTGTCGTATGTGTTCTCTCTTTGTCCCTTCTTTTTCTATGTTTAATGCTTGCCATCTATTCTTGAATGTATGATTGCTTTTGAATCTCTTCGGGAGTAAATGTGCTTAATGGACAATAATGATATAGAGCTGAAGATATTTACTATTGGAACTCAATTTTCCCGTTTAAGTTTTCAACCTCGTAAATCTCGCGTTATAATCTCACATTATTTCCCATAAATCCATCTCATCTTTCAATCGTAGAGTTTCATTTACGTTACAGTTATACTCTTTGGTTGGATGAATTTTGTGTGACATAGGTGCATAGCTTCTTTGACTTTGCATTATATGCTTAATTAACTTAATTAATTGATCAAATTGCATATTATTTTGTATTATAATTGGTTGCTTTCGACCACAAAACAACCCCCTCCCACTTTCCCATTTCATTATTTATTTGGACAAGTCCTAGTCTTAGTTGAGATTGCGGCATGTTTCACTTCCCAATTACAACAAATCTTAATTACTTTTTATATTTTGTGTTTGGTTTGTTCAATTCGAGATATGAACATAAACCAAATTTGGAATTTGGATAATCTCCCATGATCTATTTTCTTTGCTTTGAACAAAAATGGTACTTTATACTTGATGAGAATTGTTGGAAGTAGTCAAAAACTAAATGCAAATCCTGCCAATCTCTGTGTCTCTCTGGATCTTTTTGTCTTGTTTTTTAAGACAAAAAGATCCAGAGAGGCAAAACTTCCATTGAAATTTGAATGTGAAAGAAACTTAAAGGATCAGGCATTGAGTAGTGAGCGACGAGCGTAAAGACTACATAGAGTGTGATTTTAAGACCGAGATTGAGCGTAGAGAGATCGAGAGGTTGTGCATAGATTGAGAGGTTCGGTTCGGTTCCAAAATCATTTTTTCCAAAATTGAAACTGAACCGAACTGAGATTTTTTATTCAGTTCGATTCGGTTTTCGATTTTAACCGAACCGATTTCCACCTCTACTTTCAAACCACAGGATTTCAATTACTTTTTGATCTAATTACGTTTTAATAAATCAGTTTTGGTTTTCAATCTCATGCATATCTCTTTGCTTCCTCTATATTTTCAAAGCATAATTTCAACGGCAAAATTCCAATTATTTGTTAGGCATTAACGAATGTTATCAACGACAAAGGCCCGACTATATTTCTTCAGCTTATGGCTTGCTCATGCCGTCGCAAATCTTTTGTACTCTTGCAATTTCGCTTCAAGACCTGTTGATTTCACTCATTTGAAACATCTTCAGCTTAACTTTAACCGAGCAAGATTTCTACAGTAAACTATTTGTCTGACTGAGCCCCCATTGCGAGGAAGGAGTGCCTATTTGAAGTACTGAAAAATTTGACCTTTCGCAAACCTGTCTACTTTTCCGTGCTTCTCTAAGCGCTTCGGTTATGGGCTTTGTGACTTCAAGGCATCTATGAATGATATTGAAATGATTATATGGTAGATTGTTCTGTTGTCCATTTTCGAGAATGGCTTCGAATGTGCGAGCATCTTGTCAATCTTTTCTAAGTCCAATGAAGGACGAAAATGCGATGTTTTGATTTAATACTTTTAGTGGATATGAACATAAATACTAAGCTACAATACTAGATGCCAGCAGCTACTCTATAGTCTTTTTTTATTGTCAATGGGGACACAAATATTGAACCCCCAAGTCTTCTTGTGCATCATTGATTACTATTGCTACTATTTGCCTTGAGTATTTCTTGTCACGTTGTTTGCCTTCTGTTTTCCATGACTTGGCTTGGCTTGGGTTAGGCTAATTACTAAATTCAAAACTACGGTTTCATCGACAAAGTTCGATCAAGGTCTAGTTCCTCTATATTCTTGAATCACATAATGATTCTATTATTTATTCCGCGTTATTGACGAATCTCGAAATTCTCAAGATTCGAGGTTTGCATCAACATGAGATATTTGTTTAAGATTGTTGATCAATGTTCAACATGAAATAAGAACTGTGAGGACTAATCATGTAAAGTCCGCCAAATTTTAGGGGTTGTAATAATTTGAATAAATTTTTGGCGAATTTTAAGTGTAAATATTGGGAGCAATTTCGTTAATTTACGGTAGGAATATAAATCGTAAAACCGAACGATAAGTGGATTTATTATAATTAAATAAAAGAATTAAATAAATTTTAAAAGAAATAATAAAATAAAACAATTAATAAAATAAATAAAAATTTAAATGATAAGGTTTAAGAAACCTTATCTGTCGGTGGTTTTCCAGAAAGGAGAGAGAGAAAGAGAGAAGCCGAGTGCGCGAGGGAGAAAATCGTCGACGTCCGATCCGTCTCCACTCGTCGAGATCTTGGTGTCAAAACGTTCGTCTCGAAGCGTAGATCAACGTTGGCGAACAGAGTTTTCGAAGGTAAGCTCTCTATCTCCCAATTTTTGCCCGAGAAGTTTCGGGTTTTTAGGTTTTGTGAGATTTGTGATTTTGAGTCGATTTTTAGGTATTTTTGGTAGGAATCGACTAGAGAAGGGTCGAGGAACTCGTTGGAAACGATTTCGGCAAAAAATCAGGTAAGAAATCGTGATTTTTCCGACGCGGTTGGTCGTCGGCGTGTCGTCGGAGTGTTGTCAGCGTTCGGTTGCTGACGGTTGAGTCAACTCGACGGTGGGCTGAGTCAACTCGGGTGCTGGGCCGAGTTGACTCAGGCCCAAGGCCGAGTTGACTCGAGCCTAGGGTTGAGATGAGCCTTGGTCGAATTGGGCCCGTTGAGTTTGGCCAAGCTCGATCCGGCTTTGGGCCAGGCTGGGCCCAGACCCTATGATCTTCTGGGCCAGGTTCGATTTGGGTCCATTGGGCCGAGTTTGACCCGACCCATCAGGCTGGGTCAACCCAGCCCATTACGGACCGAACCCGATTGGCCCATTTTCGTTGACTTTGACTATTGACCGTTGACTTTGACTTTTGACCAAAAGTCAACCCGAGCGGTTTGGGCCCGTTTTCGCCCCGGTTCGTAGTTTGTATCGTTTCTAAACCCAATTGGACCTTAACGGGGTTCCTTCCTTGTGTTGTTTATCAGATTCAGAGGATTTTGCTGAGTTTGAGACTATTCCCGAGGAGCCACGGTTTACCGAGGATAGGAGAAATCGCCGCAGGGGTATGAGTTATTATACTTTCCGCGTTATACCTAGTCTTGCATGCACGTATATTATTTTTGGTGGGGTACCACTATTATTGATGTCGGCATTTTTACTGGCATGATTACTTTGCATATTGTGGCACGTATAGTTTTTGACCGATTCCTACTGTCTATTGGATTTTTGATGCCATGTTTTACTTGCCTTTGTTGACGGGCTATATTTGGGATTTTTCATGAGATTGATCATGTTTGGCATAGAGATGGTTTTATACATGCATTTGATTTGATTCATGCATTGGATTTCTACTGTGCCATTTGGAGTTTGATACTGGAGATAACCGTTTGGCACTCTTAGCGGGACCCAGCTAAGAGTATCAGAGGTTTTGCCCAGTGGTTGTGGTACTCCCCACACTTGTTTGGATAGGGTACGCCCCCTGAGAATAGGAGGAATGTAGGGTACGCCTCCTGATAATAGGCAGAATGTAGGGTACGCCCCCTGATAATAGGCAGAATGGGCTCGGAGACATGCTCGCCCAGTTACCCGACCTGGCCAGTGTCTGTTCGTTGTTACCCTCGGTATGAGAAGTCCACTGCGTGGTCCCATTGGGCCCAGGGTTGAGTGGTTCGTCCCTCCTGGTGTGCCCTAGCGCGTGTCCCGGTGGCCCAGGGCTGAGTGGTCCGTCCCTCCTGGTGGTTGATAAATCCACTGCGTAGTCCCCTTGGGCCCAGGGTTGAGTGGTTCATCCCTCCTGGTGTGCCCTAGCGCGTGTGTCCCGGTGGTCCAGGGCTGAGTGGTTCGTCCCTCCTGGTGGTTGACCCTTTTCTCTTCTCCCTATAAGGCCCTGCCTAGTGTTATCGCGGCCTTTCTGTGTTGGTGTGGTTCGGAGGATCCGTGAGTGACCTCCTTTTTCACTGTATACCTGGATATATATTTTTATGATAGCATTGTTGATGTGGGTCTATGTTCACTATATATATACTTATTTTGTCGTTAGCCCCATCAACCGTTTTAAATGGATAATAAGAAGAGAAATGAATAACGTGGAAACTGGTTTTGATTTTAAAACGTGCATTGATTTGATAAGGCATGCATCATTTGAGTGGTAGGTATAACATCCCATACTGAGTTTGTCACTCACCCCAATGATTCCCCCTCTACAGGTAAAGGAAGGAAGGCTAGGAAGTGAGCTCTGTCGTATTGGATTTTCCCTAGAGTCTCACCTTTTATTTCCTGCAGCTTTGTGTACGTAAGACATTCGAGATTGTACCTTACTTTGGCATGTAATTATTTTCATTTATCTTGTATTTCTACGATTGTTTGTACTCTCTTATGTTTGTTGCTTCGAGGAGGTCCTGGATTTGTGCTAAACTTCCCCTTTTAGCCTTAGGTTAGACGGTGGACCTCTCTGAGGTTGATCGTTTAACCTGGCGTTTCTGTTAGGCCCCCTTTCGGGTTGTGACAAATCATGTGGGACGTGGGACGTTAGTACATGATTAGATGTAATATCAATTTTAGGATTAAGATTTGTATTGAGCTTATAATGTCACGACCATATGGTGGATCTAGACAAAAATGTCAGGTTGAGCGGCCAGAACTTAAAAGCTTAGCCCTATGCTAGGTTTGACATTGGAAAACTTTAAACGAAATATGTCATGACCCACTAAGAATGAGCCGAATCGACTTAGCGATCAAATAAAAAATAAGATGGTGCGAAAACCCAAACAATCCAGAAGTTGTTGTGCAAGAAAATAAAGCTCAACACCAAATAATTATATAGATCAAAGAATGAAAAAAAATAATTGTAAACAAGAAAATCCTCACCAAAACATATAACAACTCACAAGGAAGAAGAGAAGGAAACAAATGCCCACTCCACAACGAGCATCTGCCTCCACGATTCTAAACTTGGAGATTGAGGGAGGTCTTTGGGGTGACTGAGTAAATCAGTAGGGAATATGTCAAAATTGATTTTATTATTTTCTTTCAAAACTATGATCAGTTATAAAATGCAGTGCATGACTTTATATTCCAAAAATATTTTTCTTCATTTCAAAACAAGCTCTACGAGCCGAAGATTTCAAATCGTTAAATCCTTATTACCATTTTAAAAAAAGTCAAACACAGTGCGATCCGAGGATCCAACTCGTTGCCCGGGTTGTCGGCGAGCAAGCTCCAACAATTGAAAAACTCGTAATCAATCATGTGACCGACGAGCGAGCTCTAGCATAGCACCACATAAAAATATATCCTGGCCATGTTTAGGTGTTATCGGGCCCTCAAAGAGCGCATCAGCACTGCCACGCACCCACATCACGTGTAAACCAACAAAGCAACCTTCACGCAGCAGAAGGTGAATAACAAACAACTCATGTTGCTATAGATGCTCACACAATGATGGAACCCAAGGCAACTGAAGAACGTTGTCAGAAAGGCTCAATCAACTCCAAACAAACATCATGTCCGACTCCAATTATTTTGGTTGCTCGAACACCACAGCCCATAACATATGGAATCCAACATCAGAAGGCTCAAATAGCCCAAACGAAATCAGCCCATCAGGCATGCATCTATGTAAGTTCTTTACCAACAATTGGTAATCTGCACAATAAAGAATCCTAGTTTTTTAGTGTTACACCACAAAACAACCGAATTTGCCGACAATATTGGAGAACGCAAAGACAAAAGTTCTTTTGAATGGAGGAAGATAGTTTCATATTATCGAAGGAGCAGAGCAGAGCAGAGAACGGCTGAAGATTGATGAGGTGAAAATCATCTAGTCCAAAATGGCTTGTACAACCATTATTTATTCCATAACAAGTTTGGGAAGACATTTCATTAGACTTCATAGAAGGCCTTCCAAAATCGTGGAGTTAGGAAGTCATTTTGATAGTGGTGGATCGATTCACCAAGTCTTCTCAATTTATTCCTCTCATACATCCATTTACTACTAAAAACGTGGCAAAATTATTTTACAAGGGAATTGTTTGCTTACATGGTATGCCACGAAGCATTGTTACTGATGGAGATAAAGTGTTCACAAGTAACTTTTGAAAGGAATTTTACGAGTTGTGACAAACTAATCTTACAATGAAATCAATTTACCACCCTCAAACCGACAGAGAAAATAATAGTCTTAGGTCGCTATTTAGAAGTTGATCTTTGTTCTTTTGCCTCGAATTAGCCAAGCCTTTGGCGTCGATGATTGAGTTGGGGGACTGTTGATACTAATTTTCAAGAAGCAACTAAGACAACTCCTTTTCAAGCTCTTTATGGACATGCTTCTCCTATATGTATTATGGGGGGAAAATAGTCATGGGATCTATCAATCAACAACATGGGGAGCGTGATGATCAACTGATAGTCCTTCGCCGTGATCTCGCACTTGCTAAAGAGTAGATTAAAAAGTTGGCCGAAGCATCTCGAGTGGAAAGACAATTTCAATTGGGTAACTTGGTATGGTTAAAACTTAAAAACTTATAGGCAACAAAGTATTCACCGGAGGTAAAATACCAACCCATCATTGCGTTATTTTGGTCTTTTCAAGATAATTGCAAAAGTAGGGACATTTGCTTATAAAATGTAGTCGCCAAGTGTTTTGGATGGGGTTGAGTAAGATACTAATTACCTGATTCCCAAGAAAGTTTCTCAACATCGCATCATGCAATATAGGCCAGAAATTTTAATCAAATGACTTTGCAATACCTTTGGAGCTACTTAAATCATCTTCCTCGTAAAAAATCATTCTAACTTTCATTATAATATAAATTTCTTTTATTGTCCCAAGCAACATAAGAACTGCACAAACTAAATAATTGTCCATCATGCATTAAATCACCAACTCATATTACATTGGATATTATAACTAACTAATGTATGTACCTGCAAAATATATTTTAATCTAATCGATATAATAAAAGAATTTTAAATATTTAAAGCAGAGGTTTTAAATATTTTGGAAATTGTAATATTGGATTATTAAAAAAAAAGATTCTCCCTCTTGAAATTTATCATTAAATAATTTAATTTAAATTATTTTAAAAAATTACTAAATCTTAAATGAATAAATAAAGAATTTTAAATAAATAATATATAATGCTCCTCCCCCTGCCATATTTTCGTTTTCTCTCTCTCTCTCTCTCTCTCTCTCTCTCTCTCTCTCTCTCTCTCTCTCTTCTTGCATTTCTTTTCCAGGTCTTGTTATATCGCTTAGAACTCGTACAGCACTCTTACTTCGCTGCAGTTTTTGTCCTTGTGAATATATCGGATTTGATGATTCGGCACTTTGTTCTCGTCTCACGTTACTCCTTCAATCTTCCCTGATCTTTTGCTCTTCTTGATAGGTAATTGATTCCTTTGATCAACAATTTACCTATTTGTGTCGTAGAACCGAGATTCTTGTTGGGGTTTGATGTAAAGGTTAGACTAATTCTTGACCTTGAATTCCCCGTGAAAACAGTGCTCACGTTCTCAATAATGTTAACTTATCCTCAGATTCAATACTCAGTTGGCTCCAAGAATTATCCTCGAGTACCCTACTGTGATTAGTGCTAGCAGGGAGAGGAAATTCAGAAGATGTTTTAAAGTTCTTGGTCAAAGCTCCCCTGTTCCTAGGCCTCTCATTAGAAAACAACTTTGCTTATAAACTCGTATTTTTGGTGAAGATAGGAAATATGTCTAGAACCAAGGAGTTGGCAGGGGCTGTGGGATCTTTGACTAGAACAAGCTGTGAAAATTTGCAGAAAGTGGGGGGGCTATACCTGTAAGTTATGGGTTTTCTTACGCTGACATCTTAGCCATGAGCCAAAAACACCCGCAGACACTGACTTATCCCTTGCTGTTGATTTTGTGTTAGTGATTTCCTTTTAGACATATGATTTTTTAAGCGTTTTAATATTTCGTGACAAAATTTCATCATGGATTTTGCAGATCATTAAGGACGCGTGAAGCTCTTTAATGGATTATTGAGATTGCGAATATTGTATTGTATGGCATGATCAAGAATTGGGGTGAGGATATTAAGATTAAAGTAGGGAAGTAAGGACTATGAAGGTCTTTTTAGTGCAATCTCTTGTTTTTGTACGGCCTTTGCCATGACGGGTGCGCTCGCATGGCAGGTCAAAAAAGATTAATAAAATTATAATTTTTGTTTGCAAGGGAAGATAGTACGAGCCTTTTTTTTTGCTCGGCTCTTCCCTTGTAGTGTGTTCTCCTTCTATGGCCTTTGTCATGATGGGTGCGCTCGCATGACAAGTCAAGATAGATTAATAAAATTATGATTTTTGTTTGCAGGGGGAGATGGTACGAGCCTTTTTTGTGCTTGGCTCTTCCCCTGTCGTATGTGTTCTCTCTTTGTCCCTTCTTTTTCTATGTTTAATGATTGCCATCTATTCTTGAATGTATGATTGCTTTTGAGTATCTTCGGTAGTAAATGTGTTTAATGGACAATAATGATATAGAGCTGAAGATATTTACTATTGGAACTCAATTTTCCTGTTTAAGTTTTCAACCTCGGAAATCTCGCGTTATAATCTCACATTATGTCCCATAAATCCATCGCATCTTTCAATCGTCAGAGTTTCATTTATGTTTTAATATGTTATGTTCAATAAATCAGCATGGTTTTTTACCTCAAAACGTCACTTAATGTCCTCTTAATTCCATCTCACCTTTCAAACCACAAAGTTTTAATTACACTTAAACATGACTAACGCGCTATCTGTGCCAAGCCGAGCCAGAAGTAGTTCGGCTCATTGAGCCTAATGAGTTAAACGAGCTGAGGCTAACGAGCTTATCTAGTCTAATGAGCCTAACGAGCCTAATAAGCCAGCTTGAAAAAAAATTTCAACCCAAGTCGACTTGCGAGCCACGAGTTAAACGAGTCGAGCCTTACAAGTCTAACAAGTCGAATGTATATAAATATTTTCAACTTATATTAATTTAATATAAGTTTTTAAAAAAATTTAATTTAAAATTATAATAAGTATTAATAATTATATGTCAACTATATTTATTTATTTATTTCAAAAATTAGTTATGTTAAGCCAAAGTATATAAAATTTAATGTATTAATAAAAAAATTATATGCGACTATCAAATAAAAAATATCACTTAAATATCATTAAAAATATTTTAACATATACTTCAATTACAAAAGAAATTTCATAAAAATTACAAATTTGAAAAAAAATTACTTCAAATTACAAAAGAAGTTCAATAAAAGAATCTCTAATTTTTAACATCCAACTGCGTAAACTCCTCAAAAATTTAATAATTTCGTTGTTGATCTCTCGTGTGACGACCCGTCTTTCAACGCTTTACGGAAACCACCCATTCTCCGCGGATCCTGGGGCTGACCTGGGCCGGAGGTGGGTAAAACTCCGCGGATCCTGGGGCTGACCTGGGCCGGAGGGTTCTACTGGCCGTCTGGCGTTGAAGGAGGGGCCGTTACGAACCCACATCGCTTGGGGAAGTACATGGAAATGAAACATATGTAAGAGATCCCTCCCTAAATAGTAAGACGCGTTTTGGAGCTAAATTGACAACGGATCCCATAAGAACTCCGAAGTTAAGAGAGCTTCGGCGAGAGTAATTCCAGGTTGGGTGACCTTCCGGGAAGTGCTCTCGCCAAACAAAGCCGTGAGGGGAGGATATTGGGCTGCGGCCCAATCCCCGAAGCGGACAATATCTTGCTGGGAACGGGGTCGTTACATCTCGTCTTAGCGTCGATCCAATCTTTGATACAAATGAGTGTCTTCACAAGGTCCGGTGCAAGTATTCCTCTTCTTTCATCATAAACACATCACCTGCAATAATTATTTTATTAATTAGTGAAATAATTAAGATATAATTTAAATTACTTAATTAACTAACGAATAAATTATACCTAAAATGATAATTATATCCATATCCGTCCTGTCCATTTGCGATTTCTATTCACGTGGCCCAATAGAAAAGTACTTGAGTGCTTGACTACCATTTCTCAAACAGTCGTTTCGTCATACTACTAGTAACTAGAGTGACCCTTCTTTCTTACTTTGTTTTCTCTTCTGGGTATTGTGCGCTTTGAGCTTCTTCTTCTTCCTCTTCTCTGCAATGGCTCTCTGTACCTTCACATTTCCAGCACAAATCAGCTGCGTTACATCTTCCGACCACAGGAAATCAACCTCTTCAAGTAATCTCTGTTTTTTTTTTACCAAATGCAGTGACAATCTATTATCTAACGACAAAGACTGCCCAGATTCTTACTTTGTTCATTTTTGGTTTATTTCCGTTTCATCCGGTCTACAGACGTTGCTCTGCAACCGGCAACTCCGGCGGCCAGCAAAGAAAGATGACGAGCCAAGGGGGGAGGCGGGCTGCAGGCAGCCAGGGGCAGGCTCGGCTCGGCCAGGCCGGCCTTATTGGGATGGGCCAGGCTCGGCTCGCTATTGTAGCGAGCCGAGCCAAACTTGGCCTGCTGTTGTAGCGGGCTGAGCGGGCGGTCTGGCAGCCCGCCCGTTAGTCACGACTAATTACACTACGAAATTCCAATTATTTGTTTGGCAATAATATGTTTTCAACGACGAAGGCCCAATTATATTTCTTCTGCTTATTTTATGCTCATTCCAATGCAAATAATTTTGTACTTTTGTAATTTCGCTTAAAGATTGGTCGATTTCACTTAGATATGGGCTTTGTGACTTTTGCATCAATACGAATCACAATTGGTAGATTGTTTCCTTGTTAGTTTTTGTAACGTTCTCGGTTCTTCCATTACAAGATTGTCCGTTTTGAGGCAGAGTCCACGCAGATTTATTTTTTGGTCAGCTGAAAAACACGTTGCACTAGGTAGAGAAGAAAACTCTACTTATAAACCATGTATTTTTTATTCTCCCAAGCAATGTGAAATTATGCACCCTCACTGGTATGAGTTGGGTCCCATCAGATCCTCAGTTCTTTCACATGGTAGACTGTCACAGTTTTTAAAAAAGGCTTTGGATGGGCGAGCATCTTGTCCGTTTTTTCTTAGTCAAACGGTGGAGGAAAAAGGCAATCATGTTTTGAAATATTACTTCTAGTGGACATGATCATACATACTAAGTTATAGTTCTACAAACTTTTTATTGCCAATAAGTTCATGTAATTACGATTACTTTCAATCAAATATAGGAGTTGACCTGTAATCATAAAATTTCATTCAAGTTCATGTTATGTGATTCTTCACTTATATGTAAGAAAACAAAAATATATACTCTTGATCACCCAATAAGATAGATTAGAAACCCACAACTTAACTTATAAGTTCAACAAATGTCGAAGTTTAAAAATCTTAAGTTAATTAAGATTCCTCTGTTTTTGGTTTGACTTCAATTGAGGTTTTCAACAAGCTGAAAACACAAACTTGCTTCAAATCAATTCCTTTTTTTTTTCCAACAAAGATATTACTATGCAATCTATTATCCAAATTCTAATCCAATAACAGAACAAACAAAGCATATTCATTTACTTCAATAAACAAATCAAATTCATTTAATATTCAAAACAATCACAAAACATTATATTCACTCCTCAGGACTTAGGAAGAGGAAAACCTCAGGTAGAAGACATTTCACGGAATCAAAAGAAGTTTCCTCCTCTTGAACGATCGTTGGTTTTTGGAGATAACAAGTTTGCTCTTCTGATTTTCGGTAGTCTCCATCCTTTCTTGAGGAATTATCTACTACTCCATCATTTGACATCGATTGATGATTTATTTGGTTGAGTGGTTCACTTCTTAAATTTTTTATGGATGTTAGTTTGAAGACTTCATAATGTATGTTGTTTTATTCTCACAAATAGTTGCTAAATCTACTACTTGATAAAAAGCAAAGAACATCTTTTGGAAACATAACTTGACCTTTGTGTCACAATTTTTGACTTCTTTCCTCCATTGTTGACTGACAAATTTTTTAAAAAATATACTTATTTCATTATGAATCAAGACATTAATTGTATGCCTGGAAAATATTACTCGGAACTTAAAAAATGAAATTCACATTCTATTTTAATTTTATTAATTTTGAATGAAACTTTGAAGAAGCACGATTGATTTGTACACCTAATGATATCGTCACGTGGAGTATAAGCTTGTAGAGCAAAATGATGTTTCACACTAGATCTTTCAAACTCTTTCAATTTTGATTTAGTGCAAATGTCATTGTTTGTCAATTTCATATTGAGTTATAAATAGAAGCTGTAATATATGTGATAAATTAAATTAGAAAATAATAAGTTCAGATTAAATAACTCTTTTCTACACTCAAATGTGAAGCTAACATTTATCCTTGTTTATTTAATTGAACTCATTTTTAACAATTGGTATAAATTTTATTTGTGCCGTTGTTATAATTGGAGATGGCAATCGTGATTGGTTAAAAAATAACAAAATGAAAGTGTTAATATTATGGTTGAGGTTACGTAATTTTTTGTATTGCTTTATAGCTGAAAAGAGTTAATAGTTTCATGGGTAAATTTCGAGAGAAACCCTTAAAATATATAGGTATTGATAAGTTGTCTATATAAGATAGTATCTGAATAAATTTATTGCAAATGTGTATTGTGCCAAATTTTATAGTATATGATGAGTAAGGTTGTCGAATCTACCGGAAATATGTATTTTATTAATTTCATTAAGTACCGTGATCAATTTCAATTTTATCTTGACAACAAAATATATTATTTTTGAAAGCTAAAACAAGTAAAAACAAATCATTAACAAAAACTTCTTCTATTTCAGAGAAAATTCAGAGTATCGATTTCACAAATACTTTTCATATTATTTATCACACCAATATCTTTCAATTGAACATTTATTTATAAACCAAAAATCTTAACTCTCTCTGTCTCCTCAGTCTTTGCAGCTACCATTGTATTGTAGTTCTTGGTGGCTTCAAATGTAACACAAAAACTAAACATGAGACATAGATAGTATAAACTAAATACCTGAAGCGAAAATTAACTTACTAACATAGTTGTTTTGACCAAATAAATGTTTGTATATTAAAGAATCACAAGATTTATAGCTATTAATAAATTAAAGATTATTGAAGATATCTGTGACAGCCCGGAACCGGAACCCGATCGGGGTCCAAGATCGGAGCCGTCACTCCGGGATAGTTAACAGAAAACGGGACATACCCTTTTTTTTTTAACATTATACTTTTAAAAACATTGACAGTGGGAGAGAAAGTTCTCTGAATTCGAAATCGAACGGGAAAAACAGTCAAGAAGAGATTCTGGATAACAATTATAAATGGAAGTAGGAAACATGAAACATTGGCGGAAGACTGGCGGAAGACTTAGTTTAAAAACAAACAAAATACTGTTTGGCGGTGGATAAAATTTAAACCGGAACGGTGGATATCATTTAATAAGACAGTGAACCGAAACCGGTGGATGTAAATAAACCAAGACAGATGATACAATAAATCGAGCGGAAGATGTGAGCTGACGTCAGGCGGAAGATGCCGATGTAAAGACGGAAATAAGGATGACGTCAGGCGGAAGATACAGGCAACAGACGGAATTCAGATGAAATGATGACGTCAACCGGAGGATACAGACAGTAATTTAAATCAGGCGAGGTGATGACGTCAGCCGGAAGATGGATGACGTCAGCCGGAAGATGGATGACGTCAACCGGAAGATACAGGCAGAAATGAGATGATGACGTCAGCCGGAAGATGGATGACGTCAACCGGAAGATATAGACAGAAGCTGTGAATAAACTGGGGGGAAGAGATAAACTGGCGATGGATGTCGAATAAGACAAGACAGATGACGTCACCGGAAGATTGATGACGTCAACCGGAAGATGCAATCGAAAGACATAGTTTTAAGGGCACAATTCGATAACTTTGACAGAAAAACATATAAACAGAGAGCGTAAAGACAGAAGGCATGAAAGTTGCAGACTTTCAATACCCGATTCAAACAAGGATGTAGAACACACTCTACAATTGACAGATTCAGAGAAATAGACTACATGGATAGTTCCATAACCAGAAATCATCCATGCATGAACTAACAGAAATATTCCAAACAAATTCCAGAACATTCAGAACAAGAATTCAACTGTCAAATACAGCAGTTTTTAAAACTTAGACATCAGAATCTGTATATAGTTTAAAATCTGAGGATCAGTACAGAACCTAACACATATCTACAGAACTTCCAAACAGAAGTTTTCTACAGAGTTTTTAACACAAAACCAGAAATTTCAGAAATCTTTACAGATACATACTATCTAAAAGAAAAACAACTTAAACCTCGGGACAGAATTTGTGTCTGACTGCAGCAACCAAAACTCTCATGAGCTTAAGCCATCAACTACATCAGATCATCGTCTTGAGGCACAAGGTCCTCATTTTTATGTTCAGTACCTACATCAGGGAGTTCACCTATGAGTCTAAAACTCAGTAAGAACATAATCAGTATGCAGTGATGCAAAATGCTATGCATGAACTTTCAGAAATACAGTGATAGAACAGAACATTATGTTTCTGTGGCAGAGGGGTATAAGTGGGGCTTATAGGGGAACAGGCAGTGCACGACAGGCACAACAGATTTTCAGAACAGATTCATAACAGAAACAGTAGGCCAGTCCCCGTCCCGCACTTAACCGGTACATTTCAGTCAGATTTTATCTTATTTAGTTTCAAACAGTGTACAGAAAATATTTGCATGTCTTTCAGAGAAAACGTGTATGCATGTACGGTGCTTGAACTTAAACGGGCAAGCAGCAGAAATAAGACAACAGAAAGTAAACCAAAGTCAGACATTTCAGAACATAACTCTAACTCTTCTACCCAAAATAACCCGACAGAACAGAAAACCTAGTACCTCCGTGATGTAGGGCCTTAAGGGCCGAATCTATACGTATGAACCTACCTGTTATCCTTGATGCCGTTACCCGAAAAGTCTCAGAAATGCTCGAACCTGTACATGTACGTTCAGAAAATAAACAAGCTGCAAATGCTAACAAATAAGTTAGATGAATTTGTTCCAAATTCATTCGAACCCTTAGAAAACAAACCGGTGTGTTTTCATCCAAAGACAGTGAGTTTTCCCTCTAAATACCATAACCCTAAACTTCGGTAAAAACCCACATTAAACTTGTCAAAACTTGTTAGCATTATAAGATGTTTATCTTAGTGGAGGAGCAGAAGAAAATCTGAGTAGATCGAAGTAAATCTTCGATGGTTGCTTGTCGACAGGAAGAGAAAATGCAGAGAGGAGAAAGGAGAGAGAGAGCAGAGAAGTGAAGTGATGAGGGTTTCACGTAGGAGGAAGAACTTAGCTTCTTCATCAAGTCACCAGATGTCACTCAATCATTGGCTATCTCCCACCAACCTTAATTTCTTTCCATTTTACCCTTCCATGCATTTTAAACTTAGTGTTTAGTTTAGTTACACATTAGTTTTGTTTTCCCCCCACTAAGTGCTCCATAATTGTACAATGAAATTGTTATTGCATTTTTGAAAATTTAAATCCATCCAACAATTCTACAGATTAATACACGGTCAAAAATGCCGGGTGTTACAATATCTATCCTTTTCAACCTGAAAATTGTATGTATCTTACTCATAATATTGTCTGTGTGTGCAAGTAACCTTGTACTGCTTAACTTTAGAATAAATTTTTGCAAGTAACGACATTGATTATGAAGATACAAAAAACCAATATTAAAACGGGAGACCGAGAAATTAAATTGGCCCCACGTTTTAGGCGAAAAAAGAAAAAGGCCTTTTGTTTTCAGAAATCGAGAGCCCAACATGGTTTGGTGTGTTAGGTTATTGATAGTGTGAGGTTTGACTGGTTTGATACTTTAGAAAATATTTTAAAAAAACCTTTTGGAATTTAAATTTGTTATTACCTTATAATATATAATGCTCCTCCCCCTATCATATTTTCGTTATCCCTCTCTCTCTCTCTCTCTCTCTCTCTGCTTGCATTTCTTTTTCCAGGTCTTGTTATATCGCTTAGAACTCGTACAGCACTCTTACTTCGCTGCAGTTTCTGGCCTTGTGAATATATCGGATTGAGGATTCGGCACTATGCTCTCGTCACACGTTACTCCTTCAATCTTCCCTGATCTTTTTGTGGTCTTGATACGTAATTGATTCCTTTAATCAACAATTTACCTATTTGTGTCGTAGAACCGAGATTCTTGTTGGGGTTTGATGTAAAGGTTAGACTAATTATTGACCTTAAATTCCCCGGGACAACATTGCTCACGATCTCAATAATGTTAACTTATCCTCAGATTCAATACTCAGTTGGCTCCAAGAATTATCCTCGAGTACCCTACTGTGATTAGTGCTAGCAGGGAGAGGAAATTCAGAAGATGTTTTAAAGTTCTTGGTCAAAGCTCCCCTGTTCCTAGGCCTCTCATTTGAAAACAACATTGCTTATAAACTTGTATTTTTGGTGAAGATAGGAAATATGTATAGAACCAAGGAGTTGGCAGGGGCTGTGGGATCTTTGACTAGAACAAGCTGTGAAAATTTGCAGAAAGTGGGGGGGCTATACCTGTAAGTTATGGGTTTTCTTATACTGACATCTTAGCCATGAGCCAAAAACACCCGCAGACACTGACTTAGTCTTTGCTGTTGATTTTATGTTAGTGATTTCCTTTTAGACATATGATTTCTTTAAGCGCTTTAACATTTCGCGACACAATTTCATCATGGATTTTGCAGATCATTAAGGACTCGTGAAGCTCTTTAATGGATTATTGAGATCGCGAATATTGTATTGTATGACATGATCAAGAATTGGGATGATGATATCAAGATTAAAGTAGGGAAGTAAGGACTATGAAGTTCTTTTTAGTGTAATCTCTTGTTTTTGTACGGCCTTTGCCATGACGGGTGCGCTCGCATGGCAGGTCAAAAAAGATTAATAAAATTATAATTTTTGTTTGTAAGGGAAGATGGTACGAGCCTTTTTTTTTTTGCTCGGCTCTTCCCTTGCCGTGTGTGTTCTCTTTCCATGGCCTTTGTCATGATGGGTGCGCTCGTATGACAGGTCAAGATAGATTAATAAAATTATGATTTTTGTTTGCAGGGGGAGATGGTACGAGCCTTTTTTATGCTCGGCTCTTCCCCTGTCGTATGTATTCTCTCTGTCTTTTCTTTTTCTATGTTTAATGCTTGCCATCAAGAATGTTTAATTGTTTTTGAATCTCCAGCGCAACACCACGTAAAAATATATCATGACCATGTTTAGGTGTTATCGGGACCCCAAAGAGCGCACCAGGACTGCCCCGTCACCCACATCGCGTGTAAACTAACAAGAAACTTCCACACAACAGAAGGTGCATAACAAACGACTCTGGTTGCTTTGGATGCTCACACACTGATGGAACTCAAGGCAACTGAAGACCATTGTTAGAAATGCTCAATCGACCCCAAACAAATCTCATCAATTCTTTTTAAAATCCTGAATTTATCCAAAAATAAAGCTAATCATACTAACTAGCAAACTCTAACTTATACGCATAAAAACAGGATTTGAGGCTTTACCTCGATTTACGTGCAAAATAATCACGACGGAATTTAAGCAAACGGAGGCCACCATTGCCTTCAGAATACTGAAAAAAGTTACTATATGCTGTGAGAAAAAAATCCGACATCGTTTGGCCGTCCCGAACCACGGTCAAAGTTCCTGCCAAAATCGTCCAAAAATGACCAAAATAGCCCCGTAAAAAATCAAGAAAAGAAGAGGAGAAGAAAGACGAGAAAATGATCCGGTCGAACTTCACCTGGTCTAGTAAGACCTACAAGGCCTGGGCAGTTGGGCAAGCCTAGGGAATTGGGCTAGGCCGCTCTCGGATTCTTCCCCTTTTATAATCCAAACTGTCTTCTCACTTCAAGAGTACCAAAAAAACAAGAGTGAACAAGGTTTTTGGGCGGAAACGGAATCGTCGAAAAACCAAACGTTCTACGAACGAAATCGGGTAGAAAAAATGACTAACCATTGAGATTTCTTTACAAGAGTTGAAGAATGGTTGAAAATGGAGTCTAGATAGCCAACATCCTTTCATCCTGTCCCTCCAACTCTTTGATTTCCTCTTCTTTCCATTTTTTTTTCTTATTTTATTTTTTTACAATAAAATATCAAATTATATTATTTAATTTATATTATATTATATTATTTTAAATTAGTAAAATAATGTAATGAATATGTATTTGTATACCTCCCCTAAATCGCAACGAAGATCCGATCCCGACATGTAACAATCCGAACATGTCAAACGAGAGAAGGAAAAATTTCAACGGGATAAGAGAAAATTTTGAAAACTCGATCGTACACCATCGACTCGATCACGAACGCTCTGAACGAGAGACACGACGGCGAACAAGGAATTTGAATCTGGAATATAGATTTTTAAATAAAGAAAGTCCACCTAGACGAGACTAAATGGCCGACCCGATCATTGAATGAAGAATTTCTGTCTAAGCACGAAATTACAAAAATTCGATCCCGAGATCAAATCAAAGTTACCAATTGACCGAATGACCGAAGAAAAATACACGTTGCTACATGCCAACGTATAACAACAATTCGAGTCAAAACCAAATACATTGACCTTCAAAAATACAAAAAATTTATTCGTAAAATTTTATAAATTCTCAGATTTTACATATAAAGTTCATAATGTGGATTTTCTATATTTAGTAGGATTTGGTTGTAGTAACTCAAGAGACGTAGGTAAAGGCAAATTGGGTTGATAAGCCAGTCCGACACAGATCTAGAAGTGTTTTGGATTTATAATTTTTCATCTATTTTAGTTTGTACTTTATTTGTAAAATAAAATTCAATAAATTCTTGTATGTAATGAGAATAATTTAATCACTTGTGGATTGTATTTCATTAATTATTATGACCCATTATGTAGCGATGATTAGGTTGTAATTTTTGGTTAATTATATTGCATTATTGCAGTTGATCCCACCTCGAGAATCCCTGGGCGTAACAGGAGTTATTATTCTGAGTACCTTATAGTTAAATTTAAAATCCATTTGATTTTCTTTTTCTACCACACTACGTCATGCATTCTAGTATTGTTCTACAAATTGTTTTAATGTTATTTTTGAATTGACAAAACCATCAAAAAGAGCATTATTGCTTTCACTTGGTTGAATGAGTGGCGTTCTTAGCAAAATATATTATTCACAAATGTTGGAAACCATTGTTGTTTCTTATAATACAACTCAAGTAACTAGTCATTATTATGAAAGTTATGATTCTCATTGAATATCTTCAAATTCATTTATAATCAATTGTTTATAAGCAATATTGTGCAAAGTTAGTTTTCTTGATTCATATTGTCTGTAACTCTAAATTTTCTAGTAATTTTTTATAATAAACTATAAACACCACTTATTCCTTGACTAAGAAATGCATCATAGATTGTTTTTCTCATGACTTTGTCGTGATTCTTTAATATTCCACTAAGACAATGAGTTTTCATGCACAAACGACATGATTCAAATAATCAACTAAATGATTTATGTCTATAGATCAAAATAAACTAAAGGAGGATAGAATAGAAAAAAAAATGTTAAACTTTTTCGTGATTAAAAAAATGTTAGTTTGCATTAATAAAATAATTTATAATTCTCAATTTAATTTGGTTATTCTAACATAAAAAACTATTTTAAGTACAAAGTGAAGAGAGAGAGAGGTAAGAGAGTGCAAATAAATTTATGAATGTGATTTGGTCAACCTTACTTACATCTACACTTCAAAGCTCGTCTTTGAAATCTTGTATTCAACCCAACAACGGAAGATCAAATTTCAACAAACTCAAATCTCAATTTCACCCAAAAATATCTAAATTTAAATTCAAATCTCAAAATTTTGGGAAACCAAGATATCCAAAAATTTGAAGCCTAGAGATTCAAAAATCTCAAAGACACCAAAATTCAAAACAAATAAAGTTTAGAATCTGACAAATCAAATCTTCTAAAAAAAAACAATTGCAACAGAACCAAATAGTGGAGCAGTATCTAAAATTGTTTGCTTACATGGTACACTGAGCATTGTTACCGATGGAGATAAAGTGTTTGACAAGTAACTTTTGAATGAAATTTTTCAAGTTATGACAAACTAAGCTCGAAATAAAGTCAAGTTACCACCCTCAAACTGTTGAAAAACCGAACTGAAAACGGAAAAGCAAAACGAGAAACAGTGGACACCAAGATTTACGTGGAAACTCTAAAAGGAAAAAAACCACGGGCAGAGGAGAAATCACTATGTAAAATCAAGGTACAATGAGTTTTGCCACACTAACATATGTTTATACATAACATAAAACCCTAGTCATATGAGATTCACAACGTGGGCCAAAATCGACCTGGCCCAGTCAGAAATCGGGTCACACCGAAACTAACAATCTCCACCTTGACACGAATTCAACTGCATAAAAATATACTCCAAAACTCCAGCAAAGCTCCTCCACCATAAAAGCTCCTTAGGGAAAAATCAGCAACTAATACTACCAACCAAGCTCAAACAAAGTTTGAACTTAGATGTGGGCAAAATCTTGGTCATCATATCAGCAGGATTATTATGAGTACTAATCTTACTCATTGCGAAATCACCACGAGCAATCATATCACGAAAAAAATGATAACGAATATCAATGTGTTTCGTCTTCTCATGAAACATCTGATCTTTGGTGAGAAAAATAGCACTCTGACTGTCAAAAAATACTGTGAAAATCTGCAAATCTTTATTGAGCTCACTGAACAAACTTTTCAACCATATGACTTTCTTGCATGTTTCTGTAATAGCCATATATTCTGCCTCTGTAGTAGACAACGCAACGGTATCTTGTAAAGTAGCTCTCCAACTGATAGCACAACTTCCAACTGTAAAAACATATCCTGTGAGAGATCTCCTCTTGTCAAGATCTCCTGCATATTCAGAATCAACGTATCCAATTACCGGATATTTATTTCTTTCAAATTGAAGACATACATCACTAGTCCCCCACAGATACCTAAGAATCCACTGAACAGCTTTCCAGTGTTCTTTTCCTAGATTAGCCATGTATCTACTTACTGCACTTACTGCATAAGATAAATCTGGACGCGTGCAAACCATAGCATACATAAGCGATCCCACTGCACTAGAATATGGAACTCGTGACATATAATTAACTTCATCATCTGACTGAGCACATAAAGTAGATGAAAGACTGAAATGAGCTGCTAATGGAATACTAACATGCTTAGATTTATTCATGTTAAACTTGCAGAGAATCTTCTGAATATACCCCTTCTGACTTAGGTACAATTTACCAGCTTTCCTATCTCTCTGTATTTCTATACCAAGAATTCTTTTGGCGGCTCCCAAATCTTTCATCTCAAATTCATTACTCAATTGTTCTTTAACCCTTTTGATATCTTCTATATCTTTAGCTGCTATCAACATATCATCTACATATAACCGCAGATAAATCACTGACCCATTTTTGCCATTCTTCATGTAAACACAACTATCATAATTGCTCCTTCTGAAACTTTGATCAGACATGAATGAATCAAATCTCTTATATCATTGTCTTGGCGATTGCTTTAGACCATATAGAGACTTTTTCAACGAACAAACATAAGTTTCCTTTCCAGGAACTTTGAAACCTTCAGGTTGCTGCATATAGATGTCCTCCTCAAGTTCTCCATGTAAAAATGTAGTTTTCACATCCAACTGCTCAAGCTCAAGGTTGTGCATAGCCACAACGCCTAACAAAGCTCGAATCGAGCTATGCTTAACAACTGGAGAAAACACATCAGTGAAGTCTACACCTGGAATCTGACTGTAACTCTTAGCAACCAGACGTGCTTTGTACCTGTCTTTTTCAACACCCGGTGTACCTTCCTTTCTCTTGAACACCCATTTACAATTAACAGATTTCTTATCCTTAGGCAACTCGACTAAGTTCCACGTGCGATTCTTCTGAAGAGACTCCATCTCCTCCTGCATAGCAATCATCCATTTTTCATAATTCTTTGAACTTACTACCTCTGATTAGGTAGATGGTTCATCACATGCATCAATGCTTTCAGCTACACTTAAAGCATAAGCAACTAAATTTGCTTCTCCATATTTCTGTGGAGGTCTAATCTCCCTCCTCGGTCTATTTTTGGCAATGCAATATTGAGGAGAAGCCAATACTGGTGGTTGTAGAGAAACAATGCCATCATGTGTTTCTGAACTATCTTGAACTGAAGATCCTAATGTCGACGTTGATCCAAGTTCAACTTTAAAATTACGACTGGATATCTGATTAGTCTTTTCTGGCAATACCTCTGGAGATGGTTTATTCAACATATCAGTCTCGTCAAATATCACATCTCTACTGTATCTGACTTTACTATGTCATGGACACCATAATTTGTATCCCTTTACCCCAGACTTATATCCAAGGAATACACACTTTAGTGATCTTGATTCTAACTTACCCTGATCAACATGAGCATATACAGGGCAACCAAACACTCTCAAAACTGAATAATCTGCAGGAGTACCAGACCAAACTTCTTCAGCAGTTTTCTTATTAAGAGCAGTACTTGGAGAACGATTTACAATGTAACAAGCAGTTTCTGTAGCTTTAGCCCAAAATGACTTAGGTAAACCTGAACTTGAGAGCATACACCGAACCTTTTCCATCAAAGTTCTATTCATTCTCTCTGCTACACCATTCTGCTGTGGAGTCCCCGGGATTGTCAGATGCCTCAAAATTCTTTCTGTTCTGCAAAAAGAATTGAACTCTTCTGAACAAAACTCCAACCCATTATTGGTGCGAAGATGTTTTACCTGCCTCTCTGTCTGCTTTTCAATCATCGTTTTCCAATCCTTGAAAGTAGAAAATACATCACTCTTTTTCTTCAAGAAGAATACCCATACTTTTCTGGAGAAATCATCTATGAATGTTAACATATAATGTGCCCCTCCCTTGGAAGGCACCTGTGCTGGTCCCCATAGATCTGAGTGAATATAATCTAGAATCTCCTTTGAATTGTGAGTGCCCATAGCAAATTTGACTCTTTTCTGTTTTCCAGCTAGACAATGCTCGTAAAACTGTAATTTATTGGTGCTCCGACCATTCAAAAGTCCCCTTTTGCTTAATTCAGACAAACCATGCTCACTCATGTGTCCCAGACGCATATGCCATAAACTAGTGAGATCTTCATCTGACATTGAAGTACTAACAGCCACATCCTCAATAATTGTAGAACCCTACAAAACATACAGATTTCCAGACTTTCTATGTCCTTTCATCATAACAAGAGAACCTCGACTGATCTTCAAAACTCCACCTTAATCGGTGTACTTGTACCCATTAATATCCAGAGTACTCAACGAGATCAAATTCCTATGTAGCTCGGGAACGTGTCGCACATCACCAAATGTCCTGACTACTCCATCATACATTTTGATTCTCATTGTACCAATTCCTGCAATCTTACACGATGCATTATTTCCCATGAATACAGTTCCTTTTGTCACAGTTTCATAAGTTGAAAACCATTCTCGATTGAGACACATATGAAATGTGCAGGCCGAATCCAGAATCCATTCCTCAGATGACCTTGAGTTTTCCTTAGACACTATCAATAGATTACCTTGATCACTTTCATCACTTTTAACTTCAACAACAACTGCTTCTCCAAAGTTCCCTGATTGTTTTCCATTCTGTTCACTTTGTTCTTTTCTCTTGTTTTGCAGCTGATAACACTCTGATTTTATATGCCCTTTTTACTGACAGTAAAAACAAACTTTGTTTCTATTCCTGGACTTTGATCTGCCCCTTGAATTCTTTCTGCCATGACTGTTTTTCTCAGACTTCTCTGTAGCTCTACCCCGAGTAACCAGTCCTTCGCCTTGAGTTCCAGATCCAACTACAAGGTGCTTCATCCTTTCCTTTGAAAGTAAAGCATCACAGACTTCCTTCAGGGTTAGCGTGTCACGACTATATAACATCGTGTCCTGAAGAGTATTGTACGAAACAGGCAACGAGCACAACAAAATCAAAGCTAAATCCACATCATCATATTTGCACTTCAAAGTTTCCAAATCCGAAACTATCTCTTTGAATGCACACAAGTGTTTTTCGATAGAAGATCCTTCCTTCATATGATGAAAATATAACCGTTGCTTCAAAAGCAGCTTACTTGTGAGAGTTTTATGTTGGCACAATTCTTCCAATTTTGACCATACTTCAGTAGCAGATTTTGCCTTCAAGACATCCTCCAAAATTGAATTTGACAAGTGTAGACGAATCAGAGATAATGCTTTTCTGTCTCTTGTGAGTTTCTCTACCTCTGACCAAAACTTAGGCATATTATCAAAACCAAGTAACGTGTCATCCAATTCCTTTTGAGCGAGCAGATCTCGCATCTTTACCTACCATATTAAAAATCTTGTATTCCTATCCAGCAAAGGAATATTGTATTTCAATGATGTCATCCCTCAAAAATTCAGAATAAATCGTTTAAAATATTCTGAACCAACAGAAAAAATTTCCCAACAAACAGATAAATTTTCGATCAATAATTCATCCATTCACAGAATTTCAATATCAGAATTCCTAACAATATTTCCACCCGATAATTACTCCGAAAATAACAGCAAATAATATCTCAACCTCTAGAAACTTCTTCAGAACCCCAATATTTCTCAAACAAATATTTCAGAATATAATCCAAAATTAGTCAGATTTCCAGCACCCAAATAATCAATATGCAGAATTCTAAAAAAAAAACCATGAAAAATACCAAAACAGAACAAGCTTGCTTGCTGCTCGGAGGTTGCTGAACGGAGAAGTGGACAGTGCGCGGCGTCTCTGCTCGGTTGCTGACAGACGACGGTGACTAGGGCTCGGCGACAGCGGCGCAAAGGCGCGGCGATGTTCTGCGGTTGGGGCTCGAGGCAGATCGGCAGCGAAAGACAGCTTTCCTTCACAGTGGCTGGGTTTCTCGCACTCGTCGGCGTTGAGTTGTGTGAGTGACGGCGGCGAGTTTCTGAACGAAGTCGGCGGCCTTCTGTCGCTTCGTGAGGGTGCTGTGGCTCGGGCGGCACTCTCCTCTTCTCCTCTATCGAATGAGCAACAGAACCGAATTGTTCTGTTTCTTCACGCAGAGAAAAACAGAAAAGAAATATTAAATTTCTTTTCTTTTTCCTTATAATTGCAATTTCAATTACCGAAATTGCAAACCTGAAAAACGTTCGATACCTTCGAAAAATCAAAACCTGATTTTCGAAACCTTCAACGTGAAGCTCTGATACCAATTGTTGAAAAACCGATCTGAAAATGGAAAAGCAAAACGAGAAATAGTGGACACCAAGATTTACGTGAAAACCCTAAAAGGGAAAAAACCACGGGCATAGGAGAAATCACTATGTAAAATCAAGGTACAATGAGTTTTGCCACACTAACATATATTTATACATAACATAAAATCCTAGTCATCTGAGATTCACAATGTGGGCCGAAACTGGCTTGACCCAGTCAGAAATCAGGTCACACTAAAACTAACACAAACGATGGGGAAAATGAAAGTCTTAGTTCACTATTTAGAAGTTTATCTTTGTTGTTTTGCCTCATATTAGCCAAGCCATTGACATCGATGATTGAGTTGGGGAGACGGTTGGTACAATACTAATTTTCAAGCAGCAACTAAGTCCTTCGCCATGTTAAAAAGTTTGTCGATGCATCTCGAGTGGAAAAGACAATTTCAATTGGGCGACATGGTATGGTAAAAATTTAAAAACATATAGGCAACAAAGTATTCACAGGGGGTAATACACCAAGTAATCATTGCTGTAACGCCCCCGAACCCACCCTGGCTCGGAGCGCTACTTTGCTAACCAATCCCATGCTAAAACATCATTTAAAATAAGCCTAGACTCGCTAATTTCTCTTAATCCTAACCACTAAGCACCACGGCGTTCTTCCCGGAAATTTCGGCAAAGTAACGCCTGAAAATAGCGCCTCCAAAATGCTAAATACCTGCATAAAATCCAATCCCAACCAGATCCAGAATATTCCTAACCTACGAAATCTCCAATAATCCACATATTGTCGAGAAATGCTATCAACTAAAATAAAGAAAATCTACTATATACAACAATAAACAGACATTTACAATAACTATCAAAATACTAAATCCCACATCTTCCGAAGACCATGGTCGAGACGCCCCGACAACTGCCTGCACCGGCATGCCCCGTACATCACCAACTGCGTCCCAATCCTGGCTTTCCGTAAGGCACTCACCTGTACTCCTGTCAATACCTACACCACGGAACACAAAACGTAAGCCTAATGCTTAGCAAGTAGGGAATAATGCATACGAAAACACAATGCACACTACACAACAACCCTCACCACAACCCTAATACATGCGGTTTCTAACTCTCGGTTGTGTTCACTCGTTCTCGTTTCATTACTCATCACTTTCACTTGTGCATCAAGCGGATACCTATCCTAACAGGATGGTCACGCGTTGACCACTCAGAGCCAGATCCGAGGCACACATCGTGTTCACACACGGGACGGCCATACATGATCTTCTCCCACGTCGATCAATGAACCTCGTTCATTATCAACTCACTGGTAAACACCTCCCGAACTGTCATACTTTCAGACACTAAATCGCGACGAGGTGACTCAACCAGACAACACCGTGCATCTTTTGTGTTAACCTCCCGAACTGTCATACTTTCAGACACTAAATCGCGACGAGGTTACACCACAAGAGACCACACACACCTTTTGTGGAACCCTCCCGAAACTGTCATACTTTCAGACACTAAATCACGACGAGGCGACTCCACAAAAGTTCACATTGCCTCACATATCTTTTACCATTACATTTCACTCTCACAGTTTGCAAACAATGCTCAAAACACGTATTTCGTAGTTTAAAAACCATGATGCATGTCACACACAATGCACAACACAAGACAAAAACAAAACAATCAACCAAAGCAAACAAACAATTCCCTACCGTTCCATGGTGTAGGCCCGAAGGCAAAACACAAGCAGTCCACTACTTACCTGGACTCTTGCACGTGTTCGTATTTGCTCACTCGGTTGGTCCAATCGTTCACTTGTTAACCTAGCATAACAATGGGAAAAATCACTTAAAAATCATCAAAGCATAATCTAAAGGATGCCTACTATATTTCTAACACAAACCAACTACTCGTCTACTACCCAACTGAATTAATCTATTTAACCAATCAAACATCACAGCTGATCAGACTTCCCCAAAAACAGAATCAATTCCCTTTTTATTTCAAAATCGGTTTTCAACTAAAATCAACCAAACTTATAATTATTCTATCTAATCACCCTAAATCATCCTATTTTATATCTAAACCACGAAATCTAAATAAACGGGCCACTAATTTGGGTTCGGTAAAAAACGACCCGAAACTTCAAACGGGCGTAACTTTCGCGTCGGATATCGGAATCGAACGATTCCAGCGGCCACGTACTTCTCTAATAACCTATTTTAACCTGCCAAAAGGAATTTTAAAACGAATGACCGTAGCTAGGTCAAAATCCCCAAAACCCGAACTGCCTAAACCCGGAAAATTTTCCGTTTTCCAATTTTCCATCAATTCTCACTCAAATCCTCACCAATCGACCACTCACATACCTAATTAACATAATCTAACACAAATTAGGGCTTCCAAATCAAGAAACCCGAAATGCCCAATTCGGGCTTGCTGGATTTTCACCAAATCTGAGCTTCCTGATGCTCGACAATCTTTGCCGGCATTAAGCTCGGCAAGACGACGTCGAGAACAGTCAAAAACGGCCGGCGATCGGAGCCCTAGCAGCTCGGCGATTCCCGGCCTAAAATCGAACCGAAACAGGGCACAGAAAACCGAACATACCGTGCGGTTTTGTGCGCGGAAACGAGCCGGAAATGGCAGCCCTGGCTGCGCCGCCGTCGTCTGGCCGGAGAACGCCGGAGTCGCCGGTGGTTTGAACGGCGATCGTCGCTCGCATCTCTCCTTCGCCGCTCGGGTGCTCGGGTTCGAGCTCGAACAGATAGCTTCGGCTATCTGTTTGTTGTTTTTTTTATTTATTTAATAATAATAATAATACATTAAAACTAACATTAATAACAATAATACCATTTTGCCCTTCCAAAATTCCGTTAAATCTCGTCTTTAATTTATAAATTTCGTAAATTGACTCTCATCCCGTACCCAGCTTAATTTACTCCAATTAATAAACCAATTAGTTTAACCAATTTACTCATTTTTCTTTTAAATCAATTAAAACAACTATTTATTAAATAACTACCTTATCCATTTATTCTCTCAAATTTCCTTAAAAAATCCCGGGTGTTACAATCCACCCTCCTTACAAAAATTTTGTCCTCAAAATTTGACGTGCCTTAATACTCTTCACTTACTTACTCTAATCTACCCTCCATAACATTTAATTTGCCACTGAAATCTCGACTATACTACAATCTTAGTCTTCTACCAAACACTGAAAAATTCTTTACATCTTCAAAGTTTTAACTTTCCTAGCTATGTCCTCCATAGCTCGCCTACTCTTATATCCGTAGACTCTAATTTGAGCATTCATCATTTAAACCATTAATCTCTCCAACTTAGCTCTCAACTCTAGCTTTTCCTCATGCTAAGTTCACTTAGTCACTTAATTTTCTAATCTAATGATCATCAAACCTTACATTACAACTTCAAGTTTCCAAAGCTACCTCAATGCTTGTAACATCAAGAACTCAACAATATATATCTTACTCTAAACCTCAAATTTTAAATTCCCTCTATGTTACCATATTGTTACATCATTTCTCACTCTTCACTACACTTCATCCAACAACATAGTTCAAACCTATAACTTAAGAGTCTAACTTCATAACTAAATACTCTCACAATTTTATTACATTTAACTTAATAAATCCCCACATATACTTTAATTCAATATCCTCTAACTCTCTCTCTTAGTTAGCTAATCTCATCACTTTGAACTTTTTAACTTAGCATTATACCTAAATCACTCAAACACTTCTCGTACAATTTCTTATCCCTCTTACTCGAAATTCTATAATTCCTCAAGTCATACACTACTAGTTACATGTGTGAGACCTTTCTTTCCTTCTTATTCGCTATTCTCTAAAGTTTCCAATTTCCTTTACTCAAGATCTAGAAGCACTCGAGGTTTAACTTACATTCTAAGCTTAAGTTTATTCACCAAATTCGCACGCTACGAAATCTCTCCCAAGTTCTTCTCATTACTAATACAAATATCTAATTTCTCTCGGAATTCTCTCCAAAGTTTCATAATTAAATCTACTCTCTTTTGCTATTCCTACTCACTAAATCTCCTACTCGTTACATTTCTACCATGGTACTCCCTCTCGCTGATTTACTCATCACGTACATTATTCTACATCTCCAAACATCATCTTAATCCAAGAGGCTCTACTAATCAAGGCATCTAATCATTCTAACCTCATATTCTAACACTCAATCATTCATGTATTCATTGAATACAATCCTTTGTTTGATTCCCCACTTTCCTAATTAGGTACCTCCATCATTTACTCTTCTAATAAAACCTATACCGAAGTGACATCTCCATGATTCTTTGATGATGATTTCTTTATCCATTCTCTCCAACTAATCCTCATAACTACATTCACTTTTCTAATCACATCCACTATAATCTCGATCATTCCTCAAGGATTGTCAACTCTCTATGACTCTAATTTGGGTCATTTTAAACTATTTAAACTATACACCCCAATGCTCAATAATCTCCACAATTATTGACTTCACTATATCTAACTATCACTTAACTCCTTACTAAAGTGACTAACCTCTTCATTTATCTCTTTCCTATAGCACTCGAGTTCTCATTTACCTCAACGACTCTGGCTGAAGCTATATACAACATCAATGGTTTCGGCATCGTTACATACGAGTCAAACCATCAAAACTTTCTAACTTAACCTTATCCCTACACACTTGAACGGTTCCACTAAATCTTTTCCTAAGACGGTATCCAACTCTCTAAGGATAAATCATTTTAACTCAATTTATTCACAATACTTAAATCACAAATTTCTCTAAATTAAACTTTCTCTTAAGTTTTTCTCTCATACCATTCACCCATATTTCTCTGCCTTTCTAAATCCTCAAACCTATCACTACTCTTGCAGGTTCTCTACTTTACCATTGGGCACTCCGTAGAGATCTAACCTTTTTCATTACCATAAAATATCGGTCTGATCCTACCTCACACACTCACTACGAAACTCCTTCGAATAATTCCAACTTCAATTCTCGGTCACCAATCTAGTTTGCTACCATAGAGCAACCTTATTCATCTTATTAGTTCAAACTGTTCGGATGAAGTACTTATCAAAATCAACGGCCCTAAATTTTCCTCATGCCATTACTTTTTACTTTAGTCCTAACATACCATACCAATCAACACATCAAGTTAACTTTAATTCCGAACTTAACTTTACTACGAAAACTGCTAACACCAAAATGTACAATACACCCTAGTTTATCAATACATAAAAACAACCATTGAACTACAAGTACCATACCTGAGATCCCGGTTAAATCCTGCGTGTTACTTTAGCCTGACCCTTCTTTCCTCTAGGACAATTCTTAGATATGTGCCCAGACTCGTTGCAATTGAAACACAGGTTAGTCTTTGGCTTTGGACAATCTCGGGCAATATGGTTAAGTCCAAAACAATTAAAACATCTTCCCTCATACTGACCGCACTCTCCTGGATGATATTTCAAACATTTCAAACATTTCGAAAAACTTCTCCTTTGCTGCCTTCGCGGTTTCATTCCTTCTCTTTGGTCGTTTAAATTGTTCCCCGGCCTTTTGGTCCCTTGAAACTGGAAAAATGATCCCTCTCCGCTCATCTGGCCAATAATATCTTTAGACATACTTTGTGGAGCCTCAACTGGTTTAAGAATCTTATTGGCAGATACCTCCACCTCCAGAGCTTTAGCTGTCACTCGTGTAAATGATATGCCATCAATTCCAAAAGTCTTTACCAGCATTTCAATCTCCGGCTTTAAACCCTGCACAAACTGAAAGATCTTATCCTCCTCTCTGCTGATCATATTGCCGGCAAACTTGGACAGTGCTTCAAACTGCTGAATATAGTCCCCCACCGACCCGGTTTGCTTTAAAGCCATGAACTCCGATCGCTTTTCGGCTTGAACCGTTCGGTTGTAATATTTCTCATAAAACAGTTCCTTAAATTCCTCCCAGGTCATACTCTGTACATCTGTCGTAGCTTTTACGGTTCCCCACCAGCTTTTGGCACTACTAGACAGGTGGAACGTCGCATGTTTCACCTTGTTCTCATCCTCCACCTCCGCAACAATAAACATCTCCTCCACCGTACATATCCAACTCTCGGCCGCTGTCAGATCCGTCAGACGTCCTTCAAAGGCCGGAGGCTTTAACCTTCGAAATCTATCTCCGCTAGAGCCAGCTCCAGAGCTGGACCCCTCTCTAAGGCCTCCCTGTAATCCTTGATTCATAAAAACACCGAGCAATTGAGCTTGCAAAGTCAAAAGATCCCTGAGTTCCTTATTCGGGTCCTCGGGCGGTTCTGGTTCATGTCGAGCCCGAGGTCGTCCAGGTTGTCTTGGTGGTCCTTGGTTTCTAGGCATTTTCTAATGCTATTCCTGTAAAAAGGTTAGAAAATCTAATCTTAGAAAGGAATTAACTAAAGTTAAAGAAATACTTACAGTCGGTGAAGCACGTTGCACGGCGGCCGGTATTGTCGGGTAATCCTTTGAACGACTCGACCACTTTTAATTGATTTCTTTTAAATCAATTAAAACAACTATTTATTAAATAACTACCTTATCCATTTATTCTCTCAAATTTCCTTAAAAAATCCCGGGTGTTACAATTGCGTTATTTTGGCCTTTCAAGGTAATTGCAAAAGTAGCTACAGTTGCAAAAGTAGATAATATATAAGTCATAATCTTAGTATGTAATTAACTAATGTACCTGCAAAATATATTTTTAATCTAATCGATATAATAAACCATATCTATCAAGGTATTACGTGAAATTTAAAGCAAAGCATTTAAATATTTAGGAAATTGTAATATTGGATTATAAATTAAAAAAAACAAAGAAATTCTCCCTCTTGAATTTTAACATTAAATTATTAAAAAAATTATTAAATTAAATGAATAAATAAAGAATTTTAAGCTATTGAAAATAATAAGAAGTGCAGGTTGAATAAATAATATATAATGCTCCTCCTCCCTACCATATTTTCGTTATCTATCTCTCTCTCTCTCTCTCTCTCTCTCTCTCTCTCTCTCTCTCTCTCTCTTCTTGCATTTCTTTTTCCAGGTCTTGTTACATCGCTTAGAACTCGCACAGCACTCTTACTTCGCTGCAGTTTTTGGCCTTGTGAATATATCGGATTGAGGATTCGGCTCTTTGTTCTCGTCACGCGTTACTCCTTCAATCTTCCCTGATCTTTTGGTCGTCTTGATAGGTAATTGATTCCTTTGATCAACAATTAACCTATTTGTGTCATAGAACCGAGATTCTTGTTCCGGTTTGTTGTAAAGGTTAAACTAATTCTTGACCTTGAATTTCCCATGAAAACATTGCTCACGTTCTCAATAATGTTAACTTATCCTCAGATTCAATACTTAGTTGGCTCCAAGAATTATCCTCGGGTACCCTACTGTGATTAGTGCTAGCAGGGAGAGGAAATTCAGAAAATGTTTTCAAGTTCTTGGTCAAAGCTCCCTTTGAAAGATCAAGGTTAGTGACTCGATGTTATAAAGTGTTGTAACACTTCGTGTGACACCAGTTATAAATACGATATAGGACAATATTAAAATGCAGAAATTAACGACACAAGAGGTTGTTAACGCAGTTCGGTAATCAGCCTACATCTGCGGGGCTACGCCCAGATATGAAAACATTTTACGAGTTCAAACAAGGTTACAAGACACTCGGACTAAAACAAAATAAGACTCCCTCTTATCTTTGATGCCGCCTCCTTCAACCTTCACAAGTGAAACTGTTTTGCGAGCTCCCCTCGACTTTGAAATGATCCCTCCCGAGATCTAAATACGACAAGCTCCCCTTGTCGAAGATGACTCCTCCCGGAATCCGTGTATGGCAAGCTCCCCTTGCCCACGATAAAGATGACAAGCTCCCCTTTCAATAAAGAGAACTCCCCCAGAGTTCCAAGGCAGTCTCCTCTCAAGACTGGATAATAATGAAGATCACAAAAATAAACTCTTATGACACTGTCTGTGACGCTTGACAATGTCTTAGGATAGGATCACCTAGAACAGGCTTCAACAAACCAGTCTTTAACAAGACCGAATCAATAATCACATACACCACACAAAAACGTGGGTGAAGAATAAAGACGCCCAGATGAATAGAGAAATTCAGCACACACAAATAATGGCGTCCACACATTCAACATTAAAAGAATAGACTTTTATATCAAGCGCAAGAGCAGATCTGTTTCTCTCAATCAATATATTCTCAAAACAGACTACTCATTCAAAAGATCATATCCCACGAAATCAGCCTAAGGATCCGAATAACTCTGCCTAACATATTTGCCGCAGAGACACTTACAATGACACTTTAGGAAAGTATCCCAAATAATTAGGAATATGATCCAAGTTTGTTACGATTCCTTTTTCAACAAATCACATTTGAATTGACGAAATATTCTACCAAATATTATCTCCAAAATAGAAGGATATAATAATATATATTCCAAAAGAATATAATTTCCAAAAGAATAACTTACCAAAAATAATAGTTTGCCAAAAATATAATGCCAACACACAATTGCATTAACCCCCTTGTTCCTAGGCCTCTCATTTAAAAACAACATTTCTTATAAACTTGTATTTTTGGTGAAGATAAGATATATATGTATAGAACCAAGGAGTTGGCAGGGGCTATGGGATCTTTGACTAGAACAGCTTTGAAAATTGCAGAAGTGGCGTGGCTTAATACCTATAAGCTATGGGTTTTTTATGCTGACATCTTAACCACGGCCAAAACACCATCAACACTGACTTATCCTTTGCTGTCGATTTATTTAGTGATTTCCTTTAGACATAACAGTGACAAAAATTTTATCAGGATTTTGAAGATCATCGAGGACTCTGAAGCTCTTTTCATTGATTATTGATTCGTGAATATGTTTATAATGGCGTGATGCAAGACTTAGAATGATGATATCATATAAAGTAGCAGAGTAAGGAACTATGATTCTTTTTAGTGTAATCTCTTGTTTTTGTACGGCCTTTGCCATGATGGGTGCGCTCGCATGACAGGTCAAGAAAGATTAAAAAAACTGGGATTTTTGTAGTAAGGGAAGATGGTACGAGCCTTTTTTTTGCTCGGCTCTTCCCTTTCCGTGTGTGTTCTCTTCCATGGCCTTTGTTATGATGGGTGCGCTCGCATGACAGGTCAAAAAAGATTAATAAAATTATGATTTTTGTTTGGAATGGGAGATGGTAAAAGCCTTTTAATGCTCGGCTCTTCCCCTGTTGTATGTGTTTTCTTTGTTCCTTCTTTTCTATGTTTAATGCTTGCCATCAAGAATGTTTTATTGCTTTTGAATCTCCGGCGCAACACCACGTAAAAATATATCATGACCTTGTTTAGGTGTTATCGGGCCTCCAAAGAGCGCACCAGCACTGCCCCGTCACCCACATCGTGTGTAAACTTGTATTTTTGTTCAAGATAGGATATATGTATAGAACCAAGGAGTTGGATGGGGCTATGGGATCTTTCACTAGAACAAGCTTTGAAAATTTGCAGAAAGTGGCGGGGCTATACCTGTAAGCTATGGGTTTTCTTATGCTGACATCTTAACCACGAGCCAAAAACACCATCAGACACTGACTTATCCTTTGCTGTCGATTTTATGTTAGTGATTTCCTTTTAGACATATACAGTGACAAAATTTTATCATGGATTTTGAAGATCATCGAGGACGCGTGAAGCTCTTTCATTGATTATTGAGATCGTGAATATTGTATTATATGGCGTGATCAAGAATTAGAATGATGATATCAAGATTAAAGTAGAGAAGTAAGGACTATGAAGGTCTTTTTAGTGTAATCTCTTGTTTTTGTACGGCCTTTGCCATGATGGGTGCGCTCGCATGACAGGTCAAGAAAGATTAAAAAAACTGGGATTTTTGTTAGTAAGGGAAGATGGTACGAGCCTTTTTTTTTGCTCGGCTCTTCCCTTTCCGTGTGTGTTCTCTTTCCATGGCCTTTGTTATGATGGGTGCGCTCGCATGACAGGTCAAAAAAGATTAATAAAATTATGATTTTTGTTTGGAATGGGAGATGGTAAAAGCCTTTTTAATGCTCGGCTCTTCCCCTGTTGTATGTGTTTTCTTTGTTCCTTCTTTTTCTATGTTTAATGCTTGCCATCAAGAATGTTTTATTGCTTTTGAATCTCCGGCGCAACACCACGTAAAAATATATCATGACCTTGTTTAGGTGTTATCGGGCCTCCAAAGAGCGCACCAGCACTGCCCCGTCACCCACATCGTGTGTAAACTTGTATTTTTGTTCAAGATAGGATATATGTATAGAACCAAGGAGTTGGATGGGGCTATGGGATCTTTCACTAGAACAAGTTGTTAAAATTTGCAGAAAGTGGTGGGGCTATGCCCGTAAGCTATGGGTTTTTTTATGCTGACATCTTAGCCATGAGCTAAAAACACCCTCAGACACTAACTTATCCCTTGATGCTGATTTTATTTAGTGACACATATAAATTCGTTAAACACTTTAATATTTCGTGACAAAATTTTATCATGGATTTTGCAGATCATTAAGGACGCGTGAAGCTCTTTAATTAATTAGTGAGATCGCGAATATTGTATTGTATGGCATGATCAAGAATTGGGATGATGATATCAAGATTAAAGTAGGGAAGCAAGGACTGTGAAGGTCTTTTTAGTGTAATCTCTTTTTTTTGTGTGGACTTTGCCATGATGGGTGCGCTCGCATGGCAAGTCAAGAAAGATTAATAAAATTATAATTTTTGTTTGCAAGGGAAGATGGTATGGGCCTTTTTTTTTTTGCTCGGCTCTTCTCCTGTAGTGTGTGTTCTCTTTCCATGGCCTTTTTCATGATGGGTGCGCTCGCATGATAGGTCAAGATAAATTAATAAAATTATGATTTTTTTTTTGAGGGGAAGATGGTACGAGCCTTTTTTATGCTCGGCTCTTCCTCTGTCGTTTGTGTTCTCTTTGTCCCTTCTTTTTCTATGCTTAATGTTTGTCATCTATTCTTGAATGTTTTGATTGCTTTTGAATCTCTTTAGGAGTAAATGTGCTTCATGGACAATAATGATATAGAGCTGAAGATACATACTAAGTTATAGTTCTACAAACTTTTTGTTGCCAACAAGTTCTTGTAATTACGATTACTTTCAATCAAATATATGAGTTGACCTTTAATCTTTTTTATTTACTGCTCATAAATTTCCATTCTTTCCTTTTCTCTGTGTCACGTGATTCTTCACTTATATGTAAGAAAAAAAAAAGATATACTCTTGATCACCCAATAAGATAAATTAGAAACCCACAATTTAACTTTTTTTTAATTCTTTCCTCCATTGTTGAATGACAATTGTTTTAGAAAATATATTTATTTCATTATGAATCAAGACATAAATTGTATGCCTGGACAATAATACTCGAACTTAAAAAATGAGATTCACATTCTATTTTACTTTTCTTAATTTTGTATGAAACTTTGAAGAAGCACGATCGATTTGTACACCTATGATCGATTTTCTTGGCCTGAATCTCATGTCCTGGTCCTCTATTAAATAGAAAGTCGTGTCTCGGTGTAACGATCACTTTTCCCAGTAAGATATTGTCTGCTCTGGGGATTGGGCTGTAGCCCAATATCCTCCCCTCACGGCTTTGTTTGGCGAGGATTTCCCGGTCGGTCACTCAACCTGGTACTACTCTCGCCGAAGCACTTTTAACTTCGGAGTTCTTATGGAATCCGTTGTCAATTGTGCTCCAAAACGCGTATTACTATCTTGGGAGGGTTTCTTTACATATGTTTCATTTCCACATACTTCACCAAGCGATGTGGGATTGTGACGACTCCCTTTTTACGACCCGTCACCTTCCGGTTCGCTCGCGCTGACGTACCGCCATCCGGGATCCGTTTCATGCAGCCATCGTACACATACATACACATCCAGGTCATCACAATCACCCCCCTCAGGGGCCAACGTCCTCGTTGGCCACATTTCCGGTTGGGTACAGGCTTTGATACCATTTGTAACGACCCCTTTTCCCAGTAAGTTATTGTCCGCTCTGGGAATTGGGTCGTAACCCAATATGCTCCCCTCACGGCTTTGTTATGCGAGGATTTCCCAGTCGGTCACCCAACCTAGTACTACTCTCGCCGAAGCATTTTTAACTTCGGAGTTCTTATGGGATCCATTGTCAATTGTGCTCCAAAACGCGTCTTACTATCTTGAGAGGGTCTCTTTACATATGTTTCATTTTCACATACTTCCCCAAGCGATGTGGGATTGTGACGACCCCCTTTTTACGACCTGTCACCTTCCGGTTCGCCCGCGCGGACGTACCGCCATCCAGGTTCTGGTTCGGTGCAGCCATCGTACACATACATACACATCCGGGTCATCACACTCATTCCAGCACAGAATCAGAGTACCACAGTGTTGCCAACGGTGCGTCCGAGATTCTTTGGATACAGTCTCTATTACAGGAGCTCGGTATTCCTCCCCCCGGCCCACCCATCATACTCTGTGACAATCTCAGTGATACTTATCTGGCTTCTAATCCCGTCCTGCACTTTAAATCCAAGCATGTGGAGATCGACTACCACTTCGTTCGAGAAAAAGTGCTTCAAAAGAGGTTAGTGGTCAAATTCACCCCTTCGGGCAATCAATTGGCCGATGCTCTCACCAAACGTCTACCTCCGGCCTTGTTCAACAGCTTTCTCTCCAAGATATTCGGCCCTTGGCCTTGATCTTTAGGGGGTATTAACATATATAATTAGGGTTTAGTTTAATTCTAAGTATTTCAGTCTATGTGTAACTACTGTCTTTTCATTCTTCATCATTATATTTTTATCAATACTTGTACATTTCATTTTTACAATTTTCAAAATATAGAGAAACTCTCTTCATCTGCCGCCACAGCTTCCTCCTTCTCTTCATCTTCTTTCTGTTTCCTGGTTTGAGAATCAACAGGTTGTAAAACTCAACGCTTTCTTCCATTGTTGAATGACAAATTTTTTAGAAAATATACTTATTTCATTATGAATCAATACAGTAATTGTATGCCTGGAGAATAATACTCGGAACTTAAAAAATGAGATTCACATTCTATTTTACTTTTATTAATTTTGAATGAAACTTTGAAGAAGTACGATTGATTTGTGCACCTAGTGATTTCGTCACTTATTGTATAAGCTCGTAGAGAATCATCAAAATGATGTTTCATACTAGATCTTTCAAACTCCTTCAATTTTTATTTAGTGCAAATGTCATTGTTTGTCAATTTCATATTGAGTTATAAATGGAAGCTGTAATATATGTTATAAATTAGTCACTCTTTCAGACTATGTGCTATTGATGCATAATCATGAATAAGATATTACTAATAAAAAAATTGAACCCGAGATATTATCATAGGCGAATTCCATCTAACCAAAGACAATATCGTACTACAGTTAAAATTTTTTTTTAAATTATTTTTTTTCAGCATTTAAATAATAGGCGATAATCAGGTACGATCAAACAAATATATATGGCTGGCAAGTGATAAGCATTTGAAAATAAAGTCAAATTTCATTTTAAGAGTGCTTCCGCTCTTTGGTTTTAGTTCGACCACTCCATGGCAAAACATTTTATTCACTATAAATGTGTTTGACCACATTGAGTTATGAAGTTTCACTTCCTATCATTTGTACGTTTCACATCATTATTTGTGTCTTTGTATGGTTCCGTCATGTTTTTTGAAATTCATTGTTCTTTGACACTTTCTTTCCACAAACCTGAGATCATACTGTAAGTTGCTCTTTCAACTAGTGGTTTCAAATCACGGTATACGTTAAATTTAACTTTTTTATCATTTACCCTCAATTGGGTGACTTGGTATGGTTAAAATTTAAAAACTTAAAGGCAACGGAGGTAAAATACTAAGTCGTCATTGCGTTATTTTGGTCTTTTCAAGGTAATTGCAAAAGTAGGAACAGTTGCTTATAAAATGTAGTAGCCAAGTGTTTTGGATGGGGTTGAGTAAGATACTAATTATCTTATTCCGAAGAAAGTTTCACAACATCGCATCATGCAATCTAGGCCATAAATTTTAATCAAATGACTTTGCAATACCTTTGGAGCTACTTAAATCATCTTCCTCGTAAAAAATCATTCTAACTTTCATTATGGAAAATCATACTGATAAGTGTGTATTTTGCACACTTATTCGTGCTTTTTATTCTTGTTTCGATTAGTTTTTCTTCGAGCGTTTGAGTTTATTTGATGTTGTTGGTGAGATTGTGCAGGTAAGTTGAGTTTTAACAGGTAATGGCGGAATTGGTTCAAAATTAGGAAATAAAGACAAAAATGAAGCAAAGAAGAAAAGGCGATTGTAACACCCGGTATTTTTGCCATGTAATTGTTTCCCCGAATTGTATAAGCGGGATTAATATTATTTAAATACAATGTATGTTTTGGCTGAAATGATGGAATGTTTAAGGAAGGACCAAACTAATGACTAACTAACCAAAACAAGTCAATTTGGTTAAAAACCAATAGAAAGGTAAATGTGGAAGTAATTAAGGTTGGTGGGAGAAAACAAATGGTTGAGTGACACGTGACAGCTTGTTGAAGAAGCTAAGTTCTTCCTCCTACGTGAAGCTCACTTCTACCTCTCCTTCCTGTTTTCTCTTTTCCAGGCGACCAGCAGCGATTTTAACCTCAACCTTTTCATGTTTACCTTCTGTTTCTCCAGCAAAGGTAATTATCTACTAAAGTTATCGATTTTGGACAGTTTAATGCGAGTTTTCACTGAGGTTTAGGGCTATGATTTTCTTGTGGAAACTCACTGTTTTGGACGAAAACACGTTGGGGTTTTTTCTAAAGAGTTGAAATGAGTTTGCTACATATTCTACAAGTTATTTGTTAGCATTTGCAGCTAGTTTAATTTCACTACATTACAGCAAACAGGTCGAGCATTCCAGGGACATTCGAGCATACTCCATTGCAGCAAACAGGTAAGTTCATATGCATATATTCGGCCCTTAAGGCCCTACATCACGGAGGTACTAGGTTTTCTGTTCTGTCGGGTTGTTTTGGGTAGAAAGGTTATAGTTATGTTCTGAGTTGTCTATGTTCTGTTTCACCGTATGTTCTGTTATTTCTGTCATCTGCTATTGTAAGTTCAGGCACAGTAAATGCTCATGCATACACGTTTTCACTGAAAGTTCATGCAAAAACTGATTTCTGTACACTGTTTGAAACTAAGCAAGATAAAATCTGACTGAAATGTACTGGTTAAGTGCGGGACGGGGACTGGCCTACTGAAAATCTGTTCTGAAAATCTGTTCTGAAATCTATTCTGAAATCTGTTGTGCCTGTCGTGCACTGCCAGTTCCCCTATAAGCCCCACTTATACCCCTATGCCACTGAAACATAATGTATTGTACTGTCACTGTATTTCTGAAAACCGCATGCATAGCATTTTGCATCACTGCATATCTATTATGTTCTTACTGAGTTTTAGACTCATAGGTGAACTCCCTGATGTAGGTACTGAACCCGTGAATGAGGACCTTGTGCCTCAAGATGATGATCTGATGTAGTGGGTGGATCGAGCTCTCGGGGGTGGTTGCTGCAGCTAGACAAATTCTGTCCCGAGGTTTAAATTTTTAAAGTATGGTTTACATCTGTAAAATTTTCTGGAAACCTTGGTTTTGTTGTAAAAGCTTCTGTTTGGGAAAATTCTGCAAACATATGTTAGGTTCTGAACTGATCCTCAGATTTTAAAACAATGTACAGATTTTGATGTCTAGATTTTTGAAATCACTGTGTTTGATAGTTGAGTTCATATTCTGAATATTTCTGAATTTGTTTGGGGACATTTTCTGTTAGTTTTGTTTGTGCATGGATGACTTCTGGCTTTGGAATTATCCATGCAGTCTGTTTCCTTGAATCTATAACTTATAAAGTGTGTTTTACAATCGTATTTAGAATTGGGTACTGAAGGTCTACAACCTTCATACTCTCTGTTCGAGCTGTATTTGACAGTCGAATTAAGTTCTGCAGTATTCCGAAATTATTTGGAATATTTCTGATATGTTCAAAAAATCATGCTGTGAAGTGTTTTGTTTTCTTGAAGTGTGAAGTTTGCAAATTCTCTGTTTAAATGACTTTTGTTTTTAAGTGATCCTGTCAAAAGTTGCCAAATTTCGGCCCCTTTTAAACTGCATCTTCCGATCATGTTCACTGTTGTTTTAAGTGTACATCCACCGATATTTATTGTTCACATTTTGTCTTAATTGCATCTACCGCCAAATAGTAGTTCTGTTATAGGTTTTCCTTCTGCCTATTTCGTTTAATACCTGTATCTTCCGGTTGACGTCATCCATCTTCCGGCTGACGTCATCTATTTTGTCTTACTCGACATCCACCGGTGAGATGTAGAATTTCGTTGTTTAAAAGTTACATCTACCGGCTGACGTCATCCATCTTCTGTCTGACGTCATCACCTCCTGACGATTCCGTTTATTGTCTGTTTCTTGCCGATGACATCATCACATCTTCCGATGACGTCATCACACATTCCGATTTCTATCTGCTGCCTATATCTGCCGATGATGTCATCTATTTTGTTTTATTTAATTCACCGGTGAAAAATGCAAATTTCGTCTGTTTTAACTTCATCTACCGGTTGACGTCATCCATCTTCCGGCTGACGTCATCACCTTCCCCCGGTTACGTTGCTGTCTGCATTTGCCGGTTGACGTCATAAATCTTCCGGCTGTCGTCATCTGTTTTGTCTTACTCGGCATCTACCGCCCAGTTTAGTTCACATTCACCACTGTCCGCTGCCCGATTGTTATATTGCATTTGTTTATTTACATCTGCCGCTGCCCTTAAAATTTAATCTTCCGCCTAATAGTATTTTTATTTGTTTTAAGTATTTTGAATTCTTTCTGCCATGCAACCTGCAATCTGATCTCAATAGGTTTCTTCCTTCTGTTTTCCTGTTTCCACGTCTTTCAGTCTTCAGTTCCTGCTTTAATCTGTTGTCTTCATTTTAGTCGCGCATTTCTGTATCTGTTCTCCCCTAAATCCCTCTGTTATTCACGACAGTTTCTTCTCCCTCTGTAAAGTTACGTTTTTAGGGTTTGCGTTGACAGTGCACGTTTTTTGTCATTTGATTCTGTTTTCTGTTAAAGTTTTAAAAGTTCAGTCGATTTTTCATAAGTTGTCCAATGTATTTGGTCAGGGTTTTTCTGCCCTTTTGCTCCAGTAACACTGTTCTGTTCTTGTTTCTGTTTCAAAAAAAAAAATAGTCACCGTTTTTCGTTAACTGTCCCGGAGTGATGGCTCTGATCTCGGACCCCGATCGGGTTCTGGTTTTTGGGTCGTCACAGCGATCACGATCGATCGTGATCATACTGCGATCGATCGTGATCGAGAGAAGTTTTCTTCAGAATTCCAGAGCCGGCCCGATCGATCGGGCTTTGAACCTCAATCGATCGGGCTTTGAACCTCGATCGATCGTTATCAGCAGAGATATCATGCCTAAGCGTCGCGCGATCACGATCGATCGTCATAATATTGCGATCGATCGTGATTGCGGGAAAAATATTAAAATCTGATTTTTCAATTGATTGATCGGGTTGATCTCGGCCGTTAACTGATAGACCGCGGCCCTAAGTCGAGTAAAGATAAAAGTCTGAGGGGGAGGCAAGTAAAAAAATATATAACGAGATAGAGAGAAAAACCCTACGGAGACATCAGAGGCCGGATCGAAGCAATTGGAGAGGAACAGGCGAATTCAACGGAAATTTCACAATTTTTTCTTTCTTCTTTTCTTTTCTGATATCATGAACTATTTTATTTTCTCTGTAGTTTTCCTTAACTTTATCATGAACTAAACTTTTGATTCTAGGGTTTCGACGTAACTCTGTTATGAATATTTATTTTTCGTAATTCAAGTTTTTTTTAGTTTTCTTATTCTTTTCCGTGTTGAGTAATATATTTTGAACTTAATACTTGGGTTTGCTTGATCACAAAAACTAAGAACTTTAGGGTTAATTCGGGATGCGAGAGCTAAAAATATAACTGTGTATTGAATATTTTGCCTCAAAAAGGACTCTAGACTAGAGATAGTTAGGGCGTTTGAGTGGTAATTCAATTTCTTGCTCTTAATGTATTCAATTGATTGTAGGGTTAGAGACTGAGAGGTAATAACACATCAATTGAATAAGTTTGTTAATACTCGAGAGAGTTTAATAAATAATATAGTGAAATAACCATCAATACGAAGGAATAGGAATAAATTACTTGAATTAGGTTTATTAAATAGGATTAGCTAAGTGAAATCGAAACCCTGGAAATTTTCTCATCACGTAATCTTTAACTTTTTATATTCAATTATATTATTTAAATTATTCAATTTATTTTGCTTGAATTATTTTAGTTTAAAAATCCAAAATCATCAACATATTGTTTTATTTTCAAATTAAGCTTAAAATTAGACATTCAATATTTAACATAATTATTCCTCGTGAAACCGACACTCGTGCTTACACACACTCTACTACTTTTGCGTCACGTACACTTGCGTGTAATTTTTCGCAACACATACGTAAAGTAATTGTCCATCATGCATTAAAGCACCAACTCATATTACATTCTAAGTCATAATTAATTAATGTACCTGCAAAATATATTTTTAATCTAATCGATATAATAACCATATCTATATTCTATCAAGGTACTAAGTGAAATTTAAAGCATATGTTTTAAATATTTAGGAAATTGTAATATTGGATTATAAATTAAAAAGAAAAAAAGAAATTCTCCCTCTTGAATTTTAACATTAAATTATTTAAAGAAAATTACTAATTTTAAATGAATAGATAAAGAATTTTAAACTATTGAAAATAATAAGAAGTGCAGGTTGAAAAAATAATATATAATGCTCCTCCTCCCTACCATATTTTCGTTCTCTCTCTCTCTCTCTCTCTCTCTCTCTCTCTCTCTCTCTCTCTTTTCTTGCATTTCTTTTTCCCGGTCTTGTTATATCGCTTAGAACTCGTACAGCACTCTTACTTCGCTGCAGTTTCTGGCCTTGTGAATATATCGGATTGAGGATTCGGCACTTTGCTCTCGTCACGCGTTACTCCTTCAATCTTCCCTGATCTTTTGGTCGTCTTGATAGGTACTTGATTCCTTTGATCAACAATTTATCTATTTATGCCGTAGAACCGAGATTCTTGTTGGGGTTTGATATAAAGGTTAGACTAATTCTTGCCCTTGAATTCCCCGTGAAAACATTGATCACGTTCTCAATAATGTTAACTTATCCTCAGATTCAATACTCAGTTGGCTCCAAGAATTATCCTCGGGTACCCTACTGTGATTAGTGCTAGCAGGGAGAGGAAATTCAGAAGATGTTTTCAAGTTCTTGGTCAAAGCTCCCTTGTTCCTAGGCCTTTCATTTGAAAACAACATTGCTTATAAACTTCTATTTTTGGTGAAGACAGGATATATGTATAGAACCAAGGAGTTGGCTGGGGCTATGGGATCTTTGACTAGAACAAGCTGTGAAAATTTGCAGAAAGTGGTGGGGCTACACCTGTAAGCTATGGGTTTTCTTATCCTGACATCTTAGCCATGAGCTAAAAACACCCTCAAACACCGACTTATTCCTTGTTGCTAATTTTATGTTAGTGATTTCCTTTTAAATATATGATTTCTTTAAGCGCTTTAATATTTCGTGACAAAATTTTATCATGGATTTTACAGATCATTAACGACGCGTGAAGTTCTTTGATGGATTATTGAGATCGCGAATATTGTATTGTACGGCATGATTAAGAATTGGGATGATAATATCAAGATTAAAGTAGAGAAGTAAGGTATATGAAGGTCTTTTTACTGTAATCTCTTGTTTTTGTACGACCTTTGCCATGATGGTTGCGCTCGCATGGTAGGTCAAGAAAGATTAATAACATTGTGATTTTTGTTAGCAAGGGAAGATGGTACGAGCCTTTTTTTTTTTTGCTCGGCTCTTCCCTTGTCATGTGTGTTCTCTTTCCATGGCCTTTGTCATGTTGGGTGCGCTCCCATGACAGATCAAAAAAGGTTAATAAAATTATGGTTTTTGTTTGCAGGGGGAGATGGTACGAGCCTTTTTTATGCTCGGCTCTTCCCTCGTCGTATGTGTTCTCTTTGTCCCTTCTTTTTCTATGTTTAATGCATGCTATCAAGAATGTTTGATTGCTTTTGAATCTCCAGCGCAACACCACGTAAAAATATATCATGACCATGTTTAGGTGTTATTGGGCCCCCAAAGAGTGCACCAGCACTGCACTGTCATCCACATCGCGTGTAAACTAACAAGAAACCTCCACACAGCAGAAGGTGCATAACAAACGACTCTGGTTGCTTTAGATGCTCACACACTGATGGAACCCAAGGCAACCGAAGACCATTGTTAGAAATGCTCAATCGACCCCAAACAAACATCATGTCCTACTCTAATTATTTTGGTTGCTCGAACACCCATCCCAGAACATATGGAATCCAACACCAGAAGGCTCAAATAGCCCAAACGAAATCATCCCATCGGGCGTGCATCTATGTCAATCTAAAATAGATGTCATGCACATGAAATTTAAATGTGAAAACCATACAAACATATACGTAAAAACTAACGTGTTAGCGACCACGCTCCATCACAGTTTTTATAGGTGTCAGCCACCAAAATTATTTCTTTCTAAAAACCATGCAATGCAATGCAAGTAAAAACATACAAAATAGAAAGCCCTACCTGGATGACGACAGCCGCTTACTCTTACCGACAAGTTGACACTTGCTATCGAGAACAGGAACATCGTCGGAACCTACAAAAAATTTGACATAAAAAAATCTAGACAGTACGGGCGACAAGAAGGGACTCTGAAATGGGACTATGGAACCTTACAAATAACAACTTACGACTTATCAACGATCAATTGATACACACGTGCAACATCGATGAAACATAAAGTTTTGGTGTTGCACGCTCAACCCTTGAAATCTCATAAATTCTTTTTAAAATCTTGAATTTTTCCAAAAATAATGCTAATCATACTAACTAGCAAACTCTAACTTATACGCATAAAAACAGGATTTGAGGCTTTACCTCGATTTACGTGCAAAATAATCGCGACGGAATTTAAGCAAACAGAGGCCACCATTGCCTTCAGAATGTCGAAACAAGTTACTATATGCTGTGAGAAAAAAATCCGACATCGTTTGGCCGTCCCGAACCACGGTCAAAGTTCCTGCCAAAATCGTCCAAAAATGACCAAAATAGCCCCGTAAAAAATCAAGAAAAGAAGAGGAGAAGAAAAACAAGAAAATGATCTGGTCGGACTTCACCTGGTCTAGTAAGACCCACAGGGCCTGGGCAGTTGGGCAAGCCTAGGGAATTGGGCTGGGCCGCTCTCGGATTCTTCCCCTATTATAAGCCAAACTGTCTTCTCCCTTCAAGAGTGCCAAAAAAACAAGTGTGAACAAGGTTTTTGGGCGGAAATGGAATCGTCGAAAAACCAGACGTTCTATGGACGAAATCGGGTAGAAAAAATGACTAACCTTTGAGATTTCTTTACAAGAGTTGACGAACATCATGAGAGGAAGGTTTTGGGATTCGAATGGTTGAAAATGGAGTCTAGATAGCCAACATCCCTTCCTCCTGTCCCTCCAACTCTCTGATTTCCCCTTCTTTCCTTTTTTTTTTCTTATTTTATTTTTTTATAATAAAATATCAAATTATATTATTTAATTTATATTATATTATATTATTTTAAATTAGTAAAATAATGTAATGAATATGTATTCGTATACCTCCCCTAAATCGCAACGAAGATCCGATCCCGACATGTAACAATCCGAACATGTCAAACGAGAAAAGGGAAAAATTTCAACGGGATAAGAGAAAATTTTGAAAACTCGATCGTACACCATCGACTCGATCATGAACACTCTGAACGAGCGACATGGCGGCGAACAAGGAATTCGAATTAGGAATAAAGATTTTTAAATAAAGAAAGTCCACCTAGACGAGACTAAATGGCCGACCCGATCACTGAATGAACAATTTCTGTCTAAGGACGAAATTACAAAAATTCGATCCCCAAGTCAAATCAAAGTTACTAATTGACCGAATGACCGAAGAAAAATAGAAGTTGCTACATGCCAACGTGTAACAACAATTTGAGTCAAAACCAAACGCATTGACCTCGAAAAATACAAAAAATTTATTCGTAAAATTTTACAAATTCCCAGATTTTACATATAAAGTTCATAACGTGGATTTTCTCAATTTTGTAGGATTTGGTTGTAGTAACTCAAGAGACGTAGGTAAAGGCAAATTGGGTTGATAAGCCAATCCGACACCGATCTAGAAGGTTTTGGATTTATAATTTTTCATCTATTTTAGTTTGTACTTTATTTGTAAAATAAAATTCAATAAATTCTTGTATGTAATGAGAATAATTTAATCACTTGTGGATTGTATTTCATTAATTATCATGCCCCATTATGTAGCAATGATTAGGTTGTGATTTTTGGTTAATTATATTGCATCATCGCAGTTGATTCCAGCTCGAGAATCCCTGGGCGTAACATGAGTTATTATTCTGAGTACCTTATAGTTAAATTTAAAATCCATTTGATTTTCTTTTTCTACCAAACTACGTCATGCATTCTAGTATTGTTCTACAAATTGTTTTAATGTTATTTTTGAATTGACAAAACCATCAAAAAGAGCATTCTTGCTTTCACTTGGTTGAATGAGTGGCGTTCTTAGCAACATATATTATTCACAAATGTTGGAAACCATTGTTGTTTTTTATAATACAACTCAAGTAACTAGGGGTGTGCAAAACCGGTTTTGGTTCGGTTTTGGGAGGAACCGAAACCGAACCGATCGGTTTCGATTTCGGACTTACCGAACCGAAACCGGTTTTGGAGCATACCAAAACCGAACCTAAACTTTCGGTTCGGTTTCGGTTTTACAACAAATTTTTCAAAAAATAAAAAAAATATTTTTCCATATAAACTGTCATGTGTTACTTTTCCATATATTCCTAATTTATATGGAAAAATATTCTATAACGTAGTAGAATACACGGTTAAACTAGAAGACTATTTTATATCCATGGGAATATAAACTGTCATGTGTTACTTTTCCATATATTCCCATGGATTCTCATTGCACTGTCATTTCCCTCTCAGTCATCAGGAATGTCCCTTCCGACTGCTACAAATAAAACCCACGAAATTTAGGAGCAATACACCATACGGGCATTGGTATAGATGATAGTGAAGCAATCGCGGCAACAATTGCAGCAAATCGTTGGCAAAGTAGAAGACTATTTTGGAACTCAAGGTGGTGGATAAGACTTTCCTTTTCAACCTATCTATCAGTTATGAAAATTTATTTCAGAAATGAAATGAATACCTGGGAACTGATGATTCAAACATATAAGGCAAAGATGCAAATATGTCTATTTGCAACGGATTTATTTCGTTTTCTTTTCTTGACCTTGCTATTATGACCTGCAATTGGAATTATAGGTGAGAAATGAGGTTGATCTTTTTATCTCATTGAGTGTGAAATTGAAACATTTGCTAGTCGCTGCAGATCGCAAATGTCAACGAAGAATGGACACAGACAGGGAAATGTCAGTTTATAGCACTTGGAATTGAGAAAAATCAAGCTCGTCAGATTTACTGGAAGAGCAAAATGAACATAAGAGGGGGCTTTCACGTCCCCAAGACAATGGAGTTTGGTTTATGGGTTCTTGGATACCATCCACGCCAGAAAAAATAGAACCTACCCGAATCGTCGGTGCTGCTGTGAGCTGTCGTCGGTGCTGCTGTGAGCTGTCGTCGCCTCGCCGTCGCCGAATCGCCTTCGTCTCTGGAGGAGAGCTTCGGAGATGAAGATTGAAGAATGAAGACACCAGAAGCCCCGACAATTTAGGGCTTCTGGTTTTTATTTTTTTATTTTTTTTTGTTTTTTAGTTAAGGTTCTGTTCGGTTTTGACCGATCAAAACCGAAAACCGAACCTAAATCACCGATTTTTATGAAATTCAACCGAACCAAACCAAACCTATGCTCAAAACCGAACCTAAATCACCGGTTCCGGTTCGGTTCCTCGGTTCCGGTTCGGTTTGCACACCCCTACAAGTAACTAGTCATTATTCTGAAAGTACAAACTAAATTCATTTATAATATATTCAAATTCATTTATAATCAAAGGTTTATAATAGGGGTGGGCAAAACAGAACCGGAACGGGCGGATTGGTTCTTGGGCGGTTCCAAGAGGTCTAGCACACGGTTTCGGTTCCAAAACTCTTGGAACCGGAACCGGAACCGGCGGTCTGGTACATGGTTCCTAGGTTCGGGAACCGGCCCAGACTGTGGGAGTACCGACCCATGGGTCGGCTTGAAAAATGGTTATCCGACCCAGCGACCCATGGGTTGGATGCCCTAAATCAGTAAATAGAGTTCAGCCTTCACCCGCGAATCGATTCCGACTCCCGTTGTAAACCTCTGCGCTTTCTGTCACTGGTTCTTCGTTATTGTGTCTGCTACAAGATTGAAATTAGAGTTATTGGATCTTAGATTTATCAGCTTAAAGTTTTCACAAACAACGGATAGCTCGGAGCTAACTTAAAAAATGGAAGACTTACGGATTCGGCGACCATGGCGATCCAATAGAGCGGCTGAAAGCGAAAAAACTGAAGATGATTCAGCTCGATTGCCTCTGGATTCAGCTGAGCTTAATCGGGCAGAAACGATCGTCAAGGTCAGTTGTTCGTAGAAGCGAACTCGGAAAATAGATAGGAAGGGATAATAAAGAATATTTTAGTTTTGTTTTATTATATAAATATTTTAGAAAAAAAATAAATAAAAAATAAGATGGAGGAACTGATACCGAACCGGGACCAGATCGAATCTTTGGTACCGGTCCCGATTCGGTACCGGTTTCTTCCAGGACCGGTTCCGGTTCTGAAATTTGAAATCCCGAAAAGTCTTGTCCGGTCCAGTTCCAAGCTGGAACCGGACCGAACTGGACCGTGCCCATCCCTAGTTTATAAGCAATATTTTGCAATGTTACTTTTCTCGATTCATATTGTCAGTAACTTTAAATTTTCTAGTAATTTTTTATAATAAGCTATAAACACCACTTATTCCTTGACTAAAAAATGGATCATATATTGTTTTTCTCACGATTTTGTCGTGATTCTCTAATTTTCCACTAAGACAATGACTTTTCATGCACAAACGTCATGATTCAAATAATAAACTAAACGATTTGTGTCTATACGATTGAAATAAACTAATGAAAATGGAGTAGAAGATGAATTAAGTTATTAAAACAATATTAGTTTGCTCGTATAAAATAATTTGGTTATTCTAACATAAAAAACTATCTCAAGCACAAAGTAAAGAGAAGGAGGTAAGAGAGTGTAAATAAATTTATGAATGTGATTCGGCCAATTTTTTTACAACATCTGCACTTCAAAGCTCGTCCTTGAAATCTTGTATTTAATCCAATAACGGAAGATCAAATTTCAACAAACTCAAATCTAAATTTCACTCAAAAATATCTAATTCCAAATTCAAATTCCAAAATTTTGGGAAACCAAGATATCCAAAAATTTGAAGCCCAAAGATTCAAAAATCTCAAAGACACCAAAATTCAAAACAAATAAAGTTTAGATTCTTACAAATCAAATCTTTTTAAGAAAAAAAAAACAATTGCAGCAGAACCATAGGTTTACAAATAGTGGGGCAGTTTCTAAAATTGTTTGCTTACATGGTACACTGAGAATTGTTACCGATGGAGATAAAGTGGTTGACAAGAAACTTTTGAAAGAAATTTTTCAAGTTATGACAAACTAAGCTTGAAATAAAATCAACTTACCACCCTCAAACCGACGGAGAAAATGAAAGTCGTAGGTCGCTATTTAGAAGTTTATCTTTGTTGTTTTACCTCGGATTAGCCAAGCCATTGGCATCGATGATTGAGTTGGGGAGACGGTTGGTGCAATACTAATTTTCAAGGAGCAACCAACTAAGACAAGTCCTTTTCAACCTCTTTATGGACATGCAATCGTTAGAGTTTCATTTACGTTAGAGTTATATTCTTTGGTTGGATGAATTTTGTGTAACATAGGTGCATAGCTTCTTTGACTTTGCATTATATGCTTAATTAACTTAATTAATTGATCAAATTGCATATTATTTTGTATTATAATTGGTTGCTTTCGCCACAAAACAACCCCCTCCCACTTTCCCATTTCATTATTTATTTGGACAAGTCCTAGTCTTAGTTGAGATTGTGTCATGTTTCACTTCCCAATTACAACAAATCTTAGTTACTTTTTATAGTTTTTGTTTGGTTTGTTCAATTCGAGATATGAACATAAACCAAATTTGGAATTTGGATAATCTCCCATGATCTATTTTCTTTGCTTTGAACAAAAATGGTACTTTATACTTGATGAGAATTGTTTGAAGTTGTCAAAAACTAAATGCAAATCCTGCCAATCTCTGTGTCTCTCTGGATCTTTTTGTCTTGTTTTTTAAGACAAGTCGTCTTCACAAAAACATTATATTCACTCCTCAGGACTTAGGAAGAGATATCTAACCAATTCACTGATTGACCACTCGTCCACTGTGCACTGTCAACAAACACTGAACACAGACTAAGCTATCCAAGAGAGGAGCAATTTTAAACTTCTGGTCACAACTTCCATTGAAATTTGAATGTGAAAGAAACTTAAAGGATCGGGCGTTGAGTAGTGAGCGACGAGCGTAAAGACTACATAGAGTGTGATTTTAAGACCGAGATTGAGCGTAGAGAGATCGAGAGGTTGTGCATAGATTGAGAGGTTCGGTTCGGTTCCAAAATCATTTTTTCCAAAATTGAAACTGAACTGAACTGAACTGAGATTTTTTATTCGGTTCGATTCGGTTTTCGATTTTAACCGAACCGATTTCCACCTCTACTTCCAAACCATAGGATTTCAATTACTTTTTGATCTAATTACGTTTTAATAAATCAGTTTTGGTTTTCGATCTCAAACATATCTCTTTGCTTCCTCTATATTTCTTCAAAGCATAATTTCAACGGCAAAATTCCAATTATTTGTTAGGCATTAACGAATGTTATCAACGACAAAGGCCCGACTATATTTCTTCTGCTTATGACTTGCTCATCCCATCGCAAATACTTTTGTACCCATCGCAAATATTCGCTTCAAGACCGGTTGATTTCACTCATTTGAAACATCTTCAGCTTAACTTTAACCGAGCAAGATTTCTACAGTAAACTATTTGTCTGACTGAGCCCCCATTGCGAGGAAGGAGTGCCTATTTGAAGTACTGCAAAATTTGACCTTTCGCAAACCTGTCTACTTTTCCGTGCTTCTCTAAGCGCTTCGGTTATGGGCTTTGTGACTTCAAGGCATCTATGAATGATATTGAAATGATTATATGGTAGATTGTTCTGTTGTCCATTTTCGAGAATGGCTTCGAATGTGCGAGCATCTCGTCAATCTTTTCTAAGTCCAATGAAGGATGAAAAGGCGATGTTTTGATTTAATACTTTTAGTGGATATGAACATAAATACTAAGCTACAATACTAGATGCCAGCAGCTACTCTATAGACTTTTTTTATTGTCAATGGGGACACAAATATTGAACCCCCAAGTCTTCTTGTGCATCATTGATTACTATTGCTACTATTTGCCTTGAGTATTTCTTGTTACGTTGTTTGCCTTCTATTTTCCATGACTTGGCTTGGCTTGGCTTGGGTTAGGCTAATTACTAAATTCAAAACTACGGTTTCATCGACAAAATTCGATCAAGGTCTAGTTCCTCTATATTCTTGAATCACATAATGATTCTATTATTTATTCTGCATTTTTGACGAATCTCAAAATTCTCAAGATTCGAGGTTTGCATCAACATGAGATATTTGTTTAAGATTGTTGATCAATGTTCAAAATGAAATAAGAACTGTGAGGACTAATCATGTGGGACGTTAGTACATGATTAGATGTAATATCAATTTTAGGATTAAGATTCGTACTGAGATTATAATGTCACGACCAGATGGTGGATCTAGACAGAAATGTCAGGTTGAGCGGCCAGAACTTAAAAGCTTAGCCCTATGCTAGGTTTGACATTGGAAGACTTTAAACGAAATGTGTCATGACCCACTAAGAATGAGCCTAATCGACTTAGCGATCAATAAAAAATAAGATGGTGCGAAAACCCAAACAATCCAGAAGTTGTTGTGCAAGAAAATAAAGCTCAACACCAAATAATTATATAGATCAAAGAATGAAAAAAAAATAATTATAAACAAGAAAATCCTCACCAAAACATATAACAACTCACAAGGAAGAAGAGAAGGAAACGATTGCCCACTCCACAACGAGCATCTGCCTCCACGATTCTAACCTTGGAGATGAAGGGAGGTCTTTGGGGTGACTGAGTAAATCAGTAGGGAATATGTCAAAATTGATTTTATAAATTTCTTTCAAAACTATGATCAGTTATAAAATGCAGTGCATGACTTTATATTCCAAAAATATTTTTCTTCATTTAAAAACAAGCTCTACGAGCCAAAGATTTCAAATCGTTAAATCCTTATTACCATTTTAAAAAAGGTCAAACACAGTGCGATCCGAGGATCCAACTCGTTGCCCGGACTCATAATCAATCATGTGACCGACGAGCAAGCTCTAGCATAGCACCACATAAAAATATATCCTGGCCATGTTTAGGTGTTATCGGGCCCTCAAAGAGCGCATCAGCACTGCCACGCACCCACATCGCGTGTAAACCAAGAAAGCAACATTCACGCAACAGAAGGTGCATAACAAACAACTCTTGTTGCTGTAGATGCTCACACAATGATGGAACCCAAGGCAACTGAAGAACGTTGTCAGAAAGGCTCAATCGACTCCAAACAAACATCATATCCGACTCCAATTATTTTGGTTGCTCGAACACCACAGCCCATAACATATGGAACCAAACATCAGAAGGCTCAAATAGCCCAAACGAAATCAGCCCATCAGGCATGCATCTATGTCAGTTATTTACCAACAATTGGTAATCTGCACAATAAAGAATCCTAGTTTTTTAGTGTTACACCACAAAACAACCGAATTTTCCGACAAGATTGGAGAACGCAAAGACAAAAGTGCTTATGAATGGAGGAAGATAGTTTCATATTATCGAAGGAGCAGAGCAGAGAACGGCTGAAGATTGATGAGGTGAAAATCGTCTAGTCCAAAAGGGCTTGTACAACCATTATTTATTCCATAACAAGTTTGGGAAGACATTTCATTAGACTTCATTGAAGGCCTTCCAAAATCGTGGAGTTAGTGTAACGCCCCGAGTTATCAAAACCCGGTTCGTCACACAAAAGCCCGTACATGACTAAAATTTCGACCATATTTTAAAAACTTGCAGCGGAAAATCATTTAAGTAAAAGTAGAGTTAAACAAACCGTAAAAAAAAAAACAATGTTAGAAATATGCGTTGGAAATGTTAAGAAGAAATCGGCCAATGAGAAATAAAGTTTAAAACGTGGGAAACTTGAGAAATCGCAGAAGTCAAATACATCTGCCGGTGAGCAAAGTCAACGGAAGAAACTGAGACAGAAATAGAAGACATCCACCGGTGACTAAACGACAAAACACTTTCTACATCTTCCGGTAAGTTTAAAACACAACATCTACCGGTGACTAAACGACAAAACACTTTCTACATCTTCCGGTAAGTTTAAAACACAACATCTACCGGTGACTAAACGACAAAATACATTTAACATCTTCCGGTAAGTTTAAAACACAACCTCTACCGGTCACTAAACGACAAAATACATCTAACATCTTCCGGTAAGAAATAGACTACATCTTCCGGTAAGAAATAGACTACATCTTCCGATGGCTTTACTGAAGACATCTTCCGATAGGAAATAGACTACATCTTCCGATGGCTTTACTGAAGACATCTTCCGATAGGAAATAGACTACATCTTCCGATGGCTTTACTGAAGACATCTTTCGATAGGAAATAAACTACACATACCGATAGAGAACAGATTATCAACTCAACATCTGCCGGTAGACTTCATCTACTGACAGAGAGCAGAACAACCATTCTAACTACGGAAAGGAATTTTCTCGCTTCACTTAAACATTTCAGACCATTGCATTACTAAAATTCTGTAAGAACCAACATTTAAAATCCCACATAAATACTATCATCAGAAAATCTCAAAACGTTTTCAAAACATTAAAAACCTCTACTGTCATGAAAACTTAACATACTCAGAGTGAATCCTTAACTACTAGCCTTCCACTATCAGCCATCAGTTAAGCCGCCCCATCAGCTGCCAGATCATTGAATAGATGCACCCCTCCAACCCGACTAGTCCTCAGTGAACTCGGTAAATCCACCTGCTGTCACTTCTTCATCTACATCACAAAACTCATCTATTAGCCTAATGCTAAGTAAATAAAGCAATAGAGAAATGATATGCTGAAACATAAATCCTGAACATGCAGTTTCTACTTTCTCATCTCTGTTGCACATCGTTTGTTTACTGAACAGATCTCTTGATTGCCCTTGGGAGTGGGATCAATTCTCCCAATGCTATACATCCTCTTCATTAGTTAAGGGGTGAATGAATTCCCGTAATAGCTGTTCAGATCCCTTGATTGCCCTTGGGAGTGGGATCAATTCTCCCAATGCTATAAATCCTCTTCATCAGTTAAGGGGTGGATTAGTTCCCTTAACCGCCAATGCATTTCAATCTGTACTTGTCTTTCCACAATGATACATGAAAGTTCATTTTCGTATTCTTTCAAAAACATGATGCATAACATACAGAAAATACTCAAACATGCATAAACCTATTGTTTTGTGATGTAGGCCCGAAGGCTCACACAATACTTTACTTACCTGGATTCCTGGGGATTTTTTGGGTTGTTAGTCACTTCGGGTTTTGGCTCAACCTAAAACCGTAGACAGTGTATTAGTTGAACTTCATTCTAAACTATTCGGAAATCTAAGGAAACTAGTTTGGAGACTATAGTCATTGTACATTCCCAATTACCACAAAACCTGAACTAAATCGCTCACAACATTCTCGAAGCTCACATTTATACACTCCCTAAATCATCGATAACTACCAACGCAGCAAAGAATCGAAATAGAACTCACCTAGTTTGGAGAAAAATCGAATGAAGGAATCACCTAGAGAGCTCTGCTGCTTGAGCTGAATACCGAGAGAGGAAAAATAAGGAAAGAGTGGCGGCTACTTCATTAATAGTTTCCTTAAATACGTTATCCACCTTTTAAATTTCTAATTACCCTAATGCCCTTGCCTAGTCATCCTCTAACCCTACATTTAATAATGGCATATAAATTGTGCCATTGGTTTAAAAGGAATAGAGAAACGGTTTGATAGAATCGGGTATTACAATCTACCCTCCTTAAAAGAATTTTGTCCTCAAAATTCAGTACCTGAATAGTTCTGGATACTGGTCCATCATGTCCTGCTGGCGCTCCCAAGTTATCTCCTCAATGTTCTGGTTATGCCATAAGACCTTCACCAATGGTACCTCTTTGTTGCGCAATACCTTCACTGCATAATCTAAGATCTTTACTGGTCTCTCTTCATAGGCAAGGGTAGGATGAATCACAAAGTCTTGCTGTTCCATGACTTGGTTTGGATCCCTTAAGCACTTTTTCAACATTGAAACATGGAATACATCATGTAGCCTTTCTATAGAATCCGGTAGCTGCAACTGGTAGGCTGTTCTCCCAACTCTCTTCAGAATAGTGAATGGTCCAATAAACCTGGGGTTTAACTTGCCTCTCTTCCCGAATCTCACGACTCCCTTAAATGGTGATACCTTGAGAAAAACTTCATTACCAACATCAAATTCTAATTCCCTTCGTCTTTTGTCTGCATAGCTCTTCTGCCGGCTCTGAGCTGTCAAGATTCGTTGTCGGATAAGAGCAATCTTCTCCACTGTCTGCTGCACAATATCAGGACCAATCAATTGTGCTTCCCCAACCTCATCCCAATACAATGGAGATCTGCACTTTCGTCCATATAATGCCTCGTATGGTGCCATGCCTATAGTTGCCTGAAAACTGTTGTTGTAAGAGAACTCAACCAATGATAAATACTTACTCCAAGAACCTTGAAATTCTAAAACACATGCACGAAGCATATCCTCCAACGTTTGGATAGTCCTCTCGGATTGTCCATCAGTCTGAGGGTGAAAAGCTGTGCTGAAACTAAGCTGTGTTCCCATGGCCTTGTGCAAACTCTTCCAAAACTTAGATGTAAATCTAGAGTCTCGGTCCGAAACTATGGTGTTCGAAACTCCATGCAGTCTAACAACTTCGTGCACATACAACTCAGCCAGTTGATCCATCGAGTAGGTTATCTTTATTGGTAAGAAATGAGATGATTTGGTTAGACGATCTACAACTACCCAAATTGCATCATGTCCCCTTGCTGTTCTAGGCAATCCTATAACAAAATCCATAGTTATCTGTTCCTATTTCCATTCAGGAACTGGCAATGGTTGCAATGTTCCTGCAGGCCTCTGATATTCAGCTTTGACTTACTGGCAGATCAAACACAATTCAACATATTCTGCCACACTTCTTTTCATACCTGGCCACCAATAATGTTACTTGAGATCTTTGTACATCTTCGTACTTCCAGGATGAACAGAGAGTCTGGAAGAATGTGCCTCAGACAAAATTTTCTTTCTAAGTTCGGCATCAGCCGGAATAAACCATCTATTTCGAAACTTAAGAATCCCATCAACTGAGCAGTTAAAACCCGACTTGTCAGTAGAATCCATGCTCGACTTATACCTAATGCATTCAGTGTCATTCATTTGAACTTCCTTTATTTTCTCCAAAATGGTTGGTCTCAAAGATATGGCCGAAAGCATGGCTGACACACTAGACACGGCTTCCATGTTAAATCTTTGGAATTCTGTCTCTAAAGCTATTGGTATGTCTAAAATCAATGCAGAGACTGAAGGAGTCACTCTACTCAAAGCATCAGCCACCACATTCGCCTTGCCAGGGTGGTACTTAATCTCGAAGTCATAATCTTTGACAAACTCTAACCACCTACGTTGCCTCATATTCAGTTCCTTCTGTGTGAAAATATACTTCAGACTTTTATGATCCGAAAATATCTCACAAGTCTGTCCATACAAGTAGTGCCTCCAAATTTTTAGTGCAAAGACTACGGCCGCTAATTCTAAGTCATGTGTAGGGTAATTCTTTTCATGCACTTTTAATTGTCTGGAAGCATAAGCTATAACCTTTCCATCTTGCATCAAAACACAGCCAAGTCCAACTTTGGATGCATCACAATATATGCTGAACTTACCATTATCGACAGGAAGGGTCAGAATTGGGGCATTGGTTAGTTTCTGTTTCAAGGTCTGGAAACTGGATTCACATTTATCAGTCCAATTATACTTCACATTTTTCCTTGTTAACATAGTAAGGGGTGTGGCAATCTTCGAAAATCCTTCAATGAACTTCCTGTAATACCCTGCAAGTCCAAGAAAACTTCTGATATCTGTGGCATTCTTTGGTTTGGGTCATTCCTTAACTGCTTGAACTTTAGTTGGATCCACAGATATGCCATCTCCAGATATGACGTGTCCTAAAAAGTGAACTTGGTCCAACCAAAATTCACACTTAGAAAACTTAGCATAAAGTTGGTGTCTTCTCAGTACCTCTAACACTAAACTCAAATGTTTAGCATGCTCATCCTTAGTTCTAGAATAGATTAGAATGTCATCTATAAATACAATAACAAATTTATCCAAAAATTCATGAAACACTCTGTTCATGAGATCCATAAAGGCTGCTGGTGCATTAGTCAAACTAAAAGACATAACTAAAAACTCATAATGTCCATATCTCGTGCGAAAGGCAGTCTTTGGGATATCTTCAGATTTAACTTTCAACTGGTAATAACCGGACCTAAGGTCAATCTTAGAGAAAACTCTTGCACCTTTAAGCTGGTCAAATAAGTCATCAATCCTCGGCAAATGGTACTTGTTCTTGACAGTCAGTTTATTCAATTCTCTATAGTCTATTCACATACGCATTGTTCCATCTTTCTTTTTGACAAAAAGGACAGGTGCACCCCACGGTGAAAAGCTAGGGCGTATGAATCATTTCTCTAACAAATCCTCCAACTGTTTCTTTAACTCTTTAAGTTCTGTTGGTGCTAGTCTATATGGATTTTTAGACACAGGCTCGGCTCCAGGGTAAACATCTACAACAAATTCGATTTCCCTATCCGGTGGCAAGCCAGGGAGGTCATCCAAGAATACTTCGGGGAAGTCTTGGACAATTAGAACATTTTTGGGGCTTGATTTTTCTACTAGTTGTGTGTCTAAAACGCTGGCCAAAAAGCACAAATACTCTTTGCATGGGGAGGGTTTACAATTGACAGAAGTCATTACGGTCATTTCCTTACTCTTCTTCAGAGCTTGGAAGATATGGTTTAAACCTCCAGGGGGTTGAAAACTAACAATTCCAGTCCTACAATCTATTGTGGCATAATGTTTAAACAACCAATCCATTCCTAGGATCACATCAAATCCCATTATGTCCATAACAATGAGGTCAGCAGGCAAATTCATATTTCCTACTAATACAACGCTATCAGGCATCACTAGATGGGAGTGCATGCGCTCACCAGAGGGTAATGCTACGTTAAACACATGCTCAGAAGAAGTAAACCGTACATCTAACTTATCAACAAAAGTAGAGGCTATAAAAGAATGTGTTGCACCCGAATCTATCAAGGTAAAAGCAGGTATAGAGTTAATCAATATAGTACCAGACACTACAGCAGGCTGGTCCTCATCACCTGATTCCATCATGGAGAATATTCTTGGCTTAATCCTGGCAGGTCCGCCCTTCAAGGCTGGGCAGTCTCTGTTAATATGGCCGACTTTATTACAGTTGAAGCAACGGGTGATTCTAGGCTTTGGGCAATCCCTGAACGAGTGTCCAACCTCTTCACAGTTAAAGCACTTATTTGTCCCAAATCTGCATTCGCCCGGGTGGTTCTTCGAACACTTTGGGCACTGAGGAAACATCTTAGTATCTGGTACTTTCTTTCCTGTCCCTTGACTACTCTGGCCCTCACTAGGCCTCTTCATTCCCCTCTGCTGGTGTGGCTAGACAAACCTTCGCGGGGCTTCCTTTGGCCCGGCACACTTCATTTCAGCTTCTTCCACCTCCAAAGCTGTAGACACAACTTCACTGAAAGGTAAACCTTTAAAACCCGAAAACTTGACCCCTCTGTACATGTCAGGCTTCAGTCCTTGCATAAAAAGAAACACCTTATCTTCATTCTTGTGAACAAGGTGTCCAGCAAACCTAGACAGGGACTCAAACTATCTAACGTACTCAGCCACAGATCCTGACTGCTTCAAATTCAGGAACTCCACCTTCTTCGTGGCCTGGATAGTGCTGTTAAAATACTTCTCAAAGAAACTGTCCTTGAACTGAGACCAAGTCATAGCCAGAATGTCAGTGGTGGTCTCAATTGTCTCCCACCAAAGTTGAGCGTCTCCAGCAAAATGAAACGTTGCCAAGGTGACCTTGTCTCCTTCTCCGACGTTGGCACATCGGAACATGCTTTCGATCTTCCTCAACCATTCCTCAGCAACAATCGGGTTAGATGACTTTCCATCAAACGTGGGTGGCTGAAGCCTGCGAAATCTGTCCCCTGTATGCTCATTGTCATGGCCCGAGTTGGCACTTCCTTGTGCTTCTCGGTTCATTAACACTCCTAATTGGTCAGACTGTTGTCGTACTATGTCAGTCTGCTGACGCACCAAATCTGTCAGCTGCCTAATTACACTAGGCTCCTCTTCACCTCTCATGTTTGACATATCCCTTGGCACTCTAGGTCTTCCTGGGCGTCTGGCCATTATACTGGATTCCTGTACAAGGTTAACTACTTTCATAAACATCTAATTACTAAGGCTATCATAAACATTTACAGTTGTTGGAGTACTTCCATGCAACGATTGGCACTGATGAGTAATCTTTTGAACGGTTTAACTGAATGGCTCTGATACCACACTGTAACGCCCCGAGTTATCAAAACCCGGTTCGTCACACAAAAGCCCGTACATGACTAAAATTTTGACCATATTTTAAAAACTTGCAGCGGAAAATCATTTAAGTAAAAGTAGAGTTAAACAAACCGTAAAAAAAAAAACAATGTTAGAAATATTCGTTGGAAATGTTAAGAAGAAATCGGCCAATGAGAAATAAAGTTTAAAACGTGGGAAACTTGAGAAATCGCAGAAGTCAAATACATCTGCCGGTGAGCAAAGTCAACGGAAGAAACTGAGACAGAAATAGAAGACATCCACCGGTGACTAAACGACAAAACACTTTCTACATCTTCCGGTAAGTTTAAAACACAACATCTACCGGTGACTAAACGACAAAACACTTTCTACATCTTCCGGTAAGTTTAAAAGACAACATCTACCGGTGACTAAACGACAAAATACATCTAACATCTTCCGGTAAGTTTAAAACACAACTTCTACCGGTCACTAAAGGACAAAATACATCTAACATCTTCCGGTAAGAAATAGACTACATCTTCCGATGGCTTTACTGAAGACATCTTCCGATAGGAAATAGACTACATCTTCCGATGGCTTTACTGAAGACATCTTCCGATAGGAAATAGACTACATCTTCCGATGGCTTTACTGAAGACATCTTCTGATAGGAAATAAACTACACATACCGATAGAGAACAGATTATCAACTCAACATCTGCCGGTAGACTTCATCTACTGACAGAGAGCAGAACAACCATTCTAACTACGGAAAGGAATTTTCTCGCTTCACTTAAACATTTCAGACCATTGCATTACTAAAATTCTGTAAGAACCAACATTTAAAATCCCACATAAATACTATCATCAGAAAATCTCAAAACGTTTTCAAAACATTAAAAACCTCTACTGTCATGAAAACTTAACATACTCAGACTGAATCCTTAACTACTAGCCTTCCACTATCAGCCATCAGTTAAGCCGCCCCATCAGCTGCCAGATCATTGAATAGATGCACCCCTCCAACCCGACTAGTCCTCAGTGAACTCAGTAAACCCACCTGCTGTCACTTCTTCACCTACATCACAAAACTCATCTATTAGCCTAATGCTAAGTAAATAAAGCAATAGAGAAATGATATGCTGAAACATAAATCCTGAACATGCAGTTTCTACTTTCTCATCTCTGTTGCACATCGTTTGTTTACTGAACAGATCCATTGATTGCCCTTGGGAGTGGGATCAATTCTCCCAATGCTATACATCCTCTTCATTAGTTAAGGGGTGGATGAATTCCCTTAATAGCTGTTCAGATCCCTTGATTGCCCTTGGGAGTGGGATCAATTCTCCCAATGCTATAAATCATCTTCATCAGTTAAGGGGTGGATTAGTTCCCTTAACCGCCAATGCATTTCAATCTGTACTTGTCTTTCCACAATGATACATGAAAGTTCATTTTCGTATTCATTCAAAAACATGATGCATAACATACAGAAAATACTCAAACATGCATAAACCTACTGTTTTGTGATGTAGGCCCGAAGGCTCACACAATACTTTACTTACCTGGATTCCTGGGGATTGTTTGGGTTGTTAGTCACTTCGGGTTTTGGCTCAACCTAAAACCGTAGACAGTGTATTAGTTGAACTTCATTCTAAACTATTCGGAAATCTAAGGAAACTAGTTTGGAGACTATAGTCATTGTACATTCCCAATTACCACAAAACCTGAACTAAATCGCTCACAACATTCTCGAAGCTCACATTTATACACTCCCCAAATCATCGATAACTACCAACGCAGCAAAGAATCGAAATAGAACTCACCTAGTTTGGAGAAAAATCGAATGAAGGAATCACCTAGAGAGCTCTGCTGCTTGAGCTGAATACCGAGAGAGGAAAAATAGGGAAAGAGTGGCGGCTACTTCATTAATAGTTTCCTTAAATACGTTATCCACCTTTTAAATTTCTAATTACCCTAATGCCCTTGCCTAGTCATCCTCTAACCCTACATTTAATAATGGCATATAAATTGTGCCATTGGTTTAAAAGGAATAAAGAAACGGTTTGATAGAATCGGGTATTACAGTTAGGAAGTCATTGTGATAGTGGTGGATCGATTCACCAAGTCTTCTCATTTTATTCCTCTCATACATCCATTTACTGCTAAAACCGTGGCAAAATTATTTTGCAAGGGAATTGTTTGCTTACATGGTATGCCACGAAGCATTGTTATCGATGGAGATAAAGTGTTCACAAGTAACTTTTGAAAGGAATTTTTCAAGTTGTGACAAACTAATTTTACAATAAAATCAATTTACCACCCTCAAACCGACGGAGAAAATAATAGTCTTAGGTTGCTATTTAGAAGTTGATCTTTGTTGTTTTGCCTCGAATTAGCCAAGCCATTGGCGTCAATGATCAAGTTGGGGGACTGTTGATACGATACTAATTTTCAAGGAGCAACTAAGACAACTCCTTTTCGAGCTCTTTATGGACATGTTCCTCCTATATGTATTATGGGGGGAAATAGTCATGGGATCTATCAATCAACAACATGGGGAGCGTGATGATCAACTGATAGTCCTTCGCCGTGATCTCGCACTTGCTAAAGAGTAGATTAAAAAGTTGGCCGATGCATCTCGAGTGGAAAGACAATTTCAATTGGGTAACTTGGTATGGTTTAAACTTAAAAACTTATAGGCTGCAAAGTATTCACCGGAGGTAAAATACCAACTCATCATTGCGTTATTTTAGTCTTTTCAAGGTAATTGCAAAAGTCGGGACATTTGCTTATAAAAGGTAGTCGCCAAGTGTTTTGGATGGGGTTGAGTAAGATACTAATTACTTGATTCCGGAGAAAGTTTCACAACATTGCATCATGCAATATAGGCCAGAAATTTTAATCAAATGACTTTGCAATGCCTTTGGAGCTACTTAAATAATCTTCCTCGTAAAAAATCATTCTAACTTTCATTATAATATAAATTTCTTTTCTTGTCACAAGCAACATAAGAAATGCACAAACTAAATAAATATGAGTTATGGAAAATCATACGTAAAATAATTGTCCATCATGCATTAAATCACCAACTCATATTACATTGGATATTATAACTAACTAATGTATGTACCTGCAAAATATATTTTTAATCTAATCGATATAATAAAAGAATTTTAAATATTTAAAGCAGAGGTTTTAAATATTATGGAAATTGTAATATTGGATTATTAAAAAAAAAAGATTCTCCCTCTTGAAATTTAACATTAAATAATTTAATGTAAATTATTTTAAAAAATTACTAAATCTTAAATGAATAAATAAAGAATTTTAAATAAATAATATATAATGCTCCTCCCCCTACCATATTTTCGTTCTCTCTCTCTCTCTCTCTCTCTCTCTCTCTTTGCATTTCTTTTTCCAGGTCTTGTTATATCGCTTAGAACTCGTACAGCACTCTTACTTCGCTGCAGTTTTTGGCCTTGTGAATATATCGGATTGATGATTCGGCACTTTGTTCTCGTCACACGTTACTCCTTCAATCTTCCCTTATCTTTTGCTCTTCTTGATAGGTAATTGATTCCTTTGATCAACAATTTATCTATTTGTGTCGTAGAACCGAGATTCTTGTTCCGGCTTGATGTAAAGGTTAGACTAATTCTTGACCTTGAATTCCCCGTGAAAACAGTGCTCACGTTCTCAATAATGTTAACTTATCCTCAGATTCAATACTCAGTTGGCTCCAAGAATTATCCTCGAGTACCCTACTGTGATTAGTGCTAGCAGGGAGAGGAAATTGAGAAGATGTTTTAAAGTTCTTGGTCAAAGCTCCCTTGTTCCTAGGCCTCTCATTTGAAAACAACATTGCTTATAAACTTGTATTTTTGGTGAAGATAGGAAATATGTATAGAACCAAGGAGTTGGCAGGGGCTGTGGGATCTTTGACTAGAACAAGCTGTGAAAATTTGCAGAAAGTGGGGGGGCTATACCTGTAAGTTATGGGTTTTCTTATGCTGACATCTTAGCCATGAGCCAAAAACACCCGCAGATACTAACTTATCCCTTGCTGTTGATTTTATGTTAGTGATTTCCTTTTAGACATATGATTTCTTTAAGAGCTTTAACATTTCGTGACAAAATTTCATTATGGATTTTGCAGATCATTAAAGACGCGTGAAGCTCTTTAATGGATTATTGAGATCGCGAATATTGTATTGTATAACATGATCACGAATTAGGATGATGATATCAAGATTAAAGTCGGGAAGTAAAGACTATGAAGTTCTTTTTAGTGTAATCTCTTGTTTTTGTACGGCCTTTGCCATGACGGGTGCGCTCGCATGGCAGGTCAAAAAAGATTAATAAAATTATAATTTTTGTTTGCAAGGGAAGATGGTACGAGCCTTTTTTTTGCTCGGCTCTTCCCTTGTCGTGTGTGTTCTCTTTCCATGGCCTTTGTCATGATGGGTGCGCTCGCATGACAGGTCAAAAAAGATTAATAAAATTATGGTTTTCGTTTGTAGGGGGAGATGGTACGAGCCTTTTTTATGCTCGGCTCTTCCCCTATCGTATGTGTTCTCTTTGTCCTTTCTTTTTCTTTGTTTAATGCTTGCCATCAAGAATGTTTAATTGTTTTTGAATCTCCAGCGCAACACCACATAAAAATATATCATGACCATGTTTAGGTGTTATCGGGACCCCAAAGAGCATACCAAGACTGCCCCGTCACCCACATCGCGTGTAAACTAACAAGAAACTTCCACACAACAGAAGGTGCATAACAAACAACTCTGGTTGCTTTGGATGCTCACACACTGATGGAACCCAAGGCAACCGAAGACCATTGTTTAAAATGCTCAATCGACCCCAAACAAATCTCATAGATTCTTTTTAAAATCCTGAATTTATCCAAAAATAAAGCTAATCATACTAACTAGCAAACTCTAACTTATACGCATAAAAACAGGATTTGAGGCTTTACCTCAATTTACGTGCAAAATAATCGCGACGGAATTTAAGCAAACGAAGGCCACCATTGCCTTCAGAATGCCGAAACAAGTTACTATATGTTGTGTGAAAAAAATCCGACATCGTTTGGCCGTTCCAAACTATGGTAAAAGTTCCTGCCAAAATCGTCCAAAAATAACCAAAATAGCCCCGTTAAAAATCAAGAAAAGAAGAGGAGAAGAAAGACGAGAAAATGCTCTGGTTGGACTTCACCTGGTCTAGAAAGACCCACAGGGCCTGGGCAGTTGGGCAAGCCTAGGGAATTGGGCTAGGCCGCTCTCGTATTCTTCCCATTTATAATCCAAACTGTCTTTTCACTTCAAGAGTACCAAAAAAACAAGAGTGAACAAGGTTTTTGGGCGGAAACGGAATCGTCGAAAAACCAGACGTTCTACGGACGAAATCGGGTAGAAAAAATGACTAACCTTTGACATTTCTTTACAAGAGTTGACGAGCATCATGAGAGGAAGGTTTTGGGATTTGAATGGTTGAAAATGGAGTCTAGATAGCCAACATCCCTTCCTCCTGTCCCTCCAACTCTCTGATTTCCCCTTCTTTCCTTTTTTTTTTTTCTTATTTTATTTTTTACAATAAAATATCAAATTATATTATTTAATTTATATTATATTATATTATTTTAAATTAGTAAAATAATGTAATGAATATGTATTCGTATACCTCCCCTAAATTGCGACGAAGATCCGATCCCGACATGTAACAATCCGAACATGTCAAACGAGAGAAGGAAAAATTTCAACGGGATAAGAGAAAATTTTGAAAACTCGATCGTACACCATCGACTAGATCATGAACGCTCTGAACGAGCGACATGGCGGCGAACAAGGAATTCGAATTCGGAATAAAGATTTTTAAATAAAGAAAGTCCACCTAGACAAGACTAAATGGCCGACCCGATCACTGAATGAACAATTTTTGTCTAAGGACGAAATCACCGAAATTCGATCCCCAGGTCAAATCAAAGTTACTAATTGACCGAATGACTGAAGAAAAATAGAAGTTGCTACATGCCAACGTGTAACAACAATTCGAGTCAAAACCAAACGCATTGACCTCGAAAAATACAAAAAATTTATGCGTAAAATTTTACAAATTCCCAGATTTTACATATAAAGTTCATAATGTGGATTTTCTCAATTTTGTAGGATTTGGTTGTAGTAACTCAAGAGACGTAGATAAAGGCAAATTGGGTTGATAAGCCAATCCGACACCGATCTAGAAGGGTTTTGGATTTATAATTTTTCATCTATTTTAGTTTGTACTTTATTTGTAAAATAAAATTCAATAAATTCTTGTATGTAATGAGAATAATTTAATCACTTATGGATTGTATTTCATTAATTATCATGACCCATTATGTAGCGATGATTAGGTTGTGATTTTTGGTTAATTATATTGCATTATCGCAGTTGATCCCACCTCGAGAATCCCTGGGCGTAACTGGAGTTATTATTCTGAGTACCTTATAGTTTAATTTAAAATCTATTTGATTTTCTTTTTCTACCTTATAGTTATATTCTACAAATTGTTTTATTGTTATTTTTGAATTGACAAAACCATGAATAAGAGCATTCTTGGTTTCACTTTGTTGAATGATTGGCTTTCTTACCAAAATATATTATTCACAAATGTTGGAAACCATTGTTGTTTCTTATAATACAACTCAAGTAACTAGTCATTATTCTGAAAGTTATGATTCTCATTGAATATCTTCATGCTATCTATAACTCTAAATTTTTTAGTAATTTTTTATAATAAGCTATAAACACCACTTATTCCTTGACTAAGAAATACATCATAGATTGTATTTCTCATGACTTTGTCGTGATTCTTGAATATTTCATTAAGACAATGACTTTTCATGCACAAACGTCATTATTCAAATAATCAACTAAACGATTTATGTCTATAGATCAAAATAAACTAAAGGAGGAGGTGAATTAAGTTATTAAACTTTTTTGTGATTAAAAAAATGTTAGTTTGCATTAATAAAATAATTTATAATTCTCAATTTAATTTGGTTATTCTATCATAAAAAACTATTTCAAGTACAAAGTGAAGAGAGAGAGGTAAGAGAGTGCAAATAAATTTATGATTGTGATTTGGTCAACCTTACTTACATTGCGCTTCAAAGCTCGTCATTGAAATCTTGTATTCAATCCAACAACGGAAGATCAAATTTCAACGAACTCAAATCTTAATTTCACCCAAAAATATCTAAATTCAAATTCAAATCTCAAAATTTTGGGAAACCAAGATATCCAAAAATTTGAAGCCCAGAGATTCAAAAATCTCAAAGACACCAAAATTCAAAACAAATAAAATTTAGAATCTGACAAATCAAATCTTCTAAAAAAAAAATTGCAGCATAACCAAATACGGGTGGGCAAGACCGGACCGTGGACCGGGAACCGGACCGGACCGGCGGGTACGGTCCGGGTACGGTCCATTATATATGGACCGCGGTCCGGTCCTCGGTCCAAAGCAATAGGAACCGAGGGCTTCGGTCCAATCCACGGTCCGGCGCACCTAAATCCCGAAGAACCGGACCGGACCGAAGCTAAACACAATTAAACAGAACTCTCTAGTCTCCCAAGTCTCCCCCGACCTAGCGCAGCGCTCTGCTCAGTGCTCTCTGCTCGAACTCGAATCCGGAACTACGACTACCACTCTATCAGTCCCGAACGGCGACGATTTAATGTTGAAGTGTGGGTGAGAACGGCGAAGTGCGAAGTCGAACCGAGTCCTGAACGGCGAAGTGATAACCGCGAAGTTTCACTGCGAACGGCGAAGTGCGAACGGCGACCCCAGAGCTTCTGTCTCTCTCATGTTCGGCTGTTCTGAGGACCGAATTCTGAGCAGCTGAAAGCCTGAAAATCCCTGCTCCGTCAAGCGTCCCCTGCGCCGAACTCCCTGCTCCCCGACAGCAGCTCCCACCACGACTGCTAGAGAACCTTGTCGTTGCCGACCCTCCTCTACGGCTCTTCCTGCTCACTGTAAGTGACTGATTACAGTAAACACTAAACTTTGTTTATAATTGTTTCTGTGAATTGAATTGTAACTTGTGTAAATTAACTTGTGTAAATTAACTTGTGTAAATTGTAATGCGAACTGCATTACTGCTTATTGCATAGTGTATGTTCGTGAATTGTGAGATTAACTTGTGTAATCTTCAAATTAACTTATGTAGGTGCTCAATTGTTCACTGCTCTCTGCTCGTCACTCGGCCACATTTTGAAATTTGCTCATTCCGGCTCACTGTATGTGTTTATTCTTTATTTATGTAATTTTTGTGTTAGTAAAAATTAAAAAATAGGTCTGGTGGGAGACTCTTCGGAACTGTTGACCGAGAGCATTGTGATTTTTGTTTGCTGTTTAGAATTTTAGATTGTTTTTATTGTATACTTTTATGCTTGTGACTTTGTTAGGTTGTCTTGTTGTGCATCCAAATCAAATTTAAGATTTTGTTAATTAATTTGCTGGTTGTTTAATTGTATGTCTTGTTTGTTGGTTCAGTTGATTCGTGTGCTGTTTGTTAGCTGTTAATTAATGTTGTGGTTGTTTGTTCGATGTGATTTTGCTTTATGGTAGGATGGATCCTTCAGAAAGTGAAAGTTCTCACGTGGATTCGAATAAATCTAAGTCTATGGCTTGGCTTCACTTTAGTAAAGTACCGGGAACAGATCAAGAAAAATGTAATTATTGTGGGAAAACATATGCAGCACATCCGACGAAGAATGAGACTTCAAGTATGATAAAACATATAAAAGTCTGCAAAAAGTATTCACGAAATTTGGATAGTAGGCAACCAATTTTGTCCTTTAAAGCTGTTGATGGCAAGAGTGTTAGTACACCTACACCTATATTTACTATGATGGGGGCTAGAGAATTTCTAGCTAAGATGATTATAATGGATGAATTGGCATTGAAAGTGGTAGAAGGAGTTGGTTTCAAGACATTTTGTTTGTATCTAAATCCGAAGTTTATTATGTCATCTCGAAGAACAATAGCACGAGATATTCAAGGGATATTTCAGAAAAAAAAAAACAAAAGATGAAGGAGTACTTTTTTTCAACATCACAGAGAGTGTGTTTGACCACTGACACGTGGACTTCTATCTAGAATTTGAATTACATGGTGTTGACATGTCATTTCATTGATCAAGACTGGCATGTGCAAAAGAAAATTTTGAATTTTTGTTTAATACCGAACCATAAGGGTGAGACCATTGGTAAGGAGGTTGAAAATTGTTTGCTAAAGTGGGAGCTTGAAAATGTTACCACCATCACCGTTGACAATGTGTCTTCTAACGACATCGCTATCTCTTATTTGACGAGGACAATTAGAAATTGGAAAGGGTTGATTTTAGATGGCGAGCATATGCACATGCGTTGTTTTGCACATGTCCTCAATTTGATTGTTTCTAACGGTTTGAAAGAACATCAAACGTCCATAGTCAGAGTAAGAAAAGTTGTGAAGTATGTAAGGTCTTCTCCGGGAAGATTACAACAGTTTAAAGCCTGCGTTGATGCTGTGAAAATTACTTGCAGGTGTAATTTGTCTCTCGACGTTCCAACTCGTTGGAACTCAACATATTTGATGCTGCCAAATGCTGAGAAGTTTGAAGCAGCGTTTGAAAAACTTGCACAGAATGAAAGCTCTTTTGTACAAGAAATGGGAGTAGAAGGTGCACCCACAATGGAAGATTGGGGGTGCATTCGAAAATTTATTAAATTCTTAGAAACATTCTATAAAATGACACTTCATGTTTCTGCTTCTCTGCATATTACAACAAATATGTATGTAGGAGAAGTCTGCAATTTGAAAATTGCCATTGAGAACTATGGTAACAGTGAGAATATAATGCTGAGGAGAATGGCCAACAAGATGATTAAAAAATTTGACAAATATTGGGGATCTTTCAAAAAAATAAACATGTTTGCCTATGTTGCACTTGTTCTTGATCCAAGCTGCAAAATAAAATTTCTACAGCATTGTTTGAACATTTTGTTTGGAAGTGAAAGAGCTGCAGAATACGTAAAGCAAGTAGAGAATATAATTCAAAGGTTGTATACAGAATATAAAGGTGATACAACCAATGAAGACCAGCCTCCTAGCAGTAGTAGACAACAAAGGTCTCCAAAGTCAAAAAGTTTTTTGGCGCAAGCTCGTTCAAGTGCAGTGTACTCCATGTTTTATGCTCCGGAGAATTCTTCTGAGATGGAGGATGAAACTACTGAGTCAGAGATTGATCTATATTTGTCGGAGAAGTTAGAGATTGTTCAAGATAGTTCTGACATTTTATTGTAGTGGAAGAGACACTCCGAGAAGTATCGAATTTTAAATGTCATTGCCAAAGATATATTGATCATTCCAATTTCTACGGTGGCATCAGAGTCTGCTTTTAGTTGTGGTGGTCGTGTTCTTGACGTTTTTCGTAGTTCTCTAACCCCACAAAGTGTTGAAGCTTTGATATGCTCACAGAGTTGGATTAAAACTTTCAATCCTTTTAAAGTTTCTCCAGATGATTTACAAGATAGTAGTACTGCGACATTGACACCGATGCAAGAAGGTTCGAATATTCTAATATTTATTTGTATTACAAGTGTATCTCTAAATTAAGTATTAACTAATGTCTTCAATTTGTCATTTTGCAGATGTTGTTGACATTGACACATTCGATGATAATTTTCTAGAAGTACAAGATGATATATCGATGACTTGACATCGATGATTGATTGCTTGACAAGAAAAAAAATAGAATACTGGAAATTAGTATAAAGTGCCTCATTCTAATTTTTGCCTCTTTCCGTGGATTTTCCCAATAGGGTTTTCCACATAAATTTGATGTATGAAATTTAATATTTTTCTTTTTTGTATATGTTTCTATTTCCACCGTGTTGTAGTTGAAAGTTGGATGAATGAACGCACTAGAAAGTAGAATAGCTGTGTAGATTTTGTTTATGACTTTCTTGAGGTGTTTTTCTGTTTTTTGAAAATCAAGTTAAGGTTATAACTTAGAAATTGGGTATCAGCTGTGATAATTAGTTTCTCTCAGGGATCTTCCAAAAAAGAAGCTGAGTGTTGGCTCCTGTGGCATTGGCTGATTTGATATAAATCAAAGATTTCCCATGATACTAATTTATTGGGTTTGAACTTATAATTGATAGATATGTTTAATAATGCAACGTGACAAGAAAAAAAAAATAGTGGGGAAAGAAGAATATTTGATAGAGGGGAAAACTTGAAGTTGTTTGTGACAATAATTATAGAATACTGGAAATTTCAATACAAAAAAAAAAGAATGAAAATGGCGCTGGTCCGGAACCGGGACCGGACCAGAATTGCAGGTGCGGTCCAGGTCTGGGCTCGGAATCGGACCGGACCGATCCAGGTTCCGGGATGAAAATCCCGAAACCGTTTGGGCCGGTTCGGTCCGGGCTCGGGACCGGACCGAGCCGGCCCGTGCCCACCCCTATAACCAAATAGTGGGGCAGTATCTAAAATTGTTTGCTTACATGGTACACTGAACATTGTTACCAATGGAGATAAATTGTTTGACAAGTAACTTTTGAATTGAATTTTTCAAATTATGACAAACTAAGCTCGAAATAAAGTCAAGTTACCACCCTCAAACGATGGGGAAAATGAAAGTCTTAGTTCGCTATTTAGAAGTTTATCTTTGTTGTTTTGCCTCATATTAGCCAAGCCATTGGCATCGATGATTGAGTTGGGGAGATGGTTGGTACAATACTAATTTTCAAGCAGCAACTAAGTCCTTCGCCGTGTTAAAAAGTTTGCGGATGCATCTCGAGTGGAAAAGACAATTTCAACTGGGCGACATGGTATGGTAAAAATTTAAAAACTTATAGGCAACAAAGTATTCACAGGAGGTAATATACCAAGTCATCATTGCGTTATTTTGGTCTTCCAAGGTAATTGCAAAAGTAGGGACAGTTGCAAATAAAACAGAACTTTTAAATATTTAGGAAATTGTAATATTGGATTATAAATTAAAAAAAAAAAAGAAAGAAATTCTCCCTCTTGAATTTTAACATTAAATTATTAAAAAAATTATTAAATCTTAAATGAATAAATAAAGAATTTTAAGCTATTAAAAATAATAAGAAGTGCAGGTTGAATAAATAATATATAATGCTCCTCCTCCCTACCATATTTTCGTCATCTCTCTCTCTCTCTCTCTCTCTCTCTCTCTCTCTTCTTGCATTTCTTTTTCCAGGTCTTGTTATATCGCTTAGAACTCGCACAGCACTCTTACTTCGCTGCAGTTTTTGGCCTTGTGAATATATCGGATTGAGGATTCGGCTCTATGTTCTCGTCACGCGTTACTCCTTCAATCTTCCCTGATCTTTTGGTCGTCTTGATAGGTAATTGATTCCTTTGATCAACAATTTACCTATTTGTGTCGTAGAACCGAGATTCTTGTTCCGGTTTGATGTAAAGGTTAAACTAATTCTTGACCTTGAATTTCCCGTGAAAACATTGCTCACGTTCTAAATAATGTTAACTTATCCTCAGATTCAATACTCAGTTGGCTCCAAGAATTATCCTCGGGTACCCTACTGTGATTAGTGCTAGCAGGGAGAGGAAATTCAGAAGATGTTTTCAAGTTCTTGGTCAAAGCTCCCTTGTTCCTAGGCCTCTCATTTAAAAACAACATTGGTTATAAACTTGTATTTTTGGTGAAGATAGGATATATATGTATAGAACCAAGGAGTTGGCTGGGGCTATGGGATCTTTAACTAGAACAAGTTGTGAAAATTTGCAGAAAGTGGTGGGGCTATGCCCGTAAGCTGTGGGTTATTTTATGCTGACATCTTAGCCATGAGCCAAAAACACCCTCAGATACTAACTTATCCCTGGCTGCTGATTTTATTTAGTGACACATATAATTTCGTTAAACGCTTTAATATTTCGTGACAAAATTTTATCATGGATTTTGCAAATCATTAAGGACGCGTGAAGCTCTTTAATGGATTATTGAGATCGCGAATATTGTATTGTATGGCATGATCAAGAATTGGGATGATGATATCAAGATTAAAGTAGGGAAGCAAGGACTGTGAAGGTCTTTTTAGTGTAATCTCTTGTTTTTGTGTGGACTTTGCCATGATGGGTGCGCTCGCATGGCAAGTCAAGAAAGATTAATAAAATTATAATTTTTATTTGCAAGGGAAGATGGTACGAGCTTTTTTTTTTGCTCGGCTCTTCTCCTGTAATGTGTGTTCTCTTTCCATGGCCTTTGTCATGATGGGTGCGCTCGCATGACAGGTTAAGATAAATTAATAAAATTATGATTTTTTTTACAGGGGAAGATGGTACGAGCTTTTTTTATGCTCGGCTCTTCCCCTGTCGTTTGTGTTCTCTTTGTCCCTTCTTTTTCTATGTTTAATGTTTGTCATCTATTCTTGAATGTTTTGATTGCTTTTGAATCTCTTCAGGAGTAAATGTGCTTCATGGACAATAATGATATAGAGCTGAAGATACATACTAAATTATAGTTCTACAAACTTTTTGTTGCCAACAAGTTCATGTAATTACGATTACTTTCAATCAAATATATTAGTTGACCTTTAATCTTTTTTATTTACTGCTCATAAATTTCCATTCTTTCCTTTTCTATGTGTTATGTGATTCTTCACTTATATGTAAGAAAAAAAAAAAGATATACTCTTGATCACCCAATAAGATAGATTAGAAACCCACAATTTAACTTTTTTTGACTTCTTTCCTCCATTGTTGAATGACAATTGTTTTAGAAAATATACTTCTTTCATTATGAATCAAGACATAAATTGTATGCCTGGACAATAATACTCGAACTTAAAAAATGAGATTCACATTCTATTTTACTTTTATTAATTTTGAATGAAACTTTGAAGAAGCACGATCGATTTGTACACCTAATGATCGATTTTCTCAGCCCGAATCTCGTGTCCTAGTCCTCTACTAAATAGAAAGTCGTGTCTCGGTGTAACGACCCTTTTTTCCAGTAAGATATTGTCTGCTCTAGGGATTGGGTCATAGCCCAATATCCTCCCCTCACGGTTTTGTTTGGCAAGGATTTCTCAGTCGGTCACCCAACCTAGTACTACTCTCGCCGAATCACTTTTAACTTTGGAGTTCTTATGGGATCCGTTGTCAATTGTGCTCCAAAACGCGTCTTCCTATCTTGGGAGGATCTCTTTACATATGTTTCATTTTCACATACTTCCCCAAGCGATGTGGGATTGTGACGACCCCCTTTTTACGACCCATCACCTTTCGATTTGCCCGCACAGACGTATCGCAATCCGGTTCTAGTTCGTACAGCCATCGTACACATGCATACACATCCGGGTCATCACAATCACCCCCCCTCGGGAGCCCAACGTCTTCGTTGGCCACATTTTCGGTTGGGTACAGACTTTGATACCATTTGTGACGACCCATTTTTCCAGTAAGATATTATCTGCTTTGGGGATTGGGCCGAGCCTAATATCCTCCCCTCACGGCTTTGTTTGGCGAGGATTTCACAGTCAGTCACCCAACTTGGTACTACTCTTACCGAAGCACTTTTAACTTCAGAGTTCTTATGGGATTCGTTGTCAATTGTGCTCCAAAATGCGTCTTACTATCTTGGGAGGGTTTCTTTACATATGTTTCATTTCCACATACTTCTCCAAGCGATGTGGGATTGTGACGACCCCCTTTTTACGACCCGTCACCTTCTGGTTCGCCCGTGCGGACGTAGTGTCATCCGGGTTCCGATTCGTACAGCCATCGTACACATACATACACATCCGAGTCATCACACTCGTTCCAGCATAGAATCAGAGTACCACAGTGTTGCCAATGTTGCGGCTGAGATTCTTTAGATACAGTCTCTATTACAAGAGCTCGGTATTCCTCCCCCCGCCCCACCCATCATACTCTGTGAAAGTCTCAGTTCTACTTATCTGGCTTCTAATCCCGTTCTGCACTCCAAATCCAAGCATGTGGAGATTGACTACCACTTCGCTCGAGAAAAAGTGCTTCAAAAGAGGTTATTGGTCAAATTCACCCCTTCAAGCAATCAATTGGTCGACGCTCTCCCCAAACCTCTACCTCCGGCCTTGTTCAACAGCTTTCTCTCCAAGATCTTCAGCCCCCGGCCTTCATCTTGAGGGGGGGTATTAACATATATAATTAGGGTTTAGTTTCTAAGTATTTCAGTCTATGTGTAACTACTGTCTTTTCATTCTTCATCATTATATTTTTATCAATACTTGTACATTGCATTTTTACAGTTTACAAAATACAGAGAAACTCTCTTTATCTGCCGCCACAGCTTCCTCCTTCTCTTCATCTTCTTTCTGTTTCCTGGTTTGAGAAACAACAGGTTGTAAACTCAACGCTTTCTTCCATTGTTGAATGACAAATTTTTTTAGAAAATATACTTATTTCATTATGAATCAAGACAGTAATTGTATATCTGGACAATAATACTCGGAACTTAAAAAATGAGATTCACATTCTATTTTACTTTTATTAATTTTGAATGAAACTTTGAACAAGCATGATCTATTTGTACACCTAATGGTATTGTCACATATAGTATAAGCTCGTAGAGAATCATCAAAATGATGTTTCACACTAGATCTTTCAAACTCCTTCAATTTTGATTTAGTGCAAATGCAAATGTCATTGTTTGTCAATTTCATATTGAGTTATAAATGGAAGCTGTAATATATGTGATAAATTAGATTAGAAAATAATAAGTTCAGATTAAATAACTCTTTTCTACACTCAAATGTGAAGCTAACATTTATCCTTGTTTATTTAATTGAACTCATTTTTAACAATTGGTATAAATTTTATTTGTGCCATTGTTATAATTGGAGATGGCAATCGTGATTGGTTAAAAAATAACAAAATGAAAGTGTTAATATTATGGTTGAGTTTATATAATTTTTAGTATCCCTTAAATATAATATGTGATGAGTAAAGTTGTCGAATCCACTGTAAATATGTAATTTATTAATTTCATTAAGTATCGCTATGATTAATTTCAATTTTATCTTAACAACTAAATATATTATTTTTGAAAACTAAAACAAGTAAAAACAAATCACTAATAAAAAATTTTATTAAGAGAAAATCCGAGTATCGATTTCACAAATACTTTTTATATTATTTATCACACCAATATCTTTCAATTGAACAATTATTTATAAACCAAATATCCTTATACATTAAACTCTCTCTCTCTCTCTCTCTCTCTCTCTCTCTCTCTCTCTCTCTCTCTCTCTCTCTCTCTCTCTCTCTCTCTCTCTCCTCTCTCTCTCTCTCTCTCTCTCTCTCTAGTGTTGAGCTAATCTTAATTCTTAAAATCAGAATTTCAATATCTCTATAAAAATTATTTTTTAGTCATTCAATAAAATTCAATTATTTTCTAACATATATCTCAAAACTCTAACACTCTCTCGAGTTATTAAGTCTTTACATTATAATATTCTGATGGTATTAAAAATTATTTCTTTCGAGTGTTAAATCTTAAATATAAAATCATTCAATAAGTGGATACAAAATTGAAAGCAGTAAAAATGAAATATTACAAATAAATAATAAATCTAACCAACAGAATATTCAAGTCATTTAAATAAACCAAAAATCCTAATTCATTAAACTCTCCCTCTCTCTCTCTCTCTCTCTCTCTCTCTCTCTCTCTCTCTCTCTCTCTCTCTCTCTCTCTCTCTCTCTCTCTCTCTCTCTCTCTCTCTCTCGTGTCAAGCTAATCTTAATTCTTAAAATCAAAATTTCAATGTCTCTATAAAAACTTTTTTTTAGTCATTCAATAAAATTCAATGATTTTCTAAATGATTTCTCAAAACTCTAACACTATCTCGAGTTGTTAAAACTTTCTGTTATAATATTCAAATGGTATTAAGAATTACCTGTATCGAGTGACAAATCTCAAAATTAATTCATTCAATAAGTGGTCACAAAATTTAAAGCAGTAAGAACATAATATCACAAATAAATAATACATCTAACCAACAGAATATTCAATTCATTCAAATAATACTTGAAATAAGCAATCTGTCTTTCTTCTAAAGGGAGAGAACTAGTTCAACATAGTAGAGTTAAAAGAAAGAAGTTTTGAAGATAATTAAATAAAAAAGAAAAAATAAGTTGTAACACCCGGCATTTTTGCCATGTAATAGTTTTCCCGGATCGTTTAAACGGGATTAATATTATATTAATACAATGAATATTTTGGTTAAAATGATGGAATGTCTAAGGGGGAAACAAACTAAAGGTCAACTAACCAAAACAAATCAAGTCAATTCGGTTAAAAACCAATGGAAGGGTAAAATTGGAAGAAATTAAGGTTGGTGGGAGTAGGCCAATGGATAATTGCCAAGTGGCAACTTGTTGAGGAAGCTAAGTTCATTCTACGTGAATGTTCATTCACTTCTCTGCTTCCTCTCATCTCTCTTGGCTTTCTCTCTTCCAGGCGATTTTGTTTCTCCAGTATTTCTCCATTTTCTTCAGCAAAGGTGAGCGTCTTTTATTGCTAACAAGTTTGGACAAGTTTAAAGTGAGTTTTTACCGAAGTTTAGGGTTTCGGTTTTTGGGTGAAAACTCACTGTTTTGGATGAAAACACATTGGTGTGTTTTCTAAAGTGTTTAAGTGTGTTTGCTGCATTTCCTACGAGATATTAGTTAGCATTTGTAGCGTTTAAATTCTGTACATTCATGTTATAGATCCGAGCTCTCCAGGGACGTTCAAGCACCCTGCATTGCTGCAAAACAGGTAAGTTCATAACCGTAAGTTGGCCCTTAAGGCCCTACATCACGGAGGTACTAGGTGTTTCAGTTCTGTCGGGTTGTCTCGGGTAGAAACGTTATAGTTTATGTTTTTTGAGTTGTCTGTGTTCTTCTTCATAATATGTTCTGTTAATTTTATTATCTGCCAGTTTAAGTTCAGGCACCGTTCATGCATACACGTTTTCTCTGAAAGACATGCAAAACTGTTTTTTCGTACACTGTTTAAAACTAAACAAGATAAAATCTGACTGTCTGTAATGAACTGGTTAAGTGTGGGACGGGGACTGGCCTTCTGGTTTTATCCCTCCCTGGGAATCTGAAAATAAATTGTCCCTAGCAAGGACCCTCTGGTTTTATCCCTCCCTGGGATTCTGAAAACTGCTGTGCCTGATAGTGCACCCTCTGTTTGCCAGTTCCCCTATAAGCCCCACTTATACCCCTCTGCCACTGAAATGTAATGTTCTGTTCTGTCACTGTATTCTGAAAACTTCATGCATAGCATTTTGCATCACTGCATCCGTATTATGTTCTTACTGAGTTTTAGACTCATAGGTGAACTCTCTGATGTAGGTAATGAACCTGAAAATGAAGACTTTGTGCCTCAATCTGATGTATAGGTGGTTGATGGCTCGAGCTCTCGGGGTAGTTGCTGCAGTCAGACATAATAATTCTGACCCGAGGTTTAAGTTTTCTGTAATGTCTATTTTGTAAAGTTTTCTGGAAAATTCTGGTTTTTGTTGTTAAAACTTCTGTTTTGGGAAATTCTGTAATCACATGTTAAATTCTGTACTATCTCTGAAATTCTGAAACAATGTATAGCTTTTGTGTCAATGTTTAAAACCGCTGTATTTGACAGTTAAGCTTATATTCTAAAGTATTCTGAAATTGTTTGGAATATTTTCTGATAGTCTGTGCATTGATGGTTTCTAGTTTTAGAGCTATCCATGCAGTGTAATTCTTCTTAAGTTTCTGTTATGCCTTCTGTTGTGTTCGAGAACCATGTTTTGAATTGGTTTGAGAATCTGAGATTTTATGTTTTCCGTTTTTCTGCTCTCCGTTGGTATGTCTTTCTGTTAAAGAGTTGTCAAATTCCGCCTTGAAAATTCTGTCATCCGCCCCAGTAATATGCCTTAGTCATCCGCCCCAGTCAAAGTCAATTCTGTCATCCGCCCCAGTTATATGCCTTAGTCATCCGCCCCAGTCAAAGTCAATTCTGTCATCCGCCCCAGTTATATGCCTTAGTCATCCGCCCAGCGTAAAAGCTTAAGTCCACCGCTGCCTTCAAAGTTTATGTCATCCGGCTGACGTCATCCAAGTCATCCGCCCAGTTTGAAACTCTGTCTTCCGGCTGACGTCACCCAAGTCTTCCGCCAGTGTAAATATGTCTTCCGGCTGACGTCATCTCCTCATCCGATCTCAGTTACTGTCTGTGTCTTCCGCCTGACGTCACCCATCTTCCGGCTGACGTCATTCAAGTCTTCTGCCCAGTTTTAAACCAAGTCTTCCGCCAATCTTCCGATAGTCTTCCGCTAGCTTTTTATTTAAGTCTTCCGCCTTCATTTCCGATAGTCTTCTGCCAGCTCTTCATTTCCGCCTTCATTTCCGATAGTCTTCCGCCAGCTCTTCATTTCCGCCTTCATTTCCTGTTTCCTGCTTCCATTTATAACTGTTATCCAGACTTTTCATTTACTGTTTTTCCCGTTTGGATTCTACTCCAGAACTCTCTCTCTCCCTGCAAATGTTTTCTGTTATTTACTGTAGTTTCTCCCTCTCTGTACTGTTCTCTGCTAAAGTTTTAAAAATTCAGTCGGTAATGTTTTATGCCTCTCCGTTTCTGTAATTCTGTCTGTGCCTAGTTTAAAGGTATTTTGTTTTAAAAAAAAAAAAATAGTCACCGTTTTCCGTTAACTGTCCGGAGTGACGGCTCCGATCCCGGACTCCGATCGGGTCCCGGTTTTGGGTCGTCACAGTTGTGGTATCAGAGAACAAGGTTTTAAAACCGATTCTGTGAAATGTCTGACTGCGCAACCTGCCACGTGAGATCGCTCCGCCAACTGTAAGTGTTTAGATTTCTGTAACTGTTCTGTTTATTAAAATTAGTTATTTTGTTTATAGGATTATTTTAGATATGGTGAGAGAGCATCAGGAAGAATCAAGCGAGAGCTCTCGTGCCATTCACAGATTAACCGAGCTGGTGGGGGTGCAGTCCCGTATGGTGGAACACATGATGGCCGGGGAGGATAAAGGGAATAACAATCACGGGAATGCTTCACGTGACAACAGTGGAGACAGATTCCGGCGACTCCAGCCGCCCTCATTTGATGGACTGTCTACAGACCCGACCCGCGCAGAAACTTGGATTCAAACTATGGAGAAGATGTTCGGTTGTGCAGAGGTGGAGGACAACAAGAAGGTTGTATGTGCTACGTTCTATCTCACTGAGAGTGCTGGATTTTGGTGGGACACGGTGCAGTCAACAACTGTGGCATTGAGCTGGGATGGGTTCAAGAAAATTTTCTACGAGAAGTACTTTGACCGAGGAGTGAGGAAGGAGAAGTTGCTCGAATTCTCTCGGCTGCGACAGTATGGATCGGTGGCTGAGTATGTTCAGAAATTTGAGTCATTATCCCGATATACAACACACATGGTGGCCACTGATGAGAATAAGGTGCACCAGTTTATTCAAGGTTTAAAGATGGACCTTCTGCGAGGAATCACAACTGAAGGTTTTGATGAGGCACCATACGTGAAAGTGGTGGCCAAGGCTTATCAACTGGAGGCCTTAGAAATAAAGTCCCAGAGACAGAGAGAACCACCAAGAGGGGTTGTTCGAAATGTTCCACAACAGCAACAGCAAAGGGGCCAAAATTTTCAACATCAACAGCAACAAAACAGGGGCATTAAAAGGCCCAATGAAGCCATCCTTTATCAAGACAAAGGAAAGAGACCAATGGGGGCTCCTCAACCTGCAGTATGCCCGCAGTACCAGAAGCCTCACAAAGGAGAATGCAGACTTGCGGCTGGCGCTTGTTTTCGATGTGGCAAAGGAGGCCATCAAATTTGGGATTGCCCAATGCCCAACACCAGAACAGGTCAAGTCGTGCCGAGAGTGTTTGCAATGATGGAAGATGTCGATGATGTTGATCTGCACACGGCAATTATCGGTATGATTTTTATATGTAGTGCAACCGCATACACCTTGTTAGACACGGGGGCCACACATTCGTTTGTGGCCAAGGATTTTGTAGATAAGGAGGTGTTAAGAGTATTGCCGTCAAATCAACCCTACAGTGTCATGCTGCCATCTGGAGGGTTTATGCACTCTGAGCAGGTGATACAGGGTGATATAGTGTCAGTTGGAGACCAGAAATTGTATGCCAATCTTATCGTCATCGGTATGAAAGGATACGAAGTAATTCTGGGGATGGACTGGCTGTTTAGACATCATGCCACCATCGACTGCAGGTCCGGGCTCGTGACTTTTAAGCGCCCGAACGAAGTAGAGTTCTCCTATCAGGCAATACCAAATAGACATAGTATGCCTGTTATATCCACCTTAAAAGCTCGACAACTGATGAGGTCTGGATGTGTCGGATTTCTTGCCCACGTTGTGGATGTTCAAAGGCAAAATGGGGTGGAACTTCAAAACATTCCGGTAGTCCGGGACTTCTCAGAGGTTTTCTTAGATGACTTACCGGGGTTGCCACCTGATCGTGAAATCGAGTTCGAAATCGATGTATATCCTGGTGCCGGACCGGTATCGAAGAATCCGTACCGCATGGCACCAATAGAGCTGAAGGAGTTGAAGACTCAGCTTAAAGAACTGGTGGACAAGGGTTTTGTGCGCCCAAGTTTCTCTCCTTGGGGTGCTCCCGTTTTGTTTGTCAAGAAGAAGGACGGGTCCCTACGGATGTGTATTGACTACCGTGAGCTGAACAAGTTGACTATCAAGAATAAGTACCCGTTGCCGAGAATCGATGACTTATTTGACCAACTGTAAGGGGCTCGGGTATTTTCTAAGATTGACTTGCGCTCCGGTTATTACCAGTTGAAGGTCAGACCTGAAGACGTTCCAAAAACTGCCTTCAGGACTCGATACGGGCACTACGAGTTCTTGGTAATGTTGTTTGGGTTGACTAATGCCCCAGCGGCATTTATGGACTTAATGAACAGGATATTCCGGGAATTTTTGGACAAGTTTGTGATCATCTTCATCGATGACATCCTGGTTTATTCCAAGAGTGAAGCCGAGCACGAGGAGCACTTGGCATTGGTGCTATCGACTCTGAAACAGCACCAGTTGTATGCCAAATTGTCGAAGTGCGAATTCTGGCTGAACAGGATTAATTTCCTGGGCCACGTGGTGTCTGCTGAAGGAGTGTCTGTGGACCCGGCAAAGATTGAGGCCGTGAGAGATTGGCCAAGACCGAGGAGTGCCAGCGAGGTACGGAGCTTTATCGGGCTAGCTGGTTATTACAGGAAGTTCATTAAAGACTTCTCCGTGATAGCAAAACCTATGACCAGCTTAACAAAGAAAAATATCAAGTTCAGGTGGTCTGAAGCATGTGAAGTGAGCTTTTAGACACTCAAGCAAAAATTAACCACTGCTCCTCTACTAGTGTTGCCAACTGAAGACGGAAAATTCAGCGTGTATTAAGATGCATCCAAGATTGGTTTGGGATGTGTATTAATGCAAGAAGGGAAAGTTGTAGCATACGCATCCAGACAATTGAAGAACCATGAACAAAACTATCCTACACATGACCTCGAGCTAGCGGCAGTCGTATTTGCGCTGAAAGTATGGAGACACCACTTATACGGACAATCATGCGAGGTGTTTTCTGATCACAAGAGTTTAAAATACATATTCACTCAAAATGAGTTAAACATGAGACAAAGGCGGTGGTTAGAATTTGTGAAAGATTACGATGTTGAGATCAGATACCACCCTGGTAAGGTAAATGTGGTGGCTGATGCACTGAGCAGGATGCCAGCTACTATGCAAAACATAACTTTTTTTAGTCCTCGAGCAAAAATAAAATGTAATACAAAAACTAAACATGAGACATAGATAGTATAAACTAAATATCTGAAATGAAGAATTAACTTACTAACATGATTGTTTTGACCAAATAGAATTTTTTTATATTAAAGAATCACAAGATTTATAACTCTTAATAAATTAAAGATTATTGAATATATATAAATTTTCAACCTGAAAATTGTAGGTATCGCACTCATAATATTGTCTGAGTAATCTTGTACAACTTAACGTTTTCACTTAGAATAAATTTATGCAAGTAATGACATTGATTATGAAGATACAAAATAAATATTAAAAAAATATAATTGATTACTAATATATTTCTTTTTATTTTTTCATTGCAAAGTTTCTAAATGTGTCACTCTTTCAGACTATATGCTATTGGTGCATAATCATGAATAAGATATTACTAATAAACAAATTGAACCCGAGATATTATCATAGGCCAATTCCATCTAACCAAAGACAATATCGTACTACAGTTAAAACTTTTTTTTTAAATAATTTTTTTCAGCATTTAAATAATAGCCGATAATCATGTAACACCCAGTATTTTGCTTATGTAATTATCCCCGAATAATTAAGCAAAATTTCTCTGATATTAATACAATGACTGTTTTTAATGAAATTGTTGTCGTGTTTAATAGAACGAGGGTGATTCGTGAGACCGAATCGACTAACTAAATAATGTTTTAGTTAGAAATCAATGAAATGGCAAATTAGGAAGTAATTAAGGTTGGTGGGAGGGAGCTAACGAGTGTTTGACACTTAACAAACTTGTTGAAGAAACCAATGCCTTTTTCTCTTCCTATTACGTGAAACACTTCTCATCTTTCATTCTCTTCTCTGTTTTCTCTCTTCCAGACGCCTGAGACAAATTTCCAAAACTTTGTTTGTGACGACTCCTCTTTCAACGTACCTGTGAGGACCACCCATGCTTCGCGGATCCTAGGGCTGACCTGGGCCGGAGGTGGGTAAAGCTCCGCGGATCCTGGGGCTGACCTGGGCCGGAGGGTTCTATCGTTGAAAGAGGGGCCGTTACGAACCCACATCGCTTGGGGAAGTACATGGAAATGAAACATATGTAAGAGATCCCTCCCAACATAGCAAGACGCGTTTTGGAGTTCAATTGACAACGGATCCCATAAGAACTCCGAAGTTAAGAGGGCTTCGGCGAGAGTAATTCTAGGTTGGGTGACCTTCCGGGAAGTGCTCTCGCCAAACAAAGCCGTGAGGGGAGGATATTGGGCTGCGGCTCAATCCCCGGAGCGGACAATATCTTGCTGGAATGAGGGGTCGTTACAAATGGTATCAGAGCCTGTACCCAACCGAAAATGTGGCCAACGAGGACGTTGGGCCCCCAAGGGGGGGTGATTGTGACGACTCCTCTTTCAACGTACCTGTGAGGACCACCCATGCTTCACAGATCCTGGGGCTGACCTGGGCCGGAGGGTTCTATCGTTGAAAGAGGGGCCGTTACGAACCCACATCGCTTGGGGAAGTACATGGAAATGAAACATATGTAAGAGATCCCTCCCAACATAGCAAGACGCGTTTTGGAGCTCAATTGACAACAGATCCCATAAGAACTCCGAAGTTAAGAGAGCTTCGGCGAGAGTAATTCCAGGTTGGGTGACCTTCCGGGAAGTGCTCTCGCCAAACAAAGCCGTAATGGGAGGATATTGGGCTGCGGCTCAATCCCCGGAGCGGACAATATCTTGCTGGGATGAGGGGTCGTTACATTGTTTCTCTTGTTTCCTTCTGTAAATGTGACCCTTTTTCATTAGTTAACAAGCTTAGGTTAGTTAAACCTTAATTTTTTTGAAATTTAGGTTAATGTCCGATTTTGCATGCTATAGGTTCGCGAACCACAGTTGACGTGTGTGCAAAGCTTGCTGCATTTCGGACAACAGGTAAGTTCATGCGTATAAGTTGGACCTTAAGGCCCTATAGCACGGAGATACTAGGTTTTGGTTCGGGTAGTTAGGTCGTAGGTTATGTTTTAAGTAAAACTTGTTCTGTTTCATGTTTGTTTTTATTCTGTCGCTTGTCTCTGTTATGTTTAAGCACCATATATGTTCATGCATACACGTTTTCTGGAAAACCATGTAAATATTTTTCAACACCAGATTTGAAGTAATGGAAGTTAAAAATGTGAATGAAATATATGGTTAAGTGTGGACGAGGACTGGCATCTTGTCATGTACTCCTGTTATGTCCTGTTGTAGCATGTACTCCTGCTGCGCCAACTCTTCCTCCCACTTATACCTTCCTGTCCAGTGAAACGTAATGTAAAGTAATGTAATGTTCATGTATTTGAAAATGTTCATGCACAACATATGCATCATTGCATTTCATATTTTTATTGAGCTCTAGGCTCATAGTTGAACTCCATGTTGTAGGTATGGATCCTCCAGATGAGGACTTTGTGCCTTAAGTTGATGAATAAATGAAGTTGGCGGATCGAGCTCATGGGGATTGGTTGCTGCAGTAAGACAAATGTTATTCCTGTGAGAATGTATTTTTGAATGTTATGTCAAGTCCTGTATAGCTTTTGAAATCCTAAAATCGATGTATAGAATTCGTGTTGATGTTTTAAAACCTCTGTTTTGACAGTTGAATGTATGTATGTTTCAAAATATTCTGGAATTGCTTGAGATTTTCTCTTTTAGGTTGTGCATGGATTTTCTCTGATTTTAGAGCTATCCATGCAGTCTGGTTTCTTAAACTTCTGTCATATTTTCTGATATGTCCAAAATCATGTTTTGAATCGGTTTCTGAAGTTTGATGTTTTAATGCCTTCTGTTTTTATGTCTCCATGTAAAAAAAATGTTCATTCTGCCTGTTATTTTAGACGTTCAATTTCTGCCTGTTATTTTAAACGTCCAAATTCTGCCTATTATTTTAAACGTCCAAAGTCAGCTTCTGATTGTCCACAGTTTATGAATGTCCACAGCTTCTGATCGTCCACAGTTTCTGAATGTCCACAGCTTCTGATGGTCCACAGTTTCTGAATGTCCACAGCTTCTGATGGTCCACAGTTTCTGAATGTCCACAGTTTCTGATTGTCCACAGTTTCTGAATGTCCACGACTTCTGATCATCCACAGTTTCTGAATGTCCACAGCTTCTGATCGTCCACAGTTTCTAAATGTCCACAGCTTCTGATGGTCCACAGTTTCTGAATGTCCACAACTTCTGATTGTCCACAGTTTTTGAATGTTCACAGTTTCTGATTGTCCACAGTTTCTGAATGTCCACAGCTTCTGATCGTCCACAGTTTCTGAATGTCCACAGCTTCTGATCATCCACAGTTTCTGAATGTCCACAGCTTCTGATTGTCCACAGTTGCCGATTGTCCACGGCTTCTGTCATCCACTGTAGCCTTCCACAGTATGTCTTTCTATTTATGTTTCTCATTTTTTTTTATATTCTTGTCTTCCTTTTTTTTTCTTTTGTCATTTATTTTGTGGTCCGACTTTAAATGTTTTCTAGTCTTCAATTCCATAGAGGGTTTTTTATGTTTCATCATGTTGTCTTCAGTCTTCTATTACTGTTGTTCAAATTTTTTAATATGTCTTCTGATTTTCTGTCTTTCGATTCTATTTTCTGTTAAAGTTTTAAAAGTAAAGTTCAAAAAAATATATCACGTTTTAAATGTCTGGAGTGATGGCTCCTGGGCCCCGATCGGGTCAAGGGTCATCACAAATCAGGTACGATCAAACAAATATATATGGCCGGCAAGTGATAAGCATTTGAAAATAAAGTCAAATTTCTTTTTAAGAGTGCTTCCGCTATTTGGTTTTAGTTCGACCACTCCATGGCAAAGCATTTTATTCACTATAAATGTGTTTGACCACATTGAGTTATGAAGTTTCACTTCCTATCATTTGTACGTTTCACATCATTATTTGTGTCTTTGTATGGTTGGTCATTTTTTTTTGGAATTCATTGTTCTTTGACACTTTCTTTCCACAAACCTGAAATCATATTGCAAGTTGCTCTTTCAACTAGTGGTTTCAAATCACGGTATACGTTAAATTTAACTTTTTTTATTATTTACCCTCAATTGGGTGACTTGGTATGGTTAGAATTTAAAAACTTAAAGGCAACGGGGTAAAATACTAAGTCGTCATTGCGTTATTTTGGTGTTTTCAAGGTAATTGCAAAAGTAGGAACAGTTGCTTATAAAATGTAGTAGACAAGTGTTTTGAATGGGGTTGAGTAAGATACTAATTACCTGATTCCGAAGAAAGTTTCACAACATCGCATCATGCAATCTAGGCCAGAAATTTTAATCAAATGACTTTGCAATACCTTTAGAGCTACTTAAATCATCTTCCTCGTAAAAAAATCATTCTAACTTTCATTATAGAAAATCATAAGTAAAGTAATTGTCCATCATGCATTAAAGCACCAACTCATATTACATTCTAAGTCATAATCTTAGTCTGTAATTAATTATTGTACCTGCAAAATATATTTTTAATCTAATCGATATAATAAACTATATCTATCAAGGTACTACGTGAAATTTAAAGCATAGGTTTTAAATATTTAGGAAATTATAATATTGGATTATAAATTAAAAAGAAAAAAAGAAATTCTCCCTCTTGAATTTTAACATTAAATTATTTAAAAAAATTACTAAATTTTAAATGAATAAATAAAGAATTTTAAACTATTGAAAATAATAAGAAGTGCAGGTTGAATAAATAATATATAATGCTCCTTCTCCCTACCATATTTTCGTTATCTCTCTCTCTCAGTCTCTCTCCCCTCTCTCTCTCTCTCTCTCTCTCTCTCTCTCTCTCTTCTTGCATTTCTTTTTCCAGGTCTTGTTATATCGCTTGGAACTCATACAGCACTCTTCCTTCGCTGCAGCTTTTGGCCTTGTGAATATATCGGATTGAGGATTCGGCACTTTGTTCTCGTCACAATTTACTCCTTCAATCTTCCCTGATCTTTTGGTCTTCTTGATAGGTAATTGATTCCTTTGATCAACAATTTACCTATTTGTGTCGTAAAACCGAGATTCTTGTTGGGGTTTGATGTAAAGGTTAAACTAATTATTGACCTTGAATTCCCCGTGAAAACATTGCTCACGTTCTCAATAATGTTAACTTATCCTCAGACTCAATACTCAGTTGGCTCCAAGAATTATCCTCGGGTACCCTACTGTGATTAGTGCTAGCAGGGAGAGGAAATTCAGAAGATGTTTTCAAGTTCTTGGTCAAAGCTCCCCTGTTCCTCGGCCTCTCATTAGAAAACAACATTGCTTATAAACTTGTATTTTTGGTAAAGATAGGATATATATATAGAACCAAGGAGTTTGCAGGGGCTATGAGATCTTTGACTAGAACAAGCTGTGAAAATTTGCAGAAAGTGGTGGGGCTATCTATACCTGTAAGCTATGGGTTTTCTTATGCTGACATCTTAGCCATGAGCCAAAAACAACCTCAGACACTGACTTATCCTTTGCTGCTGATTTTATGTCAGTGATTTGCTTCTAGACATATGATTTCTTTAAGCGTTTTAATATTTAGTGACAAAATTTTATCATGGATTTTGCAGATCTTTAAGGACGCGTGAAGAATGATCAAGAATTGGGATGATTATATCAAAGATTAAAGTAGGAAAGTAAGGACTATGAAGGTTTTTTTTAGTGTAATCTCTTGCTTTTGTGTGGACTTTTTCATGATGGGTGCGCTCGCATGGTAGGTCAAAAAAGATTAATAAAATTGTGATTTTTGTTAGCAAGGGAAGATGGTACGGGCCTTTTTTTTTTTGCTCGGCTCTTCCCTTGTCGTGTGTGTTCTCTTTCCATGGCCTTTGTCATGATGGGTGCGCTCGCATGACAGGTCAACAAAGATTAATAAAATTATGATTTTTGTTTGGAGGGGGAGATGGTACGAGCCTTTTTTATGCTCGGCTCTTCCCCTGTCGTATCGTATGTGTTCTCTTTGTCCCTTCTTTTTCTATGTTTAATGCTTGCCATCTATTCTTGAATGTATGATTGCTTTTGAATCTCTTCACGAATAAATGTGCTTAATGGACAAACATAATATAGAGCTGAAGATATTTACTTTTGGAACTCAATTTTCCCGTTTAAGTTTTCGATCTCGGAAATCTCGCGTTATAATCTCACGTTATGTCCCATAAATCCATCGCATTTTTCAAACGTCAAAGTTTCATTTACGTTTTAATATATTATGTTCAATAAATCAACATATTTTTTTACCTCAAAACGTCACTTAATGTCCTCTTAAGTGGGAGTCAATTGTAGGCCTGATTTGTTGTGCAAGCATTTGATTAATTAAATTGACAAAAACAAGCATATACAGAGTACCTCACAATTCTCACCCAAACTCACCACTTAGCTGACATTTATTCTCCGCAATGGAGATTTATGGTCAAATGAGGCTTCTCTTGAAATTGCGAGTGGTTGCTTTGTAGCTTCTCACGAGCAGGCCCACGCCTACCCCAATTCCAAGGCAAATACCTAATCCAATACCAACCCCGACTCTCACTCCTGCATTGAACCACGAAAGCTCTCCGTCTTCTTCTTCCTCTTCTAACATGTAATCTGTCCTCCCCCACTTCATGTTTCTGCTGTTGTAGTACTCTTCATCTTCTTCTTCTTCTTCTTCATTTTCATGTTTGCAGTTTACACATTCTGCAACCTACAATATAAAATAATGAATCTGTCCTCCCCCACTTCATGTTTTGAAGAAAGAAGATATTAACTGTCATGGTTTCGTTTTGACTAGAAAGTGATGTAGAGAGACCTCGAACTCTATAGGAGAATTATTGCTCGAAAAGCATGAAAAACTCGCAAGAAGAATATCAATTCCAGTAAAGATGGAGCAATGGAGTTGCTTACCATACTCCTATTATGTCATTTAAATTTGATTTATGGGTGTAGATTAAGTAGAAGATGGCAAATGAAAACAATGAAGAAAGGAAGCATTAGACAGCATCAAAGCATGAAATATGACAGTCTGAAAAAATAAGGTTACCTGCAGATCTTGTTGGAGAGATGTTCTATCATTATTGCATTCTGCTGCATCATTCTCTGGTATTGCATCCAACACACATTTCCTACTTTGTTTTCTCCGAATGCTGAGTTGTAAGGTTTTGGTTAAGACAATAGGATTTCCGTAGAAGCTCCCGGCAACATAAACCTCGATCGCCGGGCCGAGTAGTTCTGGCCCTCCGATGTGGATTCCTTTTGCAAAAGCCGAACCAGCACCAATCTCTGACTCACAATTCATGCTCCACCTCTTGTTATTGCTCTTAGATTCTCTGACAGAACCATTATTTTCGTTAGACATATCCAACGAGCCACGAAGAACTAGATCCTCCTTATGAAAGACCTCAAATTTGACGCTCCCAGTCAATCTTATGCTGTCAGTGCTCACAAATGTCACTTCTTCAGACACTTTATCGACCCTGTCCCGTCTAAGAAGCAAAGAGACTCCATCTGAGTAACTGCAACTCCTAACACCATTGACTTCCAAGAGGGTATCGGGACTTAAAGGGATATGGTTGAGGGTGAGAAACTCCAAAGTCGAATCACCGACCTGAAATTTACTAATTCTTACATAAAAAACCCTCAAATTAAACCATTGCGATGAAAATTTTGTATATGGCTGGAATGGAGAGTATCTAATTAGCTGAAGTCTGGGATCTGTCGTCTCGCCATTGCTTAGTTCTTCATAAGAGCCCTCCATTTTTCTCTTGGGCTTCAATCCAAACAGAACTTTTCTAACCAAAAAGACGAATGCAAGAGAGGAGGATCATTCGTCCAGGGTGTTGTCAAATACGTTTTAGAGACCTGTTTCAGAGCAAAAAAGAAAATGATGGATAGATCATTGCAGCCAAAACCAAGAAACCCAGATGGTTAGAGACTCGAGATTCATGAAATTACAGTACAACCAAAACCAATCCAATAAAGGGAGCCAGGCCAGATAATAAAGCTCAAAAAAAGGACCTAACTTTTAGGAACAGAAATCCTTGGAATAAGGAAACCTAAAGACAAAATCACAACAGAAAGAAAAAATCAACACTGGCAACGAAGTAAAAATGGAAACACAATAAAACTGCCAAACTAATTATCATTCTTGTAATTAAGATAATTAAAACCCGAATCAAATTTAGGTCACAGATCGGTTTTTCCAATATGGAAGATTGAGAAATCCAGTACAGCGAAGAAAAAACTAATTCACCTCACATATCCTCCAAGTATAAAAGACAAACGAAAAAAAACACGAAAAATTGAACTCATTTTATATTTCAGATGGACGAAACTGAGCTTCATGGATTCCGATACTGCTCGAAACAAAAGAGAAAAACATACCTCCTGGCGATTGATAATGGCATAAATCTCCAAATACAGACAAACAGCTCGTATAACAGAGTTTTTCCCTTGAAACGATACAGAAGCACCAAGAAATTAGGCGAACTCTCGGTAAAAAACTTAACCCAGAAAACTCCCGTCAGAAACATCAGTCATTAGAAAAAGAAAAAGTCCACGACCGAATTCTCGAGCGCAGTAACTCCCCAAATCGCTCTCAATATCCAAATTCAAAGCTCTTAAATCCCATTCTAGAAATCGCAGCCACCAAAACAATCAAAAGAGTCCATGTGGAACAAAATTCAGAATCCCCCGACTACGTAGTCAAGATCACTGTTGAGGTCAAAACGCAAAATGCTACAGTCGTCTGAAGGAGGCGATAGGAACAAATTTCTTCGTAAGAAAATCTGAAACCGAGTGGAAAATCCAAAGCAACTCCGCAGTAGAATGGAGTCGGTACGGCCGGCAAGCAGAAAAGTCCATTTCAGTTATTTATATCCCCACGGAAGAAATCTCAAAATCTAAACATTCTCACAATATCATCTTCGACCCTAACTTTTAGCATAATCTCAAAAAATACACTCTAACGTGGAACAAAATTCTTTTTAAGACTTCATTGCTACTACCATGCGACATGCCATAACATTTTCCTTAATTTGATAGAACAAGGACTAAAAACAAAGAGGTGTCTTAAATATGGAAGATAGCATTTATTCGATACCATAGTAGAAGAAAAACGATATCAAATAACGTAAAAGTGGAGCGTCGCCTAAACATTATCGGATCGGAGGCATGAGAATTCAGACGAGAAAAATGACGGGCCAACTCATTCGAGAGGGTGTGACAATGTCGGCTAAACTCGGAAAATAAGATAGAGTGAACTTATTTTTTAATATTAAAGGAAAAATGGGCTTTTAATCCACGTGATGTAATTTCCCCAATTTTGGGCTCTTTCTTCAGGCCCATTAGGCTGTCATTGAGGCCCATTATTCCTGGGCTTCCTTTCCTCTTACTCTGTCATCACTGTTCAAGAATTAGAATTATTTGGATAAGCAAACTAGGGTTCACCATGTTAGATTTAATCTTTATCGACCTAACATGTCTTTTCTTATGACAGTAGACAAGCATTTGGATCAAATCCAGAAATTCAAAATACCTCTAGTCATTGACGATAAATCGGGGACAGTTATTTTCCTTATGTAAAGAATCTCTTCTAAACCTTTCATTCTCATGAACGATAGTGTATATCCGAATCAATGAGAAAATAGGTTTATGGGACCTTCGACAAATGACCCCTCAAATATAAACTCTTTCCATCCAAGAATTTCTATTGACGAGGTGCAACATGGACGGTTGCCTTTAATGGTGTCTTTTGAAAAACCTGACCAAACCATATAGTAATTAACATAATTACTAACACAACATTCTTGATCCTTTCAGCTATTTGGTAAAAAACTGGATACTTAGTCGTTTACAAAAAAAAATTTACCACGACACATCCTTTTACAGTAAAATAAATCATGTTAATTTGATGTCACATTAAGTTAATTACGTGATACCAAACAACATACTAACGAACACTGAAATATTTTGAAAAATCCATGCATCGATTCCTTTTCTTGCTGAAAAACTATTATCTTAATCAAATGTCAACCCTAAAATTGATATTTATATGTGAAGGATAATATTAAATAAGATATTAATGTTTATATGTTAACTTTAACTCAATTATGCAAGCTTTTTAAGAACAATTAGTAATCAAATAAAGTCAAAAACTAAGCTTGTTTGTAACCTAGCATACACAATTATAGTTGCATTAGGTAAGAACATATGATAAAAATAAAAACAAGAAGCGTTAGATCAAGAAAATATGGATCAACAAGGCAAGTGTTTGTAGAAGTTTTGCCCCCACCATTACACATTACATGTGGGCAGTAAGATATTATGGATCAACAAGGCAAGCTTTGCTGATTGCATACAACAGGACAGGCTTCCATTAGTAAAGCCAATCTGCTGCGCAGCCTGAACTGAACATCACGCATTCCCTAGACCATCGTTTTGCACAGATCAGTGCACTCATTCCGGCCGAGCATCACCGCTGGCCTTCCTCCGTTCAGAACGAGCCAATCGTCATCTTGTTGATGTCCGATGCAACAGAAGCTTCGATCTGACTTAAAACCGAGCCGCTATCGCTGGCCGATTTCACGCTCATGGAATCACCATCTTCTTCAGCAGAGAATAAATTTTAGAAATAGAAAAAAAATTTATGTTTTTAAGATTAGTTGATTTTTTGGTATTTACAGTCTCCGTTTTGAAGCAGTTCTATTTGTTCAGATAATTTGTGTTGAAATTAAGATTTCTTCTGATATTTTCAACGAGTTGTGATATCATTTTTTGTTGGACTTCAAATATTTATAATTGGATATTCTTTCGTATTTTTGGAGTGATGGATTTACTGAAGTTTGATATCCCGTTATTAAATCGAAATATGAGATTTTTGTTATGACAGACGAAGATGCGAGATGTGCTCGCACATATGGATTTAAATGATGCATTGTTAAGGTTTGATAAAATGTTCACGTCTTGGAGTGAAAATAAGATAATTTATAAGGATAAAAAATCTCTATATTTGATACGTCAAACAGATTTTTGCAAGATGTTATGAACGAGAAAACTGTCGCTAAACTATGTTTAAAATTGGAGCAGTTATATATGAAGAAAATCCTAACAAATACATTGCATTTAAAGTAATGTTTATATTCTCATTAGTTGATGGAAGGTTGTTCGATTGAAGAACACTTCACCGCATTCAATGAATTAGTTTCAAATTTTGAGACTATGAGATACAAGTACATAAGTAGGATTTGAGATTGATTCTACTATGCTTGTTGTCTGCTTCATATAGTACTTTTAGATATACTATTTAGTATAATTGGGATACTTTAAATCTTGAAGAGGTTTATGGTTTTTTTGTTATCAAATGAGTAGATGAAACATATTATTGTTAGATCTGAGTCTCGAGGAGAAGAACTCGTCATTCGAAATAAAATAAGAGAGTTGAACAACAATGACAGTGATGATATTCAGTGTGTGAAGGGCAAATTAAAGTCAAAGAACCATGATAAAACCTAACTTTCTGTAAGAAGAAGAAACACATTAAATCTGAGTACTAAAAACTGTAGAATGATAAGAGAGCTGCTGCGAAGAGAAGGCAACCGATGACATCCGGTGAAGTTATTGTCGCATAAGAAAAAGAATATGGTAATGAAGATTTTCTAGTTGCACCAGAAAATAATTCAAAGTCAAACAAAGATTGGATTTGAATACAGTTTATTCGTTTCATATGTGTCACAATTGAAATTGGTTTTAGACATATAAGACTGTTTCATAAGATATTGTGTTAATGAGTAATAATACACCTTGTAAGGTAGTTGTTATTAGTACCATTAGAATCAGAATGAATTGTGATGACACTGAGTAATGTACGACATATTCTCGAGTTGAAGAAGAATATGATATTGTTGAGTATTCTTGATTCGAAAAATTACAAGTACAACACTGTAGGTGGAGTTGTGAAGATTAGTAGATGTGCTCTTGTCATATTAATGAGACACAAAATGTTTGCAAATTTGTATATATTGTAGGGTTCTACAGTAATGGATAATAAGACTGTTATGTTTGTTAACTCACATTCAAGATGATTGTTTTATAAGAATCAGAAATAGTCAAGTTTTCAGATGAAATTCAAGTTGAGATCTAGCTTTACATCAGAGTAGCTATGTTGACTTAGAACAAATGTTCGAGGTGAGATCATCACCACATCATCACTAATTTTAGTTTTACGTCATAATGCTATCACAAAAGACACAATCAAGTGAAAGTGAAAGTTAAAGCTCCACGATGATATGATGAAACTAGTTCAATTAGTGACGCGTTGAATATGTTTGAGTGTATAAATTCGAGCGAGGAATATTCAACATGTTCATAAGCACTACTTAAAATTGATCAGTATTAGATGTTACTTTTAATGAACTTTGTAGAAGATGAGGTTATTATTTCATTAGAGTTTTGCAGGTTCGTCTCATTGCATCATAATTTCTTTAAAGATGAAGATTGTCAGAATTCAGTGTTCTGGATTTGCTTTGAGTCAGACCGAGAAGTTTGTATTGAATATCTCATGTGGAATTCATATAAAGGTGGAGATTGTTAGAGTTCGGTATGACTCAAGTTCTAGTTGGGTTAGATCAGGACCATATTTAATATTAGAGTGTATATTTCTTTATATTTTGATGTTTGAGTCGCAAAACTATCTGCGCAATTATCTTAATCATAGTAAATTTATACTCTGTCAGTGTTTTTTCTGAAATAATTTTCATGTAAATTTCAATATCTTTATTTTCTGCTTATTTTATTTTTACTTTTAACTTTTGATTTCTACCCTAATCAAATGAAAATGGTAGAGGGAAGAAGGTACGGATACTGAGTGGATCTACCCACCACAGTCCACGGTCCTGCGTTCACACACAAGAGAGCTTGAAATAAGGAGGCAGTGAAGATTTATTTTCCCAATCATGGGTCAATATCAGTTCATCAGAAAACACGTCACCGTTCACCAATAAAGCTCTTTCACAGAACAAGGGAAGGAAGTGGTCAGATCAGACTGCTTGAAACTTCTCAGACTGCTTGAAACTTCTGAAAGTGTCATCTGACTTTGTGTACAAAAACTCACCAAACACATACCCTTTTGCTGAAAACACCGTTTGCTCGATCCAAGTTTTACCCTTTCGCCGTCACCACCATCTCTCTGGCTGCTTCAGTGGAAAAAGGGTTATTATATCAGAGCCCATTTCATTTCCCTTGTTTAGTTATCCGCTCATCTCAGTTCGTGCTCAAACAGATTACTTGGCAAGGAAATGGAAAAATATTTTAGTAGCTGCTGAGCTTTTTTGAGAATATTTATATATACTCTCCATTTGAAGAGAGAGAGAGAGAGAGAGAGAGAGAGAGAGAGAGAGAGGGGTCGCAGTGGTTCATAGGGTTATAGAGGTTATCATATGTAGCGCTCATTTATTAACGATATGATTTGGGTAGCTCGCTGTGGGTTTTTTTAAATTTCGAGTATATTAGGTTAGTTGGACTTGTGGTCATCTAAGGAACAATTTATGGATTCAGAAGACGATGAAACAATCAAAAGTATTGATTTTTGGGTGAGCTGATCTTCTGCCTTTCTCAATTGTATTATTGGGTTTTAATTTTGATGCCAAAGATTTGATGGGTAAGAAGCCTAGAAAGACGAAGGAGCTTTCAGTAGCCATAGCCGAAGCTTCATCGAAGGAAGAAGAAGAACAACAACAGTCACAGTCTCTGCCTCAGACTCCTAGAAAGAGAGGAAGACCTCGCAAGGTTGTTGAAAAGAAAGAACAGCTCGGTGAAGAAGAAGAAGAAGAAGCAGAAGATATAGACCATGGAGTTGCAGATGAAGATTCAAAAAGTCAGTCGAAAAGTGTTAAAACCGGAGAACCAGAAGAGCAGCAATCCAGTGATAGAGGAGAAAAAATACAAATTCCTAACGTAAAAGAAGAAGGATCATCAGCATCAGTGGGAGGAGAGAGAAAGGAAGAAAGGAGAGATTCATTCAAACAGCCATCAAGAAGCAGAGCTAGGCGAAAAAGCAAACCCAGAAAAAGTAGCTAAAGCATGAACAATTTGGCAACCAGGAAAAGAGGGAAGATCAAAAAGTTGATCCTTCTGAATCTACGAAATCTTTAGCTGTTGGGTTTTCATCATATTAATCAAAAAGTAAATGGGTTTTAATTTTTGGCTCTGATTGCATATTCTCCACTCTAGTTTTCTCAGCCACCATCTTCCTTATCGTTTATCCATTATGGCCTACACTTAAGCCATATCTTGGGAAGTCAGTAAGGTGTTTAAATCCATTTATAACTAGAATATAGCTAATAATAGATATTTATGAATTATGATCAAACTTCTGGGGAGGCAGCAGCTATTATGGGAGACTAATTTACCCATTTGGAATGACTTTGTATGCATACGACTCGTGACTGTTTGAAGTTCAATAAGTGTAGAGATTGGGGTCTGCAACTAACTTAAGAAATTGTGTGGATGGAATATGATGGGAAGGTGAGAGAGGATAGAGATGAGGAGGAGAGTGGGGTAAGAAAAAGTGGTGGAAGTGGACCCTAGGGAAGATTATTTTGAAAGTAGCAGAAGCAGGAGGGAGAGAGAGAGAAAGAGAGAGAGAGAGAGAGAGAGTAGCTGAGTTGGTGGTGCAGTTGCCAGTGTTGGGCTGGGAGACAGATCAGAGAAGCCAACTCATTAGGTTGTTTGAGGTCCACCCTCAGGAATGAAAACGGGTGAAAAGATTAAAACCCCTAGTAAGTCTCAACAATCAATTCTGAATTCTTGAAATATTCAAAATTTGGGTATATTTAATTGCTTAAGGGTCACCATTAGTCACCTTTTCTGTCAATGATTTCATCGTTTTGGTCATTTTATACTGTGTAATCAGAGAATTCAGAGAAGCTGAGGAATATTTCATATAAATTAGAATTATCTTCACAGAGGGAATCTATGTATGGATGAGAGAGAGGAGTGGGGTTGTGGGTTACACTACACAGTATTATTAAAGGAGATGAATGGGTGCAAATAAGGGGCACAGGTTAAGAATCCTTTTACTTAATTATCAACTTGTCTTCCGCTACGACTATTTAATTGAGACAGGGGGAGAGTTGAGTGAAAGGTCAACTATTTCTGTTGACTTTGAGTTCATATATTTAAGATCCCTCAATTTAAAATTCCAAAATAATTACTTTATTTGATTGAAATTCGATCATTCAACGTCCTCAAAAAGCATACTAATGAGAGATCGTGTCAGATTACTCAAAAAGCAGTCAAGTTTCGTGTGCCTTCTATCACATATTACATCCCTTGAGAGTGAGATCCATAAAAAATAAGAAAGATCGTTCTAAATCAATTTAAAAAACAAACATGATGAACGAATTTTGACTATTTATCTATAAAGAGATAAGAACCAAAAGTATCAAAGTGATGAAAGATCGAAACGTTTGATCCGTTATCTATAAAGAGTTAAGAACCAAGGATTTGTAGACCCAACATGTGTAGAAGTACTATATTCTATCTTCAACAAGAAGAATGAGTACCTTAAAATCCAACTAGCGGCTCGATTGAACCGGAAAAACATTGGAACCTTCAATAACTTATCAGCTAAGATTCATAAGAACCACAGTTGAAGCTCTCTGAAATATGTTATCAGCTTTCTACTAGAATGCAAGTTCTCTCCTCTTGTTTTTTTTTTTGCTACCTAATTATTCTACATTTTGAAAATTTACCTTCTACGACAAACTCTGATTTAGAGCAGGACAATGCCTTTTTTATACACGCCTGATAAGCAAAACTGTTTTTATACCAATTTGTTGTAAAACAAACAAAAATATCTCAATCTAATTCCCAATCTCTGACCTCAAAAGCTATCAATTTGATTTATGATGCCGCTCCTTCCTATATCGAGACTGATCTGGATCGAATCCGCCCTCTGCTGCTCCATAAACGGCCCATGATGGGGTAGGAGCCATGTAATCCTTGCTGTCAAAAGGTTTTCCAGAAACAACCTGAAATCTCAAAGAGCATTAAAATAAGATGAAACACAAAGAAATATTATCTATTTGTTAATATATCTTAAAAAAAAAGAGTTGTAATAAGCTACTAACCAAGTCATGGAACTTCTCATAGTCTATCCATGTGAACCACTGATCCTTAACCTTAAATTTGGTAGTTTTGGCCAAAAGAACACAACATGAGTGGACATGCTCGCATGCAACTTCATATTCCCCATTACTTCTCACAGCCAAAGCCTCAGAAAACGCCTTCACGTCCGCATGCCATGGAACGTTTTCCATGGTTAACTTCGACGTAGCAGAGCTAAGGAAATGATTAACTTGTTAGTTCAGCTTTCAGACATACGAATAATTTTCATTGCTTTCGAACCATCAAATGGCAGGAAAAAAAAAACCCTCACTTTCCACAATATGTAACACCCTTAATCTCAACAAAATCGGGTTGGCCAATAGTGAAAAGGTTTGAATATGCATCCAAATCTTCAGTATTCCACCCTTTCACTAGTGTGAGTCGATAAACTGTCCGCTGCTGTTTGTCTTTCAGAGCTTTCAAGGAATCCTAGTATAGAAATATTATCATCAAATGGTGTTTTGAAAATAAATCATAAATTTATATTAGAAGTCTATAAATATTTGACAAAACAAAAATAATGATACCGTCGAATAATCAAGGGTAAATAAAGCGAAATAAGCATAGCAGGCAAGAAAAAACATAGGAGACATAAATTCATTGACTGAAACTGGTATGTCCACGCCACACATCAGGTTACCTCATGACTATTGTCTTAACTTTGTGTCACTTCTATTTATAAATCAACCTCTTCCATTTCTCCAAAAGATTCTCCAATTTTCTTCAACCACACTCAGATTACCAATTTTTACCTTAACACCTATGCCCAAATCTATACTTACCTAAATAGAACTGTTCAAGTCAATTGTGCTAACCTACATTGAGCAGGAGTTAGTGGGGCAAGATACTTACAATGAATCGCTCCCAGAAGTCCCCAAAAAGTGGCCTATCAATTGCCTTGAGGCTCTCCTTTGTTGCAGCGTCAACACTTACATACAACTGCATGTTTCCAAACAATTATACTCAGGATTATCAAAACTATAGATCTGGAAAAAAAAAAAAAGGCATTCTAGTTCTAAATAAAAAATTTTAGTCTGAAAAGCCACTTGGGAGCACAAAAACCTGGGTAACAGGCTTCAACGAGTTTATCTTGTCCGGAAATTGAGCATTTGTTACTAGAAAGGTTGATATCCGTCTTTGGTGTAGTTCATCTACAAGCGTGTTGATCTCAGGATACATAATAGGTTCACCAACCAGTGATAATGCACAGTGCCTGGGAGAGAGCCCTTCCGTCAATCTCTCCAATGTAACACCTGCTGAATCGATCTTTTAAATACAAATGTTTTTTTTTTTTTTTAATTTCTAAACGAAATCGATCAATTTCTTATTCTACCATGTTCAACTCTATGTACTCTTCTATCCATAGAGAACACTAAATGTACAGAAATGTCCATAACAAAGTTTCTGTTATTTAAATTCACAATTATTCTAGAAGAAATGTTTTATTATGGTGTTAATGAATCTTTACAGCTTCATTTGGTTTATTTTTCTATCAATTATTTGGATATACTAAAAAAATGTATGATATAATAAGGTCAACAAAATATTTACTAATAATTGGGTAAGTTCTTCTATTTCGGTTCAGGGTTTCTCTTGCCTATACATTTCATCTGAGGGAAAGATTCAACTTGAAGAAATAGTAAATGGTCTTCCTTAGAAAGGATAGATAATTAGATAGATCATGACGTGTTGTAGCGAAACTGTTTGCAAAAAAAAATTAAAATATATTCGCAAATTTTCAAACTAAGTAATTCTTACACAAGATCTTAAATCAAATCCCTTAAGATCAAGATCAGATCCCTAAGATGAAGGAATTGCTCAAGAAGAATTCTCTATTCGACAAATGATTACATACTATCCTACAAATATCTTACTAATTTCTACTCCACTATGCGCGCGCGCACACACACACACATAATTGCATATATATATACACATGAAAAAACAGAATCATAAACATTTATCATTGCTTTGAAACAATCAAACTAAATAAATAGCATCTAAACTAACTAATTTAGATTTATAATTCTAAAATATAATTGATATGACAAATAAACTTAACAAAAAATGCATTTGCCAGCAAGTTAATGCAGTATGTTTGTCTTCTTTACCTCTTCCAATTTCATCACCATTATATTGTTAGCTTAATAGGAATTAAGTTTAATTGTTGATGATGAGCATAATTAATTCTAAATTGATTAAAAATTATTTTGATGATGTGCATACTTAGTTAAATATATCTAAATTTAATAATGATTATTATTACTTGGATTATCTTGATTATGAATTATGTATCTTTCCTTTTATTAGAAATACATTTGAAAGTGTATATTTGGATGTATTGACGTGTTTCTTTAAGTCCTTGCAGGTGTTAAAGTTTCTAGGAGTTACACAATTTGAATCAAGGTAAAGATAAAAGCGATAGTGCCTAAGCTGAGGGGTCGTTTAGAAAAATTCCAGAGAGCAACGAATTTTTGAAGATCTGCTGAAGAGGTGGACCAGGCCTTGCATAGGTCAACAAATGAAGTTGACCATTCAAAATCGAGGTCATCCTAAAATTTTTTCGAGAGCATCTAATTTCTGAAAATGTTGAAGAAGTCATAAAAAATAATGGAGATGTCCACCTGGGAGTATATGTGGTTGACTTGAGCGGTTGACCAGTGGATAACAGTGGTAGACTAGGGCAATAGACTAGAAGATACCAGTGGTAGACCGTATTCAAAAGTCTGATCGTTTTACAAGCAAAGAGGTCGACCTAAAAATACCGATGGTCAACCTAAGTCAGTTCAAGAATCACACAACAGCCATAAAGAGGTCGATCGATGAATATAGCAGGTCGACCAAAGCTCCAAGACTTCGAAGATACAACAAAGTGTTGTTGACTTCATTTGCAATTTTTATCCTTCATTCGTGAACCCAAAATCTAACATCTCTTATTCCTAAACATGAGATTATATCTCTTGAGAGAGCTAGACTATTGTACTAAATATTTTTCCACCTACTCATTTATTTTGAAAATGAAAAGGGTAACGCATTTGAATAATTGAAAACCGTTCAATTTAAACCCACAAGTTCAATCAAGAGAAAAGTACGCCCTGGAACAATTGTTAGGTTTAATTGATACCCAGAAACTCAATCACTTGCAACCAAAAAGGTTATTGGTCAAGAAATCTTCAAGGAAAAGTATTGAAGAAGTACGGACGTAGACAATTTGCTCGAACCGCATTGACAAAATTGTTAGCACTTTCTTACCCTTCTCTCTTTACTATATTGTTTTTACTTATATATTTAATTTAATTTATTTAATCAAGAGAGATAAAATATATTGAGAAACAAAAAACAACGTCACACCAAAACATTGTTAATCGTAAATCAGCCCCCTTACATATATCTCTTCCAATTTCATCCCCATTATTCCACTATGTTTGATTTATTTTAAAATTGATCAAGAAAATCACGTGAACTATAGGTAAGTGATGGAAATTAAGAAAAAAAGCCTGCATTTATTTTGGGTGTCACGCACATGTCAGTTGCGTGTCCATGTCCAATACTGAAACATTACTTTGTTTACAATGTGATGTGCAATGAAACGCAAAAGAAGAGTGATGAGGACATCTTTTGATTTAATCATGTTATTCCCCATGCAACATTTAATTTTGTTATTTTCCATGCGTCATTTATTTTGGTCAAAATTAGCTCTTCGTCTTCTAGGATTTTCTTGTTATTCTAAATTGTTTTCCTATTTAAATCAAGTATTGTAACCTAGAAGGGGAATGATGATGATTATTATTATTGAATGAAATGGTTTCCTAAAACTCTATTTTCCAATCTCCTATTCTCTCTCGAGTTTCTCCTCTCCTTTTCTCTTCTTCTTGGTTATAACTATTCTTCTCTTTCTTCTCTTCTTTCTCCTCTTTTGGCTATATCTCTTATTCTATTTCTGCTGCTGCATCAAATTGGTATCAGAGCCAATTTTTATTGTTTTCTCAAACAATAAAATTAAAATTTTGGTTCCCTTCTACGATTTCACTGTTCATCGACGTGTTGTACTGTTCATCAGTACTGTTTAATTGTTCATTAGTACTGATTGGTACTATTTGTTACTATTCATCGCACTGTTCGGGTACTGTTCATTGTACTGTTCATGTTACTGTTCATCGCACTGTTCATCCTTGTTCATCGGGTTTAAACCTTGGTTTCTATCCGGCGTATGTTTCCAGCTTTTCCAACTGTTCATTTCATCGCTCGATTACTGTTCACCACTTCGGCACTGTTCATCACTCTTCATATGGCGTTCGATGACCTCGCTGGGCTGTCCAATTCCGATGAAGAGAAGTATGGATTTCAGCGATCCATTTTGAAAGTGGAAGAAGTTGATAGCTATGTGGAAGATGTACTCGTGAATGGCAAAAAAGCTCATGAAACGGAGAAGTTTATAAATGATTCTTATGTTTTTGTGTGCGCTCATGGTCTTCGAAATAAGAAATGTGATATTTGTGGACTTGTTCTTATTCACAGGTTCAAGGAGGAAAAAAAGTAATTCTATTTAAGCTTTGAAGATGTTCCCAATAAGATTGATCAGCTTGCTATTTTGTGGTCCTGTCAACTTGGCTGAAAGATTCTTCTACCCCCGGAGAATTGATGAGGACATCTTTTGATTTAGTCATGTTATTTCCCATGCAACATTTAGTTTTGTTATTTCCCATACGTCATTTATTTTGGTCAAAATTAGCTCTTCGTCTTCTAGGATTTGCTTGTTATTCTTTCCTATTTAAATCAAGTATTGTAACCTAGAAGGAGAATGATGATGATAATTATTGAATGAAATGGTTTCCTAAAACCCTATTTTCCAATCTCCTATTCTCTCGCGAGTTTCTCCTCCCATTTTCTCTTCTTCTTGGCTATAACTATTCCTCTCTTTCTCTTCTTTCTCCTCTTTTGGCTATATCTCTTATTCTATTTCCGTTACTGCATCAAAGAGAACAACTACTAAGAATATTCAACCCAAGTCTGAGTCTGGAAAATCAAGAGACTCGCTACTCTTTCCTAATCTTTTCCTTTGTTGAGAATCAATATTGTAATGACCCTCCTTATCCCTGCAAAACATACATATCTCTCTGGTCCCCACTAGATCCTTAGCCTACACCAAACACCTCCACATTACAGCAACCAATTAGCCTACACCAAACACCTCCCCATTACAGGAGCCAAAACTCTTGCCACTAACTAATTCAGCCCCCTCAGCCAACCCAAAATCCTAAAGTCCTTTCATTAATGTGCATTAATTTATATTTTTTTTCTCTATGTATATATGCATTAATGTGTGGGGAAAATGAGTGATGATTCCAGAATGCGCCCGAATCTATCGGTAGAAGGGGAGTGTTTGTTATCTGTCGGACAGATGCATTATGCGGCAGAAGTGGAGTAGTTGGAACCTCCGGAAGGGATGGTCGACGATGGTGTATCCAAATTTCTATCGGATGATGTCTTCGGTAAAGGCATCGAGAAGATGTAGCTTATTTCAGATCGATAGCTATAGACCTATTTCTATCGGAGA
>CM039506.1:3797007-4003672 GCA_022432975.1 Begonia masoniana
CTCATCAGAAGTGGTTGTCCAAGCTCTTGGGGTATACTTTCAAGATCGAGTTTTGACCGGGAGTGGGGAATCCCGCGGCTGACGCACTGTCACGCAAGGACGAACCGGGGTTGTCTGCCCTTTCCGCACCCGTGGTGTTGGACCGCAACTTATTGCTGCGTGAGAATTATGAATCCAATGAATTAAAAGAGATTCGGGCAGCTGTTAAACGACAGGACCCTAGATTTGCTGAATATTCTATTATGGACACCCACCTACTATTTAACGGTCGGTTGGTATTGCCTCGGACTTCTCCACTTATTCCGCGATTACTTCAAGAATTTCATGGCAGCGTCATAGGAGGACACGCAGGTGTACTACGAACCTACAAACGTATCGCCACCGAGTTATACTGGGTGGGTTTGAAGCGGGATGTTGAGGAATTTATACGACGATGTGATATATGTCAGCGCAACAAGTATTTGGCGATGGCTCCAAGTGGGCTGTTACAGCCGTTGCAATTGCCCGAGCAAGTTTGGTCAGAAATTTCTATGGATTTCATTGAAGGTCTTCCAAAATCAGAGGGGTATTCTGTCATTTTTGTGGTGGTTGATCGGTTGAGCAAATATGCTCATTTTATTCCTTTGCGTCATTCGTACACATCTGTATCAGTCGCTGGGGTTTTCATACGCGAAGTGGTGCGCTTACATGGGGTACCAGAGTCTATCGTTTCGGATAGGGACAAGGTATTCCTCAGTCATTTTTGGAAGGAGCTATTTCGTGTGCAAGGCACGTCACTTCGGCGGAGCACGGCATTTCACCCGCAAACAGATGGGCAAACCGAAGTGGTAAACCGAACAGTCGAGACATATCTCCGTTGTTTTGCATCGGAAAATCCGCGTAAGTGGGCAACTTGGTTAGCGTGGACGGAGTATTCTTATAATACCTCTTATCACTCAGCGGGCCACGTCACACCTTTCAAGATCCTCTATGGGCGTGACCCACCACCCATCATCCATTATGGCCCATTTGTGGTTTTAGAAAAGATCGGTGTTGTGGCTTATAAACTACAATTACCTCCGTCTGCAGCCATTCATCCGGTTTTTCATGTCTCTCAATTGCGAAAGGCTATCGGGGACAACGACAGTTCTCCTACTCTGCCAGTTTCATTGACCGAGGATCTCACTATCCGTATGACACCATCCGAATTGGAGGACGTCCGCATTGGGCCTGATGGGCGCAAAGAAGTTCGCGTGACATGGACTGGACTGCCAGGGTACGAAGCTACGTGGGAGTCCTATGATCTGCTACGCCAACAGTTTCCAGATTTCAACCTTGAGGACAAGGTTGTTCGTTGGGGGGGAAGTAATGATATACCCCTACAAACATATGTGAGGCGTCGACATCAGCCAAGAAAATGAATTCGTTAATTAGTAATTTAATAAGTTATTGTTTTTTCTATTATGTTTGATTAGTTTCCTAATTGGATTAGGAGTTGGTTTTCTAAATTGGATTAGGAGTTAGTTTCCCAATTGGATTAGGAGTCTGTTTCCCAATTGGATTAGGAGTCTGTTTAGGGTCTATTTAAATACCTTTGTAATCTCCTTTGGGGAAGGCAGAGAATTAATTAATTAGTTTTTTTAGTTTATTTCTAATTTCCTAGCATTAGTCGGGAGAGAGTTGCGCTCTACAATTTGCAGCAAAAACAGGGTCCTATCAGTAACTCATCTAAATAGTCATTTGTTGGAGCGAATACAACTCTTTTTAGCATAAATTCTACTATACTGTGATATGTTGTAATATTTGGATATGATCACGAGACCACTTTTTCATATTTCCCAAATTATATCATGTTTATTCCAAAAATATTGTTGAGAGAAATTTTTGTAATAAAGAGTGTGGACAAAAGGATCAGATGTATTGACACGAAAATATTCTATAAACATAGCATTTGAAAAACATTCATCACAAATGATAAATGCAGAGAATTGAATTTTTTGAATGTAATAACTTGTTGATGCGGCAATTGAAGTTGGAGTTTTTGTACCGCTATTATTTCATTAGACAAAAATGCATAAATTCACTACATAGCCTTTGACAGTGACATCCAACATGCAATTTGATATTGTTGTATTTCATCAATTGAACGTGACATATTCTAACTCTCAACATTGAAGGCATTCAACGTAGCATATACTTCATTACTTCAATTGTCGAACATATTTCAACATTAACATGACAATTTAAGTCCCTAATAGATAAGAGTTATAAGGTATTACACATCAATTGTCCAGAGTTTGTACCTCTCACCAATACAACACGATTGTCGTTCATAAACGATAATTTAGATGAGAATTGTGATCATGAGTTATCTCATTTAAAAAATAATTTTGTTAGTAATTCTATCTTCTATCTTGCCATTTTTTCTCATAAACATGTTGAGACTATTCAACTAATCGCAAGAACCATGAATCATGTGGTAACCATTGAATCATATAATGAAGCGAACATAATTTTATCCGACAATTCAGCACAGACAATTGTACCAAAAGATTCTAAAACTAAAAGGTTGTAATTTTATTTTAACATAAGTAGAAATTTTACATGCAGAAGACCTCTGTTATGAAATTCAACGACATAGACATTAGTTGCAACTGGACCAAATATTTATTCTTTAAACAATTTTAGCTATAGCTTTACACATGACTTTCACTCCTGCAGTCCAACTGTGGCTCTAATATTATTGGTATGTTTAGAGACCATTTATAGAATTAGTAAAAGGAAAATCATAATTTTTTTTCCCACTACAATAACATGGAACTTACCTTCAAATGATATATATATATTATTATAGTAAATAATAATATTTAACACGAAACTAAAGAAAATGCATTGCAAGTTCTATAATGTCAGCAATAAAAACGCATATGAAAATATATTAAGAACATATTTAATATATAATAATATAATATAATGTATCATTTGTTGGGAGAAATAACACTATACCACAACTCTTGTTATTTTAAGATTACCAAAAGTATATACAAAGTCAAGATAGTCACTCGCATCAAGAGGTGGTTGATAAGTGTGTATTTTACACACTTAATTGTACTCGTTTATTCTTGATTCGATAACTTTTTCCCAACCATTCGGCTATTTTAATTGTTTTAATCTCAACCGTTGATCGATCAGCTATTTTAAATGTCTTAATCTAGACCGTCGATCAATCGAAAAACATGAGATTAGATTAAAAGAGGCAAAAATAGGAGAGAGAAAACATTTAGACAAGAGAGCGAGATTGAGAGGAGCACTAGAGAGACGGAGACCGGAACGAAGCGAGAGCAAGGGAGAAAGGAGATTTCGGATTGACAACCCTAGTTTTTCTTTCTCTTCTTCTTCTGAACTATGAACATCTTTATTATTCTTATTGTTTCTCTTTATTCTAGCATGAACTAATTTTCTTTTCTAGTGATACGATGTAGCCGAATTATGAATATTTAGTATTTTCTTTAATTCAAGTTGTTGATTTTCTGTTTTGATATTGTGTTAAATAATTTATTCTGTTCTTAATTCTTGCGATTGTCTGATCACCAAAAGCATGTTCATAGGATTATTTTAAGATACGAGAGTTGCAAAATAATCGTGCACTGAATAATTTACCATGAAAAGGATGTTAGACTAGAGATAGCTAATGCGTTTATGTAGTATTTTTAATTTCTCGTTCTTAACGTATTTGTTGTGCAAGATAGTTCGCAAGTGTACGAGTCGCAACAAATAATACAGTGATAGATAGAGTGTCGAACCCACGAGGACTTGTTAAATAATAATCGAAATAATTAATCTTAATTCTAAATTGAACACACGTTTTATGATTTCAAGAATTGAAATTAAAATAAACAACTAAAATAATTAAAATAAACTAATGTAAAATATCAAAGCAGATAAAATGATATTAAATCTAATTAATAAAAGCCTAGGTAATACGATTTCACTAAGACAACAGTTATTTCAGTCCTTCGTAATTATATTCATAAATATTCTTCCTATGTTGATGATCGATTTCGCTAAATTCTAATACAATCTCTCTCGAGCATTGCATAGGTTATCTGATTAATGGATTATCACTTCTCAGTTTATAATCCTGCATTAATCAAATACAAATAAATCAAGAAATCTAATGATCACATCAATACCATAACTATCTCTAGCCTACGCATATTTATGACATTAATTTCAGTGCTCGGGTGTTTATCACCTCTCAATCTCAAAACACCCCAAAAATCAAGTAAAGATTGGCCAGAAATTTACAGGTTTTAAGAACAGAAATTAAATGTGCCAACAAAATTGGAAAAAGTATCTATAAATTATAATTAAACGAAGAACAGAAAATAAATATCGTCTGACTACATTGTAGCCATAAAATAAAAACTTAGTTCATGCTAAAAGAGAAGAAAACACAAATAATAATGATGTTCACGATGTTCATAAGTAAAAATCAAAGGAAAAGATAAAAACTATGCTGATGTCTCTGTTGATGAAAATTCTCCTCTTCAATGAAAATTCTCCACTCTGCCTTCTGCTTGCCAAAAAATCGCCGAATGCCTCTGCTTCCTCTCTGCTTTAGGTTTAATTCCTTCTCTTCAGCCGATCAATGGTTGGGATAAAATCTTTCTTCAGATTAATGGTTGAGATTAGACAATTTAAACTTTCCAAATTTGTAGCCGATCGATCGCAGGAATTGGCCGATCGATCGCCTCTTATTCTGTCTTCATAACCCGTTCTTTCTTTAGCCGATCGATCGCAGGAATTGTGGCGATCGATAGGTGCCTTCTCTGTCTTGTGCATAATTTGTCTCAACAATTCTTCTCTTCAGCCGATCAATCGCCTGAAATGTGGCGATCGATTGGCTACTTCTCTGCTTCTTTTCTGTCGATTCTTTAGTTGCTTTTCAGCCGATCGATCGCCTAATGAAAGCTGATCGATCGCCACTTTCTCTGCTCTCTCCAACTTCACTGTTTCTTCTTTTCTTCTTCTTCTTCTCTTCAACTCCGTATTGTTTCTTCTTTTTTTCTTCTTCTTCTTATTTTAGATAAATTGTCTGCATACTTACACAAAATACATCAAATTCCTTCAAACACTTGAGAAAAACTTATCAACTCAAGTATAAAAAGTATAAATAAGTATATAAAATACACACTTATCAGTATTCAATTAATTCTCAGAATTAGAGACCGAGAGGTAATAATTCGTTAGTTGAATAAGTTTGTCATTACTCGAGAGAGATTGATAAATATTTTTGTAAAATTGCCATCAACACATAGAAATAGAAAATAATGATTTGAATTAGAAATACTAAATATAATTAATTTAGGTGAAATCGAAAACCCTAGAGCTTTCTCATTATATTCTCAAACTCATTTAATTTCTGCAATTTACTTAAATTATTTTGTTGTGTTTTATTAAATCCAAAATCACCAAAGTTCTATATTCATTATAAATTGAGATTAATTTTGTTTGATAATTAGTGAAACTAGTTCTCGTGGATTCGACTTGTATTTATACACTTTATTACTTTTGCGATACGTTCACTTGCGTAGGATTTTTCGCAACAGTTGTACACTTAAAACTTTATCTTCAACATAGATCTTTATCTCAAGAACAACAAAGGAGAAGCATGAATGTATTGCACATATTTAGTTAGAAGTAGAGAGATTATTTTTGGGTACGAAGGTCAAGATAAACATTTAAATTCACATAGAATAAAATCTTTATCTAAACTAGTAGGTACGGGTGGGAGGACATATGTTCCAAGAATGAAATCATGGTAAATAACAGGATAACTATAACTTCCATCGTGCAATGGTAAAGATGCACTATAGCACATGGAAGAACCACCAACAAAGTTAGACGATGGAGAGACTATAATGTGTTTGTAGGGAGGTTCAATTAAAAAACTTCAAATAGGGAGTGAAAAGTACGATTTCACATAGTCAGCAGAGAAAGTAATGTGGATAATGTCAAAACTGAAGGCAGACATGACAGTGTCACATGAGGTGGACATACCATAGTTAGGGAACTGTGCAGTGAGAGGCTCCAGGTCGATGTGGTAGAAGTATCTGAAGACTGTGAATTATTAGATGAGACATAAAGTCTGACTTCTTACTATTAGAAGAAATGTATAAAGGTTCAATGAAGCGAAAACCTAACGCAAAAGAAGAGTAAGAATAAAAGACATGCAACACTAAAAATATAAATGACTAACATGAGAAGAAAATGTGGTGAAGAAAAATCATGGCAATGCAAAAACTCATACAAACATACCGTATTCAAAAATCTGAGAGAAAGCAATGTCTGATACGACAACATTTTTAATGAAATTTAGATACATATCAACTGATAAATACATACATGCATCCATCCATCATTCCATACATATATAGTAGAAGTTAGGTGGAAGATATTTGTTACACAACATACGACAACCATTTGCATTTGTAAACTACTTGGCAAGAGTAACGAGAAAGTGGTAAGGGAATACAAGTACAATAGACGTGCTGCGTAAAAAGTTGTTCATGCAAAAAAAAATCTAGATCTTATACATGGAGTGTAACACCCGGGATTTTCCTCTAATGTACGTAGCCTTAGATTAGGTTGAGTTTAACGTTAATCCTAAGGTTATGCTAAGTAGAAGAGTTAGAATGTGAAAGTTGGTGAGAAAAGACTAGATTTGGAGTAGTTAGGGTTATTAGTGGTTGAAATAAATGGAAAGGAGATTGGTTGAAGAAAAGTGGAAGAAGAAGAAGGCTTCCACGTTGGTTTAGAGAAAAGAAAAAGGGAGGGGGTTGCTTTTGTAAATTGTTAAGTTTTGTGGTAGAAATTGGAAAAGAGAAGAAATGAGTTTTTAAATTGTGTTAGGTGTGTGGTGAAAAAGACAAAATTGTCTTCTTCTCCCCTTTTCTCTCCACGAAAATTTCAGCTTCTTTGGAGGGTTTATCCACTTTCTTCCCATCAAGTTTAGCAAGGATTGAGGTTAGTTCTTTAATAGGTTTTGTTATAAATGCATTGTAGTGAAGATTTGTGATGTTTTTAGAGGAGTTTGTTGGGTTTTTGGAAGAGTTTGGAAACCCTAAAATGAAGGTCCGAAAATTCCCTTTCTTGGTTGTGTTTTCTTGCTAATTTGGTGGTTTATAGTTAAGATATGATGATTTAGGGTGATTAGATAGAATGATTATGAGTTTGGTTGATTTTAGTTGAAAACTGGTTTTTGGAACAATGAAAACCGATTCTGTTTAGGTGCAGAATCTGCTCAGCCATGTTGTTTGGTTGGTAAAATGAATTGATTCAGTGGATAGTAGATATGTAGAGGTTTACGAAATGGGTAGGATCGTTCAAATCCGATGAAAAACGAGTAAGTTATGACCAATTGAAGTTTGGACCATAGGAAAAAAGGGAAATTCGAGATTTAGGGTTTTATACTTTAGAGTTGGTTTAAATTGTTGTTAGATTTAGTTTACGTATTCCTTAGAAGTCTTGGAGGTTTACTAAGTTAATTTCCTATAATTGTTAGGTTGACGATTGAGCATTTAGCATAGCCGAAGCAAACGAATACGTGTAGAGGAACCAGGTAAGTAGTGGAGTGAGTGTCTTTTGCCTTCGGGCCTACACCATAGAACGGTAGGGTTGATTGTTTGGTTGTTTGTTTTGTTTTGTGTTTGAGCATTTTATTGGCATGCATCATGGTTTTGAACTACAAAAAATAAGAGTTTTTAGCATGGTTTTGAAATGTGAGCATGAAACGTAAAAAGATAAGAAGACCTGCAACTTGGTTTCGAGTAGAGCTGCCTCATCGGGAATTAGTGCTTGGGTGTAGCATCCCATAAGGGCTCCTACGAGAGATGCACTGCTGAAGATACATAATGTGTCGTGAGTATGAACGCCTCGATGTTAACGTGCGAGAGAAAGCACTAGAGGGTTCTATGATCGATGTGAGAGGAGATCGTGTATGGCCGTCCTAGACGGTTATGAGATGTGTGCCTCCGATCTTGCTCTGCTGGGTCAAGGTATGGCCGTCCTAGACAGTTATAGGATGTGTGCCTACTTGATCTACACGGCTTAGTGAAAGATTAATGAAACGAGAATGAAATGAGCACAACCGAGTGTTTAGAAACTGCATGTGTTAGGGGTCAAATATGCATTGTGTTTTTACATTCATTATTCTCTACTTGCTAAGCATTAGCTTACGTTTTGTGTTCTATGGTGTAGGTGACGACGAGTTTTCAGGTGAGCTCTACGAGCAAGGCCAGGATTAGGACGCAGTCGACGACGCATGTTGTATGCCGGTGCGGGCAGTTGTTGGGGCGCCTTGACCATGGTGTTACTGGGAGGTGTGGTAGATTTGTATTTTGATTGAGAGTTTGGATTGTAAATAGGTTAGGAAGCTTGAAAACTTTTTGACTGTATATATGTAGTGGATTTATAACTCTTTTTGGTATTTATGTTTTGGGACGTATGGTATAAAATGTTTGTTTTCAGGTTTTTGGTTTTTAAACAATTAACCGTTATACTGCTCGGATTTTTATAAAAGAAACGATGTTTGTTTTCACCAATTTTACGTTTCTGCTTATGTTTTCGAGTCGTATTTTTGGGGTTTTTACGTGTCGAGGGTTGGAAATCAGTGGAAGATTGTTAGAGGATGTTTTTGGGTGAAATGGTAGGGTGGAATATGAAGAAAATAGGAAAAATGTGAAAAAAGGGTGAAGGAGGCGCACTGGTGGCTGAGAGTGGCGCGCAGAGGCGTTGGTGCGGCACGCGCTGGCGTGGGCGTGGCGCGTGCAGCGCCCAGCGCCGATCGATCAGCGCCCAACGCCGATCGATCGACAATGGTGATTGGGCAACCTGAGAGGGTGCCGATCGATCGCCCTTGGCGCGCAGGGTTGCGCGCATGCAGCACCTCTTGTGGGCCAACTTGATTTTTTTTCAAATTTTTTCTTTTTCAAATATGTTTTAACCAGACCTTTTCTGACGTATTTTACGAACGTTTTCCACACATTTTTTTAAGTTTTCGAAAAACCCAAAATCGAATCGAAATTTTATCAAAAATTTATTTAATCGTAGTTTAATGAGTTGTATGAGTGAGCAAAGTAGCGACCCGAGTTTTGGAGAAACCCGGGGGCGTTACATGGAGTGAGAGAGATAGAATGCAGATGAAAGGAAAAGAAAGACAAGAACCAACCTAAGCCAAGAACGCAACCTAACAATAAGAAAGAGTCCAAAATAACATGGATAAGATACTTTACAACCAATCAATCTTATGTAAAGGGCAAAGATACCAACAAATTCAATTAGGAACAGGATCGATGTTAGAGGTGCTTGATTATTTTTAAAAAGGTCTTGCATAGAGGGAAAAACATTGGTAACAAATAGGGGTGGGCAAACCCGAAACCGACTCAAGGAACCGAACCGACCCGAGGGTTCGGTTCGGGTGCAAGAGTTCCTTTTTGGTGTTCGGGTCGGGCTCACTAATATGCTTTCGGGTTCGGTTCGGGTGGACGTCAAACCCGAACCGAACCGAAAACCAAACCCTGGATGTTTGATTAATAGAATTAGGCCTTAGGTCGGCGATCTTTTGCATCTTTTGGGATGTTTGATTAATTGAAGTCGATGGAACTCCGATCCAGATCTCGTGGGATGTCTACAACTGGGTTTTCGAGAAAGAAAAGAGCGATGGCCGCGCCGTGTTCATGTTCAGATTTGAAGAAGACGGAGAAAACGAATCGTCAACGGGTCAGAAAAACGGAGCTTCGCCGTGGACTAAGCCGCAGTTTTGGAATGCGGGGATGGAGTGGAGGAAGATGAGGAAAAGCTTGTCGTGGTCGTCGATGTCGATGTCATCGGCGGGGTCGTCAGCGGGGAGCTCAGTAATGGAGTGGGCCTGCAACAGCATGGATGAGAGCGACCTCTACAGCGGATCATCTGGATTTTCATTGCTGGTTTATGCTTGGAAGAAGGAAAAGTAAAAATTTTCTGGCAAGACCATTTGCTCATAAACTCAACAAGCATAGAAAGTTCATTCCCAGCACAGGAAAAGTCTGTATTTTTAGACTCGGTTTCGACTGCACACGAGTTGAGGAAAACACGGTTTTCTCTCCGATCGGACAATTTCTCGTAACAGATCACCAATCAATATCAGAAAAAGACCCTAGAGGGAAAGTTGAGGAAGATGACTTTAAGAATCTAGGAAATCATTTTGAAGAACTTGGAACTTTAATGATGGATCTCGGACTCCATCTTGCTCGAATTTGTGATAGGGCCATTGGAGGGAAAGAGCTGGAGAACAGCTTATTGGAGATCAGCAAAGGTCAACGTGGTCAAAGGAGCAAGAACCCGACTCGACTCGAACCGAACCGAAAAGTTCGGTTTGGGTCTGGTATAAGTCAGTCGGTTTCGGTTTCAGTTTCGGTTTCGGGTTCGAAAACTGAAACCGAAACAGATTAGTTTGGTTCAGTTCGATCCAAAACCGAACCGAACCGAACTCTTGCCCACCCCAAGTAACAAAGTAGATGAAAAAGAAAGTAAAAAAATGTTTGCATCTACAGAAAATAAAATATTAGTGTTATTATTTTGACGAGTAGTAATTACAGTAATACTACTTTATAATTAGAGTGCAATGACTTCAAAATTCCAAAGATATCAATTTTCTACACTTTTCAATGTGATTTTGAGTAGGGGTGAGCATGGTCTGGTGTGGTCCGGTTCCGAGCCGGAATTGGACCGGACCAAAGGATTCGGGATTTTTTTTCCTAATCCCAGAACCAGACCAAAATTTTCGGTCCAGTCCCGGTCCGGTCCCGGTTTCTCCCACCAAATTTTTTTTACAGTAAATTCCAATAAAAAAAATTAAAATTTTTTCTAAGGACATGTTATATACAATCAAATCATTTCCTATAAAGAATTAAAAAACTACAAATGATAAATTACATAGAGAAGAGAAATTGAAGGTTTGAAATTTGTAAAAAACTAAAACTCTGAATCTTCTTCCTCATTCAGCCAAGCCTTAAATTGCTATTGAATTAAAGTTTCGGTCCGGTCTGGGATTTCGGGAAATTTTGGTCATGGACCGAGAATCGGACCATTTCTCATGGAAATTCTATTTTTAGGACCGAAACCGGACCAAAACTGGTGGTCCGGTCCAGTTCTCAGTCCTCGGTCCGGTCCTGCTCACCCCTAATTTTGAGCCGTCATTTCTAGGACTCCTACCTGTAACTTGTCTTTCCATCCAGATTCAAATTTATGGGCAACCAAAATTACAGTTTCAATCCATCAATTCTTTTTCTTCAAGGGGTTGTTTTTTTAATTTTCTTTAAAATTATTGAATTCATCACTCATTCAAAGAAAATAAAAACAACTTCTTTTTAAGGTATAAAGACTAATTAATTCAAAAATAAATAAATTTTTTAATTTCCAATAATTCATTTGTGATGCGTGTTTCCATTTTATAAATGCTATGAATTATTTTATATATCTTGGCCTCAGAGGGTGTGTTTCTATATTGTTGATTGCCGTTGGTTTCTGCGTTTTTCCGTGTCCCCATTCGAACCACATTCTGTGTTTTGTGCATGTCGTGATTCGTCTTCCACGTAGTCTTTATTATTTGTATGGTGGATGTGTGTCTCTTCGTTAGTAGTCATGCAGTGACGTTTCAGTGGAAAGTGAATGCATAATTTTTCTCATCGATCAATGGCACTAAAGTCCATCTAACGTGTCTATTTCATTACTTTTCCATAACGTAAATAAAAGTTCATTTCATTTTGTAGCCGTCCAATCTTCTATGTTAAAATCGAATAACTTCGTCTGTGACATTCACTTTCTGGCTTCCACAGTGCCTTCTATTTTCTCTATAAAATGGGTGCTATTTCCTTCTTCTGTCATCTCCTCCATCTTCTTCGATGGTATTTCTCTATAAATAGTGTTATTTCTTTCTTCTGTTATCTCCTCCATATTCTTCGATGGTATTTCAAGACGCTCTGTGTATATGCATTGCATGGTTTGATATAAACATATGATCTTTTACTACTGTAATTTGGAGCTGATAGAATGACATCAAATATAGTCTTAGATGCTTTAGAAGGTGCAATAATGTTGAAAATAATAGCCGAAGAAACCATTTTCAAAGTAAAAAAAGAAAATAGAAAAAAGATCAAAATCCATCTCTAAAATTTTTTATATGGAATAAGGTAAAGATTGAGTTTGTAATATCTGGGAATTGTGAAAGAGGGTTACCTTGATGATCAAGAGTTTTCTCTCATATTTATAGGGATGGGAAATTGAATTAGAAAAACAATACATGGAAGCCATTAGTTTGAGTGATCAAAGTTAACATTGACATCTCACCAACTTTCTTGACTAATAAAAACTATAACTTGTTAATTCCAATACAAAAATCAAAGAAATAGTTCCCTTTCACTATCATCAATTAAAGAAAAAAAAAACAATTGAGATACATGTTTGCAATATTTCTTTTCCTAAATTTTGAAATCTCTTTTTCTTGACCAGTCCCATGATCAATGCGAATATGATAGTAATCTTGCCCATAAAATTATTTATATATGAATCCCTGAACATATACTATCTTTTCTGTTAGAATTTTATATAACCCGAATTCTAATTGGACCTGGTCGGGCCCGTATATCAATATTAGAATTTTACGTTTTCTTTATATATTGATACTTGAGTTGTAAAACTCATTGTACCAAATTTGATATTAGTGATTCTCTCTTCTACCTGTGGTTTTTTTCTTTCTAGGGTTTCCAAGTAAAATTTCGTATCCATTATTTTCTCATTTTTCTTTTTCGGTTTCTCGATCGTTCGATACAGGTAGATTAGGGCATCTAATCATAACATTTTCATATATTAAAAAGTGAATAATGCTCTTTGTATTACCTATAAAATTAAAATACATGAAAAAAATTTGATGTCCTTTTATCTTGAAGTGAAAAATGTTCTTTTTGTCAAAACTTACATATGTTTTGACAAATAGTATAGATACCTTTCATATGTTTGTAATATTTATTTTCTTGAATTTTTTAAAGTTCTAGTAAAAATTTTGAAATCTCTTTTTTTTTTTTTACCTTTCATATGCTCAATGTGTGAATATGATAAGTAATCTTACCCATAAAAGTATTTGTCCAAACCTTTCTGTAAAACTCTCCAAAATTTCAAAGTAAACCATAAGTCTCTATCTGAAATAAGACTATGAAGATTGCCCGATTCAAATTATTAGCAATAACATTGGTTTTACTTGGATGGTACTAAAAAAGAAAGATCATATTCTTCAATATAACTCATTCATCTCTTCTGCCTGAATTTTAAGTTACATTATGAAGGAATATTTCAAATTTTTTGAGTTCTGAAAAGATTTCAAATTTCACTTTGTAGAAGTGACCTCATAATAATCTTACGTAAAATGATTACCATCTACAACAAATCGTAGGTGGGGTACTAAGTTTTTTGCTTTCATTACTTCAATATTTTGAATATGTATACGATAATTTCACCTATGGTGGCTCCCACTTCAACACGGCCACAATTCGAATCGGGTCCAATGAGATATCGTCTCCAAAATCAATGTCCAAGAAATCTCTCTCGCCATCCAATTCGTTCTTTGACATCAAAATTTTCAGATGCTTCATGCGTACATCACAAGTTTATGTAAGTAATAGGACTACAAACTAACCTAAACAGGTTTAGAAGACCTAACACATCCAATCTATAACAGTTGGAGCATTGGCCATTTGAAGGGCAAACCATAACCTCAGAATGCCAATAACAAAATCCAAAAAGCTATTTCTCATCACGAATCAAACTCAGTTTCACATCAATAATGGAAAAGTTACCTCAATCCACTCGACTGATTGAACAGTTCATCAACTTTGACATAAAGAACTTATCTTTGTTCCCCCCTTAATCGAACCACAATGTAATCGAAAGAACGGCAGAAGCAAACCATCATGCTTCCAAACAAGTATCAAAATAAATCTCCTGCTGTGACATACTATTACAAGTAAATGTCGTTATACAATAAATCATTTGGCTACTATCTAAGTTCCCTCAACTTAGCCTAAGTCATTCTGCGCGAAATAATAGAAATTAAAATACTAGGAAAAATTCAATACTTAACTCAAATTCACAGTTGATTAGTCTAAACTCGAGATTGCATCTGACTAAATTATATACGAAATTAAAAGTTTACCAACTACTCGTGCCCATAATCATGACATCTACAAAGCATTATATATGAAACACGACACTATCAATATTTAATGCATTATACACACTAATAATGTTCTATCTATCTTTCACTTTAAAATAATTATCACAAAACATTTTCTCGAATCATACATATTCCATTTCCTCAACCTGATAATTAACTCCTAACGATCTTCATCACTTTTGAAAAATAAAATTTGGCAAGGCCAATCCCATACAGCACAACAATGACATTTAGTTCATTTACTATCACTTAAAGTTGTTTTTTATCATTTAGTGGTTCCAATCCATCCTCAACCAAATAACCTAGCCTTCAAAGCTTATACCAATGCTCTTTCATCTAGTCCAAAATAAATGCGGCAAAAATTTATTCTTTACTTTGCTTGTACAATAGTGGCATTTCATGTCTTAATTGTTACTTAGCATCAATTCTCATAAATAGGAGGATCTAGACCGTCCTAAAACATTAAAAATTTCAATGATCTGAATAAACTCATGCAACAATCTCAGAGTACTTCCCCTATCATCTTTATATAAAATCAATAGCTCAACTCTCAATGCTACAAATAAACCAATAGATTATGACTTTTCTGTTTATGCACATATCCAATGTGTGTTTTTTTAACAAAAGGATTATTTTCAAACTCAAATTAGGTCTTAATATTACATCCTTGCGCACAAAGAATCTAAGAGTCTCTACACTATCTATTCTTAGTGATATCACTTTTAAGATGTCAATAAAATTTTGATATCAAAATTAAAATTCGAGACAGAACAAAGAACGACTCACGCCAAAATGAGTCAAACAGTCCGACCATTAAAGATAATTAATTAGGTGACGATGGAAGACTTGATAGAAAATAAAAGCCAGAGCCTAATGAAATTGGTTGCACTCATTAGGTCCAATATTGAAGTCAAGATAATGCAATAATAAAAAGTTCAAATATATCATTTCAGATAGATAGTTTCTTCAACGTTGAAGAGAGAGAGAGAGAGAGAGAGAGAGAGAGATCATTGTTTGATGGGAAGTTGAAGAAATTATCTCATCAAACAATGACCTCTCCCTCTTATTCTTCACATTATATATCTGCGTATTGAATTCATAATTCAATTAAACATCCATCGCCATTGTAAAGCTCTTGCTTAAAATGTAGCACCCACCACAGTGAGTGTCGGTGATTCCTTGCCTCCGCCTGCAATCCGACCTGAGCTGGATTATCACCCACCAGCCTGAACAGCTATTACACGACGACGGTTCCAAGTTTGGACGAGGATTTCAACCGGATGGAAGATCGGTATTCTCCTTCTCCATCTTGCAAAAGTGGCCTTAAAAGAGCGTATTTCTCTATAAACAAATTTAGCAAAGTAGATGAGGGAGGCCGAAAGTAAAGCCACTCCTGCAATAAGGAACAGTCCCCAGAAATCTTTGACTCTGAGACTTGGTGTTGCGGTAGAGGATGATTGTGAGTCAAAGGAAAGGCAATCTGTTAAGGTTGGGAGAAAACTCGCTGCAGCTTTCATTTGGTCAGCATTCGCAATTACTTCAACAATCGCCCTTGAAAACCCAGGAACGAGACGGGAACCTTTGGGAAATACCTGTTTTCATCAGTTTGCCACCAGCCAGAGAGATTATACAGACAGACAGACAGACAGAAGAAAAAGAAAGAAAGAGCTTGCAAGAAAAGAGAACTCACAAAACCAAATCCTTCGGCTGGGAAATTTAGGTCTGTAGTGGTATACTTATCGCAATAGGTGGCCATAAATAAACTTACATAAGGGCTTTCGTCGAAGGCAGCATCAATGCCGCCCCGATCACTTCCGAGACTGAGAAGCCGATCCAACTCCTCGGGTGACCCATATTCTTTAAGCTGGCTTTTATCGAAGTTCTTCGACAACAACAATTTCCCAACAAAAGAACCTTCTTGGTACCCAACATAACTAGTTTTAGGCAGAAGATTCACCGTCGTTGGTGGAAGATTTTGAACTGTCAAAAGCGTAGCTAAATTTGCAGTGTAACTTTGAGTAAGTGTCAGCACGACAAACAGCCAAATGATGACCACAAATCTTGTCAAATTGTTCACAGTAGTTTCCCCTGGCAGGAGACATAAAATTATACTAGAATCTCACTCGAACTCATCATAGTTGAGAAGAAAGCAAAGGTGAAACTTACTGTGTGCAAAAACCATGGTGGAGAAAGAGTACCAGAGACTGGTTCCAATCTGATCCAAAGCAGTCCCTCGAAAAAGTGGATTGCTTTCGCGTTCCAGAAGCCACACCACAAAAGCAACGCAAATGAAGAAACTGAGAATTGTAATCCAGAGTTGCCAGGTCAAAGGCCGCAAGAAAATCCATCCACCTCTGTCATTTTTTTTAATTTTCACCACCATCAACACACGAGATGGCATAAATGGCACAGTGTAGTCCACAAACTTAGATCTGTTGTTCGTAATCGAAATGTCTCCCGCCGCGGCGTCGTACTTCTGCAAAAACGAAAGCAAACCCTTTCTCAGTTCAGTAATATGTCTATGAAAACCAGTTTCTACCCTAATTTACCGACTCCGAGGGCGACTTGCTGGACCAAATCGTCGTAGCAACCAGCTGCCTTTGTGCGATCACGTGGATCTGCAAATGGAACGAATTCGTATTGAAGCTTCGAAGGAAACATTCTTGCTACGGCTTCAAATACTTGTATGCAGTGTCCAGTGACATTTGCTGTGTCGTTTTCATTTTTCGGCCAACTCACTTTGACAAACTCAGGGAATGCCCGATTCACAGGAACTCCTATTTTCAGAATTTTCAACTTGTTCGATCCAGGCATCGTTTTACCGAAACTACTGTTTAGATCCCTTGAAATTGGGATCTTTACGAGTCCCTGTTGTAGATTCCAAAGCCCAAAAGAGTTCACCTTGTTATCTTTCACATTTATTATCTCCAAAATAGATGTTCGTAATTGGCCATTCATGAGATGAAACTTTCCTGCAATTCCTCTAAACCTAGTTTTGGACAATTGTTCTCTAAGCTTTCGACCACTTGGATTCACCCTCATGTTCCTCAGATTCCAAGTCTCGTTGGAGGAAGCAGCCATGTTTGCAGAACGGTCTACCTTCTCAGCTGCCAATGCAATTGCCCAAGCTGCATCGTAAGCCCACATTCCAAATACGTCTAATACTGGATCATCATCAATGCTTGGATTGTCACGTACAAAGTTCCTTCTCCATCGCTCACTGAACTTGTTCATCCTATTTGTTCTACAGACGTAACTTCTCACACCTAACGCCCCTTGCATCGAATCTAAATCTGAAGCATCTATCCTGTGCAGAAGATTAGACATTCCGTCTGTCATAATCCACACAAATCTATGGCTCATTGTTCCAATTTCTTTAGCCCTCTTAAATAGCCTAGAGCCGACACTAGTTGACATATGGACTATGAACACGCGGTCAGATTTCATGTTCATTAGTTCGTGAAGTTGTTTATCGATCTCGTCGTCGGAGGCAGCGGGGAAGATTGGAATTCGGTGAAGTAGTCGTATATCAGCATCTTCAATAGCTTCCATAAGATAAGGAATGAGTGCCTCTCCGAACTCATCGTTTACATAGACTGGAACGACTTGCTTCCATCCAAAGAACTTGACCAGTTCAACTATGGCTTTCGATTGAGAGACGTAGTCGGTTGCCACGCGGAAAAAATAGGAGCTTCGATGAGAAGCAAGCAAAGGCCGAGTAGCAGAAAATGAAAGAATGGGTACGTGAGATTTTTCTCCAATTTGGACGATGAAGTTAGCTTGTGCGGAAAACTGTGGTCCTATGATGGCTTCCACTTTCTCATTATTTATTAAGTCTAGGGCTGCATTCACGAGGAAGACATAGTCATGGCTCTTTTCATATTATCTTTCATGCATTTATATTTCACACAAGCTGGTGCAATTAAAACACAGCGGCACACACACACACAGAGAGAGAGAGAGAGAGAGAGAGAGAGAGAGAGAGAGAGACCTGCATCTGTTGCTCCAAGGGTGTCGTTTTGGGAGTCTCTGATACGGAGAATGAGCCTAGTCTTGTAGTGATGATGAGAAGCGTAGAAGTCGGAGAGAGCCATGGAAACGGAAGTTAATCCCACCCTGCCAATCCACGTGCTTAAATCAAGAATCAAGCCCACCTTCACATTCGTTCCTGATTGTTCGTCTTCCTCCATTGCCATGCAAGTCGGATTGCAGAGAATACAGAATAATAGAACAGACCAAGATTTTCTCTTGGATTCTATCATCTTTCTCGTACTTGAATTTCTCTGCTCACGTCGAAGAATCTTATTATTCAACTTTAACGACCCAAAGATGCAGGTTCTCTCTTGTCCCCTCATTCTCTCTATCTCCCGTCATTGACTTGACTCCAAGAAAGCGCGTAACTTAGACTTGGATTAATTTGAATATGGACTTTTGGGGGGTCGTTCCTCTCTCATAACAGGTGCAATTTTTTGAACCGGTTTAAGGTTTGGTCAGCGTTGGAATTTTTGTATGATCGGAATTTAGGAATATTTATATATATTCTATATTCTATCTCTATCATTTTTAAAAGAGAGAATGTCTCTTTTTTTTCTTCTAAAGAATTAAATAATTAAAAATTAGATCGGCCTATGATCTCGACATAAATTGAGAACGAGGTGATGACAAGCCTTGGACCCGTGTGATCTCTCGCTCAACGAGATCAAGGAACATGTGGAAGCAACAAACAATTCAGCAAACTCATTGTTCACGGGTTTAACCGAAAACAACCAAAAATAACCAAAACAAAGGACGAAAATGGAATGGAAGATGGAATGGAAGTGGATTCGAGTAAAACCTGGTGGTGAATACTCAGAGGAATCTGATGAGATTAATAGAGCGTGGTGGAAGCCACTGCTGGTCCGTTCAGCAATCTCAGCACTATCAAAGTGGAAACTGCTTCATCGGAACAACCGTGAGGATAACTTCGGATATGACGCACCGAAGGAACCCAGTTAGAATGTTACGCACCTAACTTGGTAGAGAATGACGATGAACCCAATCAGATATGACGTACCGAAGGAGATACACCGACAGTTCGGATGTGACACACCGAACAGAGAACAACGAAGGTTCAAAGAACCTTTTTGAAGAAGAAGAAAAACTTCAACGATAATTTTATTGATCCCAAAAAATATTTACAATCATTCATAGTAAGTCTCTTATAGCCCCTGATCATCGGAAGATTACAGATGAGAGAAAAACAGAGAAGGAAATAATAAACCAGAAAGGAAAATTGTTGAAGCGTCTGAAAGCTAGTCGTTGCTCGGCTACGTGTGCGCACAATCAGCGCGGCCTGATGACGATGTGCGCACTGCGCTAGCGCGGGATGATAGTGTGCGCTAGTGATGGGTTCGTTTGCGCTTGCCTAGTGGTGCCTTGCGCTCGCCAAGCTGAATATGGTGCTCAGCAAACCTCTACGTGTGCTCGTGTGGTGAAAAATAGTTCGCAAGTGTACGAGTCGCAACAAGTAATAAAGTGATAAGTAGAGTGCCGAATCCACTAAGACTTTTTAATTGATAATCAAACAAAGTTAATTTCAGTATAATTTGAATAACGATATTTTCGTGAATTTGGATTCAAAATAAAGCAAGAGCAATTGATTAAATAACAAAAAATTAAATTAGTTTAAAAATATAATGAGAAAGTTCTAGGGTTTCCGATTTTACCTAAATTAATCATATTTAATATTCCTAATTCAATTCATTAATTTCTATTTCTATGTGTTGATGGCAATTTCACAAAACTATTTATCAATCTCTCTCAAGCAAGGATAAACTTATTCAACTAACGAATTATTGCCTCTTGGTCTCTAATCCTGAGAATTAATTGAATACATTAAGAATGAAAAATTAAGATACCATATAAACACATTAGCTATCTCTAGTCTAACATCTTTTTCATGGTAAATTATTCAATGCACGATTATTTATCACTTCTCGATCTCAAAACAATCCTACGAACATGCTATTGTTGATCAGACAATTGCAAGCTTTTAAAACAGGATAATTTACTCAACACAATCACGAAACAGAAAATCAATAACTTGAATTAAATGAAAAAACTAAATAGTCATAATTCGGCTACATCGTAACCCTAGAAAAGAAAATTAGTTCATGCTAGGGTGAAGAAAAACAACGAGAATAATTAAGATGTTCATAGTTCAGAAGAGAAAGAAAAAGAAAAATTATGCTGAAATTCAGTTCCCGAAGCTCTCGCTCCGTTCCAGTCTCCGTCTCTCTCTAGGGTTGGTTCTCAATCTCCCTCCCTCGTCTGAATGGGCTCTCCCTTCCTAGTTAGTTAACCTAATTCTTAATTAATCTGAAAGCCACAATCATCTTTAACGGCTGAGATTAAAAATGGATTATCGGTTAATTTACATAGCTGATCGATCGGTTAAATTGGCCGATCGATCGGCTATACCTCTGCTTCTTTATCAGTAAAATCTTCAGCCGATCGATCACCTGAGATGGCCGATCGATCGGCTAGTCATATGTATTTCTGTTTTTCTGGTTGCCTTCAGCCGATTGATCGCCTGTATGTGGCCGATCGATCGGCAGCGATTCTGTTCTTCTTCAATATTTGATAAATCAGTTATGCGTCCATGCTGCTTATTATTTTTCTGTCCTTTTTCTTTTCTGTAAGGGATGGAATTCACCAAACCTGTAATTCTTCAATTTCTCTACGCACTTACACCAAACATATCAGAATCTTTCATATACTTGAGTAAAACTCATCAATTCAAGTATTAAAAAGTACAATAAAATGTGTAAAATACACACTTATCAACTCGCTCTCAGCTGGAGTATTTCTTTGCGCATGTACACTGCTGCTTTTGGTGCACTGTTGTTTGTGTGTTTCTCCTCCTCTTGGTCACGAGCCGCCTTATTTCTTTAAGCCATGTATTTCTTCACGCTCCCTATTTCTTTAAGTTGTGCGCCCTTCCTTCAAGCCACGTTATTTCAATCTTTAAAAGGACTTTACCTAAAAAGAAAAACACAAACCAATTAGTAGATAAAAATGATAATGATTAAAATACATACATGGTGTTCGTGCTTGACAGTTGGGGATCGTAGGTGAAAGTTTAAGATCAGTTCAGTGATGTCACACAAGGATCCTTGTGTGACACCGATTTTAAAGAAACGATGAACGATATAAAAAGTGCGGAAATAAATGACACAAGAGGTTGGTAACGCAGTTCGGCAACCAGCCTACGTCTGCGGGGCCACGCCCAGATATAAAAACTTTTCCTTGAGTTAACAAAGTTACAAGAAAAACTCGGACTTATACAAATAAAGACTCCCTCTTATCTTTGTCGCCGCCTCTAGCTAACTTCCTCAACGAGACAGTTTTTGCGAGATCCCCTCGACTTTAGAACGACCTCTCCCGAGATCTAGATAACAACAAGATCCCCTCGTTGTTGGTTCCTCCCGAAACCCGTGTTATGGCAAGATCCCCTCGCCCACGATCACGAACGACAAGCTCCCCTTGTCTAAGAAACAGAACTCCTCACGAGTTCAGATGCTGTCTCCTCCCGAGACAGAGCTTCAATGAAGAACACGGAAAGTTGCCTCCTGTGACACCTCCTGGAACACCAGATCGAAGTCTTCGGATGCAACACATAGCACACTCAATAAAACAATGAAATCCACAGATTAGGTCGAGTGTGCAAAACAATCACAAACCCATACGCAGAAACGTAGGGCGTGAAAGAAAACCGACGGCTTGGAAAAACGAAGTAAACCTTCTCACGCGTAAAACAAAACTCCGTCGTCAATCTGCTCTCTCAGAACCGAGAGCCTTAAATAGCCTTGGTAACTTCCATATCTTCAATTCGTTCAGTTACCAAATCGAAATTCAAATCGCATAGAATAAGGAAACCGAATCTGTTGTGTGACATCACATGCGACACTTAAGGAAAGTTTCTATAACTACTCGGATATTCGCCCAAAAATTCAGGAAAGCATCTCATTAATCATGGGAACTCAGAGCCCAGCAAATCGTGCCAAATCTATAGCAAATCGGCTTTCCAAATAAAACTTTTCCAAAAATCAAGTGCATATACCTTATTCAATATCTTTCCAAATAATGTTGTTTCCTTATTTTTCTCTTCCATAGAATCATAATTATTACTTCTATAATATCTTCACATAATCGGATTGGGCTATTTCTTGATTGCCAAGTCATAAATCACCACTTGAACAATAATAAATAAAATATTATTTTTATAATAAATTGCCAAAAAATCAAATGCCAACACTTATGCAAATCTTTGCATTTACAATCTCCCCCTTTGGCATTTTTTGGCAAAATCAATATAATCAATAATTTCAATAACTCCCCCTGAATTTTTCTCCCCCTAGATTGATGGCTTCAAAACATCATCAAAATACTCCCCAATTCTTTTTCGGTCATCGGAACTTCCTGCCCAGTCAGCATCACAATAACCCACCAGATTAGCATTAGAATCAAAAGAATACCAGATGCCATAATCAGTTGTGCCACTGACATATTTCAGAATTCGTTTAACCGACACTAGGTGTGACTCCTTCGGATTGGCTTGAAATCGAGCGCATAAACCCACGCTATAGCAAATATCTGGTCGGCTGGCAGTAAGATATAGTAGACTTCCAATATTTCAGAATTCGTTTAACCGACACTAGGTGTGACTCCTTCGGATTGGCTTGAAATCGAGCGCATAAACCCACGCTATAGCAAATATCTGGTCGGCTGGCAGTAAGATATAGGAAAATTCAAATCGCATAGAATAAGGAAACCGAATCTGTTGTGTGACATCACATGCGACACTTAAGGAAAGTTTCTATAACTACTCGGATATTCGCCCAAAAATTCAGGAAAGCATCTCATTAATCATGGGAACTCAGAGCCCAGCAAATCGTGCGACACCGATTGAAACTCCTGACTTTTCAACAATTTTGGTCTCCTTAACCCGTTCCTTCACATTGATAACTTTCTTTCTCTCAAAAATACCACCAGCAGCATAACCATTCATGTACGCACCAAGGTAAACATACAATAATCATAGTAAAGGTATAGTATCCACCAAACGATATATCCACAGAGTCAATATAGAAAAAAAAATATCATATCCAGATGCAGATAGAGTAATTAACGAGTACCATAAGAATCACAGAAAATATTCAGAGAATTACCATATTACTGAAATAGTCCAATGTTAAGCACTATCTTGCCCACCTGCTGGAACATCCTCAGGAACACCATTCAAGAAATTAACCTGATCACTTGCCAAAAGCTTGTAGCTATTCCTGATCTCCTCCATAAACAGTATAATGAATCTTTGAGGAATAATTCAAATCTTTGCAAGTTGGGAAATAAACCCAATATACTAGCGATGCTCCAAACTTCATTAAAAATAGACTTCCAATTTTTGCATGTCGCATACGGTGTTGCTCCACAGAATATCATAATATTTAGAATGATCACTTTCATCAAAGGATGAGCAATACACAATAGATCGCCAAAAAAAGGCAAGTGGCGATTTTTTTTTTTTTTTTAAAATAAATAAAGCAATAACCAGCTTACATAACACAGAGGCCTAGGGCAGACCTCAGCTCTTCAAACCTTACACCATCCAACGCCTTGGTGAAAATATCGGCAATTTGGTTTTCGGTCACCATATGCTCCAAATCAATAATTTTGTCCTCCACTAAAGATCGAATAAAATGATGTCGTATGTCAATATGCTTTGTCCGTGAATGCTGAACAGGATTTTTCGAATATTGATAGCGCTCAAATTATCACAATAAAGGGTCCATGACACCCTGTGTGACACCATAGTCTTTCATCATTTGTTTCATCCAAAGAAGCTGCGTACAGCTGCTACCTGCTGCTATATACTCTGCCTCAGCTGTAGATAGAGAAATAGAATTCTGTTTCTTGCTATTTTTTTTTTTTTTAAAATAAATAAAAGCAATAACCAGCTTACATAACACAGAGGCCTAGGGCAGACCTCAGCTCTTCAAACCTTACACCATCCAACGCCTTGGTGAAAATATCGGCAATTTGTTTTTCGGTCACCATATGCTCCAAATCAATAATTTTGTCCTCCACTAAAGATCGAATAAATGATGTCGTATGTCAATATGCTTTGTCCGTGAATGCTGAACAGGATTTTTCGAAATATTGATAGCGCTCAAATTATCACAATAAAGGGTCATGACACCCTGTGTGACACCATAGTCTTTCATCATTTGTTTCATCCAAAGAAGCTGCGTACAGCTGCTACCTGCTGCTATATACTCTGCCTCAGCTGTAGATAGAGAAATTCTGTTTCTTGCTAAACCAAGACACCAAGTTGTGTCCAACATAAAACATCCACCCGAAGTGCTTTTTCGGTCATCGGAACTTCCTGCCCAGTCAGCATCACAATAACCCACCAGATTAGCATTAGAATCAAAAGAATACCAGAGGCCATAATCAGTTGTGCCACTGACATATTTCAGAATTCGTTTAACCGACACTAGGTGTGACTCCTTCGGATTGGCTTGAAATCGAGCGCATAAACCCACGCTATAGCAAATATCTGGTCGGCTGGCAGTAAGATATAGTAGACTTCCAATCATGCTTCTATATAAACGTGGATCAACAGCAATACCCTTTTCATCTTTAGAGATTTTCTCGTGTGTCCCAAGGGGTGTTCTACGCGGGCGTGCATTCTCGTGATTGAATTTTTTCAATAAAGTCTTGGCATATTTGGCTTGAGAGATAAAAATACCATTCGTTGCTTGCTGAATTTGAAGTCCAAGAAAATACGTGAGTTCTCCAACCATACTCATCTCGAATTCACCGGTCATTTGAGCAACAAACTCATCCACCATCGCCTGTGACACCGAGCCAAACACTATGTCGTCAACATATATTTGAGCAAGTAAAAACTGACCTTTGGCACGCCGGACAAAAAGAGTTTTATCTACTCCCCCTCGCTCATATCCCTTGGTTAATAAATATTGCGTGAGTCGTTCATACCATGCACGAGGGGCTTGTTTGAGCCCATATAACGCCTTCTTCAACTTGTACACATACTCGGGATGATGAGGGTCTTCAAAACCCTTTGGTTGAGCAACATAAACTTCTTCATTTAGAAACCCATTGAAGAACGCACTCTTCACATCCATTTGATATAACTTGAACCGCATGACACACGCAATAGCCAATAGGAGCCGAATAGATTCAAGGCGTGCAACCGGAGCGAAAGTTTCATCGAAATCAACTCCTTCAATCTGAGAATACCCTTGAGCAACTAGCCGAGCTTTATTGCGAGTAATGTTTCCATGTTCATCGGTCTTGTTCTTGAAAATCCACTTAGTACCAATAACGTTCACATCGGGAGGACACGGTACTAAGTCCCAAACTTGATTTCGGGAGAATTGACTAAGTTCTTCTTGCATGGCTCCTATCCAGTACTCATCTAGCAATGCTTCTTTCACATTCTTTGGCTCGATCGTTGATGTAAAGCATGCCATTTGGATCATGTCTCGATAATTCACCCTCGGCTTATCTCTGGTTCGTACACCATCATTCAGACCACCAATAATTTCATCTGTAGGATGATTCTTCTGAACACGTGTAGATGGTTGTCTGGGGCGTGTGATATCAGCTTCTACTTCACCAACAGTCTCTGTTTGATCTGGGACACCGCCTGAGACACCCTCTGTGACACCGGGTGAAATACTAGCCCCGTCATTACTTAAAATGTGGTCTGCATCATCTCTTGGATTATCAGTTGTGTCCAAAGAGTCGTCCACTTGAACATTGGCAGATTCGATGACAGTTCGAGTTCTTTTATTGTAAACCCGATAAGCACGGCTATTTGTAGCATAACCGAGAAAGATCGCCTCATCACTTTTAGGATCTAGTTTACCCCTGTGTTCCTTGTCATTCAACACAAAACAGATGCTGCCAAATGGGTGAAAATAATGAAGATTTGGAGTTCTACCTTTCCATATCTCATAGGGTGTCATAGAAGTTTTGCCGCGAAGATACACTCGATTAATTGTATAACATGCGGTATTCATTGCTTCCGCCCAGAACCTTTGTGGCACATCCCTTTCATGTAGCATAACACGAGTCATCTCTGCCAAAGTACGATTTTTCCGTTCAACGACTCCGTTTTGTTGAGGAGTCTTTGGTGCCGAAAATTCATGAGCGATCCCTAGGTGTTTACAAAAATCCGAGAACTCGGAGTTTTCAAACTCTCTTCCATGGTCACTGCGGATACGTATAATTTTCAAAATAACACAGTCTTTTTCGCGTTGAAGTCGAGTACACATTGACTTGAAAACTTTAAACGTGTCGGACTTTTCTCTTAGAAACTCCACCCATGTATAGCGTGAAAAATCATCAACTGTAACGAATACGTAACGTTTTCCTCCAATACTTTCAACAGGCATTGGCCCCATTAGATCCATGTGAAGTAATTCAAGAACCCGGGTAGTTGTGGAACCCTGTGACACCGGGTGAAATACTAGCGCCTTCATTACTTAAAATGTGGTCTGCATCATCTCTTGGATTATCAGTTGTGTCCAAAGAGTCGTCCACTTGAACATTGGCAGATTCGATGACAGTTCGAGTTCTTTTATTGTAAACCCGATAAGCACGGCTATTTGTAGCATAACCGAGAAAGATCGCCTCATCACTTTTAGGATCTAGTTTACCCCTGTGTTCCTTGTCATTCAACACAAAACAGATGCTGCCAAATGGGTGAAAATAATGAAGATTTGGAGTTCTACCTTTCCATATCTCATAGGGTGTCATAGAAGTTTTGCCGCGAAGATACACTCGATTAATTGTATAACATGCGGTATTCATTGCTTCCGCCCAGAACCTTTGTGGCACATCCCTTTCATGTAGCATAACACGAGTCATCTCTGCCAAAGTACGATTTTTCCGTTCAACGACTCCGTTTTGTTGAGGAGTCTTTGGTGCCGAAAATTCATGAGCGATCCCTAGGTGTTTACAAAAATCCGAGAACTCGGAGTTTTCAAACTCTCTTCCATGGTCACTGCGGATACGTATAATTTTCAAAATAACACAGTCTTTTTCGCGTTGAAGTCGAGTACACATTGTCTTGAAAACTTTAAACGTGTCGGATTTTTCTCTTAGAAACTCCACCCATGTATAGCGTGAAAAATCATCAACTGTAACGAATACGTAACGTTTTCCTCCAATACTTTCAACAGGCATTGGCCCCATTAGATCCATGTGAAGTAATTCAAGAACCCGGGTAGTTGTGGAACCCTGTGACATCGGGTGGGACATCTTCGTTTGCTTTCCGATTTGACATGGTCCGCATAATTTGTCTTCATCAAATTTTAATTCAGGAATTCCTCGAACAGCACCTTTCGAAATAAGCTTCTCCAGCATTCTGAAATTAACATGTCCCAACTTTCTATGCCATAAAATAGTGTCTTCCATACTCGACCGAAGGCAGGTAGATGTGGAGTAAATAAGATAACAATTGTCCGATGATCTAACTCCTTCAATAACACAATCTTTATTTTGATCGGACACAACACATCTTTCTTTCGTAAATTGCACATTCAGATCTTGATCGCAGAGCTGGCTGATACTGATTAGGTTAGATTTCAAACCATTTACCAATAAGACATCACTCAACTTTGGTAAACCAGGGACATTCAACGTTCCTCTGCCAATGACATCCGATGAGACACCGTTGCCGAATGTAACTTTTCCCACGGATTCGGGTACAATATTCATCAAGTATCTCTCTTCACCTGTCATATGTCTAGAACAGCCACTATCAAAATACCATGCATTGGTTCCGATCGCCTTTAGTGAGAGATGTGTGACATTGCACTTTAAATTTGATTTCTTCACCCATTTCTGATAAGGGAATCTGTGGGAAGAAGCATTTCTTTTCTTCACCCATTTCTGATAAGGGAATCTGTAGGAAGAAGTATTTCTAACAGTACCAAGTCTGAGATCCGCAAGATAGTTGAAGCATGTAGAACGAATATGACCACGACGTTGGCAATAATGACATACATAAACATACTTGTTACCTTTATTGCTTGAGGCATGATAAAAGTTATAAGAATTTGATTTCCTGTCAGTTCTTGGCATTCCGTTTGCAACTTGCTTTCCTTTATGATCAAAGCCCTTGTCTGACACCTGCTGTGACACTGGCTGTGACAATGAGCTTCCCTTTACGAACTTCATCACAAAGTGATTTTCCTTTACTGCAACAGTCTTTGAACCTGAACTTTCACCTTTGAATCCCAGTCCAAACCGATTTACGCTTGATTTGCCGACTTTTAAAATATCATCGAGATTAGAAGAACCCGAATTCAGCATTTTGACATTCTTTTTCATGAGGCTTATCTCATTGGTTAGATCATTAGATTCATCCTGACTTGCTTTCAGCTGTGTTTCCAACTCATCAATAACATTTTGAAGATTGTTCTTCTCATCCTTCAAATTTCTAATGTGTGCGTGTAGAAGCTGATTTGCTTGAACAAGCTCGGTCCATTTCTCATGCAGAAACTTATATTCTCCAATAAGATCTTCTTCTGTGACTGGTTCTTCGTCTTCATCACTATTACTAGAGAATCCGTCGGTGACACCCTGTATAACACTGCCATTTTCTTCACATTCTATCTTTCCAGCAAGCGCCACATGATTGCTCTGAAATTCATCTTCGTTTTCAGACTCATCCTCACTCCAGGTTGCATTCAGAGAATTCTTCTTTTTCTTCAAGGTGTTAGCACATTCTGCCTGTATGTGCCCAAATCCTTCACATTCTCTGCACTGAATACCTTTATTCTTTATTGGTTGATCAGACCCATTAGTTTCTTCTCTCTGCTTCTTGTTGTTTGAAGAACCATTTTTGAAGTGTGTGACACCCTGCTTGACACCGCGTGTATTCCTTCCGAATCGCTTCATAACTCTGTTGAAATTCTTCGAGAGCAGGGCTAGAGATTCCTCCAAGTCATCTTCATCATGCTTGTTGTGATTTTGTACCTCTGATTTTAAAGCCACTCCCTTTGCCTTTTTATTTTCGGTCTCTCCTCCAATATTCATTTCGAAAGTTCTGAGAGATCCCATTAACTCCTCTAGCTTCATTTTTGACACATCTTTGGCTTCTTCTATGGCAGTGACTTTATAAGCAAATCTTTGTGGTAAGGATCGTAGTGTTTTTCGTACAAGCTTTTCTTCGGAAATCACCTCTCCGAGAGCAAAAGCTTCATTAGCTATGTCACATAATTTTGAGTTGAACTCCCCAATGGTCTCATCTTCCTGCATTTTCAGATTCTCAAACCGAGTGGTTAGCATTTGCATTTTAGACAACTTTACCGTAGATGTCCCTTCATAGGTAGTTTGAAGAATTTCCCATGCTCTCTTTGCGGATTCACATGTTGAGATAAGTCTGAATTGCACGGGATCAACGCCATTGAAAATAGCATTAAGAGCTTTTGAATTATTATTTGCCAAGGCATCCTCATTTATCGTCCAATCTACTTCCGGCTTAGGAGAAATAATACCATCTTTATCAGTAAGTGTAGGCGGATTCCAACCTGTAAGAATAGATCTCCAAGCCTTCTCATCAATGGCTTTGATGAAAGCTCTCATCCTTGCCTTCCAATACGCATAATTACTCCCATCCAATAATGGCGGACGCATTGTAGAACCTCCTTCTTTCATAGAGTCCATCGCACACGAACTAAGATCTTGTCCCTCGGATCTCGCTTAAGAAACAGAAGCGATCTGCTTTGATACCAATTGAAAGTTTAAGATCAGTTCAGTGATGTCACACAAGGATCCTTGTGTGACACCGATTTTAAAGAAACGATGAACGATATAAAAAGTGCGGAAATAAATGACACAAGAGGTTGGTAACGCAGTTCGGCAACCAGCCTACGTCTGCGGGGCCACGCCCAGATATAAAAACTTTTCCTTGAGTTAACAAAGTTACAAGAAAAACTTGGACTTATACAAATAAAGACTCCCTCTTATCTTTGTCGCCGCCTCTAGCTAACTTCCTCAACGAGACAGTTTTTGCGAGATCCCCTCGACTTTAGAACGACCTCTCCCGAGATCTAGATAACAACAAGATCCCCTCGTTGTTGGTTCCTCCCGAAACCCGTGTTATGGCAAGATCCCCTCGCCCACGATCACGAACGACAAGCTCCCCTTGTCTAAGAAACAGAACTCCTCACGAGTTCAGATGCTGTCTCCTCCCGAGACAGAGCTTCAATGAAGAACACGGAAAGTTGCCTCCTGTGACACCTCCTGGAACACCAGATCGAAGTCTTCGGATGCAACACATAGCACACTCAATAAAACAATGAAATCCACAGATTAGGTCGAGTGTGCAAAACAATCACAAACCCATACGCAGAAACGTAGGGCGTGAAAGAAAACCGACGGCTTGGAAAAACGAAGTAAACCTTCTCACGCGTAAAACAAAACTCCGTCGTCAATCTGCTCTCTCAGAACCGAGAGCCTTAAATAGCCTTGGTAACTTCCATATCTTCAATTCGTTCAGTTACCAAATCGAAATTCAAATCGCATAGAATAAGGAAACCGAATCTGTTGTGTGACATCACATGCGACACTTAAGGAAAGTTTCTATAACTACTCGGATATTCGCCCAAAAATTCAGGAAAGCATCTCATTAATCATGGGAACTCAGAGCCCAGCAAATCGTGCCAAATCTATAGCAAATTGGCTTTCCAAATAAAACTTTTCCAAAAATCAAGTGCATATACCTTATTCAATATCTTTCCAAATAATGTTGTTTCCTTATTTTTCTCTTCCATAGAATCATAATTATTACTTCTATAATATCTTCACATAATCGGATTGGGCTATTTCTTGATTGCCAAGTCATAAATCACCACTTGAACAATAATAAATAAAATATTATTTTTATAATAAATTGCCAAAAAATCAAATGCCAACACTTATGCAAATCTTTGCATTTACAGTAGGCACATCAGGTGATTGGCTCCTGTCAGGATTTGATTTGTTATATTTTGGATAGTTTAAGTTTAAGTTGTTAAAATTTTCAATTTAAAAGTTATTTCAAATTAAACTTATACTTTGGTGTTCAAATTAGATTTAACTCATATATATATATCCTATTCTATATTCTATCTCTATCATTTTTAAAAAAGAATGTCTCTTTTTTCTTTTAATGAATTAAATAATTCAAAATTACTCTGTTGTTGTTGTCTTTTTGTTATTATTTCATTGCATGGGGAGCGGGATTTATCATCATTTCTACGTGGGAAACCTAAGTTTGCATACTTGCTTCTCTCCTCTCGTTTCATCATTTCCCTTTTTTGTCTTCGTCCTCTATTTCTCTCTGTGCTTTGCGATTTCTTCTCGTTGCTTCGTGCTCCCTTGCTTCAATGTTTCCTCCTTTTTTGTTTCTTCTCTCTTCTTCGTTGAGAGCTGTGATGATTTTCTCTCAATGGCGGAAGTGGTTTTGTTAGGGCATCGACCAGTTCGTTGTCGAATGGGGTAAATTTGACCAACAATAACTTCTTGAATACGTTGTCGGATGGGGTAAATTTGACCAACAGTAACTTCTTGAGTACTTTGTCTCGAACAAAATGAAAATCTATCTCAACATGTTTTGATTTAGAGTGTAAGACAATGTTAGAAGCAAGGCATACCTTGTCACAGAGCATAGGCGGTACCTTAACAAAAACAATACCCAATTCGTTCAATAAGGACTGGAGCCATAGTATTTCCACTGCGTCATTAGCTACACTATGATACTCTAATTCTGTGCTAGATCGTGAAATAGTTTTTTGCTTAGTAGAGGAGCAGGAGATGAGGTTAGTTCCCAAAAATACACAAAATCTACCGGTGTTTTTAAGATCATCTGGGTAGAAAGCCCAGTCGGCATCTGTATCACACGTCAAATTGCAACAAGGAAAAGGCGAGAAGGAGATACCTAAAGATGGAGTTCCTTTAAGGTATCACAAAATTCACTTTACTGCTTGTCAATGAACATCTGACTGAATATGCATAAATTGAAAACTTTATGAACAGCAAATGCAATATCTGGTCGAGTTAGACAACAGTATTGAAGACCACCAACAATGCTACGATAGAGATATCCATCACGTAAAGGTGTACCAGATGCTTGCAATAAGATTGATCCGACAACCATAGGAGTAGGAATCGGGTTGTAGGAGTCCATATTAGCTCTGGAAAGTAACTCAAATATGTATACAGATTGGGAAATATTCATACCCGTAGGCATATGAGTGACTGAAATCCCAAGAAAAAATGATAGTGGCCCAAGATCACGGACTTTAAACTGTGAGTGTAAATATGCTAGGAGTTGGTATATCTAAGAGGTGGAGTTACCTATTAAGATAATGTCGTCGACATAGACCAGCATAATCATAATGGAGGACTGAGCACGACAGACAAACAGTAAAGTATCAGATTTTGATGCCAAGAAACCCCAATGTAGTAAATCATTATTTAGCTTGGTGTACCAAGCCCGAGGGGATCGCTTGAGACCATAGAGAAATTTATGCAAGAGACAAACAACAGAGGGATGTGACAGACTAATAAAACCTGGAGGTTGCTGCATATAAACTGTCTCAGTTAAATCACCATGTAAAAAAATATTTCTAATGTCCAGTTGTCTAATAACCCAACCAAAGGATACTTCTAAAGCAAGAGTTGCTCGAACTGATGTGAGTTTTACAACTAGTCTAAAAGTCTCTTCATAATCAATGTCCTTTGTTTGATCATACCTTTTTGCCACAAGACGAGCCCCATAGTGATTGATTTGACCATTTGAGTTGAGCTTGGTCTTGAAGACCTATTTTGCACTCAATAGTTTTAGCCCATTGTGAAAGAGTAACCAAAGTCCAATTACTTATTTCATGAAGAACTGAGATTTCTTCTTGCATGACAGATAACCAATGTGGATATTTAGAGGCTCGTAAAAATATTTTTGGTTCAAAGGTAGTTTGAGTGAAAAGAGCCTTTGGTTTAAAAATATCGTCTTTTGCTCTAGTTCTCATAGGATGCTCATTAATGACTGGTGGAGAAGGGGCTGGAGTTGGGATGGTCAATGGAGGAATTGAGGAGGAAGAGTGGTTAATAGGAGTGGGAGAAGAGAAAGAGGGGGAATGAGAGTAGTTTGTAAGAGTTGGGGTAGAGGAAAGTGTGAGAGTAGATATTGGAGGAGAATCGGTGTGGTGGTTAGGAGAAAATGAAAAAAAACATAAAAAAAAAAAAAAAAAAAAAAAAAAAAAAAAAAAAAAAAAAAAAAAAAAAAAAAAAAAAAAAAAAAAAAAAAAAAAAAAAAAAAAAAAAAAAAAAAAAAAAAAAAAAAAAAAAAAAAAAAAAAAAAAAAAAAAAAAAAAAAAAAAAAAAAAAAAAAAAAAAAAAAAAAAAAAAAAAAAAAAAAAAAAAAAAAAAAAAAAAAAAAAAAAAAAAAAAAAAAAAAAAAAAAAAAAAAAAAAAAAAAAAAAAAAAAAAAAAAAAAAAAAAAAAAAAAAAAAAAAAAAAAAAAAAAAAAAAAAAAAAAAAAAAAAAAAAAAAAAAAAAAAAAAAAAAAAAAAAAAAAAAAAAAAAAAAAAAAAAAAAAAAAAAAAAAAAAAAAAAAAAAAAAAAAAAAAAAAAAAACCAGGAAGAATGAAATTCAACGAAAAAAAAAAAAAAAAAAAAAAAAAAAAAAAAAAAAAAAAAAAAAAAAAAAAAAAAAAAAAAAAAAAAAAAAAAAAAAAAAAAAAAAAAAAAAAAAAAAAAAAAAAAAAAAAAAAAAAAAAAAAAAAAAAAAAAAAAAAAAAAAAAAAAAAAAAAAAAAAAAAAAAAAAAAAAAAAAAAAAAAAAAAAAAAAAAAAAAAAAAAAAAAAAAAAAAAAAAAAAAAAAAAAAAAAAAAAAAAAAAAAAAAAAAAAAAAAAAAAAAAAAAAAAAAAAAAAAAAAAAAAAAAAAAAAAAAAAAAAAAAAAAAAAAAAAAAAAAAAAAAAAAAAAAAAAAAAAAAAAAAAAAAAAAAAAAAAAAAAAAAAAAAAAAAAAAAAAAAAAAAAAAAAAAAAAAAAAAAAAAAAAAAAAAAAAAAAAAAAAAAAAAAAAAAAAAAAAAAAAAAAAAAAAAAAAAAAAAAAAAAAAAAAAAAAAAAAAAAAAAAAAAAAAAAAAAAAAAAAAAAAAAAAAAAAAAAAAAAAAAAAAAAAAAAAAAAAAAAAAAAAAAAAAAAAAAAAAAAAAAAAAAAAAAACCAGGAAGAATGAAATTCAACGAAAAAAAAAAAAAAAAAACCAGGAAGAATGAAATTCAACGAAAAAAAAAAAAAAAAAAAAAAAAAAAAAAAAAAAAAAAAAAAAAAAAAAAAAAAAAAAAAAAAAAAAAAAAAAAAAAAAAAAAAAAAAAAAAAAAAAAAAAAAAAAAAAAAAAAAAAAAAAAAAAAAAAAAAAAAAAAAAAAAAAAAAAAAAAAAAAAAAAAAAAAAAAAAAAAAAAAAAAAAAAAAAAAAAAAAAAAAAAAAAAAAAAAAAAAAAAAAAAAAAAAAAAAAAAAAAAAAAAAAAAAAAAAAAAAAAAAAAAAAAAAAAAAAAAAAAAAAAAAAAAAAAAAAAAAAAAAAAAAAAAAAAAAAAAAAAAAAAAAAAAAAAAAAAAAAAAAAAAAAAAAAAAAAAAAAAAAAAAAAAAAAAAAAAAAAAAAAAAAAAAAAAAAAAAAAAAAAAAAAAAAAAAAAAAAAAAAAAAAAAAAAAAAAAAAAAAAAAAAAAAAAAAAAAAAAAAAAAAAAAAAAAAAAAAAAAAAAAAAAAAAAAAAAAAAAAAAAAAAAAAAAAAAAAAAAAAAAAAAAAAAAAAAAAAAAAAAAAAAAAAAAAAAAAAAAAAAAAAAAAAAAAAAAAAAAAAAAAAAAAAAAAAAAAAAAAAAAAAAAAAAAAAAAAAAAAAAAAAAAAAAAAAAAAAAAAAAAAAAAAAAAAAAAAAAAAAAAAAAAAAAAAAAAAAAAAAAAAAAAAAAAAAAAAAAAAAAAAAAAAAAAAAAAAAAAAAAAAAAAAAAAAAAAAAAAAAAAAAAAAAAAAAAAAAAAAAAAAAAAAAAAAAAAAAAAAAAAAAAAAAAAAAAAAAAAAAAAAAAAAAAAAAAAAAAAAAAAAAAAAAAAAAAAAAAAAAAAAAAAAAAAAAAAAAAAAAAAAAAAAAAAAAAAAAAAAAAAAAAAAAAAAAAAAAAAAAAAAAAAAAAAAAAAAAAAAAAAAAAAAAAAAAAAAAAAAAAAAAAAAAAAAAAAAAAAAAAAAAAAAAAAAAAAAAAAAAAAAAAAAAAAAAAAAAAAAAAAAAAAAAAAAAAAAAAAAAAAAAAAAAAAAAAAAAAAAAAAAAAAAAAAAAAAAAAAAAAAAAAAAAAAAAAAAAAAAAAAAAAAAAAAAAAAAAAAAAAAAAAAAAAAAAAAAAAAAAAAAAAAAAAAAAAAAAAAAAAAAAAAAAAAAAAAAAAAAAAAAAAAAAAAAAAAAAAAAAAAAAAAAAAAAAAAAAAAAAAAAAAAAAAAAAAAAAAAAAAAAAAAAAAAAAAAAAAAAAAAAAAAAAAAAAAAAAAAAAAAAAAAAAAAAAAAAAAAAAAAAAAAAAAAAAAAAAAAAAAAAAAAAAAAAAAAAAAAAAAAAAAAAAAAAAAAAAAAAAAAAAAAAAAAAAAAAAAAAAAAAAAAAAAAAAAAAAAAAAAAAAAAAAAAAAAAAAAAAAAAAAAAAAAAAAAAAAAAAAAAAAAAAAAAAAAAAAAAAAAAAAAAAAAAAAAAAAAAAAAAAAAAAAAAAAAAAAAAAAAAAAAAAAAAAAAAAAAAAAAAAAAAAAAAAAAAAAAAAAAAAAAAAAAAAAAAAAAAAAAAAAAAAAAAAAAAAAAAAAAAAAAAAAAAAAAAAAAAAAAAAAAAAAAAAAAAAAAAAAAAAAAAAAAAAAAAAAAAAAAAAAAAAAAAAAAAAAAAAAAAAAAAAAAAAAAAAAAAAAAAAAAAAAAAAAAAAAAAAAAAAAAAAAAAAAAAAAAAAAAAAAAAAAAAAAAAAAAAAAAAAAAAAAAAAAAAAAAAAAAAAAAAAAAAAAAAAAAGAGAGCCTAAGCTATGTTAATGAGCGTTTTCTTTGCGATTAGATTGAAAGTCTTTTTTCTATTATGTGCGTGATAGCGTGATGCGAATTTTTGTTTGGCTGATAACTTGGCATGACACACTCTGATTATGCTTTTGTTTCAGAAGATTTCCACCTCCATCTCAAGTTAATGGGAGATTTGGGGCAGCTAAAATTTTGTGTACTATAATGACGTGATACCAATATTTAGTCTGTTAACATTTCTCTGCATGTTGTCATTCATTATTCTGGTTCGGTCCTATTCATCGTTGATTTTATTATTTTTTCGATTAAGATAGTACCAATGAAATATAATCCGAGAGACGATGATTGAATAAAGACTGTAATGGCTAAGAAGAATTTTGTTATTAATCTCATTGGTACTAAGTCAATCCATCATTGATTATAAATCTACTTCTCAAATCTCTTTTTTAAAAAATATTTTTGAAATCTTCTGAACACACGTCCTAACTACTTATTGACAGGTAGAGAGTATGAGACAAGAAACTACGACTTTGAGGAAGTAAATCATTCAATGGCCGAACACTTGCCATGGTTTGTAGATGTCCTTTCGAATTTGCAAGTGTTCTCTGTTGTAGTTGATTTTTCGTGTTGCGGGACGAAACTTCTTAATTAGTGATTGTGTTTGATATAAGGGGTTTCGAAGAATTCTGTTTAGATAATTTATATTTTCAACTTATCTACAATGAGACAATAAGTGATTGGCTTGATTAAATGGTCTTCAATAAGATGCTTTAGACATTATAGAGTTTTTAGTTGATTTATTTTAGAAACATTCTCTAATAACAACTATCAATTATTTGTTAATTTAATATAAGCTATAATTATAATAATTATATTTTTTTGCATGGGCTTTTTTCATGTTTGCCATATTAGTACACTTCTTAGACCTTTATCTCTTCTTCCATTGGGAATTAGAAAACAAGCTTCCAAGGAGGGTAGACTTTGGAAATCACTCGTAAATGGTTATGAACTCCTAACGTTCTCAAATGAATGATATAAAATTTTCAAACCTTAGTTGTTGCATTGTTTATATGAGTCTTTTTTTGTCAACTAATGTATTGCCGTCTCTCAGATTTCGAAATAGCACGGTGATATCATGAGATTCATTCAAGTTTCTTGACTTGGAGCTTCTTCATCATCTCCGTCAAGATTCCTAAGAGCTAATGCAGCGGGAGAGGAAGCTGTTTTGAGAGAATTCTCTGAGGTAAAAATCAATATCTTTGAATCAAGTCAGATTCTTACGTGAACTCGATTGTACATGTTTAAAGAAGTCAACTGAATTACTCTAATTTTGGAGTTCTTGATTGCACTGCTTAAAAGGGTTTTGATCACAAATTGTATTTATATAAATGAGTGATCAATGTTTGCATGATGCATTTTTAACTTTATTTCAATTGCATTCTAATTTGTGTAGACGAGTGCAACAAATTTAAGAGTTATTTAAGGAAATCTGTGAAACTACCCAGTATGAAGTGAAATGTTTAACTCTTGATGTTGCTCTTGATCTAACTTTCAGTCTTTGTCGATGAAATATATTAATTCTTTTAATTGTATCTCAATAAGAATAGATTAAATACGTATTGTGCTTGTAAAAATTATAATTTTTTTTTTTTTTTTTTTTTTTTTTTTTTTTTTTTTTTTTTTTTTTTTTTTTTTTTTTTTTTTTTTTTTTTTTTTTTTTTTTTTTTTTTTTTTTTTTTTTTTTTTTTTTTTTTTTTTTTTTTTTTTTTTTTTTTTTTTTTTTTTTTTTTTTTTTTTTTTTTTTTTTTTTTTTTTTTTTTTTTTTTTTTTTTTTTTTTTTTTTTTTTTTTTTTTTTTTTTTTTTTTTTTTTTTTTTTTTTTTTTTTTTTTTTTTTTTTTTTTTTTTTTTTTTTTTTTTTTTTTTTTTTTTTTTTTTTTTTTTTTTTTTTTTTTTTTTTTTTTTTTTTTTTTTTTTTTTTTTGGTTATGAACTCCTAACGTTCTCAAATGAATGATATAAAATTTTCAAACCTTAGTTGTTGCATTGTTTATATGAGTCTTTTTTTGTCAACTAATGTATTGCCGTCTCTCAGATTCGAACCCCCCCCCCCCCCCCCCCCCCCCCCCCCCCCCCCCCCCCCCCCCCCCCCCCCCCCCCCCCCCCCCCCCCCCCCCCCCCCCCCCCCCCCCCCCCCCCCCCCCCCCCCCCCCCCCCCCCCCCCCCCCCCCCCCCCCCCCCCCCCCCCCCCCCCCCCCCCCCCCCCCCCCCCCCCCCCCCCCCCCCCCCCCCCCCCCCCCCCCCCCCCCCCCCCCCCCCCCCCCCCCCCCCCCCCCCCCCCCCCCCCCCCCCCCCCCCCCCCCCCCCCCCCCCCCCCCCCCCCCCCCCCCCCCCCCCCCCCCCCCCCCCCCCCCCCCCCCCCCCCCCCCCCCCCCCCCCCCCCCCCCCCCCCCCCCCCCCCCCCCCCCCCCCCCCCCCCCCCCCCCCCCCCCCCCCCCCCCCCCCCCCCCCCCCCCCCCCCCCCCCCCCCCCCCCCCCCCCCCCCCCCCCCCCCCCCCCCCCCCCCCCCCCCCCCCCCCCCCCCCCCCCCCCCCCCCCCCCCCCCCCCCCCCCCCCCCCCCCCCCCCCCCCCCCCCCCCCCCCCCCCCCCCCCCCCCCCCCCCCCCCCCCCCCCCCCCCCCCCCCCCCCCCCCCCCCCCCCCCCCCCCCCCCCCCCCCCCCCCCCCCCCCCCCCCCCCCCCCCCCCCCCCCCCCCCCCCCCCCCCCCCCCCCCCCCCCCCCCCCCCCCCCCCCCCCCCCCCCCCCCCCCCCCCCCCCCCCCCCCCCCCCCCCCCCCCCCCCCCCCCCCCCCCCCCCCCCCCCCCCCCCCCCCCCCCCCCCCCCCCCCCCCCCCCCCCCCCCCCCCCCCCCCCCCCCCCCCCCCCCCCCCCCCCCCCCCCCCCCCCCCCCCCCCCCCCCCCCCCCCCCCCCCCCCCCCCCCCCCCCCCCCCCCCCCCCCCCCCCCCCCCCCCCCCCCCCCCCCCCCCCCCCCCCCCCCCCCCCCCCCCCCCCCCCCCCCCCCCCCCCCCCCCCCCCCCCCCCCCCCCCCCCCCCCCCCCCCCCCCCCCCCCCCCCCCCCCCCCCCCCCCCCCCCCCCCCCCCCCCCCCCCCCCCCCCCCCCCCCCCCCCCCCCCCCCCCCCCCCCCCCCCCCCCCCCCCCCCCCCCCCCCCCCCCCCCCCCCCCCCCCCCCCCCCCCCCCCCCCCCCCCCCCCCCCCCCCCCCCCCCCCCCCCCCCCCCCCCCCCCCCCCCCCCCCCCCCCCCCCCCCCCCCCCCCCCCCCCCCCCCCCCCCCCCCCCCCCCCCCCCCCCCCCCCCCCCCCCCCCCCCCCCCCCCCCCCCCCCCCCCCCCCCCCCCCCCCCCCCCCCCCCCCCCCCCCCCCCCCCCCCCCCCCCCCCCCCCCCCCCCCCCCCCCCCCCCCCCCCCCCCCCCCCCCCCCCCCCCCCCCCCCCCCCCCCCCCCCCCCCCCCCCCCCCCCCCCCCCCCCCCCCCCCCCCCCCCCCCCCCCCCCCCCCCCCCCCCCCCCCCCCCCCCCCCCCCCCCCCCCCCCCCCCCCCCCCCCCCCCCCCCCCCCCCCCCCCCCCCCCCCCCCCCCCCCCCCCCCCCCCCCCCCCCCCCCCCCCCCCCCCCCCCCCCCCCCCCCCCCCCCCCCCCCCCCCCCCCCCCCCCCCCCCCCCCCCCCCCCCCCCCCCCCCCCCCCCCCCCCCCCCCCCCCCCCCCCCCCCCCCCCCCCCCCCCCCCCCCCCCCCCCCCCCCCCCCCCCCCCCCCCCCCCCCCCCCCCCCCCCCCCCCCCCCCCCCCCCCCCCCCCCCCCCCCCCCCCCCCCCCCCCCCCCCCCCCCCCCCCCCCCCCCCCCCCCCCCCCCCCCCCCCCCCCCCCCCCCCCCCCCCCCCCCCCCCCCCCCCCCCCCCCCCCCCCCCCCCCCCCCCTTAAGCCAATATGATTTAATGCTTTAGAACTTATGTGTTAGAAATGAAATAATTTGTTTCATTGTCTAAGAAAATTTATCAACTAGAAATGTAAATTACATCATTTATGGATGGAGAACAGATTTTCAAGATGAATGGGAAGGTGCATGATTCCAATTTTGATACCACTATTTCATCTTTTGATTTCATCTTGGTCGACTTCAATGCTTCCTGTGTGGCCACTGCAAGTGTCTTTCTCTACAGGTTCCCCTCTCTCTCTCTCTCTCTCTCTCTCTCTCTCTCTCTCTCTCTCTCTCTCTCTCTCTCTCTCTCTCTCTCTCTCTCTCTCTCTCTCTCTCTCTCTCTCTCTCTCTCTCTCTCTCTCTCTCTCTCTCTCTCTCTCTCTCTCTCTCTCTCTCTCTCTCTCTCTCTCTCTCTCTCTCTCTCTCTCTCTCTCTCTCTCTCTCTCTCTCTCTCTCTCTCTCTCTCTCTCTCTCTCTCTCTCTCTCTCTCTCTCTCTCTCTCTCTCTCTCTCTCTCTCTCTCTCTCTCTCTCTCTCTCTCTCTCTCTCTCTCTCTCTCTCTCTCTCTCTCTCTCTCTCTCTCTCTCTCTCTCTCTCTCTCTCTCTCTCTCTCTCTCTCTCTCTCTCTCTCTCTCTCTCTCTCTCTCTCTCTCTCTCTCTCTCTCTCTCTCTCTCTCTCTCTCTCTCTCTCTCTCTCTCTCTCTCTCTCTCTCTCTCTCTCTCTCTCTCTCTCTCTCTCTCTCTCTCTCTCTCTCTCTCTCTCTCTCTCTCTCTCTCTCTCTCTCTCTCTCTCTCTCTCTCTCTCTCTCTCTCTCTCTCTCTCTCTCTCTCTCTCTCTCTCTCTCTCTCTCTCTCTCTCTCTCTCTCTCTCTCTCTCTCTCTCTCTCTCTCTCTCTCTCTCTCTCTCTCTCTCTCTCTCTCTCTCTCTCTCTCTCTCTCTCTCTCTCTCTCTCTCTCTCTCTCTCTCTCTCTCTCTCTCTCTCTCTCTCTCTCTCTCTCTCTCTCTCTCTCTCTCTCTCTCTCTCTCTCTCTCTCTCTCTCTCTCTCTCTCTCTCTCTCTCTCTCTCTCTCTCTCTCTCTCTCTCTCTCTCTCTCTCTCTCTCTCTCTCTCTCTCTCTCTCTCTCTCTCTCTCTCTCTCTCTCTCTCTCTCTCTCTCTCTCTCTCTCTCTCTCTCTCTCTCTCTCTCTCTCTCTCTCTCTCTCTCTCTCTCTCTCTCTCTCTCTCTCTCTCTCTCTCTCTCTCTCTCTCTCTCTCTCTCTCTCTCTCTCTCTCTCTCTCTCTCTCTCTCTCTCTCTCTCTCTCTCTCTCTCTCTCTCTCTCTCTCTCTCTCTCTCTCTCTCTCTCTCTCTCTCTCTCTCTCTCTCTCTCTCTCTCTCTCTCTCTCTCTCTCTCTCTCTCTCTCTCTCTCTCTCTCTCTCTCTCTCTCTCTCTCTCTCTCTCTCTCTCTCTCTCTCTCTCTCTCTCTCTCTCTCTCTCTCTCTCTCTCTCTCTCTCTCTCTCTCTCTCTCTCTCTCTCTCTCTCTCTCTCTCTCTCTCTCTCTCTCTCTCTCTCTCTCTCTCTCTCTCTCTCTCTCTCTCTCTCTCTCTCTCTCTCTCTCTCTCTCTCTCTCTCTCTCTCTCTCTCTCTCTCTCTCTCTCTCTCTCTCTCTCTCTCTCTCTCTCTCTCTCTCTCTCTCTCTCTCTCTCTCTCTCTCTCTCTCTCTCTCTCTCTCTCTCTCTCTCTCTCTCTCTCTCTCTCTCTCTCTCTCTCTCTCTCTCTCTCTCTCTCTCTCTCTCTCTCTCTCTCTCTCTCTCTCTCTCTCTCTCTCTCTCTCTCTCTCTCTCTCTCTCTCTCTCTCTCTCTCTCTCTCTCTCTCTCTCTCTCTCTCTCTCTCTCTCTCTCTCTCTCTCTCTCTCTCTCTCTCTCTCTCTCTCTCTCTCTCTCTCTCTCTCTCTCTCTCTCTCTCTCTCTCTCTCTCTCTCTCTCTCTCTCTCTCTCTCTCTCTCTCTCTCTCTCTCTCTCTCTCTCTCTCTCTCTCTCTCTCTCTCTCTCTCTCTCTCTCTCTCTCTCTCTCTCTCTCTCTCTCTCTCTCTCTCTCTCTCTCTCTCTCTCTCTCTCTCTCTCTCTCTCTCTCTCTCTCTCTCTCTCTCTTCTTCCTCTCTTCCCTTCACCTGGGAGCTGCGATTCTTTGTTTCCATTGTTCTGGTTGGTGTCGTCTTCTCCTTGCGCGTTTTTTTTTTTTTTTTTTTTTTTTTTTTTTTTTTTTTTTTTTTTTTTTTTTTTTTTTTTTTTTTTTTTTTTTTTTTTTTTTTTTTTTTTTTTTTTTTTTTTTTTTTTTTTTTTTTTTTTTTTTTTTTTTTTTTTTTTTTTTTTTTTTTTTTTTTTTTTTTTTTTTTTTTTTTTTTTTTTTTTTTTTTTTTTTTTTTTTTTTTTTTTTTTTTTTTTTTTTTTTCAATTTTTTTTTTTTTTTTTTTTTTTTTTTTTTTTTTTTTTTTTTTTTTTTTTTTTTTTTTTTTTTTTTTTTTTTTTTTTTTTTTTTTTTTTTTTTTTTTTTTTTTTTTTTTTTTTTTCACCAGAGTATCTTTTGCAATTACTGAGTTTTTTTTTTTCAATTTTTTTTCCTCCTTTTTGCTCCTTCATCGTTCAGAAACCAGAACCTGCTCCGATACATTAGATATTCTGGTATTCAGGCCATGTAAATCCATTTCCTCAATATATTCTGAGCTCCAAAGCTCCTTCCTTTGATAATGTAAATGGGATTGAAGTGGTCTTACTGTTTCTTTTCTCTGTTTCATTAATGTTCATTTGCTCCAAAATTTTCTGAATCAAAATCAATTGTTATTTTGCTGAAGGGTTTTCGGTAAATCTTCCGGTTTTTTTTTTCATTCTAAATGTGTATTGCTTGAAGTAGATATTAAGTGTTCCAATCTTTGTTCCTGCATTGTTTTCTTTCCTTATTTTGAGCTGAAAATAAGAAAAAAAACAGAAATCTAATTAATGTTTTCATGTTTTTTCACACAAAAAGTTTTAAATTGTTGTGGTGTAAAATGTTTCAGCTCCAAATCTTGATATATCCTGTGTCATAGTTGTTTGATAAAATTGATCTGGTTGACCGCGTTTCTCAGAATCACACCACATAGTAGCCGAAGAAATTGCAATTAGTCGAAGCTAAATCCTCTGAGTAAGCTTGCAAGGGACGACAATGTAGCTCTTAGAACTGCTAAAACAGATGGGCTACACACAATGTTTCTTGGGATGGCGAGGGGTACAAAGATCCTTGTTAAGCTCACTAATCGATTGCACAATATGATGACCTTGGATGCACAGGCATTACCAAAACAGTATGCTCTCTCTCCTATGATATTTTCATGAAATATAGGATTTTTAGCATTAAAAGAAATTTTGTTGTAATTTTTGTGCAGATGATGTCATATCGATCATATATATTTTAAAAATTAAAGAGACGAAACAAAAGATTTAGTTTTGAACAACAAAGAAGAGAAAATAAGATGACTTTTGTAAGCAGAAAAGGGGAGAGACTGCCAAACACCAGGGAAAGAAAAGGTGGAAAAACAGTGAGAGAAAGAAATGGTTTTTCATCAAGGAGTAAAACATAGGCGTACATCACTGTCTTGGAGAAAAAGATGTTCCATTTCTACTTTCAACCTTATATTTTATAAATTTCTTTACTTCTATTATTTTGATGATTTTTATTTTGGATAATTTTAATTTAATTGTTTTGATGAATTTTATGATTATGAACTAAATTTATTTTGGTTAGGGAGAGAATATTTACTACGATTGTTTGTTATTATTCGAATAAATTATTATGAAGATATGAATGAATTCAATTTATGTCGACGGACAATTTTGATTATACATGTTCTTATCATATTAAGAAATAAGTAAGAGGGAATAGCGGTTGATGAATGGGGAGAGCTAGTTTAATGTTAATTTGCTTAATCTTTTTGTTAAAAATTGAGTTTTGGGCATCGCGAGAGAGATTTTCAAAGGGTGGAAGAAAATGGGAATCAAAGTGGGAGTGATTCCCTCCGAATAAAAGGAGTGATATGTAATTTTTCAATCTAGTATTTGAATTGTACAATTTTTAATGTTCATTTAACAGAGTTAGTCGATTTGCTAACGATGGACAGTTTGATTTTCAAATTGACAAAAAAAATTGTTCTGTGATTGAATTGAAAAACACTCTATAATTCAGTGTTTTATTTAATCTTTACCTTAAAAACTATTTACACCTTAATTATTAACAAGGTGGTAGCAAAATCAAATCAGAAACCTATTATTCTATCTATCCTAAACCCGATTGATCAACCAAAACTAGGCATGCTTCATAAAATTGTCCGGTTCAGCAAAAAATAGCTGTCTTACCCCATAATATTTCATTTACACATGAAGGACACAATTATTAAATTTCAAGGCAGTCTTTAACACCCTGCTCAAACTTATCTAAAGAAGACAAGGTGTCCTTGACTGCATCCACTACCCTTTGTCTGAAATAAATGAAAAGAAAATGAGCAGTAATCTATGAAAAAAAAGGATGAAAGTTAAACCTTATTTATTAGCAAAGGGATACAAAAGAGAAACAGATTTATCATTATCAAAATAAAAAATAAAAAATTCAGATAGACAACTAGCTGGTGGTTTAGGATTTACACTTCTTAGTTCTCAAGCAACTTGGCTTCTTTCTATTCCTTTTTGTTTACTCCTACCTCTTCGAGACAAACCTTATCTTCAAGCTTAAAATGAGGAAACAACTGTTTAAAACAACTGTTTTCAAGTATCATGAACAGGTAATCCCATCCATTGTACCAGAAATAGCTGCTCCCAAATCTGTTCTTTCTTGACCCGTCAAACATTTAAAACAGCTAGGTTCTTTAAGAACTAGTTTAATGGCAAGGTAGGTGGCACTCACATTATCGCAATATATTATTGGAGACGTATCATAGTGACATTGGAGTTCTTTAAGAAGAGACTGGATCCATCAGATTTCAGCCGTGGCATCTGCAATGCTTCGATATTCTGACTCCGTATTCGAGTGAGAAACTACTTTCTGTTTGGAGGAAGATCAAGAGATTAAATTAGACCGAGAAAAAAGTCAGTCGTGCTCTACAGAACCCCAATCAGTGTCGGAGCAACAAGTTAAGTCCAATGATGAATCCCAAGTGAATTTTAAACATATATCAGCAGTTCCTATGAGGTTTTGAAAGACTCACTTCAGAGCTCGCCAGTGAACATCCTTGGGACAGTGCATAAATTGTCATAATTTGTTAATTGCAAAAGAGATATCTCTTCTGGTCAGTGTACAACATTGTAATCCACCAAGTAGGCTTCGAAAAATCGACCCGTCTTCTAGAGCAGTCTTTGATGTGGCAAATGAAGTTGGAGCAGGATGGCAATCCTGCATGTTTGCTCGATGTATAAATGAGATGTATTTATGTTGTTGAAGAATCATTGCAAAACTAGACCGAAAAAGAAAACAGTGCGCGATGTCGATGAGCCTTCTGCATCGATAATTTCTAAGAAGAAGTCTACGATGTCGTGTGGTAAATGTCGGCGTCAGGGGCATAACAGTCGCACATGTTCTGAGAGGGGATCTAGTTCAGGTACTGCTGCTTCGCGTGGCACATTTATGAATTTCTAAACATTTGATGGGAAGCAGGTACATTTTTTCCCATTATTCTCTAAACAAACTTTTATTATTATATTCTAATATAACTGTCATTACGTGCAGGAATCTACTACACGCGGTCATAGAATAGGATGATGGATATCAGGCGATGACGAGGACAGGGGACATTCTGAAACAGCTTTATTTTATGCATTTTGTCTCTCTGAGACTCTATCAGAGTCACTTCGATCTGATGGACTCTGTTTGAGAGAGACTCCATCTCCGCCCTAACAGACTCCATATCTGCCCTAACAGACTCCGTGGGTTGCCCTACATGAGTGGGTTGCCGTACATGAGTGGGTTGCCCTACATGAACATCATCCCCCTCATCTCCCATCAACGTCCACATCTCATCTGTTTCAACGAGGCCCATCCGAATCAAATGAAGCTTGCCAAATGCCTTCCCGGCCTGCTATGATCTGAGCTGTTCTCCAAGCGGTAACTGAATCTCAAAATGCTCGATAATTTTCTGAATTAAGACACTGTAGGAGAGGTTCTTATTTCGTGTACGCCCGATCTCACACATGTGACTTAAAACCACTAAGCCGGGGTCGAACATTATACCGTTGTACAGTGTCTCCATGATATAGAGACACATGTAGCTAACGTGATCTCTATGTCCAACACATAGTAGAATGGTGTGTGACAATAGGTTGTGGACAACGTGAGCTTTTACATTCAAGTCTTTAGCTCCTGGCTTAATGAACTGCACAATGTCAGAGTTCCGATGAATTTGCCTAATGAACTCTATTCTCTCGGTTGTTCCGAGGATGAGACACTTCCGTTGGACATGGTAGTATCTCTTCGCCCTTTCTGCATCAAACCCGATCAACCGATTGACCGTCTCCAGAGTAATGAGAATCTCTTTACCCAATACATAGGTCTTTATAATTCCGAACCTCCCGGTCCAGCTCATGTTCACATAGAATAGGCGAACAATTCTTTCACAGCTTTTGCCCCGCAAACTATACACCCCTTGGAGGCCGATTATGTCAAGCATCTCCTTGATCTGCAATGACTCCCAGCCTGTAAAGTCCACAGTCTTTGACAACGTAACCTGGCGGTGTAACAAATCCAGGTCGAACTGCTTTCGACAATGCTGATTGCGAAATTCAGTCGACAAAAATTCCGACCGCGGTGCAAGCGGCGGCGGCCTATCTGGCCGATTTGAGAGTCCAGCTTGTGAAGTTGAAGGTGCACGACTCGGGGCAAACTTTCGTCTAACAGTCAATCTGCCTGTCTGCCATTTCAGTATATTCTGCAATTTAAAAATTTTCGAAATTAGCCACAAATAACTCACAATTTCTAGCCTATTTGAAACTGTCTTCAGGGTTGTTTACCGGACGGACGCAATTTCAGTGAGTCCGTCCGGTAAAAATAAAAACGAACGAACGCTCTGAAAAGAGCGTCCGTCCGGTAAATAGCCCTAACGTACAATTTCAAATAGCGCTCGAATTTGCGAGTTATTTACGATAAAAATTGAACTAAATCAATCAGAATTGAGAAAGCTATTATCTGAAGCATTTTTTGATTGCAAATTTGCAAAAATTTTACAAGAGGGTCGAGAGAAAATCATTTTTTGGCGCGGTGAAATGTCGGATTTGGTTCAATATAAATCGGAAGAACGGACGGACGTTGTATTTAAGCGTCTGTCTGTTTTTGCCTTAATTTAAAACGTCCGTCTGTTTATAAAACGCCTTAAAAATAACGTACGGACATACAAAATAACGGACGGACGGTTAAATATAGAGTCCGTCTGATCCGCGCATCGACTGCCACGGCAAAACTTACTTACAGACGGACGAACTTTTCATGTGTCCGTCCGTAATATTTACCATACGGTCTCTATTTTAAAACGTCCGTCCGGTATACGGCAAAAAATTTAAAACGGACGGACGCTATTGTTTTCTGTCCGTCCGATATACAGCCAAAATGGACACCGGACGCAGTTGGACGGACGGTAGGGTTTGTTTTATTATGTTTTTTTATAATTTAAGGTTTGGATTGTTAAATTTGATACTTTAAGGTTTCACATAAAAAAAAAAAAGTATACTTCGTGGTCATAATCGGTAATTTTCCTTCTGAAAATCAGCAACCGTAGAAGTTTGACTCCGTTTTGAAAGTTCCCCTTCCAAATCTCCATATTCAGAAAGGCCAAACCTCACTGTAAGAGCTTGTAAAAATGATTTCAAGGTTGTTAACATATTGTTTCTGTACAGCCATTGAAACCACTCCAGTGCTGCTCAATCCATGAGGATCATCACCATCGAGTAGAGGTACGTCCAATTTGATGGATCAGAATGGTCTTTGAGACATGTCATCTTCATATTCTGGTTGTTTGCCTTGATTTCCTGAGATCTCAACTCTTGCTTGTGTTGGATTATGAATATGCTGCTCTAATCGGCATTCCAGGTTGTCAACTTTACACTGATTTCTTTTAATAGGGTGCTCATATCAAAAATATAATGTTCCTGTGATACAATACAGCTTTGACACTCTTCCAAAGCCTGAGAAATGTCCTTAGTTCTGTCGGCCATTGATGATCCTATTCAAACTCGATAAAAGCACCAATGTTACAGAGAGAGTTCTGTAACTGCTCTTTTTAGAAGAAAGAAGATTAAAAAGAAGGAGAAGATGAGAGAGAGGTAATTTCTTTCATTCAACTGTTATCTTTTCCTTTCTCATTCTGTCTATTTATATCCACATTTTACAGTGACTCCGTAGAGTAGTTACAACTCCCAATCTCAGCTGAATCCAGTTGGTGCCTGGTGGTTCATGATTTACACTTCGTAGTTTTCAAGCCAACTTGGCTTCTTTTTGTTCCTATCTTTTTTTTTTTTACTATATCTTTCGTAACAAAAAGTTAGTATCTTTAAGAAAAAGAAACGAGTTTTGAAAACAGAAAAAAATTTTGACACAATTTTTACCACACCATGTACATCTTTGATAGCATTATCAAAGGTCATCATTCTCTCATAAACCTAATTCTAAGTTTCTATACAGCTACATAAGTTATGCTTTTCAAGGGTCCACACTATAGTTGATATATAGCCTAACAAAGGCAACAAAAACAGTCTCTCAAGTTGCCCCAGCCAGACCACCTTTAATTAGGATAAAGAACATGAAAAAGCAGGGAACTTTATAACTTAACCTTTGTGCACATGTATTGTGGTCTAAACACAGTATGTTATTATTGGAAAAGAAAATATGCTTCACATGAGGAAAAGAATACCTATTGGAACTGAGTTGGATATCAATTTCATTTGTCATCCCATTTAGAGAGGTAAAAGATCTACAATAAACCAAAAACAGAATGAGAATCATGGAATTCAAGAAATGATTCCGAACTCACAAAGCTAAACAATAATAAATAAAAAAGTTAAGATAATATGGACTTCTGGGATTTTAACAAACTGTAAACAATCTAGAATGTCGTATGACCTGGTCCATAGAGACATACCATCTTCTAAATAAGGCAAGCATATTTTGAGAGGATATCTCCAATTGAAACCCATGTATTACATGCATTAGCCTGTAGTTGATAAGAAATGAGGTTACCTTATAAGATCATTCAGCATACCCTCAGCCTGCAGTTTAACAGGGTCTTTTTTTCCAAGTAATGAGGCCGCATTCCTCACGATCAAACTAAAAGTACAAACCTGTCCTTGTCAAAAGTTCACTCCATATCGTTAGAACCAAGTTCAGCTAAAAACCCAATTCCATATTCTAGTATTGATATTGCTTAAGCAGAAAAGTTGGATCACTCGCGGTTATCTGAAAAGAGCATAGTTCCAAATTTTGGAAGCAAAATGACTAATAAAACTCCTTCAGAAATTCTTTGTTTTTTTCAAGCAGGCCTAAATCTCGCAATGAAGAGGGAAAACATAAATTTTGCCGGATTAGAAACAAATGAATGATTTGTTCCTGTTTCAAAATGCCAGAAACATTGCAACCAAAATAAATTATTTGATCCTATTTTTAAATGAAGAAAATCTTGTAATCGAATACATAACCCCGTTCTTGTTTAGATCATGAGTTTTTAATTATGGACAAAAAGTCTTTTTATACACAATCAAAGATATAGGATGCAATTGTCAAAGAACCGTATAGACCATTTCTAAGCAATTCGAATTCACTCGTGTCTGACTACTATAAAAGAAAACTTACATCATAAATAAAAGATACGAATGATTGGTAAGAGAGAGAACCTCAACACCTGAGCTCGCTTGAAACTGAACAAACGAATTCCGTTCTTGTGAAACACAGTCCCTAGCGGCAGATTTCAGCAATTTTTGAAATTGTTCCAAATTTTCGGGAGAAGAACTGGAATCACTCGCTGCAATAACAGTAGGGCGAAACCTGATTATGAAGAATCTCCAAAAGAGACGAAAATTATGCTGTAGAAAAGAGATACACTTACTGAGTAATAAATAAGCCGCACGAAGGTTGTCCCTAGATGCTTCAATAGGAGCCAATAAGTACTTAGCCGTCTTCTTCTTTTGCTCTCTCAGCCAATCCTTGGGTCCCGCTGAGAAGTAACCCGCATTAAAGTTTTGATTCAGAGTAATCCGTTATATATATATATATATATATATATATATATATATATATATATATATATATATATATATATATATATATATATATATATATATATATATATATATATATATATATATATATATATATATATATATATATATATATATATATATATATATATATATATATATATATATATATATATATATATATATATATATATATATATATATATATATATATATATATATATATATATATATATATATATATATATATATATATATATATATATATATATATATATATATATATATATATATATATATATATATATATATATATATATATATATATATATATATATATATATATATATATATATATATATATATATATATATATATATATATATATATATATATATATATATATATATATATATATATATATATATATATATATATATATATATATATATATATATATATATATATATATATATATTAAGGTGTCCCTAGATGCTTCAAAATCCTTGGGTCCCGCTGAGAAGTAACCCGCATTAAAGTTTTGATTCAGAGTAATCCGTTAAAAAAAAACAAAAGAACAGAAACTGTAGAGCACTCACAAATTCCAATGTCAAATGCAATTGCAGGAGCAGGAGGAAGAGATAGAGATGGAACGAGAGCGAGGAACGAGAGCAAAGCAAGATCTCTGCGAGAATTCTTGAATTGGAGAGCAAGGCCATGACGCTGGCATTTGGAGCAGGGAAGTGAATTCGAATTTGGGGAATTTGGGGAATTTGGAGGGAAGAATGATGAGGGAGTGAAAATGGAGGCTGTAGCCGTTATCATTGCGGATGAATGTGGGAACCTTCTCTTCGCAATCCTTGCCCAGTTTGTTCTGCCACCGGACGATCTTTACGTCGGACGTGGCTACATGCCATTGGTTGAATATTCTTTTACATGATTATATAAGCCGCACAATATACAAATTCCAACTAAATTATTTAAAAGATAGTAATTAATAAAACGGAAAAATTCAATTTAAACTCCAACGTATGGGGTCATTAACCATTTGGTACCTAACGTTTTTTTTGTACCCAATCAAACTCTATCGTATAAAACGTTTGCAATTTAAACCTTCCTGTCAATTTTTCAGTTAAATTTGACAGATTCCTTTTTAAAATTCTCAAACTACATCTCTCTCTCTCTCTCTCTCTCTCTCTCTCTTCGCCAGATATTCCTCCCCCTTTATTCTTTTTTTATGAGGGGTATCTGGCGTTTTATTCTTTTTTTATGAGGGGTATCTGGCGTTGAGTCTCTACGCCAGATATTCCTCCCCCTTTATTCTTTTTTTATGAGGGGTATCTGGCGTTGAGAGAGAGTGATGGGTAGTTTGGGAATTTTAAAAAGAATCTGTCAAATTTAATTGAAAAATTGACGGGAGGGTTTGAATTGCAAACGTTTTATATGATAGGGTTTGATTGGGTATAAAAAAAACGTTGGGTACCAAATGGTCACTGACCTCATACGTTGGAATCTAAATTGAACTTTTCCCTTAATAAAAAAAAAATAATATATATATATATATATATATATATATATATATATATATATATATATATATATATATATATATATATATATATATATATATATATATATATATATATATATATATATATATATATATATATATATATATATATATATATATATATATATATATATATATATATATATATATATATATATATATATATATATATATATATATATATATATATATATATATATATATATATATATATATATATATATATATATATATATATATATATATATATATATATATATATATATATATATATATATATATATATATATATATATATATATATATATATATATATATATATATATATATATATATATATATATATATATATATATATATATATATATATATATATATATATATATATATATATATATATATATATATATATATATATATATATATATATATATATATATATATATATATATATATATATATATATATATATATATATATATATATAAAATAAGTGTCTCAAGTGTCTTTGTTGACAAATAACTGTGAAATGAATCAAGTACACGTTCTCCACAACTAAAAACTTACTCAGAAGAAACTATTAAACTATCAATAATCAATACATCTTTTGTTATTAATATTGGAAATTTCAACGAATTCATTTTCCACCATATTAGAATATCGTGCTTGTTTGAAAACTTTTTTAACTCTTCAGATAAATGTTGATCAACTTCAGTCTTATTATTTGAAGCATTTTGTTTATCATGACAGTTACAAAACATCTCATATATCTTATCGTGAACCAAACTACTTTGTCTTGTCATTGTAGACGTTACAACACTTGTAATACAAATATCTTCTGAAACTTCAAAACTCGAATTACATTTATACTGAAAATATAATCTTTCAATAACAATTTTTACTTGACTCACCAAATCATTTGCATTCTCATTATCGACTAACACAGTAAGACAATGTTTCAAAAACTTTGTTTTACATCTAGGAACTAATACAATTGTCTCATACATTATGAAATTAATTTTATCACAACTTCTTCAATATTTTTCAAAATTTCATTGCATTCCAATAGTCATTTTTCTCAATGATGCATTCTCACACTCAGAGTATTCTTAAATAATCATTTTCAAATAACATACTTCACTTGAATAAAATATTTAAAGTAACATGACAGGAGGCCAAAACAATTACAGCAGTATCATAAAAAAATTTAAAAATTTTGATAAGTTCTCTAATATTAGCACAATCTTTTGTTGTAAGAGGTCTTTCTCCACCCAAATTAACAAGATAATGACTATCAGTTTCTCTTAGACTCTAAAAAGTTTTTTCAAAATTTTCAGCATTTTTTAATGTCTAATACGTAGAATTTCACCTAGTAGATACATCAAGACAAACCTTACTTTTGTACGTGATTTTAACATTTTCAATACAATTCCTAAAATGTTGCAGCTTTGCAAGTGAGAATCGAACATATTTCACAGCTTTACCCACTCTCATGATAGACTCTTGATCATCTTTTAAACCATCACAAACCATCATATTCAAAATGTATACAAAACATCGCATATGCATGTGCTCCTCATTCAAAACCAACTCATTCTAATTTCAAACACGTTTGATCAAATATGAAATTACAACATCATTTGAAGAAACATTATTAATTGTAATAGTTAAAACATTTTCAATTCTCTATTTAAACAAACATCTTTCTACTTCTCTACCAATTGTTTCGCCTTTATGATTCGAAATCAAGCTAAAATTAGTAATATTCTTATGCATGGTCCAATCTCTATCAATATAATGAGCAATAAATACCATGTAAATTTTGAATAGAAATCCATGTATCGGTAGTCAAGCGCACTCATTGAGATGTTTTCTAAAGTATTCTATCAAATTCATTTTTTCCATGTCATAAAGACTAATAATATTTCGTCCAATAGTAATCTAGAAGGTATGAAAAATTTTGGTTACGCATATTGAGAATATGTTCTAAAACTCTCTCCTTTGACAAATTTCAAGACAATAATAATCATTTTTGCAAACAGTTCTCGACAAGTCGCAGCAATAAAATATGACAGATTTGGTCTCATATTATCCATATTTTGAAAGTTTGGAGTCTTTTGCTTGACATTGACATTTGCCAACAATATTGTGTAATTACGAATGTATTTTTTCAAATTTGATATTACATTCTTCAATCTATGATATGCATGTGACTGTGAACAATGATTGCATTTTGCTCTAAGATTTCTAAAATCATTACTTTCAATCCTAGTAAAATGATTCCAAACTTTTGATTTTTTTTTGGAAAAGTTCAATTTAGACCCCAACGTATGGAGTCAGTGGCCATTTGGTACCTAACGTATTTTTTTGACCCAATCAAACCATATCGTATAAAATGTTTGCAATTCAAACCTTATCATTAAAAAGGCCGTTAAAATTGACACATGCGCCGCACGTGCGATGATTAATCCCCAAAATACCCTCCTGTTAAAATTGTAAAAGCTAAAAAATTGGCCGAAGCCCTGAGTTTTTGTCGTTGCCTGTTTCCACTCTCTACGGCATCGCACCAACAGTCGCTCAATTCGCTCTCATCGTCATACAGTTAAATTTTCTCATCTCCCTGTGACCCTCTTTCTTCTCTCTCCCACGTTGGTTTTCTAAAGCTTCATTTCAACAGTGGCTGATTCGGAGTTTGTGTTCGCAGAGAAGTGGGTCGAATTCAAGCTCGAGAGAGACGATGATGATGAATGTACACAAATCACAAATGGATTTGAATTTCTCACGCCATTTCCCGGAAAAGGACGTTTCTTGCCGGAATATGCAAGCTGACGATGAGATTCCGGACAAAATACTCGAAGTGGATACGTGGAAACCGCACAAGAACTCCAAAAAACTTGCTAAATCATTCAATAAAATTCATCAGGGTAGGGCGTTGGAAAACGTCAATCAAACCTTAGCTGCGTTCGATTCTCCGTCCAAGCATCTCTCGACGACAAATTTGACGATTCGAAAAGAGGGGGCCGGCGAAAACGTCGGAGGATAGCCCACAAGTCCCGTCGTCGTCAAAGCCAGGAAGTAGTTGCAGAGGAGGATGGTTTACGCCGACGGCAAGTGAGCGTTCGTGGGGGTTGTTCGGCGATTATTCCGGCCATCCAAACTACATGTCCAACACGGAATCTTCGAGAGCCAAGGTGAGGTCGCATAGTGCTCCTAGGCAAAGGCTCGAGTTTGACAAATTTGACTCTTCTCTTCAAAGATCTTGCGATGGTTGGAGCAATAACACAAATGATTGTTTTGGCAATGAATCTAGGTCTGGAAGTGCTGGACAAATGACTGTCAGTGCGATGCGGAGAGAGTGGAAACAGGCAGCGACAAAAACTCAGGGCTTCGACCAATTTTTTAGCTTTTACAATTTTAACGTGTGGGTATTTTGGAGATTAATCATCGCACTGTTGGAAATAATGTGCCCAACAAGCAAATGTTATGAATATTTTTATTGCTGTAATTAATAAATAAATTTTATGATTAATTTTTATGTTTGCATTATTCGATATGCCTTATAAATTCAAAGAAAATCTTTGATTATTTATGCAATTTTAAATTTACATATATGCTGATATATGTGGGATTAAATTTAAAAAGAAATAATCACAATAGTCCATGACTTATATTTGAAGTAAAGGATCTTCAAATTAATAAAGTCATAAATACAGTTCACTTCGTTGAGAACGTGTAGTCATATCCCGACTATATATGTAGTGACATAAAGTGATTGTATTTTATATAATATGATTATATAGGACTGGACCAGATGAAATTATATTGTTCTTATAATATCCGTTGAACGAAGAACAATTAATTTTATCATAATGATGGTCATATATGTATGATCATAATTCATTGTATTTAGTAGACTCCTATTTCATTATAATTTATTCTTTGATTTACTCGGTACAGTTTTGTGTAAGTTGCATTACATAAACCTTGTATTTTGGGAATAAATTAAATGAGTAGCTGAGAATGCTAACATTGATACAATGAAATCCATAATACAAGATTCCCTTGTTTGTTAGTTCAGGGATTGAATAATTAGCGCGCAAATTCAGAAATGTTATGAATTAATTATTCAATCAAGAACTAATGGTAGTCAAGGATAAATATGTAATATGAGAGGTTAACGGATTTTATACCTAGCTCTATTACGAATCTTAATGGAGGATTAATACATATGTAATGACTATATCAATGGACATTACTTTGAGTAAATATACTCTATAGTTCTAAGAGTGCAACTCTAGGTATTTAGTGGAATTACTCTAGAGTTAATAATTGTGTTATTTAATATAAAGAGTTTATATTAATTAACAAATATTATTGGAGCTTAGGACTATAGGTCCATCGGTCCCTCTGTTATCTTATATCACTATTTAATTTCCATGTTATAAGAATAAATATATAAATGATTAATAAGGATTAATCATTTATAAACACTCAAATGAATATATTGTTATTCAAAATATATAAATAGTTTTTATATTTTGAATTCAAAATAAAATATCTCATTAGATGAGATATTTTTAAGGGATTTGAATTAGATTTGAAGAATCTCATCAGATGAGATTTGATCTTCAAATTTAAAGTGGTTATGTAACAAACTATAAAATCAGATTTTTTGAAATTTGAATAAAAGTAAATCTGGAAAATCTGATCAAATTAGATTTGATCTACAGTTGACTTATAGTTTGTTTACTATTTAAAAGTAGATCTGAAGAATTTCATGAGATGAGATTATCTTGAAAAGTAGTTTTCATAAATATATTCTAAAAACTGTTTTTAGATTATATGATTAATTGATAAATTGATTTATTAGATAAGTCAACTTCTAATCAAATTAGATTTGATTAGATAAGATTTATTTTTTAAAAATTAGTTTTTATTAAAATAAATCTAATAAAAAAAAATTAATTTTAAAACAGATCTATAAAAATTGTCAAATGTGATTTGACAGGAGTACGAACCAAACGAACAACGGTGAACAACCGAAAAACAAATCCCTAGAGAGAAAAGGTGTGACCTTTCCGTATTCGGTTTTAGAAAACCGTTTTCTAAGATCGAAGAGAGACGTCTCATGTGTTGAAAACACGTCTCTCCACAAATATATGAGTGTGTTATTCTTGTAAGAGAGACGCCCACACGTCAGGAGATTTAAGTGTAAAGATCTTCAGAGAAGACTCGACGGTATCAAAGTCTTCGGGAAAAACACCTGATCCTGAGTTAAAACTGTTAAGATCAAACGGGAGTACCTGAGTAAAAGCGTTGCTCCAAAAAGGTATTTTCTTTTAATATATCACAATCTAATTCTAATAATTTTTCTCAATGTAAATTATTTACATTTTGAAAAATTACATATTTCTCAAAAATAATTTTTTTTAGACTAACGATCCAATTTATGTTTTTTTTTTATGATTTTAAAATAGTTTTAAAGTCACAGGGTAACGCATGTCACTATTATTATGAATAATAGTGAATTCCGCCATGCGTAGGGACTTTGAAAACCAACACGCACGTGCGGCACACGTGCCAATTTTAACGGCCTTTTTAACAGTAGAGTTTGAATTGCAAACGTTTTATACGATAGGGTTTGATTTGGTCAAAAAAATACGTTAGGTACCAAATGGCCACTGACCCTATACGTTAGGATCTAAATTGAATTTTTCCATTTTTTTTTCTTCGTTTGACCAAAAGTAAAGTTACGAGTAAGACGTTCAACAATTTCATTAATACTTTCCATCTTATAACATGAAATGCAAGTAAACAGATAACTAACAGAGCAAGGAAAACCGAATGTATAATCATTACAACAACAACACAATTTTCAATCATCAGATAATCGAAATCATCAAATGTCAGCTCTTTAGCACATTCATAACATGGATCAAATAAAAAAATAATTAATAAATATAATAGATGGTGCGCATACTAACACTAACAGAACACTTAATCCCAAAGCATATTTGGACTTAGAACAAAGCAGCTAACCTTCTAATAGATGCAAGAGATTCTTTAAGCCTTGTATTGTTTTTGTTCCTCCCTGTTGATTGTCGTGGACTTGTAAAAAATCTGATCGTCAACCAAATAAAAATATCAATTTGACAACTTCAAATTCTCTAAATTTTATAAGAAAGCAGTTTCACAGCAACTACTCTACTTTGACTTTATAAAAAAAAAAAAAAAAAAAAAGGTCGAAAATTTGCAAATCATTCCAGTCGATTTAGGGAGAAAAACTTCAAAGCGTTTCCCATCGACTACAAGATTGCAAAGAATAAAAGCTCTGAATACAAGTGGTTGCTTGATGCTGCATTCACTTCCTTCTTCTTATAGAACAGATTCTGATTTTCTATTAATGGAAGATTTTGGCAATAGTGAAGGGGGTTTTGGTGGGTGATTTTGGAAACCAAAAATCAATTCTACCATGCTTTTCCTGCTCTAGTTAGGTTCTTCGAATTTTCTTCACTCCTTAGTCTAAATTTGAGATTAAATTTAATGAAAGCAAACTTCGTTTGTGTTTGAGAATGTCTTAGCCTAGTAGTAGATTGTGAAAGTTTAAGATCAGTTCAGTGATGTCACACAAGGATCCTTGTGTGACACCGATTTTAAAGAAACGATGAACGATATAAAAAGTGCGGAAATAAATGACACAAGAGGTTGGTAACGCAGTTCGGCAACCAGCCTACGTCTGCGGGGCCACGCCCAGATATAAAAACTTTTCCTTGAGTTAACAAAGTTACAAGAAAAACTCGGACTTATACAAATAAAGACTCCCTCTTATCTTTGTCGCCGCCTCTAGCTAACTTCTTCAACGAAACAGTTTTTGCGAGATCCCCTCGACTTTAGAACGACCTCTCCCGAGATCTAGATAACAACAAGATCCCCTCGTTGTTGGTTCCTCCCGAAACCCGTGTTATGGCAAGATCCCCTCGCCCACGATCACGAACGACAAGCTCCCCTTGTCTAAGAAACAGAACTCCTCACGAGTTCGGATGCTGTCTCCTCCCGAGACAGAGTTTCAATGAAGAACAAAGAATATTGCCTCCTGGGACACCTCCTGGAACACCAGATCGAAGTCTTCGGATGCAACACACAGCACACTCAATAAAACAATGAAATCCACAGATTAGGTCGAGTGTGCAAAACAATCACAAACCCATACGCAGAAACGTAGGGCGTGAAAGAAAACCGACGGCTCGGAAAAAGGAAGAAAACCTCCACACGCGTAAAACAAAACTCCGTCGTCACTCTGCTCTCTCAGAACCGAGAGCCTTAAATAGCCTTGGTAACTTCCATATCTTCAATTCGTTCAGTTACCAAATCGAAATTCAAATCGCATAGAATAAAGAAACACAATCTTAACAAATTCGGTTGTGTGACATTACTTGTGACATTTTAGGAAAGTTTCCATAACAGCTCAGATATTCGCCCAAAAATTCAGGAAAGCATCCCATAAATCATGGGAACTTAGAGCCCAGCAAATCTTACCAAATCTATAGCAAATCGGCTTTCCAAATAAAACTTTTCCAAAAACCAAGTGCATATACCTTATTCAATATCTTTCCAAATAATGTTGTTTCCTTATTTTTCTCTTCCATAGAATCTTTATGAATGTTGACCAGACGCCATTCAATAAACAGAATCAGCTATTGCTTGCTCACCAAGAATAAAATCATCAAATTAAGAAATAGTGAAATTGATATATTTTCTCTATAAATATGAATATATTTTGCCAAAAACATAATTGCCAACATATGCAAATATTTTGCATTTACAATCTCCCCCTTTGGCATTTTTTGGCAAAATCAATATAATCAATAATTTCAAGAACTCCCCCTGAATTTTCTCCCCCTGGATTGATGGCTTCAAAACATCATCAAAATACTCCCCCAAAATTACCAAAATACTCCCCCTTTTTGCCATAAAAAGACAAATATATATATAAGGGAATAACAACTACTATAACAGCAGCATAATCACCAAATAATCACCATAAACACTAAATAATTACCATAGGGAGATAGCCAAAATCAAGAATATATAATATCCATATAAGCACCAGAACCGCCATATATAAGAGAGGGAAATTGGAGAGCTAACCGTGTATTCGTGCTGTCTTCATGTTGCATAATTTGGTCAAATAAAATCAAAAAAAATATTGAATTTTCGATTTCGAACAGCAAAGCCGCTATAATCCTTTTAACACCAGTTCCATGAGAAATCGGCATCAAGAATTTCATACTTATCCGTAAGTTGTGAAGCTGGAAAATCTTTTCCATGGGGTAAGATGCATCTGACACCCCCAGTGACACCGATTAAAACGCCTGATTTTTCAACAATTTTGGTCTCCTTAACCCGTTCCTTCACATTGATAACTTTCTTTCTCTCAAAAATATCACCAGCAGTATAACATTCATGAACGCTCCAGGGTAAGCATATAATAATCATAGTAAGAGTATAGTATTCACCAAAAGATATATCCACAGAGCCAATATAGTTAGAAAATATCATATCTAGATCCAGATAGAGTAATTAACGAGTACCATTAGCATCACAGAAAATATTCAGAGAACAACCATATTGCTGAAATAGTCCAATGTTAAGCACTATCTTGCCCACCTGCTGGAACATCCTCAGGAACACCATTCAAAAATTAACCCGATCACTTGCCAAAAGCTTGTAGCTATTCCTGATCTCCTCCATAAACAGTATAATGAATCTTTGAGGAATAATTCAAATCTTTGCAAGTTGGGAAATAAACCCAATATACTAGCGATGCTCCAAACTTCATTAAAAATAGACTTTCAATTTTTGCATGTCGCATACGGTGTTGCTCCACAAAATATCATAATATTTAGAGTGATCACTTTCATCAAAGGATGAGCAATACACAATAGATCGCCAAAATAAAAAAACAAACGCCTAATGCAAGTCGCGATTTTTTTTTTTTTTTTTTTTTTAATAAATAAAAGCAATAATCAGCTTATATAACACAGAGGCCTAGGGCAGACCTCAGTTCTTCAAATCTCACACCATCCAACGCTTTGGTGAAAATATCGGCAATTTGCTTTTCGGTCACCATATGCTCCAAATTAATAATTTTGTCCTCCACTAAAGATCGAATAAAATGATTGTCGTATGTCAATATGTTTTGTCCGTGAATGCTGCACAGGATTTTTCGAAATATTGATAGCGCTCAAATTATCACAATAAAAGGTCATGACACCCTATGTGACACCATAGTCTTTCATCATTTGTTTCATCCACAAAAGCTGCGTACAGCTCCTACCTGCTGCTATATACTCTGCCTCAGCTGTAGATAGGGAAATGGAATTCTGTTTCTTGCTAAACCATGACACCAAGTTGTGTCCAACATAAAAACATCCACCCGAAGTGCTTTTTCGGTCATCGGAGCTTCCTGCCCAGTCAGCGTCACAATAACCCACCAGATTTGCATTAGAATCAAAAGAATACCAGATGCCATAATCAGTTGTTCCACTGACATATTTTAGAATTCGTTTTACTGATACTAGATGCGACTCCTTCGGATTTGATTGAAATCGAGCGCATAAACCCACGCTATAGCAAATATTTGGTCGGCTGGCAGTAAGATATAATAGGCTTCCAATCATGCTTCTATATAAACGTGAATCAACAGCAACTCCCTTTTCATCTTTAGAGATTTTCTCGTGTGTCCCAAGGGGTGTTCTACTCGGGCGTGCATTCTCAAGCTTAAACTTCTTCAATAAATTCTTGGCATATTTGGATTGAGATATAAAAATACCATTCTTTTCTTGCTGGATTTGAAGCCCAAGAAAATAAGTGAGTTCTCCAACCATACTCATCTCGAATTCACCGGTCATTTGAGCAACAAACTCATCCACCATCACCTGTGACACCGAGCCAAACACTATGTCGTCAACATATATTTGAGCAAGTAAAAACTGACCTTTGTCCCGGCGAACGAAAAGGGTTTTATCTACTCCCCCTCGCTCATATCCCTTGGTTAATAGATATTGAGTGAGTCGTTCATACCATGCACGAGGGGCTTGTTTGAGCCCATATAATGCCTTCTTCAACTTATAAACGTACTCGGGATGATGAGGGTCTTCAAAACCCTTTGGTTGAGCAACATAAACCTCTTCATTAAGAGACCCATTAAGGAACGCACTCTTCACATCCATTTGATATAGCTTGAACCGCATAACACACGCAATAGCCAATAGGAGCCGAATAGATTCAAGTCGTGCAACCGGAGCGAAATTTTCATCGAAATTAACTCCTTCAATTTGAGAATACCCTTGAGCCACTAGTCGAGCTTTGTTGCGAGTAATATTCCCATGCTCATCGGTCTTGTTCTTGAAAATCCACTTAGTACCAATAACATTCACATCGGGAGGACACGATACTAAATCCCAAACTTGATTTCGGGAGAATTGACTAAGTTCTTCTTGCATGGCTCCTATCCAGTACTCATCTAGCAATGCTTCTTTCACATTCTTTGGCTCGATCGTTGATGTAAAGCATGCCATTTGGATCATGTCTCGATAATTCACCCGCGGCCTATCTCTGATTTGTATACCATCATTCAGACCACCAATAATTTCATCTGTAGGATGATTCTTCTGAACACGTGTAGATGGTTGTTTGGGGCGTGTGATATCAGCTTCTACTTCATCAACAGTCTCTGTTTGATCTGGGACACCGCCTGAGACACCCTCTGTGACACCGGGTGAAATACTAGCGCCTTCATTACTTAAAATGTGGTCTGCATCATCTCTTGGATTATCAGTTGTGTCCAAAGAGTCGTCCACTTGAACATTGGCAGATTCGATGACAGTTCGAGTTCTTTTATTGTAAACCCGATAAGCACGGCTATTTGTAGCATAACCGAGAAAGATCGCCTCATCACTTTTAGGATCTAGTTTACCCCTGTGTTCCCTGTCATTCAACAAAAAACAGATGCTGCCAAATGGGTGAAAATAATGAAGATTTGGAGTTCTACCTTTCCATATTTCATAGGGTGTCATAGAAGTTTTGCCGCGAAGATACACCCGATTAATTGTATAACATGCGGTATTCATTGCTTCCGCCCAGAACCTTTGTGGCACATCCCTTTCATGTAGCATAACACGAGTCATCTCAGCCAATGTACGATTTTTCCGTTCAACGACTCCGTTTTGTTGAGGAGTCTTTGGTGCCGAAAATTCATGAGCGATTCCGAAATGCTTACAGAAATCCGAGAACTCAGAGTTTTCAAACTCTCTTCCATGGTCACTGCGGATACGAATAATTTTCAAAATAACAGAGTCTTTCTCGCGTTGAAGTCGAATACACATTGACTTGAAAACTTTGAACGTGTCGGACTTTTCTCTTAGAAACTCCACCCATGTATAGCGTGAAAAATCATCAACAGTAACGAATACGTAACGTTTTCCTCCAATACTTTCAACAGGCATCGGCCCCATTAGATCCATGTGAAGTAATTCAAGAACCCGGGTAGTTGTGGAACCCTGTGACACCGGGTGAGAGACCTTCGTTTGCTTTCCGATTTGACATGGTCCGCATAATTTGTCTTCATCAAATTTTAATTCAGGAATTCCTCTAACAGCACCTTTCGAAATAAGCTTCTCTAGCATTCTGAAATTGACATGTCCCAACTTTCTATGCCATAAAATAGTGTCTTCCATACTCGACCGAAGGCAGGTAGATGTGGAGTAAATAAGATAACAATTGTCCGATGATCTAACTCCTTCAATAACACAATCTTTGTTTTGATCGGACACAACACATCTTTCTTTCGTAAATTGCACATTCAGATCTTGATCGCAGAGCTGGCTGATACTGATTAGGTTAGATTTCAAACCATTTACCAATAAGACATCACTCAACTTTGGTAAACCAGGGACATTCAACGTTCCCCTGCCAATGACATCCGATGAGACACCGTTGCCGAATGTAACTTTTCCCACGGATTCGGGTACAATATCCATCAAGTATCTCTCTTCACCTGTCATATGTCTAGAACAGCCACTATCAAAATACCATGCATTGGTTTCGATCGCCTTTAGTGAGAGATGTGTAACATTGCACTTTAAATTTGATTTCTTCACCCATTTCTGATAAGGGAATCTGTAGGAAGAAGCATTTCTTTTCTTCACCCATTTCTGATAAGGGAATCTGTAGGAAGAAGTATTTCTAACAGTACCAAGTCTGAGATCCGCAAGATAGTTGAAGCATGTAGAACGAATATGACCACGACGTTGGCAATAATGACATACATAAACATATTTGTTACCTTTACTGCTTGAGGCATGATAGGATTTATAAGAATTTGATCCTCTGTCAGTTCTTGGCATTCCGTTTGCAGCTTGCTTTCCTTTGTGATCAAAGCCCTTGTCTGACACCTGCTGTGACACTGGCTGTGACAATGAGCTTCCCTTTATGAACTTCATCACAAAGCGATTTTCCTTTACTGCAACAGTCTTTGAACCTGAACTTTCGCCTTTGAAACCCAGTCCAAACCGATTTACGCTTGATTTGCCGACATTTAAAATATCATCGAGATTAGAAGAACTCGAATTCAGCATTTTGACATTCTTCTTCATGAGGCTTATCTCCTTGGTTAAATCATTAGCTTCATCCTGACTTGCTTTCAGCTTTGTCTCCAAATCATCAATAACATTTTGAAGATTGTTCTTCTCATCCTTCAAATTTCTAATTTGTGCGTGTAGAAGCTGATTTACTTGAACAAGCTCGGTCCATTTCTCATGCAGAAACTTATATTCTCCAATAAGATCTTCTTCTGTGACTGGTTCTTCATCTTCATCACTATTACTAGAAAATCCGTCTGTGACACCCTGTATAACACTGCCATTTTCTTCACATTCTATTTTTCCAGCAAGCGCTACATGATTGCTCTGAAATTCATCTTCGTTTTCAGACTCATCCTCACTCCAGGTTGCATTCAAAGAATTTTTCTTTTTCTTCAAGGTGTTAGCACATTCTGCCTGTATGTGCCCAAATCCTTCACATTCTCTGCACTGAATACCTTTATTCTTTAATGGTTGATCAGACACATTATTTTCTTCTCTCTGCTTCTTGTTGCTTGAAGAACCATTTTTGAAGTGTGTGACACCCTGCTTGACACCGCGTGTATTCCTTCCGAATCGCTTCATAACTCTGCTGAAATTCTTCGAGAGCAGAGCTAGAGATTCCTCCAAGTCATCTTCATCATGCTTGCTGTGATTTTGTACCTCTGATTTTAAAGCAACTCCCTTTGCCTTTTTATTTTCGGTCTCTCCTCCAATATTCATTTCGAAAGTTCTGAGAGATCCCATTAACTCCTCTAGCTTCATTTTTGACACATCTTTGGCTTCTTCTATGGCAGTGACTTTATAAGCAAATCTTTGTGGTAAAGATCGTAGTGTTTTTCGTACAAGCTTTTCTTCGGAAATCACCTCTCCGAGAGCAAAAGCCTCATTAGCTATGTCACATAATTTTGAGTTGAACTCCCCAATGGTCTCATCTTCCTGCATTTTCAGATTCTCAAACCGAGTGGTTAGCATTTGCATTTTAGACAACTTTACCGTAGATGTCCCTTCATAGGTAGTTTGAAGAATTTCCCATGCTCTCTTTGCGGATTCACATGTTGAGATAAGTCTGAATTGCACGGGATCAACGCCATTGAAAATAGCATTAAGAGCTTTTGAATTATTATTTGCCAAGGCATCCTCATTTATCGTCCAATCTACTTCCGGCTTAGGAGAAATAATACCATCTTTATCAGTAAGTGTAGGCGGATTCCAACCTGTAAGAATAGATCTCCAAGCCTTCTCATCAATGGCTTTGATGAAAGCTCTCATCCTTGCCTTCCAATACGCATAATTACTCCCATCCAATAATGGCGGACGCATTGTAGAACCTCCTTCTTTCATAGAGTCCATCGCACACGAACTAAGATCTTGTCCCTCGGATCCCGCTTAAGAAACAGTAGCGATCCGCTTTGATACCAATTGAAAGTTTAAGATCAGTTCAGTGATGTCACACAAGGATCCTTGTGTGACACCGATTTTAAAGAAACGATGAACGATATAAAAAGTGCGGAAATAAATGACACAAGAGGTTGGTAACGCAGTTCGGCAACCAGCCTACGTCTGCGGGGCCACGCCCAGATATAAAAACTTTTCCTTGAGTTAACAAAGTTACAAGAAAAACTCGGACTTATACAAATAAAGACTCCCTCTTATCTTTGTCGCCGCCTCTAGCTAACTTCTTCAACGAAACAGTTTTTGCGAGATCCCCTCGACTTTAGAACGACCTCTCCCGAGATCTAGATAACAACAAGATCCCCTCGTTGTTGGTTCCTCCCGAAACCCGTGTTATGGCAAGATCCCCTCGCCCACGATCACGAACGACAAGCTCCCCTTGTCTAAGAAACAGAACTCCTCACGAGTTCGGATGCTGTCTCCTCCCGAGACAGAGCTTCAATGAAGAACAAAGAATATTGCCTCCTGGGACACCTCCTGGAACACCAGATCGAAGTCTTCGGATGCAACACACAGCACACTCAATAAAACAATGAAATCCACAGATTAGGTCGAGTGTGCAAAACAATCACAAACCCATACGCAGAAACGTAGGGCGTGAAAGAAAACCGACGGCTCGGAAAAAGGAAGAAAACCTCCACACGCGTAAAACAAAACTCCGTCGTCACTCTGCTCTCTCAGAACCGAGAGCCTTAAATAGCCTTGGTAACTTCCATATCTTCAATTCGTTCAGTTACCAAATCGAAATTCAAATCGCATAGAATAAGGAAACACAATCTTAACAAATTCGGTTGTGTGACATTACTTGTGACATTTTAGGAAAGTTTCCATAACAGCTCAGATATTCGCCCAAAAATTCAGGAAAGCATCCCATAAATCATGGGAACTTAGAGCCCAGCAAATCTTACCAAATCTATAGCAAATCGGCTTTCCAAATAAAACTTTTCCAAAAACCAAGTGCATATACCTTATTCAATATCTTTCCAAATAATGTTGTTTCCTTATTTTTCTCTTCCATAGAATCTTTATGAATGTTGACTAGACGCCATTCAATAAACAGAATCAGCTATTGCTTGCTCACCAAGAATAAAATCATCAAATTAAGAAATAGTGAAATTGATATATTTTCTCCATAAATATGAATATATTTTGCCAAAAACATAATTGCCAACATATGCAAATATTTTGCATTTACAGATTGCAACTTGGATGTGGGAGCTGCAGCGAGCATGCCTCGACCATGGAAGGGCTGCAGCACTGGGTGTGTGAGCCACAACGCGAGCTGCTCGGCCATGGAGGGGCTGTAGCTCGGGACAAATGGTTGAGGTTAAGTGTCTGCCTTGAGTTGTTTCGGGTCTAAAAATTTAAATTTAAAGCATGGAATTTCAATCCTAATATTTTTATTGATACAATGATTAGGTACCGAATCTTAATGAAAATTTTTGGGATTTTTTAATCCTGAGATGGGGATTTATTTTTATGTCTAGCATTACACTGTTTTCTTAAATCTTACTTTGAGATGTGTTCTCGTATAAAATGACGTGTAAATTTTATGATTCTTTGGTTTTCTTTACATTACATATATATTTTCATTTGACATATTTTCGTTGAGCATGCACATTACATTATTGATCATCTTGGTCATTTGAAGAAAGTTTGATCAACTCATAAATGAGTCATATTTTCTTTTCACACATTCGATTGTTGGAGAATATGTTTGTTTGTGTTAACTAGAGTAACGAGACAATTGACTGTGTCGTGTTCCAGGGTGCAAAACTATAAACTTGATTATAGTCCTTATTTTTGTGATTTTAACGATCGTCAAGTATCGTCTTTTATTATTGTAAATGTCTATGACATAGTGTGTTTATGATCTGTGAGTGACTATATTTTCACCGACATTTATATATTCAAGTAGTGGCGTATTTTAATATTTACCACATTATAGTTGAATGTTTTAACACTAATTGCATGTTTCACACTCAAATTTTTATATAATGTTATTTATTGGCATGCTCGTACAAGCTTCTTCACTTTGGCATGTTTCATACTCAAATTTTTATATAATGTTATATATTGGCATGCTCATACAAACTTCTTCACTTTGGTTGCTAAATGTAAAACTTCACTCCTATTGAGTTTAATCGACTCACTTCAAACGACTCTCTTCTTTCAGGTTATAGTTGAAAACATTTGGATTACTAATGAGAATTTGAGCTCAACATACTTTCTTTAGATTTTATTTCATTTTTCAAAGACTCTTTTTTGTTAGACTCTGGTTGTTTATTCATTTTTCTTTGGATTGACTTGTATTTAGTCATTTGATGTCTATAATTTGTACAATATTTTATTAATTGGACTTATGATGTTACATTATCTAGATGTCACTATTGGCCTCGTGGTTTAGCCTAGTTGTTTTGAGCCTTGACTATTCTTTTTTTTTTTTTTAAGTCTTTTCTTGTTATTTGAGATGATTTAAGTTATGGGTTGGCAGATTCAGTCTGTTTTCAGACTAAGTCGTTTTCCATTATGTCTTGGGTATTTTTTCAGTTGTAACATAATTTCGTTATCAAAGTCAATTGTCACCTTAAAAAATGATATCAGTAAGATAGATGGTATAGTAATATACAAAAGATTTACTACAAGGATATCACACTACAACCTGATTTGAATTTGCAAATCAACCTTACGTTGTCTGGAAGAGCACATTGGGTATGTGCATAAACAGATAACTCGTAACGAATTGGTTTATTTGTCATCTTAAGAGTTAAGTTGTCAAATTTTCATTTAAAGAGCACGAGGAGGACGACCCTGGTGCATGATCTTATTCATATGATTGAAATTTATATATCCCAATTCGTTTTTGCCTGAGATATACATCTCAACAACTCGAGACTAGAGTTCATAATTGGTGTCATCCAACTCGATGCCAATTGGTGCAACAATTGTTTCATGAAATGGTTGAAATTTGGTTTTCATTGGAATTTTATTTTTTGCCTAAAAATAACCCACACGTCAAATATTGTGGGATTGGCAAACCATATTTTGATTTGGTGAAATAATTAAAATAATGTTTTATACTATGGTTGGATAAAAGCAAAGGTAACTAGGGCTACAAGATGATGACCGGAGTTTCACGTGGGCTTGTATTTATTCATATATATATATATCTTTTAGCTTCGATTTTCACGTTTTGGAATTTAATATTCCCCTCGGTCTGCTGAACCGGACCGTTTCCCGTTTCCAGAATAAGATATACATTCTTTCTCGGTGCAGTTTATCTTCTCCCCGTTCCCAATCACGCAATCCGACGTGACTGGAGTCCAAGCTAATCCTTCGCTGGAATACGTTTCTTCTAAACGCGGATAATTCGATTCTCGGCTGGAATATAATCATCCCTAGTTTTTTTTTGAAGTGGTCGGCCAATTGAATTTGCACATCTGTCCCGTTCTTTTTTTAGTGTCCCATTCTCTTTCCTCTTTCTTACCACCACGGCACCACCAACTCGACGGCCTCTCTCTCGCTCCTTCCAAATGCCTATTTAACTTCGCCATGCGCATTTGCACGAAGCCGGTTTCCTTTTGCCTGTCTTCATTCTCGCCGTTCTTCTCGCCGAGGTTCTCTTCTCGGATATTACTTGGAATATTCACTCGCTCTTACCGGAAACCAGGCGCCGTGCAAATATCAGGTTTGTAATGTTTTACGCATTGATTTTGCGATTGGTGGAGCTTACTCTGGCGTTGTTTTGAGTGACTTTTTCGGTGCTTTTATTAGCTCGTTCAAAGTCGGTGAACTTTAACTCATATCAATTTACTCGCGTTTCCCGATTTTCTTCATTTCTATTTTCTAGGTCAGAAATTCTCAGCGTTCAGTAGCTATTTGCAACGTTGAGTTCGTGCGTATAATTCATTCGGCAATTTTTGTCGAGGAAACAGTGTCTGGAGGTACTGTTTGAAAAATTGCTTAGGAATTTCACTAAGGGAATATTTGAATGTTATAGATGTTAGAATAGAAGGGGATTCACTAATTGGAAACTCAAAAAGGATCGAGAAATTGATATTTGGTGTGAGTTCTCTTAGCTATGTTATACGTTTTCCTGTAACTTGGCTTCTTTGCGAATTGATACCTCAGGCAAGATTCATTCTCATTATTATTATTATTATTGTTCTTATCATTATTCTTGAGAGAACTATTCTATTTAAGAAGCTTGCTGATTACATGGTGAAAACTACTAAAGTGAGAATCTGAGGACGTTAGTATCCACTATTTATGTTAATTAGTGCTCTACTTATGCAATTGAAATGATAACAGACTCGTACATACTCATCAACGATCTTTTTGATCTCACATAGTCATATCACTGTGTTATTCAGTTACATATCTTGAACTTTGGTATTTGGATTGAATTAATGATTAACTACTACATGTGAATAATTAGACAGTTCTATTCAGAAGCTGATTTCCACTCTCTCCATGGTTAACACCAATCAGGATCTGATCAATTGCATGCTATTAATCCAATGGGTGATAGCCGATGGACAGTTGTGGGGGACGAGTTGTTGCATCCACATTCTGCTTGTAGTGATGACAGGCAAGGGCCATGTATATGGTCATCATCATCAGGAGGATGCAAAATTGATTTAGGGAAGCAGATATTTTGCAACAGATCATTGAATATGAAGAACATTGTTTCAATAGGCTTTGACATGGACTACACATTGGCACAATACAAGCCTGAAACTTTTGAATCCCTTGCTTATGAAGGAACTATAAGAAAATTGGTTTACGATTTGGGATATCCTCAAGAGGTCTCTCTATTTTATATAAATGCCTATCGCATCTCTTGGCTCTGTTACTGAGGTTTCTCTCATTAGTTGTGATTTTAGTTTATATAAGACTTGTGATTCAACTAAAACATTTTACCATGTAAAGTTTTAGGACGTATTTAGTTGGTAGGCTAAGCCTGTTGATCTTTTGCAGCTCCTGGATTGGTCATTTGATTGGAAACATATGGTTAGAGGCTTGGTTCTTGATAAAAAGAGAGGCAACATCTTGAAGGTTAGCCTTCTTGTTTGTTCTTAGTAAATTCATGACTTTTTTGTTGCATACTTGATTAAAAGTGACTATACCTTCCCCATGGTTGAGTAAATGTTTGTGGATTGATCAGATGGATCGACACAAGTATGTGAAAGTTGCCTATCATGGATTCAAAGAGTTGTTGAAGGAAGAAAAGGTTGAGATCTATGGCAATACGCTCGTACGGGATTCTTTTGATGAGCCTGACTATGCTCTTATTGATACCCTCTTTTCACTAGCTGAAACCTACTTGTTTGCCCAATTGGTTGATTTTACGGATAACAATCCAGGGAAAATACCAGATGGAGCCGAGTAAGAATAATTATTCTGTTTTTTACACTTAATTTGTTCAAAATTTGTCTGTAACAACATACGATGAGCAATTTGCATACAGCGGCAGAATTTTGTTTGCGCTTTCATCAATGTAGAGCTTTGGGGAAAGAGGACAATCTTGACCTCTTTCCTAGTTTTGCTTCCTATTCTTTAATGCTTAATATAATTTATTCAAGCTAGATGTTCTATTATAGTGGCTGAAGTAGGCTAATTATATTATGCTTTGTTGTGAGTTTCAGCCGCCCTAATCCTGGTTTTACTATTTGATTTTGATGATGTCTATTTTTATTTTTATTTATCAAATTTACTGTTCGATCAGTTACTCTCGTATCTATAAAGATGTTCGGGCTGCAGTTGATTTGTGTCATCGAGATGGGACATTGAAGATAATGGTTGCCAAAGATCCTAAAAGGTGAGGAACAATGAGTGATTCTTGAAGACTTGTATTAGTTCGCCTGGTATAATTTGGACCATTATAGACAAAAATTTTCTCCTTTTTTACCAATGATCACTCGTCTGCCATGTGGGTTTTCAAATCCATTGGTGAATCAAAATTTCTTTGCGGCAGTTGTTTGATTGAATTTTTGTTCTTAAAACCTTTTGACGAGTACTTGCAGGTATATTAATGAAGATGCTGCAATAGTGCCCATGTTGAAAATGATCAGGGATTCTGGTCGTTCAACTTTCTTGGTGACAAATAGGTAAAATATCATAGATTAGTTGCTTTCCCAAGCAGTGGTGATTGTATTGGATCATTGATAATGTTATTGTAAGTTTACTATCCCTTGCAGTTTATGGGACTATACAAATATTGTGATGAATTTTCTTTGTGGTTCTCGTACACTTGATGGTGATGAGAAGTGCAACTTTGATTGGCTTCAGCTCTTCGATGTTGTTATAACTGGCAGGTCACTTGCTGTTTTCTTTATTACTTCTTCGATTCAAAGTAATTGCTTTTAGTTTACTGGTCAGTTTCAAAGAACCAGTTTCAATGGTACAATGCTTATATATAATTATTAAGAGAGATCTCTTGGATCTTAAAAAAAAGCATGAGCATAGTGACAATGCTATGGTGCTGTGCTGCTTTAGTAATTTAATGGGTAACACCATTCTTTCTTACAATAGATTGATTAAAGTAAAAGAGACGTAGTCTTAAAAATTTGGCACTTACAATCATAGCATTATTGATTTTTAATTCCCAATCATTATTACAGTGCAAAACCAAGCTTTTTCCATGAGGAAAATCGTGCCAACATATTTCAGGTTGAAACTGAGTCAGGAATGTTAATTAATACTGATAATGGCTCTCCCGTGCCTCAGGTAAACATACTGGAGTTTGAAGATTCTTGCATAGCATGATATTCCATTTTATCTTATCCTTTTAATTTGTGGATTTAATTTAATATCTGTGTAATAATTTTAAAAAAGGTGGGAAATACGTTACCAACTTTATCCTTGAAGGGGCTGAATGAGAATTGTAGGGTGTTCCAGGTACTTCAAAAGAGTTAGTTACTTGTGTGACATAAAATTCTTTGCCTAAGATACATTGCATATGTTGATCAATAGCACTGTTTGTGTTATTGATATATTATGTTGTTTGAATCCAGAAGATATTTACTGTATTATAAAATAATGAATCAGGGTGGCAATGTCAGGCATCTGCATAAACTACTTTCTATTGAATCAAGTACACAGGTGAACTTTTTTGTTCCTTGTGTCAGTGAAAGTTGAACTTTTCATTCATTTCTGATTTCTTTATGATGGACTATGCTTCTTAGCTGCTCTACTGTTTTGTCAATGGCCTTGATTTGTGAATATTTGTTTCTTAATCCAAAGTCTCTTGCTCTTTGAATAGGTTCTTTATGTTGGGGATCACATCTATGGAGATATATTGCGGAGCAAAAAGGTTCTTGGTATAATGTTTTCTAATTTTTTTTTTCGCTTTTTGTTGTTGAATTTGTACCCGATAATGATCTATTCCTGAATGCTAGTTTTTATAAAACATTTTTGATGTTGATTCTGTGTTGTGTTGTTTTTCAAGTGACTGGAATTTTGATCAAATAAAAAAGAAATATGTTATTTTTTTGTATGATTGTTTTGTGTTATCCGATCAGGATGGAGGACAATGCTTGTCGTTCCGGAGCTTGAGACAGAGGTTGAACTTCTCTGGGAGCTGAGAGATAGCCGCAAGGTTTCATTACTAATTACATTATTCTATGATTATCTAAATATTCCTATTTTGGAACTATACCATTTGAATTATTCTCTTTTAAGATTGGTTGATGTACCAAAAAACCAGTTCAGGTTGCAAATTATTAGAAAAAAAGTTTTTATGAAATCATCTGGTGGAGACATTGTTATGATTATTGTATTATCTATTGGTAATCTTGCAGCAACTTCAAAAGTTGAGAACTGATCGGGATGTAATTGAAGACAGAATACAGCATTTGAAGTGGTCTCTCAAGTACTTATACAAAACTTTGCTTCGTGATGAATAAATCTTTATCAGTTTTCGACACGTGACTATTGTTTTGTTCAGGTTTGAAGGTGTCAGCGATGAGAAGAAACAAAGGTTATCTTCTGAACTAGAATCTTTGGAGGTTAGCTCATGTCTCTTTAATGCAAGTATTTTGGGAAGCTTAATCTTGGTTTCTTACATGTGGTCGTGATTGAGTCTTTTGTGACCCAATGGTCTCATTTTACAGTGTCAAAGAGAGCAAGTGCGACTTTGTCATCAACAAGCTCAGCGCGAGTGCCACCAAAAGGTAGCAACTCCCTTATCACCTATTAACATTTGAATCTTGTACGGAATTGAATGTTTTGAGATCACGAGGATCCTCTCTGTTTTTCTGTCTCATTCATTATTCGATGAAATCCACTACATGAATTTCTAATTTACTTGAGTCAGCCAAATCGTCAAATAGGATAACAATGACAGATTTAGCCAATGGGAATAGAAAAAAAAAAGAAAGAATACTCCATTATCTGTTTTGAGGATTCTCACCTGCGTTCATTTTGCATCATGATCATCAGTTTCACAAGGTGTGGGGACAGCTCATGAAGACGGGTTATCAGAACTCTAGGTTCGCTCATCAGGTAAACTGTTAATGACTTGAAAAAATGTTAGCATGTAGATTTGTCATACATGGAGAAAATCTAAAAACATTACATGTTAATTTGTTGAATGCTTTGCTCAATTTTATCATGAATTTTTCAATGCAGGTTGAGAGATTTGCATGCCTATACACTAGCCAAGTTTCCAACTTAAGCCTCTACTCTCCAGACAAATACTACAGACCTAGCGAAGAATTCATGCCCCATGAATTCGGTATTATTCCTCTGTGAGCAGCTCTTACCTTTACTAATTGGCATCGTATGCTCAGATGCATAAAAACTATATCTTTTCGTTCCGGATTTCTGTCAATTCGTTTTTCAACTGTAATTAGGTGGTAGATGATTACCGTTTTGTTAATAGGAAAGAAATATGGATAGAGAGTTGTAAAGATCCGTTAAGTGATATAACTTTGACCTATTCTTGAACTGCCTACGGATAAATTAATGAGGTCTGAATAACCTATGTGGTGGAAGTGCATAGAAATTGACATCAAGACATGCAAAATGTAGGTGGGTAATGGCATGCCTTACTTCAATAACCGTATTCTGCTTTCTCTGGTCGTTGTAGACCAAGAGTGTAAAAGCTTACTGCACTGCAGTAGATTGAAAAATTAAGATTATGTATTGAAGAAGACTATGCCCCGCTCCATCTTGTGAGATGGACCATTTTAGAGCACTTTATGAGCCAGCTTAGGTCATGTTTACTGTAGTGTTTAAGGGGGAAGGGTAATAGCGTGTATAGCAATGTTTGGGGTGTAGCTTATTTGCCACCTTTTTCTGTTTGTTTAATTAATGTAAAGATGCACGGCATTACATTTCTCTTTATTCTCTACTGTATCAGTTATATTCTTCGCTCGTTCCCCAAACAATCGGTGAATGGCAGGTCCCGTTTAGTTTTACCCCAGAAATCGAACATGGCTTCTTGTTAGTTTTAGACGGTTTAAGTTAGAGATGACAAGCGAGTAGGTCGAATTGAGCCGAATTTGAAAAAATTTGTCTGGCGAGTTTAACAAGTCGAGTCTAGCGAGTTCAAAAAGTCGAATGTAACGAGTTCGACGAAAAAAATTTTAACTTGAGTTTGTTTGAAATTAAACAAGCTTAGTCGAGCCGGTTAAATAATCCTTATAAGATGATACTAACAAATTAAACATACATAAATGTTTAAATATATTGTATATTTTTTTAAAATTTAATCATTAAATTATAATGATTATTTATTATTTTAATATTAAAATGTAATAGTTAGTCGTTTAGTAAAATTGTATTATTAATATATAAAATAACTTATTTGAAAAAGATAATTATTTGAAATGATCTAATAAAAAAATAATAATGTTATGTTTACTCTTTTATTTTATTCTTTTAAAATATTTACTAACGTGTCAAACAATGATTGGTACAATTAATGTAATCAATTAATTATTTATAATTTATTACATAATTGCATCTTAATTGCACAAATTATTGCTTGACACGTCAGAGAGTATTTTAAAAAAGTAGAATAAGAGAGTAAACATAACATTACTTATAAAAAATATCACACGAATATTATTATAAATATTTAATAGTTAAATCATTACAAGTTATGTACATATTACTAGGTGAGTATTTTTTAATTATCAATCATTTACAATTAGGGGCAATAAATGAGCAGATTGAACTGAGCCTGCCCAGAAGAAATCTGACTCACCGTGAATCTAACGAGTTAAACGAGTAGAGCTTAATGACACTAGTAAGCCCAACGACTAGAGTCTAACGAGTCTGTGCAAAATAAAATTCAACTCAAGCTGACTCGTGAGTTAAAGTTAAAATAAGTCAAGTCGAGCTCGATCCGCTACAGTTCCGAATCGAGCGCTAGCCTGCTTGTTTAATACTTTCTGGAGTCGTTCTATTTTTTGACTGAGTCGCTCGTGGGTGTTTTCCAGGACGTCGGTGTTTCGTCGAACCATGGTGTTTTATTTCTTCTTCTTAAGCGACAGTAAAACCAAATGTGATTAATGGTTGAACAAAACAAATAGAATGATCGTGGTGGATCATCTTCCTCCTAAAGAGGATAATTCTACAGTCCTACAAGAACTGTACCTCACTACAACGAATCTCTATATCGATATATTCGAGATCTCCAAGAAAGATGATGGATTCCCAATTGACTCTAAGTTATTTTCGGAGGCATTTGAATGGTCGTGATTTCGAAGTATCTTCCTCGTTCATGGCGGCCAATGGGAGCTCGGATGGCCATACCAACTTGCAGAATGAGAGCTACAGCGATAAGGAACAAAAATTGACATAAAGCTGTTGAAAATAGAGCGTTTGAAAAAGGAAGCCAAAGAGATAGAAATTCTGATCAATGGGCGTGAAATGATAAGGATTCCCCTTTTAACAAATAAAAAAAAAAACATAATATCATTGTTGTTTTCTGCCCATGTTCTTCAAAAAGCTTCACATAAAATCTCTTCCAACTACTTGCACAAACTTAAAATCTATTCCAATCTTAAACTATCGAGATGAAAAGAACTTTAACCCGAATCCATTGGAGACTTTCCGTTCAGCAAACGTACAGGTTTCATGATTCTTCATTTTGACGATGTATTTTCTCGATCTAAATTTCTCTTGAGGTGATAAAATCTACAAAGAGAATGAGACCACGACCCTTTGATTATATCTTCATATTTGATCTCATTGGACCTATCCCATATCATCTTATGTACTCTTAAGCCTAAAATATCAAACCAGATAACGAGCTTATAACAACGATATCTATAGCGTGCGGTATATACCGTATGTATGCCAATGTGATCAGTTAAATTATATGTAACACTACTTTCATAACAAACCCTTTTGGGAATCAATAATCATGGCCTCTAGCTCCAAAGAAAGCAACAGAACTGAAAGCCAGAAACACAAACCCACTTGCACTCTACACTTTTCCATTCGATTCTATAAATAAAGGGCCAATTGCAAGTCTCTTCATACAAACTCACTTTCCCACCATTACTGGTTCTTTCCCATTCCTCCGTTGATCTGTACTGTTTTTTGAGATAACGATGGGCAGCTCAGGATCAGCCTGGTCGTCAAAGCAGAACAAATTGTTTGAGAATGCTTTGGTGATGTATAATAAGGACACTCCAGATCGCTGGCATGATCTAGCCCGAGCTGTCGGCGGAAAAACAGTGGATGAAGTCAAGAGACACTATGAGATGCTCGTTGAAGATGTTCATAAGATTGAGACTGGTGAAGTTCCCTTACCTAACTACCCAAAACATGGCATTGTTCATGAGGGTTTAACTTCATGGAAGGAGAACAAAGGTAAACAATCACTTCAGTATACATATTTTTCGTGAACTATGTGTTTAACTTGATGACAAAAGCTTTAAGACTCCATTACAGCTGATGTTGTGTTATTTTCCATGCAGGGTGAGGAGCCAAAAGCTTCACTGAAACATGAACATGCAAGCCTTGAGAAGAAACTGATCTCCATGATATGTTCCTTTTAGTAAAGCTGCATGTAATCGATGTGTTGAATTATAAGAGTATTCTAGAAAAAATGTGAGCATTAGGGCTCTACGTTCTCTCTATGTAATATATCACGTGTTTTATTTAGAACATGTAATAAGTTTCCATTAGTGTAATACTTCTTTCTTTACTTCTTCCTTTTCTCTTTGAAAACTCGTATCTTTTTGTCCTAAAAATGGCTTTATTTTTAAATGAAGTGATGGTAACGTCTATGACAATCCTCGTAACATCATGAACTTATTGAAATGATGACTTATGTCTCTGTGGGTGCTCTTTGAAATTCAAATTCTTAATGTTAAGGACGGAGTGTTAATTTGTAATATCTTAAGTTCAATAAAACAGTACAATATTGTCCACTTTATGTCGTGATCTGCACGATTTTATTCTTAGATTTTATACTAAAAGATGTTATACTAGTTGGAGATGGAATATCACATATAAAGTACATCAAGATCACAAATTTTCAATGCAAGATTATCATCACATTGCTTAATTTTAGGTCATAATAAGTCAAGAAACTAAGATCACATAAAACTCTTGATAAATTCTAGAGTGCTTTGAAACATCAAAGTAAAATCTTTCCAATAATCTTACTCAGGATGCAGACCATCGACATGATTGATTAGAGATGTAGTATATCGTCGAATTGACAGGTTTTCGACGACAAAGTTTGTGGAACATTTTCGTCCTGTCCTCTAATTGATTTTAAACCATGGATAATACCATTATATGCCTAGTTGGCCAACATAGTCTATATTTAACCAACAATTTTGATTTTTAAGACTTGAAATTAAATTTTGATGGGCATCTAAATGTTGTCCAAATGTAATCTTGGAGCAATTGTACTTTACCAAACACTATTTGATTTTATCTACTATGGTAATTTCTCAATTTTTTACCAACTTTGGCTACTTGATTAAAATTTTATCCATTTCCATTCCAGTAATTAAAAATATGGTAGTTATCAATAAAAACCTTAAATTATAGGGTCATCTTCAAACACGCTCTTAAACTATTTTCGTTGACAAAATAAACATTAAATTATCATTTGTTAAGAAAACAAACCTTAAATTATTATTCGCTAACAATTCAACCATTTTACGGTCTCCCGCACTTGCAATAGATTCAAAACACGTTTAAGAACAGACGACTTTTGCTTCACGCGGTAGTTAAAATGTGGTTGCTTGCACTTCTTTGCGCGGTAGTTAAAATGTGGTTGCTTACACTTGAAATGGATTCAAAATACACTAGGAAACGGGCAACCTCTGCTTCGCGCAATCTGCTGTGCGGTTGCTCGCAGTTAAAATGTTGTCACCTACACTTGAAATCGGTACAAAATGTAATGGGGAACAGACGATCTCAGCTTTATACAGTCGCCCACAATTAAGATGCAGGCGACTGCACTTGGATTTAACGGCAGAAGGGTTCACTTGTTAACATATGATAGTTTAATGTTTTGTTTTATTTTTTCCTTTAAAAATAATTTTGAGTCAAGTTGTGCTTATCTGAGAATCTAGACTCTATTTTAATGTCTGGTAAAACAAAAAGTTTCAATTTTTTAAAAAGTTACAGCAATTTTGATAAGTTGAAAAATGTAGATTTTGAAATCTGCTTCTCTAATAACGTGGAAACCATTACAAAATACAGGTAGTTTTACTTTAGGCACTGTCGATCTCTTCCCGTTGTCGAGTTCCATTTCCGCTAGAGGAGCAATGGAGGTTAATGCGTCTCCGTTCAAGGTTAGTCGTTTCACGCTGAAACAGATGTCATCATTTTCATTACACGACGTTTGTCAATGTTTAGGGCGAGTGATTTTCGTTGTGGTGAAATCTTGGAACGAGTTGTTATATAACCAAATAGAAAATGGAAATTTTCGAATTTTGACAATCAGTTGGGTTTGATTGCTTTTTTTTTTTTTTCTGTTCATCGACTGTCCTGAACAGTCCCTTTTATGAATTCGTCATTTAGATTGGTAAACTTTATGAATGGAACTCTTTATAGTTGTTGTAATGTGAGTCTTCAAAACGAAGAGTACCAAATTCGTGCGCGGGAATTGAATTCGACAGTGAATTTTAATTCAGATGCATGCTGTTGTGAAGTATGTGAGTATTTAAGGTTAAATTCTAACGTTCTCCCTTGTGCAGATAATTTTGGGTTCTTCTTCAATAGCACGTAGAAAAATATTAGCTGAGATGGGATATGAGTTCAGTATTATGGTATTTTTCTGGTATGTTTTACTTTAAAAGGTCATGTATATTTGCAAAAATTTACTATTTTTAGTTCGTAAGACTGCAGATATTGATGAGAAAAGCATCCGAAAGGAAAATCCAGAAGAGCTGGTGTTGGCTCTTGCGGAAGCAAAGGTAGGATATTTGACTTGGGTCATTTAAGCAGAGAAGATAAACAGTCTCACATACTTAGTTCATCTTGAAGTTACTTTAAACACCAGACTATGTTCTCTTGTTTTGCCTATTAGGAAAAATGGCTTTGAAAAGGTTGTTTGATTTGTGGAATAATGCAGAAATGGAATAGATGGATGTAGGTTTCTCATGAAGTTAATTTACAGATTTTGGGTGTTTAATTCATGTAAAATTTTGGATTGTAGTTCTTTGTATTTTCCCTGAAAAATCACATGATTCCTTGCTCGGTGCCTCGTTATTCTGTTTGCGCCATAAAAATTCAAGATTGAAGTTGTTTTATCTCCATTTTACATCAAAAGAGAGTGTGGTTTGCATCTCAGGCTGATGCTATCTTGTCAAAATTGCAATCAATCAATAGTATGGAAAGGGTAGCTCAAACAACAATTTTGATTGCTGCTGATACAGTATGTCATACTTTCTTTGGTTTAGTTTTGTAATATTGATCTCAAAATCAACTGAAGCACTTTATGTCTGTCATCAAGTAGAGCCATTTAGGAACTGAGGATACTAAGGAATTTTTTGTCTTTTAATTGAAGTAATGAGAACATGCATCGTTAGTTTCGATGTTGGACATAGTTGCTTTCTTGCCATAACATTGATGTTGATTTCAGGATCATTAATGTTGTGTTTATTCTGCAAATCCATTCCGAATCCTGCCTTTTGAAACACGGTTTCTTCATAAATCCTCATAAATGTTGCTATTTAATTACAAATTGCTAGCTGATGGGAACTACTTCTCAGGCGGAAGCGATCATACAAAGGATTTATATTGATGACCTTGTAAAAGAATCAGAGCCAACATTACTGATAACTTCTGACCAAGTATAAATCAAATCTTTGTTGTTATTTTGTTAAATGTAATCTTACTTTGTTGACAGTAGTATTTATTTTCTACGCTGTGAAAAGGAGGTGGCATTGTTTCTTGTTTTTGCACTAATAGAATTGTTATTTCTCCTCAGTTTGGAATGCATTTCCTTTGCTCTCATGCATGATTTGAATACATTTGTAATGACCCAAATTTGTACGTATGAGCACGACTGCGGGACAAACTTCGGGACCTAAGCCGAGTGTAGGCAAATCTCGAACTCGAGTATAGACAAATCTCAGGTCATAAAGAAGTGGGGTCATCACAATCTCATATCACTTAGGGAAGTATATGGAAATGAAACATATGTAAGAAAATCCTCTCAAAATAATAAGATGCGTTTTGGAGCACAATTGACAACGGATCCCTTAAGAACTCCGAAGTTAAAAGTGCTCCGGCGAGAGCAGATACTATGTTGAGTGACCGACTGGGAAGTCCCGCCAAACAAAGCCGTGAGGGGAGGATATTGGACTACGGCCCAATCCCTAGAGCGGACAATATCTTACTGGAAAAACGGGTCGTTATAACATTAGTGCCCACTTAATTCAGATCTGTTTTCTTTGAACAACGTGATTACATGTTCTCACTCGCCCTCTTTCCAAAATCTTGTTGGTCCTAGATCAAATACTTCAATAGTTTTTGTTCTCATGGACTCATCAAAATCCCAGAGAAATTTGGTTTCTGCAACTCTTCTCTAACATTTATCCATAGTATCCTCAGAACTTTACTGGTCTTCTGGTGATAAGACATGATTTGCAAAGTTGTTTTTTTTTTTTTATATATAATAATGATCTTTTCTTTTCTTGCTTCAATCTTCCTTCTCCCTAATACTATTAAATGATTTGGAGGTGGTGGTTCATGAAGGTGTCGTTAGAGAAAAGCCATCCAGCAAGGAGGAAGCAAGACAGTTCTTGAAAGGTTTCTACTTTTATTTTTATTGGTTAACCATGTGTTTTTTTAGTGGTTTTGCATTGTTTTATTCTGTTTATACGACATTTATTGCAGACTATTCGGGTGGGCATGCCGCAACTATAGGATCCGTCTTCGTCACAAACCTTAAGACAGGTTTCAGGAAAGGAGAATTTGACCGCGTTGAGGTATTACAATGTTAACACTTAGAAGAAATACAATAAAAGCACGTAGCCTTTTTGCAAAGTTAGTCTGCAGATTATTTCTCGAATTAGTCATTGTCGACCATCATACCGATGAAAGCGTTTTTTATAATGCCTTGCAGATCTATTTCCATGAAATTCCAGTTGATGTAATCGAGAAACTGGTAAAATGCTGTTCTCTTGGGTAATTGAAGTTCAATTTGACATGGAATGACATTCTGTTTTTGGTAAATTTCCACTAGGTTGATGAGGGGATTGTACTCAATGTAGCTGGGGGACTTATAATAGAACACCCTCTAGTTCTGCCTTGCATTAAAAAAGTGGTAGGCTTGTTTTTTTTCATACCTCTAACCCGGTTTGAATGTCATGGTACCTTCAAACGTCTAAAAACTTTGATCGACTTATACGCCGTTTTGGAATATTTGCTGTTCTTTTTGCTGCGCATGACGCGAATATTGAACGTCATTTTTTGGCAGGAAGGGACGACGGATAGTGTGATGGGATTACCCAAATCGCTGACCGAGAAACTTTTGAGGGAGGCCCTTTAATTTTGATGCTCATTTTCACTTTTGCTCATGTCTTATTTTGCTCCAGGCCATGTAATTGGTTGTTCTCCTCCTGTGTTTTTGAGCAACAATGTTTGATAGATTCTACCCACAAAAGGGAAACATTATTGGTTCATGACTAAACTTTTATCCAAACAACTCTCTTGTTAATTTTGTACATCTTATTTACAAGAGTGAAATCAATCATTAGTATTCCTCGTTTGTTCGATATTTGGATTTACTTTTGAGTTGCCTAACGAGGGACATGCATCCCTCGAAAACTCGGATTGAGAAGTACGATAGTCAAATTATGTTTGAGTAAAGAACTTTCCTTACTTATTAGAGAAAACCATCGAGTTTAGTATCTCTTTGATCGGGTTAGGTTGAAGTACGATAGTCAAATTACGTTTGAGTAAAGAACTTTCCTTACTATTAGAGAAAACTATCGAGTTTGGTATCTCTTTGATCGGGTTAGGTTTTCTCTTAAGAGTAAATTACAATTTATCGGAAGTTCGGGATAATTTACAATTGCCACTTTAGGTCACTAAACTCTAATAATCTCTAATTTAATACGAATACATAAATAAAGACGATCTAAAACACAAGGTCATTGGTCCAACTCAAAATAAAATTTAGATCATCAGACTGTAAAATTCTTGAAAAGAAAGCTTAACGATTGATGATGATCAAGTTTAAGAAACACTTGAACCCAGATGACGATATCTTCTCAAAAATCCCACAAAGAATTATTCAATTTTTCGTAAAAACATTGCCCATAAACAAATTTAGATAACAAAAAAAAAAAAAAAAAAAAAAAAAAAAAAAATCATTTCCCTACATTCTTAGTTTTCAACAAAATAACTTATCCAAAATCACGTATTTTAATAAAATATTTGCATCTAAAATTGACGCTTAAAATTCTAATAAAAAATATTCTGAACTTGAATTGTTTTCAAATATTTCAGATATTTAATCTGCCCTTAATTCAGATACCATCAACAATGAGAACCAAAAACAACGAATTTCAAGACCAAATTTTCCTAAAGAAAATTTTTGATACTGCAAAATTTTCCAGATCCAAAATTAAAAGCTTTACGAAGGAGATTGGCGGGGGCTGCTTGGTGTTCGTTCAGCAGACTGGAGAATAGAAGTTTGACAAAAAAAAAAAAATTCTTTTGATTGCAACTTTTGAAAAATTGCAAAAAGTTGTTCAATGTATGAAATGACAGTAGAGAATTGTAACGTCTCCCGGTCTTCTCAGTACAATATTGTCCGTTTTGAGACAGAGCCCACACAAATTTATTTTTGAGGTCAGTCCCAAAACACGTTGTATTAGATAAAGAGAAGAACTTTATTTATAAACTATGCATTTTTCAATCTCTCAATCAACATAGGATTGTGCGCCCCCTCCTAGTATGGGCTGGGACCCACCAGACCCTCATTGCCTTCTATTATATATCCCAACCAAGCTAACCTGATACCAATTGTTGAAAATTGAAAAATAAACGAAAAAGAAAATACGAAATTTAAACCACAAGAATATATGTAAAAAAACTTTTTCGGAATTATCAATGTTATCAAAGAAAAAGACGTATCAAAATCCATGAGAGTGTTTTGCTATGAAATGATTAATTCCTATTTTCCTTTATTTACTAAATGTTCACTAAAATGCAGAAATTTCTCTTGAAATATAGATTATATCTCTTATATGATAAACAAACGTAAGATTTCCTTCCACATTAGGGTTTGGTCTTCCTTGCAAATTTGTGGTTAGATTGCCAAACCACAGCACTCGTGACACACGTTACAACCTAATCATTTGCAATTATTGACTTTGTTCTAAAAAAAATCAAATTTGAATGTAGCGTGACACGTGTCTTTCATCAAATGGCTGATCAGTTTTCCAAGTCTGAACTTCCCTATCCTAACCATACCTAATTAGATATGGGCATTGTCCACGTGGACTTGATCCACGGGTATTTAACCGTCAATCAGAACATAATCTGATACAAAAAAATTACAAATAAATAAATAAAATCCACCGCTGCTTCTCTTCAATGGCGACCGCTTTCCACTCCTTCCCCTCGATTTCCCCGTTCCTTTCATTCTCCCATTTCTAACGATCATTCGTAGAGTCTCGCCCTTTCGATCTTTTCTCCGACATTAATCTTTAATTCCCACTTTCTTCTTGATCTGCGACCTTCCTTCTCCAATGCCGGCCGCCATGGACCGCGGCTCCTCCACCCATGTTCCCGTCGATCAACCTCGAAGGCTTCCTGATTATCTGCAGAGTGTTAATCTCAGATACGTCAAATTAGGGTATCATTACTTGATCTCCAATCTTTTAAAGCTTTGTCTTTTACCGTTGATTGCTGCGACTTTAATGGCGGTTTCCCGGACGGACCTCGATGACCTTCGCCGTCTGTGGTTTCATCTCCAGTTTAATCTCCTATCAATAATGATTTTTTTCGTTGCGTTCGTTTTCGCGTTGACGGTCTACATCATGACTCGGCCTCGTCCGGTTTATCTCGTCGATTATTCGTGTTATCTTCCGCCGGAGCACTTGCAAGTTACGTATCGCCGGTTCATGGACCACTCGCGGCTCATCGGCGACTTCGACGAATCGGCGCTCGAGTTTCAGCGCAAGATTCTTGAGCGATCCGGTTTGGGCGAGGAGACATACGTGCCGGAGGCGATGCATTGTATTCCTCCACGGCCATCGATGGGAACAGCGAGAGAGGAGGCAGAACAGGTGGTGTTTGGCGCTATGGATAACTTATTCTCGAATACGAAAATCAAACCCAAGGACATCGGTATCCTCGTCGTGAATTGCAGCTTGTTCAATCCAACCCCTTCACTCTCGGCCATGATCGTGAACAAATACAAACTGAGAGGAAACATCAGAAGCTTCAATCTGGGCGGAATGGGCTGCAGCGCTGGAGTAATATCAATCGACCTCGCAAAAGACTTGTTACAACTCCATGAAAATACTTACGCCATTGTCGTAAGCACTGAAAACATCACTCAGAACTGGTATTTCGGAAACAACAAATCAATGCTCATACCCAATTGCTTGTTCAGAGTAGGGGGAGCAGCCGTTTTACTATCCAACAAAAAATCAGACAAATCTCGAGCAAAATACAAGCTTGTTCATGTCGTCAGAACCCACAGAGGGTCTGACGATAAAGCATTTTCCTGCGTTTATCAGGAAGAAGACAGCGCTGGAAAAGTCGGCGTCTCCCTTTCGAAAGACCTAATGGCCGTCGCCGGGGGAGCTTTGAAAGCCAACATAACCACGCTGGGCCCTCTGGTTCTTCCCCTCAGTGAGCAGCTCCTGTTTTTCACTACCTTTTTGATCAAAAAGCTCTTCAGAGCAAAAATGAAGGCTTACATACCAGATTTCAAGTTGGCATTCGATCATTTCTGCATCCATGCCGGAGGGAGGGCAGTGATCGACGAGCTGGAGAAGAATCTGGAGCTTCTTCCAGAACACGTGGAAGCTTCTAGAATGACACTCCATAGATTTGGGAACACTTCTTCGAGCTCGATCTGGTATGAATTGGGGTACACAGAGGCTAAACGACGGGTGAAGAGGGGGCATCGCGTGTGGCAGATTGCGTTCGGGAGTGGGTTTAAATGCAACAGCGCTGTGTGGGAGGCGCTCAGGAACGTGCAGCCTTCGCCTAATGGGGCCTGGCAGGATTGTATTCATAACTATCCAATTAAATTAGTTGCTTAGATCATAATCCTGTAATACACAGAGCTCTTCTTTGTCGAGAAATTTGGGTTTTTTTATTTTTACTGGTTTTGTTCTGATTTAAGAATAAAACAATCAAATTTAATGCTTTTGTCAGGTGATCTTGGACCTTCTCAATCTCAAAAGCTAGCTCAAGAGATGACACTTTCATTCACACTTATAAATTGATCACCAACCCCTTCCACAACCGATGTGGGATATCCCAACAATTTCCCCCTTCACACATCGGGCCTTGGGTCGGAGAGACGACAACCCAGTTTCTCCCGATGGACTGACATTTGTTGTAAACCTGGTACTCTGATACCAATGTTGGATGTCTTATTGTTAGTTGTTTAATTATTCTTATACTTGATTAATAGGGAAAAATTTTTTATACGAACTTCCGTTGCGACGAAACACTTTCCCATCAGCTTTGACATTTTAGTGTCATTGGGTTTTATCTACTCGGGAATTACGAGGTTGCGTATCTCGAAATTCATAAAAGTAACAATTTTTTTCATGGGTTGTCCCATTTTTTTAAGATGGCTGGTAATTATTTGTCGTGAAAATCAGACAAAAACTCGAAATCTTTAATGACAACAAGAACAGGGAGGACTCTGATTCAGAGAAATTATTAATAAGCCAATGTGATTCTTTTGAAAGTTGCCAAAGTACAGAATAATGAATTAAATAAAACAATAAAACTGACTAAAATAAAACACCAAAACAGAGTAAAGAAGCCATGTTTTACAGGTCAATTTGAAGCCTAGTTTCAGAAGATCCCTGCATTCTTCAATTTTTTTTTTTTTGTCAATCGCAACTGAAGTCGCAAGCGTCTTACTCTTCCCGACCGGAGGGCAAAAGGACACGAGGGGAGCGGTTGAAATCGAAGAAGAAACAAAATGCTCATCTGAACGAAAACTGAATCTCTTCCAAAGTTCTTCCTTTTGTCTCAGGAACAAAAATGACAACAAATGCAACTGTGATGGCTGCCACAACCATGTAAAGATGTGAAGGTTCCTGTTGAGTGTTAGAGATAAACCCAACATCAGCTTAGAACTATGCCTTGAATCATTAAATTCATCAACTCGGAAACAACGCAAACCTGCAGTACTCCAACTCAGAAGAATGTTTGCAGTCATTGTGATAACAAAAGCAAAGAACCAATTGCACAGCGTGGCTATGCTTCCAGCAAGACCCTTTATATTGATTGGAAGAATCTGCATCACCAAAATTTCAACATCATATGCAACGTTTCAAACCTTGGTAAGCCGGTCATATCATGAGCGATAAGAACATAGATTGAGAAATCTATCTTTATCGAAGAAAAGATATTTCTAGTTTGCATTGTCTAATTCATCGATCCCAAAAAATTTCTACAATAAACATGAGGTAGGTTGCTAGTTTAACACCTTATTCCTGACTCCTATTATTTACTCTAACAATTTACTCGAATTTAGGAAGAATTCTCCAAAATTAGTGTAAGGAATAAGTCAAAACTTTAACGCTCTACTGACTGATTGAATCATTACGACGCACTTCATTGTAGCGTCTCCAATTCTCATAATACAAAATTGTTCACCTTGTGTCAAAACACGCAAGATTTTGTTATTAGAATTAACTCAAAACACATTGTACCATGTATTTTACACTATCTCAAACAATGTGTGATTGTGCACCCATATTGATATGAACTGGACACTCACATTGGGTCTTCATTGCCTTCACATAGCAGACTGTCACGTTTATAAACTTATTTTCATTTACTAGAAACAACATTCTATCAAGTACGAATGACAAATCAATAAAAGCCCGAAAACGTCCATTTTAAGAACACTCTACCAAGTTTTTTCATCGGCGAAAGTTTTTACTCGAAGGTTTGCAAAAAACAACACAACAGTCTATCCGACATTCTTCAGAGATTACTTGGTAATGGTTATAGGAAAAATACATACCTCAGACATTATAACCCATGGAATTGCTCCAATTCCCAAAGAGAAAGTAGCAACCATAGCCTGATAAAACGAGTCTATCAAACTGACTAGAAATTTAAGCCACTCAAAACCATTATGATTTTATGCAATATAAACACACCACAACGCCGACGACCGCCAAAATTTCCAAAACGCTATAAAGAGTGGTACCACTGGATACAACATCCTGAAATAGAATTATACGGAGGAAAACTTGAAAACAATTAAAAGGCGCGAGAAAAACGTTTGCCTGAAAATCTATTGATTTGGCTGAAAGAAAGCAGACTAATTTAATTTAACCTTTAAGAAGAACGAGATGGCAACAATCAGGAGGCTAATCGTCATTCCAGCTGGAAGAGATCTGCAATAAAGATCAACAATCTTACTTTAGCTCTCCAAATATACCAATAGAAGGGAACAAAAAAAAAACAAAAAACTCACAATAAGTAGCAGCCTACGACCTGCTTTATCAACCAACCATGTTGTAATACCAGTGGCAGCAACCTAAAATAAATCGAGCTGCGTAAGCAGAGAATATGGAAGGATAGCAGCCATGTTAGAAGTTCCTAAATTCCCAACAATGACAATCAACATAAAAAGAGTACCTGAACAGCACCAAGGCCGAATGTCGCTGCGTTACTCGATGTGACCCCTGTTAAAAATTTAAGGCAGCTAATAAGAACCATTGACATCGAAATACCGTTCTTAAATGTCAATTATTTATCTGGCCCAATATTTTATAGAATAAACTGAAAAAATTAGCAAAATGAACAAAGCCAGTGATCAAAAACAACTTGCAGGCCATCTTTTAGTTGCTTTCAATTCTGAATTTGAGCAATATCTCATAGGGAGCAAAAAAGAATGCTTTTTTGGCTCAGCCATAACCAGTTCTTGGAGAAATATTTCTTTCTATGACTAGATATCAGCGTTTGCTTACCAGCAGAAGCAAAAATGTTACTTGAATAGTATAAAACACCATTTATTCCACTAAGCTGCTGCAGACATAGTAGTCCAATACCAATCTACAGAATATGAGTAAGAACACAATTAGAAAACTACAAATTAAGGCATTGTGAAGAAAAATGAAGAGCAGAAGCTTTAACTAAATAGTTAATACTATAATACAAGAAAATCGAAAAGTTAATACCATTAAAGGGAGCCAGTATCTTCTCTGCTTGAGTTGAGCAACCCGAATGGTGGTTCTTCTGCTTGTTGATGCTAACGACCTCTGCAGAATACAGAGCATTAGAACCGAAGTGGGACAGAGAACAGTATGACGACTTAAGCTCACGGCCCAACAGAAGCAATCAAGGTAATCCAGCATATATTACCTTTATTTCATTCACTTCCATAGAAATGTCTGTATCAAACCCCCTAAGAACTTGTAGGGATGTTTCAAATTCTTCTGTCATCCCCATTTTCGCCTGCATCGAGAAATCAAGCTCGTAACTAAATCATCACATCATGAAACAAATTCATTCCGAAAGGATGCTTACCAGCCACCGAGGAGACTCTGGGATGAAAAACAGCCCAGGGATCAGTATTGTACATGGCAAAATTCCTGCAAATGTATTATATTTCCAATTAGTTCACGTTTCACAGATACTTTCACTACCCTAGAACGGTACAGAAATGATTAGTTTACAACCTAAGACGGCCACCAGTACACTTCAAGACATATTTTTAAGCAAAAGAAAAAGAGAGAGAACAAGATAATAGTTACAACTTTCATGAACATTACCCAAAACTGCAAGTACTCTCCACGGGACAAAAATGCCGAGCAGGTAAGCAATCATGATGCCAATTGTAACAGACAGCTACACAGAGAAGAACAAGTAAATAATCTGATAAGTGAAAGTGGCTATACTGAGAGCAATTAAGAGTGTCAGCCCTAAACAAAACCAACCTGATTCACTGAGCCCAGACTACCTCTCAAATTTTGTGGGGCTATCTCCGCAATATAAACAGGCACCTTCGACAGACACAAAATCGACTAAATTAGTAAACCTTCTTTAGAAAATCTGTGACCAATGAACCGAAGATCAAAGTAATACCGTATAAGAAATGATTCCCACACCAAATCCTTCTAACACTCTTCCCATGTAAAGGAAAGAAGAATCCTATACAAAGCTTACAAATCAGCAAAAATATGATACAAAAGAGTGTTTCTCGTATGTGTGAAGTTATGATAGAAATGATCCACAAGAGGCAAAGCTCACTTTGGCAAATGAAATGGCAAGCCAACCAATGATGTTAGGAATGGCCGCGATCATCAGTGACTGCAAAAGATGACCAAATCGTTCAATTCAACAGAAAATAAACTGTTAAGGAAATAATTCATGAACCATTGTCTACCCCTTTTCGCCCAATATACTCAGCTATTTGACCGCTTGCAATTGCGCCAACCATGGCGCCCACATTGGATAGAGAGCCAAATATAGAATACTGATCCAAAAATTAGATTAATCCAATCAAATTCAAATCCGAAAAAGAAACTACGAATGGAAATGCGATTGAAGTTCTAACCTCCGAGGCTGTAAGTCCAAGATCCTTGGTGATTGCCGATTGAGTAGGAGATGAATAACCAGCCTACCAAATACAAAAAAAATATGTAGCCACAATCAGAGAAACGAGTATTTTCAAGTCCGATCAAAATCAACGTAGTCAAATCCATGAGAACCGAATAACTTAGGTAAGGAAAGATAAATGCATTGAGATTATTACGGTGAATCCGAACTGGATAGGACCCAAAGCGACGATCATAACGCAGGCGACGACAGAAATGGCGCTTTCCCGAATAGCCTGGGAAGAGCCCATCATACTGGATTGCCTAGAACCCATTCGATACCAGCTTCCGGTATGCAAAAAAGGCTTCCTGAGATCTCTCCCGTCATCGCTCTCCTCTCTGAAACTCATCTCTCCCGCTGTGTATCACACGAGAGACGGAGAGAAAGAGACAGGGACGAGGCGAATCAATCAAACGACGCACACAAACAAAAAGCCTGGCTCACCACCCGTTCGACAAAATGCCACCCAGAGAGAGAACCCACAAATCACAAATCCTCGTCACCCAAAATCGAGAAAGGCCACCAGAAAACGGAGAGGAAAAAATAGCAAGCTTCCCCACTTTCTTCGTCTTCGTTTTAAACCCATGAAATCAGGAAGGAGAGAGAAAGTGACACCAACCGAAGGGTAGAGAGAGAAAGGAGAGAGAAATCCAGAGGAAGGAGACGTGGGGAGTTGTATGTGGTGTCCTATTATTACAATAAGGTTGTTTTACTCTAACGAAGACATCATGTGCATGTGCATGTGCATGTGCATCACTTTCTGTTCCATGATCCATCCACCCATCATCTGCCACGTCACCAACATCGACAAAATGTTTACTTCATTTATTAGGCCAATCATTAAAGTACATCTGTCTTTGACTTCATTATACAATCACACTAGTGTTGTCCAATTAGGCAGCCCTTTTTTCTCCCCTCAAGATTCTATCATTTTAAAAATTCAATAAACAAAAATATCTTCCTCAACATTATTGCTAGGGTGAATAATGGTAATAGTTTAATTTCGAATAAATATTAATATAGACATCAAATTATGGGGTCCATGCAACCAATACTTATATAGTTGTTAGGGTTTGAGGGATTAGCAATCAACAACACTTTCTATTTTCTTCATTTTGTTCCTTGATTACATACATGTTGCATTTGATCTACACAAATCTTTAATTTTAACTATAATTATACGTTAATAGTTATCATAAAGTTAAGCACAACTAAAAAAAATCAAATAAAGATGGTCTTTAACATTTAAGTAAAGAGTGAGGTCCAATGTGTAGATACCAATTGTTAGGAGTACGTTTTATGACGATCCAAACTTAACTTAATTCACTATATATAAATTTAAAATTCTGGTTCATAAGTCAAAAGATTAGGTCCTGACACAAGGTTAGAATTCTAGCTCTTCCAGAGTGGTATCTCACTGATGGCTCGGGCCCCCCCGAAAGGAGGCCTTCTTCGCCCTCCACCTAAGCTGTGCAAGAAAGGCCCAAAGCCAATCCCAGGGAACAGTGAAGCTTCATAGGGTCTTTCTGTCCAGGTGCAGGTAGTCCGCATCTTCACAGATATGTCTATTTCACAGAGCCTCTCTCCGAGACAGTGCCCAGATAACTTAATTCATTAGATATAAATTTAGAATTCTGGTTCATAAGTCAAAAGATTTTGTTTTCTCACTCTTTTGGCATTAAGAAGTGATGATACAGAAGAGGTTGAAAATATGAGATTTTTCAAATTGCACGAATCATGTGATGATCAGGAATGCAATCCTTAAAACTTTCATGGGCAATGCGTACGATGAAGGCAATGAGTAAATGTTCCATCATGAATTAAAAGTATTTTACGAACAAAACAAAAGGATTGAGAATATTATGTTTATAGCTAATCTTGCCCACTAAGGTATAAAGATAAATGAAACATAAAGGAGCACATTTCAGAAATCTCTCATTGATTTAAAATTAAAAGCACATAAGTTAGAGTTGTATAAAAGGATTCACTCGTGCATTTGGTTTTGGTACCTTATTTTAATTTAGACAGCTGAAGGTTAATTACGACTATCATAAAAGAGAAATGAACTCTAATTAAGGTTATTTCTGATTGTGTGCAAGAAGAGAAAAGACCGAAACAAGATAAGACATAAAGTACTCTTCTAGCAATGCTAACTAAAGACAAAAGTAAAGAATGAGATAAAGATTTGGAGCTGCATGTGTTCCACCACAAAAAGAAATAGTAGACTAAGAATTTACCTGTTAGTTTTGCAACTCAAGTGAACACAGCAGGAATGATATACTTTTCTTGTGATTTTGTTTTGAATGCAAATTCAACGTCATTGTGATATAATCAATAATGAAGATGCTTATGTATAAGAAAATTCTTGATATGACAAACAATGAGGTTTGTGTCAATTATATTAAGAAGAAATGACAAACATAAAGATATTAAATGCCAAAAGAAATTAAGATGTTTCAGAACTGATATATACATATGTTTGTTGAGCATTTAATTCGATTTCTTGGAATGATCAACATTGTTTTATCAAGTTCATAGACATTTATGCCGTGAGTATCTATACTTAATTCATGAGAAGTGCCAGTTAATAGACTTGTTCAAAGGTTTTAAAAATAGAAGTTGAATATTATCCCAACAAAAGATTAAAGTCGTCAAAATTTGATTGTAGTGATAAATACTATAGTTGTACGACCCTTCTTTTTTGGTAAAATATTGTCCGCTTTGTAACGATCTGGGATTTGCCTATACTCGGCTCCAGGATTTGCCTATACTCGGACTTAGATCTCCAAGGTTTGCCTCGCAATCGTACTCACAGATTTATTTTCAACGAGAACTTCCTAAGTGGTCACCAAACTTGGTACTGCTCTCGCCCGAACACTCTTAACTTTCGGAGCTTTGATGGGATCCGGTGCAACTGTGCTACAAAATGCATCTTACTTTCTAGGGGAGACATCCTTTACATATGTTTCATTTCCATCTTCCCCCCAAGCGATGTGAGATTGCACCCAACCCCCTCTCGGGTCGTCACAATCACCCTCCTTTCGGGGGCCCGACGTTCTCGTCAGCCACATTTCTAGTTGAGAACAAGTTCTGATACCAGGCACTGCTACCAGTGCAAGTAAAAAAAAAATATTTCTGAAGTTTTTTCAAGTTTGTTTTAACTATTCTTTTCCAAACATGCTCTAAGAATGTTTTTCTATTTATTTCAAGAAAGGTTAAAAGTCAATTCTATGCTTTAACGAAAACAAAAAATATTACATCGAAAATGTTTTAAAAAAAGAAAAAGTTTATGTCAAGTTTTGTGACGATTTAGGGGTCGTTACAAGAGTAGACGTGATGCATTAAGAGAATAATGTTCAAGTTCATTTGGTTAAAATAACCAGAAAAATGTGATATAACTTCTTATTACACTGTGTCCAGGATGCCTTGTAGACTGTCTATTTGGGAAAGACAAAACAACAAATATAGCTATGGTAAAAACACTAAAGTCTGCAACTTACATACCAAAGAGAGTACTAATTAAGGCGGTAACTAAAACCTTTTACGAATGTTAGATGACTTAAAATCTTAGTAAGAGATATTTCATTTTAGGAAAGTCTAGCTAAGGAATAGTCTTCCAAGCCAAAAAGAAAGAAACTAGATTATGAAGTGTTTAGCTGCTTCTTAATTGAGTACTTCGAAAATATTAAAAAGATATGACTTTTATGATCCCACTTAAGGTTATTGAGTATGAAGGGGAAGTAATGTTAATGATTTTGTCTCTAAAGAGAAATTTACTCTCTTCCTACTATTTGAGACTGACAATCTTTAGATTTACGTTGTTCAAGTAACAAATAATAAAAAAAGACAATATTCAAGAACTTTTTGTTCAAGTTTAAGAGGTTGCCTCTAAAGAGCATACTTAATACCCCATAAAATAGACGCCGTTAAAGAAATCTATTAGAGAAAGAAGAAATTTAATTTTGGAGCTTTATATTGTTTTTTCTCCAAGAACATGACATTTAAATGGTGGAAGATGCTCTTATCAACTACCTTCAAGTCATGAATGATTCTAATTCTCCATGGTAAATTGATACCTTAAGGGAAAAGATAAAAGTAATAAAAGACATGACTTTTGAAATCTCATCCTATTATGTGAAGGTTCAAAAACGATAGACGTGCAATACTAAGAGAAATAAGACGCATCTTGTCAGAATGATTTTACTCCAAAGGAAGATATTGACTTAAAGAACATTTTCTTTGGTTTTAAGATAATTTGGTTGATGATTATGTATACTGTAAGTCCAGTAAGAGTACTTTATTTTTAGTTTTATGTGACGATAAAATATTATTTTCTAATCATGATATTAGAATAGATACGTAAGATTGTTTTCCAAGTATACTTAAGTTATCACAAAATAGTTTTATTGAAACAAACTCGAGAAATTTGGCAGTAAAGATTTACCCCTATTGCTAAGGGCAGAAAATTTAATGAAGATCTTGGTCCAACAAGAAAATATGGAAGACTAAGATAAAAGATCTCTATAGAGAAAAAGTCATTATGACATAGAAGATCAAAGACATTGATTCTAAACTCAACAACAGTTTACAAAGATAAATATAAAGTTGATGTTATAGATTTAGGTGTATTCATAACTATTTTCTCTAGACGATCTTGACATGATGCATACGATTCATAAGTTTTATGGATTTTAGTTTACAAAATTAAACGCGTAATATACGAGATCTAGTAGATAGCTCATACTATGGTAGAATATTCCAGTCGGAATAGAAAAATGTATAAGGCGGTATTTTTGTAATTTAGTTATAAATAAGCACTATCTTTTTCGCCTAGTCATCACATTATTTAAATGATCATTTTCCCACTATTAATAAAAAATTAGTCAAACAAAAACAATACTTTTTAAACATTGTTTTGATTTTCATGGTTTTGCTAGTTGGTGATGGGCGGTGTCACGTTTGTCTACCCTTGACAGATCTCATTGTCTAACTGATTACGCCAACAAGTTAGCCATCAATGTCCTCTTGTCCACCTATTTACGTGGACACGTATGCCATAACTATCAAAATGAAATTCAATCTCCTTGAAAATGACAATATGTTCCTTTGTTTTTTTGCTTAAAAATTGATTTTCTCATTAAATTTTTGTCTTTTTTAAATAATATACAATATACTAATATCCCGAGTGGAGACCCCTACGATTAAAACCCATAGAAATAGATTAAAAGAGTCTAAGAGTTTAGTTTCAAATTTAAGAAAATCAAATGTAAAATTGAAAGTTCTCAGTTATAATTTTACGAAACCAACACAAACTGAACCAAATTAGTGTTAGAGAAACATTCGGATTTTTTTTCTATAAATTTTGTAAAAGTTCTCATTAAAACCACCAAACAAAACAAAATAGGTCAAGAAAACAAAGTTAAGACTCCCAAACCAAACAAAATTGAAAACTAGTTTGATTTTAAGTTTGATGGGTTAGAATTTATAAAGGTTTATAATTCTATTTGGATTTAAATTGTCAAACTATAAATTATATATTATGTTATCGTCGGGTTTAATTCCATATGAAAGTGATTTAATATGATTTTAAAGGGATTTGGAGTATATTGAATATAATATGGTCGTATTATAATAGGTAGAGACATTAGGGGTAATTTATCAATTTATGATAGGCAAAATAGTAAATTACTCAATTAGGTTAAATAAAGGGTTATGGTCCCCAATTCACAATGAGAACTTTTTGCCTTTTTGGAACCGCCATCACTCTAGAGAGCATTGGGAAGGCAATTATCGAATTCAGAAGATTCACGTACCCGATTTACACTATTTTCATATTCACACAATGGATCTGAGTCCGTCTTGCTCGCTTTAATGATTTTCTTATAGAATTTCTAATTTGAGAATTAAATTTTCTTTTTCATTACACGATGTGGAACCGAATCAAACCCATCCAAACGGGTGTCGTCTTAGGTAATCAAATGATGAATTCAAAGGAAAAAAAAAGTTTAATAGTTTGGAATTTGTGTTTAAAATAATAATTGATTTAAAATATGTTGTTTCTTCTGGACGCTTCCCTCCAAGTCCTCGTCACCACAACACAGAACAGAACACAATTTTTGTGGCCTTAAAAAGACCAGAGCATTGTTTAAATAGTGTGACATTGATTAATAGAATAATGTTATACATGCTTTTGTCATTTTCAATTGTTTTATCACGTGCCATAATATTTTAATCCGTCACATCCAGCCAAATTAATTAATATATAAAATGTTAAGAGTGGACAACATCATGTCTACGTGTACTATTATTACAATAATTAATCATAAAAAATAAAAAGTTGGGCCTAGTATGATAAAATGGTTGTGGGCTCCACACGCCTTATTTTCTTCAAATGTACGCCCAACCTCGATGAGAGTTTACAACGTGTTCGACGGATTGCCGCAGAGAGTCTCGAAAATAAATTGCAAACTCAATTCACCTTTTTTCCTGCAATGGTAATTCAGTACGAGCAACAGGAACTCATACGGGTCACAGTTATTCATGGTTAGAAAATCTTATCATCGTCAAGTACTGAGGAGTAAACTTATTAGCTAGTTGAAGATGGAAAAGAGCATTGATGCCTCTATCTTGCCCATCCATTTTTAACTCAAAAAGTCTTTCGTGGCCGAATGATTAATCAAGTAAGTCGCCTGTTTATCCAGGGGGATTATCAAAGATGAAATAATAGCTGCTTTTGAAGTCTCAGAAAGAGTGATTCTTGCTGCAGAAATTGAGAGAAATGAATTAATGGAAGTTAATGCTGAAATTTGGAATTGTGGTTTTGGTTTAAAAATGAGATAATTCCGAAATCTGCTTCAGTGAAAATACAAAGATGGGCTTCTGAGAATAAGATAGATGCAGACCATAAAATGAGTGTCTTAACGTGGGTTGCCAGCGACAATGCTGGTTTCTCTCTCTCTAATTCAAGGTTATCAATGGCCGTAGCCCGCGAACGGGAACTAAGGCCTAGACTGGGTTTGACCAAATTTAAGACTAGACATGTACCTCTTTTTTTTTTTTTTTTATAGGCAGGCCAGTTTGAAAGTCTGTTCGGTGGTTCAAAGTTGGCATGCCAGAACTTAGACCACAAAATTTGATCAGACCGGATCTAGACAAAAATTTGGTCCAAGGCTTGTCGGACTTGTGCCGCAATTTAGTGGGGTAGACCGACTCCACCTGGTCTGTTGATCACCTTGAGTTTGAATGTTACGAGAAAATAGAGAAACCAACATTTAATTTCTCAAACTTAAAGATAATGGACAAGTCACAAAGTTAAAACCCATGAGCAAAACAACCAACGATGTTTAAAAACCCCAAAATTCTACACGACCAACATATGTTGGCCATTTAAGCTTTTTTTAGTCTTCCTCCATCTATCTAGTTCTTGGAGACATTCATAGGGGAAAAACCAAGATTTATGGTATATATGCGATAAAATATAAAAAGTGATAAAAGGTTATGATAGTTTGGTTGGGGAGCGATCGATTGGCTCCCTTAAATTTTTTGGCAAAATCTTTTTATCTTACAATTAGCCGTTTTTTCTCTTTTTTCAACCTAAAATCATATACTCATTTCACAATTCATTTCAACATATCATTCCAACACGCATTATAATATCATTTTTGTAAAACAACCAAAACGATAGAAAACCATGTTATTTTCATAAAACGTAGCGGAAGTCATTAAACAAGGTTAAAACCGTTTTTCTTAACATCTTTAAACCAAGAGCTAAATTTAAAACAAACCTTTAAAACTAATAAATTTGTGTTTTCCAACCGTTCCAAAAACTATCTATTTATGCACATTTATCAAAATAACACATGGACTAGCCCCCCACATGTCAAAATCGTTCTTTTAGAAGCTACAAGCACACACCATGGATGTCCTCCGTCAATTATACTTTCAATCATCTCGAGGCTCAATGTCCTCACCTATAATATCTTCACATATACTACAAAGTCAACTAATGAGTCTAATGCTCAGCAAGTGATGTAAAAATGAAGATGCATGCTCATGTATGTTGTTCGTAAATCATGCAACTTTTGTCTATTCTTTATTTTCTTTAACTGGCTCTGAGTTATTGTGGTTATGACTCTAAAGGGAGAATACCTTACTAATTGTTCACCTAGCGGGACAACCAACTCGCTCTATGGAAAGTGGAATGACACTCCTTGGGATCCATCTAGCGGGACGGCCAAACTCAATTCCTTTATCTATAAATAACTATTTACGTACTTTATTTTTCTCTGTCTTTTTAATCTTTCTTACATGAAAACATATGCATAAAATCACTTTATATGATTTAGAAAAACCATGATGCATGAATGCAGGTCACATACATATCCTCAAATGCTGTTAACATAACATAAAATAAACTGATAAACAAATCCATCAATAAATAATAAAAGCTATCATAAAATCTCAACCTAGAAATCTCTATCCAAGACAAAATTCTAGAAAAACTATAAATCTCCAATTTCATCAGTCTAGCCATCAATTTCCTAACTCTTTGTGGTGTAGGCCAATCGGCCAAAACGCATGCAACATGCACTTACCTCACGTTCTGAGCACAAGTGTAGCGACCCTAACACTATACCCTTATTTTCCCTATATATATATATATATATATATTTTATCCTTGTAACATTTGAGCGGAAATTTAAATCGTTAAAATCGTTCAGAGAATTGAAAACCGTTTAAAATCATTTATAGGAACTTAATAAAACAATTTATAAAAATTGAGTTTAAACATTTTTCTGCAATCACGATCGATCGTGGTCATATCACGATCGATCGTGATCAGCTACAAAAAATGAAATTTAAACATTTTCCTGCAATCACGATCGATCGTGGTATTATCACGATCGATTGTGGTCACGCTGAACTGATCCCGATCGATCGTGGTAGTGTGCCCGATCGATCGGGCCGCCTCTGGAATCCATGAAGAAAGTTTTTCTCGGATCACGATCGATCGTGGTAAAATCACGATCGATCGTGATAGGCCTTTTTTCTCTTTTCTGCAGATCACGATCGATCGTGGTCAAATCACGATCGATCGTGATATGCCTTTTTCTCTTTTCTGCAGGTCACGATCGATCGTGGTCAAATCACGATCGATCGTGATTTCCTGCACAACCTTCTTACTACACACACCTTAAAACTTAAGCACTTAACCAATTTTCTTTCATCAATCCTCTATACATTTCATAACAACCTTCAATATAATAACCATTTTCCCTCTTTTACCAACTCAAAACACGTTTAAAAACAAAACCTAATTTCATAAAAGTAAACCGCGTGGATATGTTTAAAAACCGAACATTTCCCTAATACCAAACATTTACAAATATTTTTCCAAAACATTTAAAAACTTCAACACACAATCCTATCCACTATCCAGAACCAAACATCCTAAAATGTTTCTAACTATACCATTATTTTCCTTAAACCTATCAAAAACCTCCCAAAATACGTACATACATCCCCACGGGTCAACATACGCATCGACTGCTCATGCACACCACCGAAACCGTTCTTTTAAACCATCCTGTACATTGGGTGGAGGAATGTCGTCCTCACCTGCTTCTATGTTACCTACACCATACAGACACACTATGAGATAAAAATCTCAGTAAGCTTCGTAAATGTAAATGCATGCAGTGCGTATGAGTTTCAGAAATCATGCTCATTTTCTTTTCATTACGTCGCAGACAGAATGTCACCGAGGTCTCAGCCTATTAGATGGAGAGGACACATCCCGCGGTCGGACTGCTCTCTTCACCTAACGGGGGGGGGGGGGGGTACACGCTCGCACCCATAACAGCCGTGCCTGAGCCCCACCTCGCGTAACCAGATAACAGATTACATGGATTCATTACATTCGTTCATTTCATTTTCTTAAACACGTGCAGAAATTCGTTTTCATACTATTTTGAAATACGTGATGCATGAACAATTATAGGCATAAAGTAAACAAGCATCATACATACCCTCAAGACTATAAAAACATAACCCATATAAAAGAACTAACCCTATCTACCCAACCAAAGCATATAAACAAACAACTCTTCAGAGATCCTCGACGTGACATCGACATACGGTGTAGGCCACTCGGCCAAGTAAGTCACGAGAACTTACCTTGTGCGCGCTGAACTTCGAGCTCCGTCCACGAGCGTCGTTTGTCTGAGGCAAAACACAATAATTGTCGTTAAACGAGATTTAAACCATTAAACGTCCAAACTAACGAAATCTTAACTAAAGAAATTTCATAAATCTCTAATTTCACTCTCTCGGGCATTTCATCGAGCATCTTGCGCTTATCATTCACAAACTCCATTAATGGGGGTTTTCTAAAGCTTCGAACCCCACTTTTAAACGCTAACGCCCAAATCATCCATTATTTCGCCTAATAATCATTAATAAAGTGATTTATAACGTTTCCTAACAAAACCAGACTATTTCTATAAAATTCCTACGAAACCCTAAACGTTCAAACCTCTAAAACTCGAGAATAACGGTAGGAAAACGCTAGAGACTTACCTAGAATCGCGAGGGGAGAAGAAAACGTGAAGAACGTTGAAGATCAGAGCGGAGGAGAACCGGCGTTGAAGGAGAAGAAGCGTTGCCGTTGGAGGAAAGGCGTCAACTGAGAAGGAGAAGAAAAGGGGAAGAAACGTGAAGTGTGAATGAAATTGGGGGTTTTTGGCTTTTAATTAATTTGGGTTGGCAAATGACAAGTTTGCCCTTCGGTCTAAATCTCTCATTTATTCTATTGTTCGTCTATCGATTCGATTTCTCTAAAATTTTCTTATTTCACTAATAATTCTAATTTATTCCTAGAGCTCTAATAAAACTTTACGTTTGTCAAACGGATTTAATTTGTTATTTATACGAATTAAGCCTTCATAGGGTCAAAACCGAAAACTTAAGCATTATATCTCGGTTTGAATTCCTTAAATTCTCATAATTCTCTCAAAATCCATATTAAGTATAAGGATTCTAATAACGCTTTCTGTTTGCGAAACGGACTTAATTTGACATATTTACAAAAATGTCATTATATTATTTATTTACAAAATCCCGAAAATCCGGGTGTTACAACAAGATTAGACAATTTGATCAACTTCGCTTTTGATTTGCAAACCTATACAATAAAATCAAACAATGTACATCAAAATGTATCCAAATCAATTCAAATAATATATTTCCTACTATACTCATCCAATTGAGTAACTTCTAATTCTAATAGCTCCCCAAAGAAAGTGCTCATGAATACATGACTCAAGTTAAACATTTATTCCTCGTGGTTTTGAACATATTTCAACCAATTCAAACCATTCAAAACTCAAATCTCGGAATTCAACCTTAAAATTGACTTAACTTCAAAAATTCATATATGTCTAGATACATATTTGAATTCAAAAATTCCAAAGGCTATGAACTTCTTAAAGAGTCTACTTTAACATGCTCAATTCAATTTATCCAACAAAATCAACTTACTAAACCGAAAATTGCAGAATTCTGAAATGCCCTGTAAATTTCACAACTTTTCAACTATTCATCAACACTTTGATATTTTCTTCCATCTAATCCCACAACAACCATTATATCCAATTTAAACTTCACACCAACAAGAAATAGAGAAATTCAAACCATTTTTGTGCATCACAATTAGGATTTACCAATCCAAAGAAAAACTCAACAAAACTTCAACTTCACCCACATAAACTTAAGCTTTTGTATAAGATAACTAACATCTAACTTTTTCATATTTCTTTAATATGATGATTTCTTCTTCTTGTTTTTTTTTTCTATGAGCTAATTTTTTAAGTAGTTAATATGAGAAAGTACTGAACTGAATAATTTCTTATGGAACATTGCAATATTAAGTTGAAATATTCAATATGTATTTATTTATTATTTTATTCATTGTATACTACATGAATAAAGATTAAGATTTCTATTTGTAGGCCCTAAAATAGAAATTAAGAGTTGTATTGAATTGCATGAATCATTAAATCAAATGACATGCGTTAATTTTAAGCATTTACATACCTATTTGCTTAATTTTTGTGACTATACAAAATAGTGTTTCAATAAAATTCAAGTAACTATGTAGTCTTGATTCAAATGAGATTTTATAAGTCATTTAATTTGATGTTACAATATTCCTTACAACTTTTGTAGAAAAGAGATTATTTAGTGAGAGAAATCAATTCGAAACCATACTTCTCTTACTCGATTATCAAATCCATTTTATTATTATTATTAGGGGTGGGCAGAACTGGCTCGGAACCGCAAAACCGGACTGGACCGGCGGTCCGGGCCGGTTCTGCTTGCCATGAAACCATTCCCCGTTCCATGGATTGAGGAACTGTGAACCGCAGTCCGGTCTCCGGTTCCCCGGACCAGGATCGGGAATTCCCATGGGAGAACCGACCCATGGGTCGGCCAGGTGGGTTATCCGACCCACGGGTCGGATAACTTAAAAAAATTAAAATAAAAACTAAAACCACTCCTCACTCCTCAGATCTCAGCACTGCTTCTGTCCAGTTTTTAGCAGCTAGACTCAGAAGCCCTAGCTCTCAATGCCTTTGCTCGCGCCGGCTCCACTTTCGCCGCCTCTGCTCGCGCCGCCTCTGATCTCGTTGCCTCTGCTCGCGCTCGCCTGGTCGCCTTCGCTCTCGCTGCTTCTGCTCGCGCCGTCTCCGCTCTCGCTGCGTCTGCTCGCGCTGTCTCCGCTCTCGCTGCCTCTGCTCTCCTCGAGTTCGCCTCTGGTCACCTCGCCTCGCCTCTGCTTGCTGGCTGGTTAGAAATTTTTAAAATCGATTGATCCTATCGGTTATCACACCGTTTTACATAAAAAAAAATAATAGTAATTTTGGTGGGAGGAACCGGTACCGAACCGGGACCGGACCGAAAATTGCGGTCCGGTCCCGGTTCGGTACTAGTTCCTATAGGGGCCGGTTCCGGTTCTAGATAGAAAAATCCCGAACTGTCCGGTCCGGTCCGGTTCGATTCCAAGCCGGAACCGGCCCGGCCCGGCCCGGCCCAGACCGTGACCACCCCTAATTATTATCATTCTTATCTTAATAAGTTAATATTTTAGTTTCATATCTAATTGAATTTATTCCACATTAATTTAAATTTTGATATATTTGTTCTCGTGAGATTGATAACTTATTTACTACTTGATTGTGATATGTATACTTGCATATTTTATATTTTGCGCACAACAGTATAGTTTTCATTCAACATCAATTTTGATTCTTAAATAACATACTATTAGCAAATCAGCACATGTTTGATAAAAACTACTAAGTATATTACACCCAAACCTTGTGACTGTAATTCGTGTTGTGAAAGAGGCCAAAGTTCAGGAGTCTGAAGGATTGTGAGAATGGTTGAAGGAAGCTGTAGACCACTCAAAGGGAACAGTGATCAAGAACAAAACTAAGTACCAAAGCGAATAAAAAGACGTGGAAAGGGTGACAAATAAATCCATCAATTGGCATCACGTAAACCTAAAGACATTGTTTGGGGAGATACTGGTACTGCAGAGGCTGTAGTTTGAGAAGGCGAGAGAGAGAGAGAGGAAGACGACAAGAGTTCTGCTCTACTGTCCTCCATACAGTTTCTCTCACTTCTCAACTTTCTCTCTCTAGGTAATATGGGGTTCTTAGTTTAAGCTGGAGAGTTAATAAGGGAGAGGCGTGGGTTTGGTTTTGGGGAGGAAAATGAGGAAGCAGAAGAAGCTACGTCGCATCAAAAAGTTAAGAGCAGACTGAGTAGTCCAGAAAAATACGTCTTTAGCGTCAGTTTGGAGGGGTGTCAAGGAGCGTTGAGAGATAAGAAAATAGGAAGGAGAGCAATAATGAAGGGAGGGACCCCCTCCCTCTAGCAAGGTGTGGGAGAGAAATGAACATGACGTTGTCTGCTGGATTTAGAGAGAGAAAGTGAGATAGAGAGAGAAAGTGAGGGTCTTGAGATCTATCAACAGGCATGAATTTCAACTTTTTCTCTCGGCTTCACATTAAGCAACCAAGCTGTCTCTTGTTGGAGTCACAGCGGCAAAACTCAAACACCCTAAATCAGAAACCTAAACTCTCTCTCTCTCTCTCTCTGCAAAAGTTGATGGTTTTATCCGTAAGCGAAAGAGAGCAATTTTGCTCTTGGATGATGATGGAGTGAGCTTCTCCCTATTAATGGCCGCTTATCTGCTTCAACTGGTCTAGTTTCGAGCTTTCCATTCACTGTCTGCTCTCTCTCTCTCTCTCTCTCTCTCTCTCTCTCTCTCTCTCTCTCTGAGAGCATGAGCTTTGAGTGAGAACAGTTGAAAAGTTTAGCTGTTTTTACGATGGTGCTTATATTAATCCAAACGGGGTTTGTTTTTTGAGCTTACTTTAGCACCGATGGATGTTGGTGAGCTAAACAAAGAAACGAGAACACCAGGCGGGTCGCTCTCTTCCATATTTGCCCACCTCATCGGAGAATCTTCCGCCGGAGATGACGCCAGAAGATTATCAGAAGCAACTCACAATTGCGTTAATTTTCCTCATCTTCTTCGCCAAGAATCACCCGGCCAACAACGAGGCATTGTTTCCGAACGACTAACTTTACCAGAAGAGAATATTGCTTCGTGTCATGGTAGATCTAAACCGAGAAACTCACCTGCTGGTGTCGTTAGATATGGGGATTGTCTAAAGAACCACGCGGCGAACACCGGCGGTAACATTTACGACGGCTGTGGGGAGTTCATACCGAAAGGAGAAAACGGAACCCTAGAAGCTTTGAAATGCGCTGCTTGCGAGTGCCACAGAAATTTCCACCGGAAAGAAGTAGACGGCGAGCGCCAATTGATGAGTCCAAGCTCGAGAAGAACCATAGTCCTCAATCACCTGCAGCTTCCGCCGCCATTTTCGTCGCCCCACCACCATAAATTCTCAATAGGCGGCCTGAATTTCCACTCAAGCCCTACCGCTCCTATCGTCACGCCTATGAACGTCGCTTTCGGCGCAAACGAGTCATCAAGCGAAGATCTAAACGTGTTTCAGTCCAACGCAGAAGCAAATACATACCCGCCATTTTTTCCCTCAAAGAAAAGGTTCAGAACGAAGTTCACTCAAGAACAGAAGAACAAAATGCTGGAATTCGCAGAGAAAGTGGGGTGGAGAATGCAAAAGCAAGACGAACAAGAAGTAGACAAGTTCTGCGCTGAAGTTGGAGTAAAGAGACAAGTTCTAAAGGTATGGATGCACAACAACAAGACGAGCACCATTAAAAAGCAAAACGAGAATCATGATCCAATCTTGGACATAACTGGAGCAGATGATGAAATGATTGACTCGGAAAAGTTAGAACAGAGAAGCAGATAATCAAGGGTAAAGAAGAAATTGGGAGTGAGGAGGGAAATTCTCAGAGACGTGCACCGTTCTTTAGTTCTTCTGGGTAATCTTGTATCTCCATTGTTGGTGTGTTAGAGCATTGTTTTTCAATAAATTTCCAAGTCTTTTTTCTCAACTAATATGAATTTATCAACTCTGACGAACAATTAATTCGGATCGTGGAAATCATGCAATTTGAAACCAATGATCTAAATCAAAAAAAAAAAAAAAAGGATAAGAAATGGTGGCCTTCTACAAATCATTTTGTCTACTGTATAAATGGAGTTGCGGTCCACAATGGTATGATGATACCCAGCAATAATCTGCGATGATGTACAATGATAGTGCATTAATGGAAGAATTTATCTCATAAAATCAATTGTGGGAGCGTCACTGTCACACGACTCGAGGGAGGACCAGACAAAAATACCGAGTCGAGTCACCCGATTCTCGAAAAAAAATCTAATCGCCCAACACAGCCCTAGAGTAGAAAAGAATATAAAGAAGATCAACTCAACACCAACGCGTCACCAATCACCTCCATGATCTTAACCTTCATCCTCTGTCGACGACAGTCACAAGACTTAAATATTGCTGGAGAAAAGTTACAATATAAAGATATGCGCTGGACACTTTCTTTGTAACTTAGTCGATTGTCAAAATTTGGTGTAGATATTTCAAAAAGGGAATTTACCAAAAAATACCTCAAACTATTGATTTTTTTATAAAAAAAAAATTTAAACTTTAAACTTTCAATCTTAACAATTCAAACCTTAAACTATTAAAAACCTAACAAACTTTGTCGGTCGGCCGATCTCCGTCCATTCTCAAAAAACGCCATAGAACGGACGACCGTCGTACGACAAACGGCCATCCATTATTTCCAGTGTCACGTGGCACTTCACACGTACGATCGGATGCATAGGTTGGATGTGGACAACCTCCGTTGCACGGTGCTCAGGAATGGTCGGCTGTTTCCGGTGAACAGCCGACCGTTCTTGGAGAACAGCAGCCCGTTCTGCGAGAACAATTGACTAGGGGTGGGCAAGAGTTCGGTTCGGTTCGGTTTTGGACCGAACAGAACCGAACTCATCGGTTTCGGTTTCGGTTTTCGAACCCGAAACCGAAACCGAAACCGAAACCGATAGACTTATACCAGACACGAACCGAACTTTTCGGTTCGGTTCGGTTCCGGTCTGGTCGGTTCCTGCTCTTCTGCAGCAGAAAACATATAAATCTGGTATTTGTCCCATTCTTAGCATCCCTTCCTTCTTCTTTGGCCTTCTCTGCGTCTTGTTTGACACTGCTTGTCTGCGGCAGGACTCTTCCCTGCAAAACATTTATGTAATTTTCTTTTTGTTTTTTATTCTTGGTGGATATCAACTTGTGATTCACGTTTTTTGTTGTCATCGATCTTTGCATGATTCGTGTTCTTCATCTGTCGACAGCTCATTAGACCATGACGGGTCTTATGGCTGTTTTGGGCGACAGGAGAAGACACAAATCCGGCGATTATTAGTTTGCCAACGTGGTTTTTATTGGGAATTTGGGATTTGGGTTTTCGTTTAGATCTGTCTTGGTACGAGAAATGGGTACCTTCGGGGCGATTCTGAGGCACCCAGATGATTTTTACCCGCTCTTGAAGCTGAAAATGGCGGTGAGGACTGAGGCATGCAGAAAAGCAAATTCTGCCGGAGCCTCAATGGGGATTCTGCTATTCTCTGCTTCATAAGGTTTCTAACAGTTTCGCTCTAGTTTCTCTTTCCTTAGAGTTTTTCAGCACGTTGCTATTCTGGTTGTTGTATTTGTTCGGTTTTTCGGTTCGGTTCGGTTCGGGTTTGACTTCCACCCGAACCGAACCCGAAAGCGTATTAATGAGCCCGACCCAAACACCAAAAAAGAACTATTGCACCTGAACCGACCCGAACCGAATCCTCGGTTCGGTTTCTCGGGTCGGTTTCGGGTCTGCCCACCCCTACAATTGACCGTTCCGAGATATTAGCCCTCCGTTGGTAAACTGAGGGCGGAGAACGGTCGAACGTTCCACGGAAGGGCCGTCTGTTCTACCAAACAGCCTATGACTCGTGGATCAATAATTGTCACAGGCTGATTACTGTTTGGGATAACGGACAATCGGTTTACGGAATGACCATCCGTCTCCCAAACAGTGACCAGCTCGTGACTCAATAATTGTAACGAGCCAGACACTGTTTGGTAGAACGGACGACCGTTGTATTGAAAGGTCGTCCATTCTACCAAAAAGAGTCCTGCCCATGACAATTATTGAGTCACGGGCTGAAAGGGAACAGACGGCCGTTGTATGGAAAAGCCGTCCGTTTTACCAAACAATTTTCTGCTCGTGACAATTATTGAGTCACGGGCTGAAAGGGAACGGAAGGCCGTTCTCGTGAACGACCGTATGTTCTACTATACAATATAAAGAGATGACCCTTAATATTGAACTCACAGATCTCAAAAACTTTAAAATCTCTAGCGACATTGTATTTCTATTGACGTTTTATTTTTCTCTTTATTAGCAACGTTGATGGATTTTGATTCAAGTAGATGAGTTGATGCAGACGAGATAACTAATCAAGCTGCCAACATGAACTGATATTCGAACAAGACGCTCAGATATGGAGATCTTCGAGCATTCAATCACTTAGAAGGTGATAGAGCAATAAAGGTTCATTCAACCTTGCAAACCCTAGACGATGAGTTTCGAACACCGGTCGAGTCGGAAGATGACGAGGCGAAAATCATACCGGTAAGGGAAGAAATTTCTATGAATTTTTTTTGGTAAAAAATATAGTTCTTTACAGGCCATTAGAGAAAAAATAACCAAATATACTTTGAATAATGAATATGATATCAAATTCATTAAAAGTGAAACTCGGAGACTAACGGCAACGTGTGAAGACGGATGTGAGTGGCGATTGCATGCTTCGATCATGCAAAATGAGCTTACATTCCAAATAAAGAGTTACAACTATTCTCACAATTGTGCAAGGAAAATTACTACTGCAAAATGAGTGGCAAACTATTATTTGGATATGTTCAAAAGTCAACTTACGTAGGAAATTCCTTTTATTATCAAGACGGTGAGAAAAGATTTGATTGTGAATATTACACCCAGTCTTGCCAGAAGAGCAAGAAACGATGTTCGAGAACTTAATGACGAGAGTGGCGACGAACAATTCAAATTACTGGATTCGTACGCAACAGAAATATTTAAATCAAATCCGGTATAACAGTGAAAATACATGGTTACCTGGTGGGCGATGGTCATAATGAGTCATGCGTATTTGAAAGAACGTACACGTGTATGGCTGCTTGCAAGACAGATTTGCTGCAGCGTGACAGACATATTATCTGATTAGATGGTTGCCATGTGAAGGCACTTGCCCCGATCAATTACTCACAGCCGTTAGTATCGATGGCGACAATGACATATATCATGTTGCCGTTACCAACGTGGAGTCAGAGTGCACAGACTCATGGAAGTGATTTTTGTAAATATTGAAGAAAGACCTAGAGACTCCAGATGGACGCGGATGGACAATTGTGTCAGATCGACAAAAGGTACAACTGTGTCGGATCACATTTGCTATTATTTCTCGTACAGCTTATTTGTGATGTAATTGTACTGCGTAAGGAAGTTCTGACTAGGAGATTGTCCAATACAGTCTTTCTTGGAAATATAGTTCTGTCTAGGAGATTGTCCAGTACCGTTTTTCTTGTGAATTATCTTGATCAGTACTCTCCACGTTGTGATCGTTATATTATTTTATGTTACCTTTGTTTTTCTTTCACATATTAGGGGTTGTCGCATGCTGTGGAGGAATAATTAGGTTTAGCCAAACACTGCTACTGCCTCTAGCATAAGTATGCAAACTTCAAAAGCCAATTTCAGGGCAGAGCCTTCACAGATGTAATGTGGAATAGGGCCAAGACAATCACAAATTTTTATTTTGAGATAGAAATGAGGAAAGTGCATAAGATTCACCCAGATGCCCAGACATGGTTTTGACGAACACTACTTAGCTATTGGGCTAGTCATGCATTTTCCTTGATTCCCCAGTGTGATATGGACTTGAATAATTTATGCGAGTCGTTAAATACAGTTCTATTGCCGGCCAGGGACAAACTGATCCTGACCATGTTTGAGATGGTTCGAAAGTCCTAATGACCCGCATTGTAAAAAAATACGAGAAGATGCTCTCATCAACAGACCTCCTGTTTCCTAAGATAAAGAAAAAGCTTGTAAAGCTAGAACGTGCAGCTCGAAATTGAAATGTTTTGTTCTCGGGAGTTGCACAGTTTGAGGTAAGCAATGACAACGAACAATATATTGTCGACCTGAATGCAAGCGCGTGCAATTGTTGCAGATGGGAGTTTACTGGAATCTCATGTGTCCATTCAATTCCATGTATACATTTCACCATGCATGCATTTCATGAGACTGCCACAAAAAAATTTCGTTCATCGACATTATCACTGGGCGACATATGTATAGATGTACTCAAACTTCATTCGTCATAATAGTGGAATTGACATGTGGCCTCCCGTACACGGAATGAACCCAATCATTCCGCCTGAGAAAATGCGAGTGCGCGATGTCGTTGAGCCGTTGAGGTTGACAATTTGTAGGAATAAATCTACAATGGTGTGTCGTATATGTCGGCGTCACGGGCATAATAGTCGCACTTGTCTTGACAGAGGATCCACTTCAGGCGCTGCTTCCCCTTCTGCTTCCCAAGACATATTTATGAGTTTCCACACATTTGATGGTACACAGGTACAATTTTTCATAAACACACTTTCATTATTTATCTTAATATAGTTTTCATTATGTGCAAAAATCTTCTACACACGGCTATGGACAAAGAAACGTATGACTATATTCGGGCTGTATCGTTTGGTAATTTTTTAAAATTAATTTTTTATAATATGTAATATAAGTATGCTTCGTGATTTAGTTCACTAAAATAATAATAAATTGTACAAGTGTTAGAAAATCACGAAAATTTTCTTATTATTTTTCCATGGTTTGGTGAACAAACAGTCAAATTTTCAAATAAATCCAATATCAGATTTGTCAGATTTCGACCGAAAATCAATGGAAACACTTGATAATACACAAATAAAAAAGATGAAGTGTAAAACTATCGGATTTTTTTAGAAAAAAACGCAAAAGGGCCGGGAGAATTTTTGAATTTTCGAAGGTGGGAACGAGTTTCTAGCCTTTGTTTCTATATAAACTATCGGAAAATGGACGGCTGTTCAAAGGGTGGTGACCCTTCGTTCTCTGCCTTAATTTTATAAACGGAGGGTCAATAGCCCACAACAATCGTCTGTTCTCTAAGAACAGTCGACTGTTATTATATAACGTCTGACTGTTATTCTCAGGACGAAGAGTCAATAGCCCGACACGGTCTAGAACGGTCGGCTGTATTCGTAGAACGTCCGACCGTTCTTCGTCCTCAGTTTACCAACGGAGGGTCAATATCCCGAAACAGACGATTGTTCTCGCAGAACGGGCGGCTGTTCTCAAAGAATGGTCAGCTGTTTGTGTGAGAACAGTCAGTTGTTCTCTGAAAACAGTCGACCGTTCCTAAGTACCATGCACCGCATGTGCAACGGAGGATGTCCACATTCAACATGTGCGTCCGATCCGACGTGTCAAGTGCTATGTGGCAATAGAAATAACGGACGGCCATTTGTCGTAGAACGATTGTCCATTCGGCTTGACTGGTAAGGTTGGTTTTGTTAGATTTTTTTTTTTATAAATGCCCTTTGAAAAATGATGAGCATGAAATAATTAGATGGCAAGATAACGACAAAAAACCCCTCTAGCTAGGCCCCACCACTGCCTGTTAAACGATTTAGATACACAACATATGTCACAATAGTTATGGAATAAGTAATTGTCCAACATGGGGATGTAGCTCAGATGGTAGAGCGCTCGCTTAGCATGCGAGAGGTACGGGGATCGATACCCCGCATCTCCATTCAATTTAATTATTTTTTATTTTATTTTATTTTATTTTTTTGGGTAAAAAAAAAGGTTATGCGCACCGCCCAAGGGCTGTGACTTCTTTTCTTCTCCTTCGAGTCTTATCTCTCTATGACTGACTGGTCATTCTGTCATGTTCTGGCAGAATTTCTTCCATTTCTGGTTTTCAAATGGAACTCATCTTTAGCGAGGGAGACAGTTCTTAGCTTGCATTTCATCCTTATTTTGTTCTTAACCCAACCCATCTACTGCTCGTACGAATTCCTTTCAACCTCCTTTATCTGTTCGTTAGTAAAGTAACAAGTAAAACCCTAAAGCCAAAACCAACAACAACAGTGGACTCTACGATCTACTTCGTTTTCAGAGGTTAAAATAATGCGGGCGGTGTTATATAAAAGGCATTGTCCAGCTCTGTTTGAATCATTATATCAATCAAGCATTCCAAACACAGAGAGATGGGTAACAGACTAAGGTGCTGTTTGGCTTGCGTTGCTCCCTGCGTAGCGCTGGACGTGACACGAATTGTCCACTTGAAAGGCGAGGTTGAGGAGATTTGGCATTCTATGAAGGCGGCCGACATACTTAGGGCCAACCCTCACCACCTCTTGACCCAACCCTGCTCTCCCCCAAAAGCCAACCTCAAAAGAGGCACCTTATATTTTCTCATTCCGGCACACAAACCCTCCGCTTGCATTGAATTTCGTCAATGGTAGAAGAAGTCTGCAAGGAGAAGAAGACATCAGCGCTTGTGCGGTTCGTTCATCCGTTTTTCGAAATCGTTCTTTTGGATCCTCTCACCCAAAGAAGATTGGGTTGCTGCCAATGGCGATTTTCTCCTGTTTTATATTATATGACACTGTTTGTCTTCTTCTAATGACTCGTTTGAGTTTGCCTCGCTTTGTGTTTTGTGCTGTAGGCGAACTCTTCTCCGATCCAAGATGTAAGTGATGTCTTTTTATTTTTGAAATTAATATGATTCGCCTGTAAATGCGAGGTTCTACGATTTTCTCGCTTGTTCATCAGCTTTTCTAAATCATTCTTCTAATTTTTCTCACTGTGGATCGTTTAAGTTCGCGTCAATTTCTATCTTTCTCCAATTTCATAGATCACTGTTTGTCTTCTCGTCTTTCGTCGAACTTAACTTTGTTTTAAGTTTCTTTCTGTATGCGTGAACTAGACTAGTAATGCTTAATGCATTTTTCCATTTTCAACTCGTTTTTTTTTACTAGCATTCGTTGATCTAAGTTTTCTCCATTCGATTTTTCTCTCAAGAACTAATGCCTCTCCAACTAAAATTTGCCTTGCGTTTCTGAGTTTGTTGGGCATCTGACCTAGGAAAAAAGTTTAGCTCTATGTGTCATTTCACTTGTGTTTTGCGGAGCCCATTCTGCGACCATCAATTGAAGACATGTCCATAGTGAACGTTATGCATTCTCTGGATTTAGTTGATATTGTTGTATAATTGGAAGTCAATTATTCTAGAACACACAAACATATACTTTACATTATATTCTTAGTAGAAAACTATCCAAATATTTTTACAAGAGACTCATAACATTTTCACACTTGAAGTTGAAACCATTGCAGTTGGTTGGATTTTAGCTGCTCGTTCATCCTAGCGTAAAGGTAGTCCATATACTAGTGATTCTCATGGTGTAGTAGTTTTATATTTCTTATTGGAGCTTCATATTCTTCATGAACCTGCAAATGAAATAAGAACAGTGAGTAAAAAAACACATTTAATGTAAAACTTGACTCGAAATGCTTGCTAAGAATAATTCCTTTTGAGCTCATTTGACCATAGGGAATATGAAAATTATAAACGTTCTCAAAAGAGGAATTCTTCTTTTTGTGCTCTCAAAAGGAGGGTGGTAAGCTAACAGTAGCTCTACTAGCCTAAGTCAATGGAGTAGTACGGATATCATTGGATTGTTGAATACATTTATTTGTTTGTTTCTTTGTTTTTCCATGCATTATCATCTTCAAGCACTATACCTTTGCATCAACTATCCAGTGGTTCTGTAGTTGGGTATGGGAATTTGCCCAGCTTCTATATGCATGAGGTCTCTGACCAGTAACTCGTAGTGATTTTTGACTTCCTCGGCTGTTTTCCCTCCGACTTCCCTGGCTACTTTTTGCCAACGATCTGGGGTGTCCTGGTCGTATAAAGCCAGAGCCTCCTCGAACTTCTTGTTCTGGTTTGGGGTCCAAGATGAGTTTGACGCCATTATAACTTGGAAGTTTAATGGAGGAATGAGTATTAGCTTAGGAGAATAGCTGTAAATGATGGGAGGTTGTTGGACAAAAGAAACTGAAGAAATGAAAGAAACTGATGAAACGAAATGAACTTTCAAGGGTTGTGCATTGGTTTTCGAGAGGAGATCAGTCGGTGGGATGCTTTGAATTTGAGTTAGCAATGCTCCTTATAAACTGGTGGGGATGATAAGAGAATGATTTAAAATTTGCCACTTTATAAATAGGGTATAAACCAAAATAAATCCTAAACTATGAGTTTTTTAAAATATAAACCATAAACTATAAACCCTTAACAACTAAAACCTTAAACTATAAAAATCTAACAAAACAAACCCTATCGGGTGGCTGATCACTCCTCGGTCACTGTTTATGACTAGAACGGGAGGCCGATTTTGCCAGGAGAGCAAGAAGTGAAGCTCTAAAACTTAATGAAGGGAAGGACGACGAACAATACAAACTATTGCAGTCGTACGCAGAAGAAATACGTAGGTCAAATAAGGGTAGCAAATTGTGCATACACTTTTACTTGGTGGGCTCTGACGGTAATGAGATATGTGTATTCCAAAGAATGTAATTGTGTATGGTTGATTGCAAAGTATGTTTATTGCAGTGTGGTAGACCTATTATCTGTTTGGATGCTTGTCATCTAAAGGGCTCGTCTCTCAGCCAATTACTCACAGCCGTCAGTATTGATGACAACGATGAAATATATCCCGTTACTGTTGCTAATGTAGAATTAGAGTGTATGGACTCATGGACGTGATTTTTACAAATATTGAAGCAAGACCTACAGACTGAATCGGGATATAGATAAACATTTGTTTCGGATCGACAAAAGGTATAATGCATTTTCAATTGTTATTTGAAATATTTGTCTTTGTTGTATTAGTTATATTATTTTATGCTGACTCTATTATTCTTTCAAATATCAGGGGTTGTTGCTTGTTGTGCAGCATGAATTATCTTTAATCGACCACCGCTACTGCCTTTGTCATATATACGCAAATGTCAAAAACTAATTTCGAAGCAGAGTATACAGAGATGCAATGTGGAATATGGCCAGGGCAACCACAACTTATCATTTTGAGAGGGAAATGAGGAACTTGTATGAGATTAACTAGGATGCCCACACATATCTTCAAGGCACAGACCCTAGATATTGAGCTAGTCATGCGTTTTCTTCGATTCCCAAGTGTGAATTGGGATTAAATAATTTATGCGAGTCATTTAATGCAATTCTATTCCCAGTCATGGACAAACCGATTCTGACCATATTCGAAATGATCCGAAAGTGCTTGATGAGTAGGATTGTGAAAAAATATGAGAAATTGATCTCATCAACAGACACCTTGTGTACTCATATAAGAAAAAAGCTTGTGAAGGTAGAACGTGCAGTTCGAAATTGGAGCCCTTTGTTTGCGGGAGATGCTCATTTTGAGGTCAGCAACAACAATGAACAATATGTTGTTGACATGAATGCAGATGCATGCAATTGTCACAGGTGGGAGCTTACTAGAATTTCGTGTGTTCATTTCATTCCCTACATTCGTTTCATGAGACTAGCACCGGAAAATTATGTCCATCAATACTATCACTATCTGCAGATGTACTCACACTTCATTCGTCTCATTAGTGGCCAACACATGTGACTGCCCGTAGAAAATATGAATGAAATCCTTCCGCTCAGAAGAAAGCGCCAACCTGGTTGGTCGAAGAAGAAATTAATGCGAGATGTTGAAGAGCCGCAAAGTTTGACAATTACTAGGAAGGACTATACATTGTCATGTCATATATGTTGGCGTCCTGGGCATAATAGTCGCACTTGTCCTGACGGAGGATCCACTTCAGGTGCTGCTTCCGTTTCGCAAGACACAATTATGGGTTTCCACGCATTTGTTGGGACGCAAATATATTTCAACATATTTCGCTCATAATATTGTTGTCATTATGTGCCTGTATACTTTCTTATATTATTTTCATTATGTGCAGGGATCTTCTACACATGGCTCACGCAGAATTTTATGACTATTCTTGTTGTAATTTATGTAATTATTATAATGTGTCATGTATGGATTTATTGTAATATGTAATTAATGGATTTATTATTATGTGTAATGTATGTATTTATTGTAATTTGTAATTTAATGGATTTATTGTAATATGTAATTAATGAATTTATTACTATGTGTAATGTATGTATTTATTATAATTTGTAATTTAGTGACATAAAGTTGAATACATTATACTACAAAATAAAATAAACACTATATAACGGATGGTGAGAGACCGTTTTCATCGTCATTCATTCATCCAATCTAGTACAGTTTGACTGAGCTCTCTCTGAGACTCAATCATCTTTCTCTATGAGTCGAGTATTTCTATCTAGAACTGAATCATCTCCTCAATCCTCTGGTCCATTCTGTCCAACCGACTAGCCTTCTGGGAGGACAATCGTTGCGTGGTTGCATCCTCCATAGGCACATCCTGAGAGATGGAGGCTCAAAACCCTCTGATTGCCCTTGAAGAGCCAAGTCCCGTCAACTTCAATGAGGCCCACCTGAATCAAATGGAGCTTATCAAACACATAGCTAGATCTATGTACTCTCATCGGCTCTCAATCTGTAACCGAACCCCAGCTCGCTCGACGATCTTCTGGATCAATATGCCGTACGGGAGGTTTTTGTTGCATGTCTGACCGATCTCCAGCATGTGACCTAATATGACGAAGCCGGGGTCGAACAGCTTGTCGTTGTAGAGTTTCTCCATAACATAGAGATCCATGCTGTTCACGAGATCTTTATGTCCATCCCAAGGTAGGAGGGTGTGGGTTATCATATTGTGAATAACCTGAGCTCTAACGTTCAAATCCTTTGATTTTGGCTTCCTACTATGTCGGCATTGCAGTGAATTTGCAAGAACTCTAGTCCTTTTTCCGTTATGAAAAATGCACAGTCTTTGGAAGCATGGTAGTATTGCTCCACGTCAACCTTTTCTGCGGCAAACCCGAGCAATAGGTTAATCGTGTTTTGAGGGATGACGATTTCCGTACCAAAGATGTACGTCTTCAGCTAGCCAATCCTCTCAGTAAATGTCAAGTTTGCATAAAACAAGCAAACAACTCTGTCGCAGCTATCGCCCCGCAGACCATACACCCCGTGTAAGGCGATTAGTTCGAACATCTCATTGATCGCCAAAGACTCCCAACCTATGAAGTTGATGATCTTTGAATGAATAATTGAACATCTTGCCATATCCTGCTCAAACTGGTCTTTGCACAACTGGTTTCGAAATTCCACCGACAAAAACCCAATTGGCGGCGCTTGACCCGGAGCACCTTGTGACGACGGTGCCCGAAAAATCAGGCCACCTTGTGACATCGTTGGTCGAGTTGACAGAGCACAGTCTGTCGGGCCACTTTATGACGGACCTCCTTGTGACGGAGAACCCTTTCGTTTAATGATCAATTTATGAGTCATTTGAGGGAATTTTGTGATTTAGGTTTTGAATTTGAGATTTTGAAGATTTTGAGCTCGAATTTGTGGAATTTTTCTCACAATATTCGTAGGAAACAAATAGGTATGGAGAAATCAACACGGCGAGTCGTAAAATGGTCAGATTTTAGGTTGACATCACGTGGGAGGGTCGTTCTTAGCCCTAATTTTGAGAACGGGGTCAGTGCCCCATGTCGGGCGGCCGATCCCCTAAAATATTTTTCAACATTGGGCCTTTGATAGAGGGCCTAACCTCCCGTTCTCAGAGATTGGGGGAGTGACCCGCAAAAATGGTCTATTGAGAACGGGGGGCCGTTCGGTGACGGAGACCCCCGTTTTCACCCGATGGAGGGTCGTTCTTAGCCCTAATTTTGAGAACGGGGTCAGTGCCCCATGTCGGGCGGCCGATCCCCTAAAATATTTTTCAACATTGGGCCTTTGATAGAGGGCCTAACCTCCCGTTCTCAGAGATTGGGGGAGTGACCCGCAAAAATGGTCTATTGAGAACGGGGGGCCGTTCGGTGACGGAGACCCCCGTTTTCACCCTACGTGCAACGCACTTGGAAGGGAGGGTCTCTGCCCCCCACGTCGACCCCCTGTTCTCAACATAGAGCCTGAGAACATGGGGCCATTTTGTGGGCGGGGACTCTCCGTTCTCAGTTCACGTGCAACGCACGTGGAATCGGGGGGGGGGGGGGGGGGGGGGGTATCCACCCTCCACCTCGACCCTTCTTTCCACATGGTCCAGTGCCACATCAGCACTTGATAGAACGGCCCCCTAGTTCTTTTAAGATTGGACCCCCATTCTAGTCATAAACAGTGACCAGGGGGTGATCGGCCACCCAACAGAGTTTGTTTTGTTACATTTTCATAGTTTAAGGTTTTAATTGTTAGAGTTTAGAGTTTAAAGTTTATTTTTAAAAATCTCCTGTAGTTTGAAGTTTATTTTTGTTTTAACCTTTATAAATAATACTTTCTTGCTTTCCTAATATGTAAAAAATTTCAAATTTTAGTAACAAGAAAAAGTTTAACTTCCAAGGCCGCCAATGTATCATTGTTACTCAATATATTGACAAAAACATAAATTATAATCGTATGCTAATTCAGAATGACCTTTTTTTGCACGAGGATAGTGGAATGACGTTAGTTTGAGAATATCTTTTAGAAGTAAAAAGAATGCTAAAAAGATGCATTCTTTTTCCTGACAAATCAAGGCTAAGAAAGACAAGCTTCTAATGGAAAGAGCGTTAAAGGAGCGATCTTTTAGCATGTGAGAAAGATGAGAGTCAAAGAGTTTCTCTTTGCTATATCAGCAGCAAGTGGAATTTTTAAAAAAATTGTAGCCTGGTGGAGGATTAGATCCAATTCTTAGCACTCATTTGCATAAATAATGCAATTAAAACTCCACCGACCTTTAAGTATTTAGACTGAAAAAAGGCAGTGGTAAGATATTCTACCTTTATCTCTAGTGGCAGTTTATAATTTTCATTTCTTATCGATGACACTTGACATTACACACTTTCCTCAAGGATTCTAGGCTTTTATAGTAGAAACCTACCACCTTCATGAACAAGACGAGTAGAGTAGTTTGTATTAGATGCAGCTTTACAGAAGGAAAAAAAAAAAAAACCTCTAAACGAGCTACAAGGGAAAATAATAAAAGTTATCCTGGTTCTTTTGTATAATTGCTGTTGATTGTCTATTACATTCTTTTACTCGACTGATTACTTATACTTGCATTCTTGTACTATGCTGATTTCTTATTTACTTTTAGTTTCATCAGATAATTTAGGTCTTATTACTATTGCATACTAATTGTGTTTGAACTATGTTTATTTGAGCAACATGATATGCATTGTTGCTATAATAATCAGTAGCCAAAGCATTAGTATGATCCTAAACCATGTGGTTCGGAGAAATTGTTTCATAAGATGTTACTCAGTATAATAATCGTGCAGCCAAGATGATGATGAACTTCGAAGAGAATCGATCGTTTTGGTAAATAAATTTTAAATAAAGAAGTTGAATCTACTTTGAAAGACATGAAATCTTTGGAGATGGAATGTTCCAAAAGATAAAGGGTAATCAGAATTGTTCATCTAATTACCAATCAGACTGCCGCAATTATGTTTTTTTAAATCTGTTGAGAGTTATTTCTATAGATTTATTGTTCAATTAACACCCTTATTATGCTATATCTATGATTTTATTCACAGAGAGTATATTTGTTTTGTTTTTTCTATGAAGTGAAAGTAGGATAATGGATATATATATATATGCGTGAGTGTTCTCCTTTTGATTAGTATAAGAAAGATTCCCAGACTAAATTCATTGAATAAAAATACCTAGGCTTCTTGATGAAGGCTCATTTATGTTCCCTGTGCTAAGATCATTGATTTACTCTCAGAAGTAGGACAACCCTTTGTTTGATTCCTCACAGAAATTGCATTTGATACTAGAGACGCATACTTATTCCTTTTGACCAATTGTTAATAAACGAGAGAATGCACTCCCCAAGCCAAAATTTGGGGTTCACGCCCATATTTAAGTTATGCCTCTGAATTATTCCTTCTTTTAAGAAAATATCATTCATAAGCAACAAGGACTTCAATATAAGACATCTAGCTTTTATATATTTCGTTGCTGGCTCTTTTCAGATATCACTGATAATAGATGTGCATTCTAAATCTATCAACTAACAGGAACCAAGTGCAGGAGTGGAGCAATCTTCGAACCTAATTGGTTTAGGACCTTACTAGAAGAATCTCCTTGTGAAAGGGGGCCACCCACATGCCAAAATGATGCTCCTCCGTCACGCTTGGAGTTGATCAAAGGTCAATATTTTTTTATGAATTTACCCACCATGCTTTACTTTTTGTTTAGTGGCAAGTGGGTATTGTACTAAACTACTATATTGGGAGGTTTTTCCTTAATTAGAAAGATAGGTTGGATTTAGTGTCTAGCTGCGCTTTTGTTTTAGCAGTAAACCTACCTAATGCCTACTCACCAGAGCTTGCTCATCTTTGGAAATACTGATTTAGTAGGCAGTAGGTACCTTTATTGTCTGAGGCATTAAAGCATGCTAAGTTCCTTTTCAAGGTGAATTTGTTTACCACGTGACTTTTGTTTTGTCGGTTCTTCGTTGAGGTTTGTCTTTAGGCGAGAGTTATATTTCTTTACGTACTTTAAGCAAAATTTCAACGTACAGAACCGGATATAGGTTTTTCTTTTGCATCAAAGACTACCCAAGAGCTGCCTTCATTTCATGAATTTCATTCAAATTCAACAAGCAATTTTAACTACTTGTTTAGGTCCGGTCTGGCTATGGTCTAATCTGACCTGGTTCTGGTGTCGAGCCAAACCGAACTGAACTTGGAGCTAACAATTCTTAAGTTTTGGAATTGGAACTAGAGTCTTGAATCGAATAACCTGATAGTTTGATTACAAAATAAAAATGATTTTATTAAGAAAGATTGCCAATTTAAACCTTGAATTTTGTGGCTTGATATTTATTCTGTTAGAAATTAAATGTAAGAAGATTTAACTTTAACCCAAACCGTTTCAAAATTTAGGCAAAAACTCAAATCTATATGTAGCGATCTTGCTAAATTTATAGTGCCTGGTAGCTAGCGATGAGGATGCGAGCAAGATATGATGAACAGATTGTAACAGACCAACTGTTAAGGGAACTAATCCGCCTCTTAATCGATGAAGAGGATGTATGACTTTGGGAAATTGATCCGCTTCCCAACGGAATATAGGATCAGATCAGCTGTTAAGGGAACTAATCCGCCCCTTAATCGATGAAGAGGATGTATGATTTTGAGAAAATTGATCCAACTCTCAATGGAACCGAGGGATCAGATCAGAGAAAGAATGTGAATGCAACTGAGATGTAAAAGTAGAAACTGCATGACTAGGATTTATGTTTCAGCTTATCATTTCATTATTGCTCTACTTATTTAGTATTAGGCTAATAGATGAGTTTTGTGATGTAGGTGAGGAAGTGTCAGCAGGTGTGTTCTTTGAGCTTGTTGAGGATTAGGCTGGTTGGAGGAGTACATTCATGCATCGACTTGGTAAACTGATGGGGTGGTTTAACTGTATTAGTAGGTGTGAAAGTTTAGTGGACAATCGCTCAGTTTAACTAAGCTGTGAATTTTAATGATGGTGATAGTTTTTTTAGTATTTCTGTCGGAGTTGTTCTTTGTTTGGAGTGTAAATGGTTGATACGTTGTTCTGTTGTCTATCAGTAGATGTTGTCTATCGATGGATGTGGTGTGTTACTACCGGTAGAGGTTGTCTAACGGTGGATGTTGAGTGTTACTGTTGAGCGAGGGATGTTGGATGCATAAGTCATCCGGCTGACGTCATCAGTAGATATCGTCGTTTGGCAGAAGTGAGCGATAGATGGGGATTGTCGACGTGTCGAATGGTAAATGTGTAGCGGTGGATGTAAGTGGATTACTATTGAGCGGTAGACGTGAATGATCGATGCGTCGTTTTACAGATGTTGAATGGCAGACGTCGTTCGGCAGATGCGAGCGGTGGACGTGATCGGTTGATGTGTTCAAATTTAATATTTTTTTCTTTATATTCAACATCCTTACGCCCTCGGCTCTTCCGGCCGATTATCTCTATTATTTTAATAAACAGTGATTTATACAAATGATCTTCCGCAGCAGGTTATCGATGTTTCTTTTATAAATGACGAATTTTGACCGTTGAGTGAAGTTTTTTTTAATTTTCTCAAAATGTCATAGTTCGGTTCAGTATTATGAGTAACGAACCGAGTTTATAAAATTCGGGGCGTTACAAACATAATCCCAATAATTGTATTTTTGGTCATTCTTCAAACTTCTAAGACCAAAAACAGAGAGACTCCATTCTTGTGAATGTATAATCCTTACAATATAACATTTTGAATGGGTAATAGGGGATTTCATATTGTTGTCATCTAGTGATGAACAATTTGAACTGACTTTGATTCAATTAGAATCATTTCATAAAATAATCGAGATTTTCCTTCGGTAACCAAATAATTATGAGAGCTTAAATATCTTTCTTTTAGAAACCAAACATCCTTCTGATGCAAAGATAAATCCTTTTTATAAAAAGGAAATATGGATTCCATTACTTTCTTTTTTATATATTGGGATCCAGATTCTAATACTTCTTTTGTAGTTTTTTGCTGCAGATAAGCTAAAGATTTAGAACTTTCTCCCAGAGCTGGAAAGTTATAATTATAAGATTTTCTGCCTCGGCCTTGACCTCGGCCTCTATCCCCAGAGGGGTGGTCCATTCTGTAAAAATTCTCTAGTGAGAAAATCAGGAAGAGAATTATGTTCTCCTCTAATATATTCAATAGTGAAATTAAATACAGATAAATCTAATTGCCATCTAGCAAAAATTTGTTTAGAAACTAAATTTTTAACATCTTTATATAAAATATATTTTGCAGCAGAACAATTAACACGTAATATAAACTGTTGATTTAATAAATCATCTTGAAATTTTTTAATATATTTAACAATAGATAAGATTTCTTTTTTCACTGTTGAATAATTTTTTTGAACAGGTTTCCATATACCAGAGGTGAATCTAATTAATTCTTCTTTATTAGAATTGAGATTTAATTGCTTTAATATGCCTCCGTATCTAATATTTGAGGCATCTGTCTCAACAATTTTGTTTCGTAATATATTGGATAAATTTAAACAAGACAATACCTTAGCTTTTAGCTTTATGTTTTGAACCGCCTTAGTGTGATCAACAGTCCATGGAGATGGGTTCTTTTGTAATCTTTGATAAAGTATAAAAGTATCTCGAGCAAGATTTTTATAAAAATCTCCTAAATAATTTAGACTTCCCAAGAATCTCTGAAATTGAATTTTATCTTTAAGTTCATCAGGAAACTTAGATGCAAACTCAATATTTCTATTTATAGAGACAATAGTACCTTGATTTATATTATGTCCTAAAAATCTTACAGTGGTTTGAAATAATTTCATTTTAAAAGCATAGATAACTAAACCATTTTTTTATAGTTTCTTTAATAATCCTAAGATGAAATCAATGATTCAATACGGTAAGATTTGGTTATCAATAAGGCCTGGTTATTTAGGAGATTCTTGAGAACTCTAAATTATTTAGGAGATTTTTATAAAAATCTTGCTCAAAATACTTTTATACTTTATCAAGGATTACAAAAAAACTCATCTCCATGGACTATTGATCACACTAAGGCGGTTCAAAACATAAAGCTAAAAGCGAAGGTATTGCGTTGTTTAAATTTATCCAATATATTATGGAAGAAAATTATTGAGACAGATGCCTTAAATATTGGATACGGAGGCATATTAAAGCAATTAAATCACAATTCTAATAAAGAAGAATTAATTAAATTCACCTTTGGTATATGGAAACCTGTTCAAAAAAATTATTCAACAGTGAAAAAAGAAATCTTATCTATTGTTAAATGTATTACTAAATTTCAAAATGATTTATTAAATCAACAGTTTATATTACGTGTTGATTATTCTGCTGCAAAATATATTTTATCTAAAGATGTTAAAAATTTAGTTTCTAAACAAATTTTTGCTAGATGATAATCAGACTTATCTGTATTTAATTTAACTATTGAATGTATTAAAGGTGAACATAATTCTCTTCTTGATTTTCTGACTAGAGAATTTTTACAGAATGGACCACCCCTCTAAGGGTAGAGGCCAAGGTCGAGGCAGAAAATCTTATAATTATAACTTTCCAGCTTTGGGAGAAAGTTCTAAATCCTCAGCTTATCCGCAGCAAAAAATTACAAAAGAAGTATTAGAATCTGGACCCCAATGTATAGAAAAAAAGTAGTGGAATCTATATTTCCTTTTTATGAAAAATATTTATCTTTACATCAGAAGGATGCTTGGTTTCTAAAGGAAAAATATTTAGTTACCGAAGGAAAATCTCGGTTATTTTATGAAATGATTCTAATTGAATCAAAGTCAGTTCAAATTGTTCATCACTATAATGACGACAACAATATGAAATCCTCTATTACCCATTCAAAATGTTATATTATAAGGATTATACATCTACAAGAATGGAGTCTCTATGTTTTTGGTCTTAGAAGTTTGAAGAATGACAAAAAATATAACTATTGGGATTATGTTCAAGCATGGACTTATGTCTTTTATTATCAAAATTCGAAAAGAACTCACTCATGGTCTTTTACTTTAAATCCGGATTTATTAAAATTAGAAGATGAATTTCCACCCTGATTTTATATTTGGTGGCAAGAGTACTCTCTGGAGTTATCTCTATTGCCTGAAAATGTGAAAGAAAAATTTCCTATATGGAAAAACTATCATCCTGTTTTATCTAACAAGAAAACAATTATTATTGGTCAAACTATTCTTTGGTTCTACGCTGAATTCCAAATAAATTTGATTTGGCAGTGGAGTTTGGAAGTTGATAGAGACCCTATAGGTCTTTATGAAATTCAGAAAAAAATTTATGTTAAATGGTGGAATCGTTTTGATTCTGACACCTGTTTATCTTCGATATCAAAAACTATTTAGCAATATAGAGAATTATTCGAAATCTGCCGAAAAGGAGTCTATACCAGCAGATCAAACTAATTTTATTAAACAGATTCATGATATGATTAGCAGGCAATATCCTAAAATGAATAAAAAGGATAGAGAGCTCAAATTATTTGAAGTTATGAAAGAACAATTATTTTCTATTGAATATTCACATCAAGCTGAAAATCAGTTGAATGATGATCAAAAATGATAGTGATACTTCTATGAACGAAGCTGGATCTATAAAATCTGGTTTTTTCTCTGTTCTCGCTGGTGAATCTCAAGAGCCAGAGGAAGATATTAATATTGAATATTCAACTATTGATTTATGAGATTCTTTTATGGAACTATCCCAAAGAAGAAAGGGAAAAGATAAAAGTATTCAAAAATAAATCCTAATCCAGAAAGAATTAATTGGCGATGGCTAAATCATCAGCCCTTTCTATTATGGCCTATGTCAAATCGAAATCGCTGTACTATTAATCTTCAACCATGGCAGAGATATATTCGAGATCGTCCATATTTTCTTTATAATCATCCATTTATTGAATATAGAGATGAAGAGTTTGATTTATACCCTTGTCAGTGTTAATATTGTAAAGAAAAAGACCCAAGTATTGCTCCTCTTATTAAAGAAGAACCTCTACCATGGTGGAGTAGGAGGTATGGAGAAACCAGGGATGCTGATTATCAGAGGTATGGAGAAACCAAGGATGCTGATTATCGATGATATGGTAAAGATATCATTAAAGCTAAAAAAGTTGACAATGACGGCCCCAGCAAAAGAAGTTAGAAACCAGGGATGCTGATTATCAGAGGTATGGAGAAACCAGGGATGCTGATTATCAGAGGTATGGAGAAACCAGGGATGCTGATTATCAGAGGTATGGAGAAACCAGGGATGCTGATTATCAGAGGTATGGAGAAACCAGGGATGCTGATTATCAGAGGTATGGAGAAACCAGGGATGCTGATTATCAGAGGTATGGAGAAACCAGGGATGCTGATTATCAGAGGTATGGAGAAACCAGGGATGCTGATTATCAGAGGTATGGAGAAACCAGGGATGCTGATTATCAGAGGTATGGAGAAACCAGGGATGCTGATTATCAGAGGTATGGAGAAACCAGGGATGCTGATTATCAGAGGTATGGAGAAACCAGGGATGCTGATTATCAGAGGTATGGAGAAACCAGGGATGCTGATTATCAGAGGTATGGAGAAACCAGGGATGCTGATTATCAGAGGTATGGAGAAACCAGGGATGCTGATTATCAGAGGTATGGAGAAACCAGGGATGCTGATTATCAGAGGTATGGAGAAACCAGGGATGCTGATTATCAGAGGTATGGAGAAACCAGGGATGCTGATTATCAGAGGTATGGAGAAACCAGGGATGCTGATTATCAGAGGTATGGAGAAACCAGGGATGCTGATTATCAGAGGTATGGAGAAACCAGGGATGCTGATTATCAGAGGTATGGAGAAACCAGGGATGCTGATTATCAGAGGTATGGAGAAACCAGGGATGCTGATTATCAGAGGTATGGAGAAACCAGGGATGCTGATTATCAGAGGTATGGAGAAACCAGGGATGCTGATTATCAGAGGTATGGAGAAACCAGGGATGCTGATTATCAGAGGTATGGAGAAACCAGGGATGCTGATTATCAGAGGTATGGAGAAACCAGGGATGCTGATTATCAGAGGTATGGAGAAACCAGGGATGCTGATTATCAGAGGTATGGAGAAACCAGGGATGCTGATTATCAGAGGTATGGAGAAACCAGGTATATCATTAAAGCTAAAAAAGTTGACAATGACGGCCCCAGCAAAAGAAGTTAAACCACTGAGCTTTCCTCTAAAGTGGTTATTTTGTGATTGGTTATTTATTAAAGCTGTTGAAAAGAAGAAAAGACAGGTGGACCCTCTTCTCAAAAGAAATACTACCCATCATCATCTTCATCTTCTATTATTAAAGATATGCATAATCCATGACGTTCTAGTTTTGCTTTTAGCTTCTTTCCTTCTCTATTTAAGGGAGCTTGTATCTATTTTATTTTCAAGTTTTTGAAGAGTTTGTCTTGTATTCTAAAAACTCTTTGCTCTCTTGCTCTCTTCAGTGTAAGTTTATGTTTTTCCTTTGTTTAATAATAATCTCCCTTCTTCCTTCTTCTATTATACTATTTTGTTTGCACGTTTACGAAAAATAGGTAATATGGTAGTGATGACGCGCTCCTTGGATTTCGAATCTCTAAACCTGATCAGGGTATGCTTGTATATTAGTTTAAGGGTAGTGTCGTGCTGAGCTTGTTCGCCGGCTACCCGGGGTGACGTTGATGGATCTTTGGATCGCCATTACTATCACATTTCTTTCTGGCTCATGGTGTTGATGGATGTTTGTGTAACATCTTCAAATTTTAAAATGAAATTTTGAAATTTGAATTAAGATAAAAATTTAAAATAATAATAATTTAAAATTTAAATTAAGTTAAAATCTTAAATATTTCAACTAATTAATGATAGATGAATCTTTCAAATTTAATAAATTATTAAATTATCCCTAAATAATGAAATATTTTCTCTGAGATTATGCCAATTTGTTGAAGAATCACTCATCTTCGTCTTAAATATTATCTCTTTATCCATCAAATCCTAACAACCGATAGATTGAGTCTTTCTTTTTCCTCTACCCTTAAATCTACCAAGTCCTCTCCTTCTCCTCTCTACTCAGCGAAAATTGAGAACCCAAAGCAACAGATCTCATTCTTATGCTTATTTCAGAGAGAGCAGAATATAGCCGACTGAGATTTAAAGTTCTATGTTTTACCAAGTTCTTAACTCTAACCCATCGGCAACAACATTCATCCAAAATTGGATGAAGCCCACATCAAAATCGAATCCCAAATCGACTGAGCTTCTCTATCAAACGACTCAATAATTAGATTGCAACCAAAGCTTCCCTTTCTGATAGGAACGGAAAAGGAGAGAGTTCAAGTTGCAACAAAAAGAAAAAAATGCCATAAATACCAGGTGGATAAGAGAAGAAGAAGAAATTAGAGATGATGAAGGAGATATTAACTTTGAAGGATTTCCAGAAACCCAATAGATGCTCGTTGAGAGCAATGTCTTTCCTAACACGGGTAAAGGCAATGCCTTTGTGAAGAAGAGGTGAGTGGGTGTAACACCCGGTTTCATTGAACCAATTTACTTAACCAACTTGTAGTGTACGTTTTATGGATAAAATTGGGAGAATTAGTGATTAGGTTAATAAATGACTAAGTAATGACATAATGGTAAATAGAGAATTATAGCGATAACCTATTTAAGGAAAGAGGTTTTGTGATTAATGCACTGTAGCTGTCACTATTTTTCCATACTTTCTCTCTCGGCATTCAGCTCAAGCTCAGCAGAGCTCTCCAAGCGATTCCCTCTCCGATTTTTCTCCAAACTAGGTGAGTCTACTTTGATTTCGTGCTACATTGTAACTAGTGATGGTAGAGAGGAGTATAGATGTGAGCTTTGGTGAATGCTGTAGGTGGGAGTTAGTTTCGGTTTTGTGGTAAATCAAGAATGCACCATGTATAGGACTCCCAAACTAGATTCCCTAGATTTCTGGATAGATTAGAATGAGGTTTAGCAAAAATTTAATTGATATTCTGTTTATGACTTAGGTGAGCAAAACTTCCGAGGTAATTTGAAACCGAGCATTTCTAAGAAGCCAGGTAAGTGGAGTATGCATGTGCCTTCGGGCCTACATCACAAAACAGTAGGATTATGTATGTTTGAATTTGTCTGTATGTCATGCATCATATTTTGAAAGAATACGAAAATAAATTTACATGTATGTGTTGTTGACTTATAGAGTGTTTAAGTCATAATATGTTTTTGATGATGTATTTAAAGGATAAATAATGTAATTTGATTATGTGTATTTAATGAGAATAATGAATATGAGGTTATTTGGAAATACCCTTGAAAAGGGTATTTTAGTTATCTAATAAATTGTATTGAGTATACAGGGCTGAATAGTTAAACAGTGCTAAAATTAGTTGTTCCTTGTGCCGATCACAAGACGACAAAGAAATGAAGGCTTCTGCTGATTGCTAAAAGACAGAAGAAGAAGTCGTTTAGAGCATGCTTGTGCCGATGACGTGTCAAGATGAAATCTACCCATAGCATCTGAAGCTATTCCTGCCGATGGAGTTTTTTTCAATAAAGTGATGCCATGCCGAACACTAAACGAAAAAAGCAGATGGTGTTTAAAGATGTTCATGCCGATTGCTTTATAGCTGCATCTGCCGATGTCGTTCAAGGTTTCTCATGCCGATCACTAGACGACAAAACTCCAAGGACTCATCTGCCAATAGCTTACGAAGATTCAAATGCCGATGGCATTCAAAGACTCATCTGCCGATGGCCCTACAAGATGCAAATACCGATGGGGTCTTACACTTCAAATACCGATGAAGTTTTACACTCCAAATACCGATGGCATCCAAAGATTCTTATACCGATGACATATGAAGACTCTTTTGCCGATGGTATTCCTGCTGATGACATATTAAGTCAGCTGCCGATTACATTTGAAGCCTCATATGCCGATGGCTCTACAAGTTGCATTTACCGATGACGTGGCATTATTTTACAAGCTGCATCTGGTTATGATCTTCCGCCAGAATTTAAAGTTAGCCGCGAAGCTACAGTGATGTCGTTTTCAAGCATTAACTCCAGACCTTTAATGGCGACGACGAACAACATTTTCAGATGCAACGGATAGCTGCTTCAGTACGGATGCTTCCCAACGGTAACATTTTTCTATTTGGAGTAAGAAACATTCAATTCTATGAAGCAAGGATATACAGAGTATATAAGCAGAAGAAAAGGCTCGAAGACTAACTTTTGCCATTTTTGAATTCTGAGCCCTAGCTGCGAAAGTCATTCTTCACTCTGTATTTTTCACTACATCTCTAAACTCGAACTCGAGATTCAATTGTTGTAAGAGTGTAGTCTGTGCGTTATTTTTACAAACCCAAATCTCTATAAGGCAGTGGATTGACGCCCGTGAAAGTTCAATCCAGAATTGTAAAGGCAGTTGATCGGAGCCCGGAATCCCGATCTGTTTTCTCGTGAGGAGAAGGTTAAGGATCTTCAAGGGGTGAGCCTTGGAGCGTGGACGTAGGCAGCTTGGCCGAACCACGTAAAAAGCGTTGGTGTTCAATCTCTCTTACCCTCTCTGTCATTATTGTTATTAACTTAATTGCTGATAGAGTAAATTGAGAGAGTGATTAAATTGATCAATAAATTTAGTTTTAAAAGTCTAATTCACCCCCCTCTTAGACAATTCCGGTCCTACATGTGTATGGTAAGAAATGAACCGATTGCAACAGATCAGCTGTTAAGGGAACTAATCCACCCCTTAATTTATGAAGAGGATGTATGACTTTGGGAAAATTGATCCTCTTCCCAATGGAATTTAGGATCAGATCAGCTGTTAAAGGAACTAATCCGCCCCTTAATTTATGAAGAGGATGTATGACTTTGGGAAAAATGATCCAACTCCCAATGGAACCGAGGGATCAAACCAGAGAAAGAACGCGAATGCTACTGAGATGTGAAAGTAGAAACTGCATGACTAGGATTTATGTTTCAGCATATCATTTCATTATTGCTTTATTTACTTAAAATTAGGCTAATAGATGAGTTTTGTGATGTAGGTGAAGAAGCCTCAGAAGGTGTGTTCTCTGAGCATGTTGAGGACTAGGCTGGTTGGGGGAGCACTTCAATGCCACAGTTTGGTATTCTGATGAGGCGGTTTAACTATTGTCTATTTATGAAGTTTCAGTGGTTAAGTGACTTGTGGAAATATGCAGAGAGTTTTAATAACATTAATAGTTCTGATGTTTTTAACAACTTTATGGTTTTCTTGTTTTGAGCATGAAAAATATGATTCGGTTTAGTGGTAGTTGCTTTGCTGGATATTTTTAGAAAGTTGTGGACTTATGTTGTTTTGAACGATTTTTATTAAAATGCTCAAGCTCTTTTGGTAGTCGGAGTTTTCTTTGTTTAGAGTGAAAATGGTTGCTATGCTGTTATGTTGAGTGTTTTGTCTATCGGTGGTTGTAGTCCACCGGTGGATGTTGAGTGTTTGTCTATCGGTGGTTGTAGTCCACCGGTGGATGTTGAGTGTTTGTCTATCGGTGGATGTAGTCCACCGGTGGATGTTGAGTGTTTTGTCTATCAGTGGTTGTAGTTCACCGGTGGATGTTGAGTGTTTGTCTATCGGTGGTTGTAGTCCACCGGTGGATGTTGAGTGTTTGTCTATCGGTGGTTGTAGTCCACCGGTGGATGTTGAGTGTTTGTCTATCGGTGGTTGTAGTCCACCGGTGGATGTTGAGTGTTTGTCTATCGGTGGTTGTAGTCCACCGGTGGATGTTGAGTGTTTGTCTATCGGTGGTTGTAGTCCACCGGTGGATGTTGAGTGTTTGTCTATCGGTGGTTGTAGTCCACCGGTGGATGTTGAGTGTTTGTCTATCGGTGGTTGTAGTCCACCGGTGGATGTTGAGTGTTTGTCTATCGGTGGTTGTAGTCCACCGGTGGATGTTGAGTGTTTGTCTATCGGTGGTTGTAGTCCACCGGTGGATGTTGAGTGTTTGTCTATCGGTGGTTGTAGTCCACCGGTGGATGTTGAGTGTTTGTCTATCGGTGGTTGTAGTCCACCGGTGGATGTTGAGTGTTTGTCTATCGGTGGTTGTAGTCCACCGGTGGATGTTGAGTGTTTGTCTATCGGTGGTTGTAGTCCACCGGTGGATGTTGAGTGTTTGTCTATCGGTGGTTGTAGTCCACCGGTGGATGTGAGCGTAGGAATGAGTATTAGAGTTTTGTCGTTTTGTGACTGGTGGTTGTGAGCGTAGGAATGAGTATTAGATTTTTTTCATTTTGTGACAGGTGGATGTGAGTGTAGGAATGAGTATTAGATTTTTGTCGTTTTGTGACCGGTGGATGTGAGCGTAGGAATGAGTATTAGATTTTTGTCGTTTTGTGACCGGTGGATGTGAGCGTAGGAATGAGTATTAGATTTTTGTCGTTTTGTGACCGGTGGATGTGAGCGTAGGAATGAGTATTAGATTTTTGTCGTTTTGTGACCGGTGGATGTGAGCGTAGGAATGAGTATTAGATTTTTGTCGTTTTGTGACCGGTGGATGTGAGCGTAGGAATGAGTATTAGATTTTTGTCGTTTTGTGACCGGTGGATGTGAGCGTAGGAATGAGTATTAGATTTTTGTCGTTTTGTGACCGGTGGATGTGAGCGTAGGAATGAGTATTAGATTTTTGTCGTTTTGTGACCGGTGGATGTGAGCGTAGGAATGAGTATTAGATTTTTGTCGTTTTGTGACCGGTGGATGTGAGCGTAGGAATGAGTATTAGATTTTTGTCGTTTTGTGACCGGTGGATGTGAGCGTAGGAATGAGTATTAGATTTTTGTCGTTTTGTGACCGGTGGATGTGAGCGTAGGAATGAGTATTAGATTTTTGTCGTTTTGTGACCGGTGGATGTGAGCGTAGGAATGAGTATTAGATTTTTGTCGTTTTGTGACCGGTGGATGTGAGCGTAGGAATGAGTATTAGATTTTTGTCGTTTTGTGACCGGTGGATGTGAGCGTAGGAATGAGTATTAGATTTTTGTCGTTTTGTGACCGGTGGATGTGAGCGTAGGAATGAGTATTAGATTTTTGTCGTTTTGTGACCGGTGGATGTGAGCGTAGGAATGAGTATTAGATTTTTGTCGTTTTGTGACCGGTGGATGTGAGCGTAGGAATGAGTATTAGATTTTTGTCGTTTTGTGACCGGTGGATGTGAGCGTAGGAATGAGTATTAGATTTTTGTCGTTTTGTGACCGGTGGATGTGAGCGTAGGAATGAGTATTAGATTTTTGTCGTTTTGTGACCGGTGGATGTGAGCGTAGGAATGAGTATTAGATTTTTGTCGTTTTGTGACCGGTGGATGTGAGCGTAGGAATGAGTATTAGATTTTTGTCGTTTTGTGACCGGTGGATGTGAGCGTAGGAATGAGTATTAGATTTTTGTCGTTTTGTGACCGGTGGATGTGAGCGTAGGAATGAGTATTAGATTTTTGTCGTTTTGTGACCGGTGGATGTGAGCGTAGGAATGAGTATTAGATTTTTGTCGTTTTGTGACCGGTGGATGTGAGCGTAGGAATGAGTATTAGATTTTTGTCGTTTTGTGACCGGTGGATGTGAGCGTAGGAATGAGTATTAGATTTTTGTCGTTTTGTGACCGGTGGATGTGAGCGTAGGAATGAGTATTAGATTTTTGTCGTTTTGTGACCGGTGGATGTGAGCGTAGGAATGAGTATTAGATTTTTGTCGTTTTGTGACCGGTGGATGTGAGCGTAGGAATGAGTATTAGATTTTTGTCGTTTTGTGACCGGTGGATGTGAGCGTAGGAATGAGTATTAGATTTTTGTCGTTTTGTGACCGGTGGATGTGAGCGTAGGAATGAGTATTAGATTTTTGTCGTTTTGTGACCGGTGGATGTGAGCGTAGGAATGAGTATTAGATTTTTGTCGTTTTGTGACCGGTGGATGTGAGCGTAGGAATGAGTATTAGTTTCCGCCTCTATCGTGAGTATATTTTATTTCTGCTTCTACCGCTGACACTGTTTAGCGGTGGATGCCTTTTTGTTACTATTTCTATCGCTGGAACTGTTCAGCGGTGGACGTGTCTTATTTTGTTTTGTTTTCTTTCAACTAATTGTCTTTAATACTTTAATTAAATTAACAACTGTTGTTTTATACAAATGAATTTTCGCTGCAAGTTTTTACGTTTAAGCATCAAATTTTGATCATCGAGTGAAACTTGAAGTTTTTCTCAGAATGTTATAGTGTGGTTATGTATTATGAGTAATGAACTGAGTTTATATAATTCGGGGCGTTACAGTAAAGTATGAGAGACATTCAGTTAAACCGTTCAAAAGATTACTCATCAGTGCCAATCGTTGCATGGAAGTACTTCAACAACTGTAAGTGTTTATGTTAACCTTAGCTATTAAATATTTATGAGAGCAATTAACCTTGTCCAGGAATATAGCAAAATGGCTAGACGACCAGGAAGACCAAGGGTACCGAGAGAGATGCCAAATTTGAGAAGTGAGGAGGACCCTAGTGTAATTAGGTAGCTGACAGACTTGGTGCGCCAACAGACAGATTTGGTTCGTCAACAATCCGATCAGTTGGGAGTATTGCTGAACCGAGAAATACAAGGAAGTGCCAACTCGAGTTCCAGCAGTGAGCATTCAGGAGACCGATTCCAGAGGCTACAGTCACCCACATTTGATGGAAAGTCGTCAAATCTGATCATTGCTGAGGAATGGCTTAGGAAAATCGAGAGCATGTTTAGATGTGCCAACATCGGAGAAGGAGACAAAGTCACTCTAGCAACGTTCCATTTGGCTGGGGACGCTCAACTTTGGTGGGAAACCATAAAGACCACCACTGACGTTCTGGCTATGTCATGGTCACAGTTCAAGGAGATTTTCTATGAGAAATATTTCAACAGCACAGTCCAGGCTGCAAAGAAAGTAGAGTTTTTGAACTTGAAGCAGACAGGGTCTGTGGCTGAGTACAGTAGGCAATTCGAGTCCCTGTCCATGTTTGCTGGACATATTGTTCACAAGAATGAGGATAAGGTGTTTCAGTTTGTGCATGGACTGAAGCCGGAAATTTACAGAGGAGTAAAATTTTGTGGTATTAAGGGTTTGTCCTTCTGTGAAGTTGTATCCACGGCGTTGGAGGTGGAAGAAGTGGAGATGAAGTGTGTTGGGCCAAAGGAAGCCCCACGAAAGTTTATCCAGCCACACCCGCAGAGATGAATGAAGAGGCCAAGTGAAGACCATAATAACCAGGGAACAGGAAAGAAGGTGTAAAATGCCAGGAAGTTTCCCCAGTGCCCGAAGTGTTTGAAAGGTCATCTGGGCGAGTGCAGGTTTGGGACGGGAAAGTGTTTCAACTGTGAGGAAGTTGGACACACATACAGGGATTCCCCGAATCCCAGAATTACCCGATGCTTCAACTGTAACAAAGTCGGCCATATTAACAAAGACTGTCCAGCTCTGAAGGGTGGCCTTGCTAAGATAAAGCCGAGGATATTCTCCATGTTGGAGTCGGACGATGAAGAACAACCCGCCGTAGTGTCAGGTACCATTTTGATCAACTCTATACCTGCTTTTACTTTAATAGATTCTGGTGCAACACACTTGTTTATAGCGTATGCGTTTGCTGTCAAGTTAGATGTACAGTTTACCCTTATTGAGCACGTATTTAACGTCGCGTTACCCTCTGGTGAGCGTTTGCAATCTAACCAAGTGATGTTTGATAGTGTCGTGTTGGTAGGAAACAAGAATTTACCTACTGATCTCATTATTGTGGATATAATAGGATTTGATGTAATCTTAGGAATGGATTGGTTGTTCAAGCATTATGCCACAATTGAATGTAGGACTGGGGTGGTTAGTTTTCAACCCCCTGGTGGTTTGAAGCATACCTTTCAAGCCTCGAAGAAGAGTAAAGGAATGTCTGTTATGACTTCTATCAGCGCTAGACCCTCTTCATACAGAGAGTATTTATGCTTTCTGGCCAGCGTTATAGACATACAGTTTGTAGGAAAAGCAAGTCCTCAAAATGTCTTAGTTGTCCAGGACTTTCCAGAAGTATTTTTAGATGACCTTCCTGGCTTTATGTTAAGGTTTCTAAGTGTGAGTTTTGGTTGGACAGAGTTCACTTTCTTGGTCATATGATCTCGGGTGATGGAATATCTGTCGATCCAACCAAGGTTCAAGCGGTTAAGGAATGGCCCCAACCGAAGAATGCCACTGATATTCGGAGTTTCCTTGGATTAGCAGGATATTACAGGAAATTTATTGAAGGATTCTCGAAGATTGCAACACCCCTCCCTCGGTTAACTAGGAAGAACATTAAGTATGCTTGGACAGAGGAATGTGAGAATAGTTTTCAGACTTTGAAATAAAAGTTGACCAATGCTCCAGTATTAACACTCCCTGTTGAAAATAGAAAGTTCAGTATTTATTGTGACGCCTCCAAGGTTGGACTCGGTTGTGTGTTAATGCAAGATGGAAAAGTAATAGCCTATGCTTCTAGACAGTTGAAAACACACGAGAAGAATTACCCTACACACGACTTAGAATTAGCTGCAGTGGTTTTTGCACTAAAGATTTAGAGGCATTACCTGTATGGACAGTCTTGTGAGATATTTTCAGACCATAAAAGTCTGAAGTATATTTTTACACATAAAGAATTAAATATGAGGCAACGTAGATGGTTAGAGTTTGTCAAGTACTAGGATTTTGAGATCAAATACCACCCCGGCAAGGCGAATGTTGTGGCTGATGCATTGAGTAAGGTGACGACTTCAGCCTCAGCCTTGGTTCTTGACGTGTCGTTAGCCTTAGAATATGAATTCCAAAGATTTAACTTAGAAGCTGTGTCCAGTGTGTCAGCTATGCTTTTTGTCATTTCCTTGAGGCCTACTATTTTAGAAAAAATAAAGGAAGTTCAGGTGGATGATGTGGAATGTGATAAGTATAGGTCATTCGTGAATTCTACTGATAAGTCGGATTTTAACCATTCTGTTGATGAAATTCTCAAATTTCGAAATAGATGGTTTGTTCCGGCCAATAAAGAACTCCGAGAAGAGATCCTTTCAGAAGCTCATTCTTCTAGATTCTCCATTTATCCTGGAAGTACAAAAATGTACAGAGACTTTCAGCAATATTACTGGTGGCCAAGTATGAAAAGAAGTGTGACAGAGTATGTAGGATCGTGTCTTGTTTGCCAACGGGTTAAAGCTGAACATCAGAGACCTGCAGGAACATTACAACCTTTGCCAGTTCCCGAATGGAAATGGGAGCAAATAACGATGGATTTTGTGGTAGGATTGCTTAGAACAACGAGAGGACATGATGCAATTTGGGTCATTATGGATCGTCTAACCAAATCTGCCCATTTTCTGCCTATAAAGATAACATACTCGATGGATCAACTTGCTGAGTTGTATGTGCATGAGGTTGTTAGACTGCATGGAGTTCCAAGCACTATAGTTTCAGACCGAGACTCTAGATTTACATCTAAGTTCTGGAAGAGTTTACACAAGGCTATGGATACGCAGCTTAATTTCAGTACAGCCTTTCACCCTCAAACAGATGGACAATCCGAGAGAACTATTCAGACCTTAGAAGATATGTTTCGTGCATGCATATTATATTTTCAAGGATCTTGGAGTAAATATTTATCATTAGTAGAGTTTTCTTATAATAACAGTTTTCAGGCAACTATCGGTATGGCACCGTATGAAGCATTGTATGGACAAAAATGTAGATCTCCCTTGTACTAGGATGAAGTTAGTGAAGCACGTTTGATTGGTCCTGACATTGTGCAACAGACCGTGGAAAAGATTGCCCTCATCCGACAGAGAATCTTGGCAGCTCAAAGTCGACAGAAGAGTTATGTTGATCGTAGACGTAAAGAATTGGAGTTTGAGGTAGGTAATGAAGTTTTTCTTAAGGTATCACCACTCAAAGGAGTTGTGAGATTTAGAAAGAGAGGCAAGTTGAACCCCAGATATATTGGACCTTTCTCGATCGTGAAGAAGATTGGAAAGACAGCATATGAGTTACAATTGCTAGCCTCTATGGAAGGGATTCACAATGTGTTCCATATTTCGATGCCAAAGAAGTGCTTGAGGGATCCATCTCAGATTTTGGAACAGCAGAGTACTGAAGTTCATCCCACTTTTACTTATGAGGAGAGACCAGCAAAGATCCTAGACTACGCTGTGAAGGTATTGCGCAACAAAGAAGTCCCACTGGTGAAAGTTTTATGGCATAACCAGAACATAGAGGAGACAACCTGGGAGCGCCAGCAGGATATGGTGGACTAATATCCAGAATTATTCAGGTAACGAATTTTGAGGACAAAATTCTTTTAAGGAGGGTAGATTGTAACACCCGTTTCATTGAACCAATTTACTTAACCAACTTGTAGTGTACATTTTATGGATAAAATTGGGAGAATTAGTGATTAGGTTAATAAATGACTAAGTAATAGCACAATGGTAAATAGAGAATTATAGTGATAACTTATTTAAGGAAAGAGGTTTTGTGATTAATGCACTGTAGCCGCTACTATTTTTCCATATTTTCTCTCTCGGCATTCAGCTCAAGCTCAGCAGAGCTCTCCAGGCGATTCCCTTTCCGATTTTTCTCCAAACTAGATGAGTCTACTTCGATTTCGTGCTACATTGTAACTAGTGATGGTAGAGAGGAGTATAGATGTGAGCTTTGGTGAATGCTGTAAGTGGGAGTTAGTTTCGGTTTTGTGGTAAATCAGGAATGCACCATGTATAGGACTCTCAAACTAGATTCCCTAGATTTCTGGATAGATTAGAATGAGGTTTGCTAATTGATATTCTGTTTATGACTTAGGTGAGCAAAACTTTCGAATTAATTTGAAACCGAGCATTTCCAGGAAGCCAGGTAAGTGGAGTATGCATGTGCCTTCGGGCCTACATAACAAAACAATAGGATTATATATGTTTGAATTTGTCTGTATGTCATGCATCATATTTTGAAAGAATACAAAAATGAATTTACATGTATGGGTATGGTAAGAAATGAACCGATTGCAACATATCAGCTGTTAAGGGAACTAATCCGCCCCTTAATTTATGAAGAGAATGTTTGACTTTGGGAAAATTGATCCACTTTCCAATGGAATTTAGGATCAGATCAGCTGTTAAGGGAACTAATCTGCCCCTTAATTTATGAAGAGGATGTATGACTTTGGGAAAAATGATCCAACTCCCAATGGAACCGAGGGATCAGACCAGAGAAAGAACGTGAATGCTACTGAGATGTGAAAGTAGAAACTACATGACTAGAATTTATGTTTCAGCATATCATTTCATTATTGCTTTACTTACTTAGCATTAGGCTAATATATGAGTTTTGTGATGTAGGTGAAGAAGCCTCAGAAGGTGTGTTCTCTGAGTATGTTAAGGACTAGGCTGGTTGGGGGAGCACTTCAATGCCACGGTTTGGTGTTCTGATGAGGCGGTTTAACTATTGTCTATTTATGAAGTTTCAGTGGTTAAGTGACTTGTGGAAGTATGCAGAAAGTTTTAATAACATTAATAGTTCTGATGTTTTTAACAACTTTATGGTTTTCTTTTTCTGAGCATGAAAAACATGATTCGGTTTAGTGGTAGTTGTTTTGCTGGATATTTTTAGAAAGTTGTGGACTTATGTTGTTTTGAACGATTTTTAGTAAAATGCTCAAGCACTTTTGGTAGTCGGAGTTTTCTTTGTTTAGAGTGAAAATGGTTGCTATGCTGTTATGTTGAGTGTTTTGTCTATCGATGGTTGTAGTCCACCAGTGGATGTTGAGTGTTTGTCTATCGGTGGTTGTAGTCCACCGGTAGATGTTGAGTGTTTGTCTATCGGTGGATGTCTAGTGTTTGTCGTTTGTGATCGGTGGATGTGAGCGTAGAAATGAGTATTAGATTTTTATCGTTTTGTGATCGGTGGTGTGAGCGTAGGAATGGAGTATTAGATTTTTGTCGTTTGTGAAGGTGGATGTGAGCGTAGGAATGAGTATTAGATTTTTGTCGTTTTGTGATCGGTGGATGTGAGCGTAGGAATGAGTATTAGATTTTTGTCGTTTTGTGACCGGTGGATGTGAGCGTAGGAATGAGTATTAGATTTTTGTCATTTTGTGACCGGTGGATGTGAGCATAGGAATGAGTATTAGATTTTTGTCGTTTTGTGACCGGTGGATGTGAGCGTAGGAATGAGTATTAGATTTTTGTCGTTTTGTGACCGGTGGATGTGAGCGTAGGAATGAGTATTAGATTTTTGTCGTTTTGTGATCGGTGGATGTGAGCGTAGGAATGAGTATTAGATTTTTGTCGTTTTGTGACCGGTGGATGTGAGCGTAGGAATGAGTATTAGATTTTTGTCGTTTTGTGATCGGTGGATGTGAGCGTAGGAATGAGTATTAGATTTTTGTCGTTTTGTGACCGGTGGATGTGAGCGTAGGAATGAGTATTAGATTTTTGTCGTTTTGTGACCGGTGGATGTGAGCGTAGGAATGAGTATTAGATTTTTGTCGTTTTGTGACCGGTGGATGTGAGCGTAGGAATGAGTATTAGATTTTTGTCGTTTTGTGATCGGTGGATGTGAGCGTAGGAATGAGTATTAGATTTTTGTCGTTTTGTGATCGGTGGATGTGAGCGTAGGAATGAGTATTAGATTTTTGTCGTTTTGTGACCGGTGGATGTGAGCGTAGGAATGAGTATTAGATTTTTGTCGTTTTGTGACCGGTGGATGTGAGCGTAGGAATGAGTATTAGATTTTTGTCGTTTTGTGATCGGTGGATGTGAGCGTAGGAATGAGTATTAGATTTTTGTCGTTTTGTGATCGGTGGATGTGAGCGTAGGAATGAGTATTAGATTTTTGTCGTTTTGTGATCGGTGGATGTGAGCGTAGGAATGAGTATTAGATTTTTGTCGTTTTGTGACCGGTGGATGTGAGCGTAGGAATGAGTATTAGATTTTTGTCGTTTTGTGATCGGTGGATGTGAGCGTAGGAATGAGTATTAGATTTTTGTCGTTTTGTGACCGGTGGATGTGAGCGTAGGAATGAGTATTAGATTTTTGTCGTTTTGTGACCGGTGGATGTGAGCGTAGGAATGAGTATTAGATTTTTGTCGTTTTGTGACCGGTGGATGTGAGCGTAGGAATGAGTATTAGATTTTTGTCGTTTTGTGATCGGTGGATGTGAGCGTAGGAATGAGTATTAGATTTTTGTCGTTTTGTGACCGGTGGATGTGAGCGTAGGAATGAGTATTAGATTTTTGTCGTTTTGTGACCGGTGGATGTGAGCGTAGGAATGAGTATTAGATTTTTGTCGTTTTGTGATCGGTGGATGTGAGCGTAGGAATGAGTATTAGATTTTTGTCGTTTTGTGACCGGTGGATGTGAGCGTAGGAATGAGTATTAGATTTTTGTCGTTTTGTGACCGGTGGATGTGAGCGTAGGAATGAGTATTAGATTTTTGTCGTTTTGTGACCGGTGGATGTGAGCGTAGGAATGAGTATTAGATTTTTGTCGTTTTGTGACCGGTGGATGTGAGCGTAGGAATGAGTATTAGATTTTTGTCGTTTTGTGACCGGTGGATGTGAGCGTAGGAATGAGTATTAGATTTTTGTCGTTTTGTGACCGGTGGATGTGAGCGTAGGAATGAGTATTAGATTTTTGTCGTTTTGTGATCGGTGGATGTGAGCGTAGGAATGAGTATTAGATTTTTGTCGTTTTGTGATCGGTGGATGTGAGCGTAGGAATGAGTATTAGATTTTTGTCGTTTGTGACCGGTGGATGTGAGCGTAGGAATGAGTATTAGATTTTTGTCGTTTGTGACCGGTGGATGTGAGCGTAGGAATGAGTATTAGATTTTTGTCGTTTGTGACCGGTGGATGTGAGCGTAGGAATGAGTATTAGATTTTTGTCGTTTGTGACCGGTGGATGTGAGCGTAGGAATGAGTATTAGATTTTTGTCGTTTGTGACCGGTGGATGTGAGCGTAGGAATGAGTATTAGATTTTTGTCGTTTGTGACCGGTGGATGTGAGCGTAGGAATGAGTATTAGATTTTTGTCGTTTGTGACCGGTGGATGTGAGCGTAGGAATGAGTATTAGATTTTTGTCGTTTGTGACCGGTGGATGTGAGCGTAGGAATGAGTATTAGATTTTTGTCGTTTGTGACCGGTGGATGTGAGCGTAGGAATGAGTATTAGATTTTTGTCGTTTGTGACCGGTGGATGTGAGCGTAGGAATGAGTATTAGATTTTTGTCGTTTGTGACCGGTGGATGTGAGCGTAGGAATGAGTATTAGATTTTTGTCGTTTGTGACCGGTGGATGTGAGCGTAGGAATGAGTATTAGATTTTTGTCGTTTGTGACCGGTGGATGTGAGCGTAGGAATGAGTATTAGATTTTTGTCGTTTGTGACCGGTGGATGTGAGCGTAGGAATGAGTATTAGATTTTTGTCGTTTGTGACCGGTGGATGTGAGCGTAGGAATGAGTATTAGATTTTTGTCGTTTGTGACCGGTGGATGTGAGCGTAGGAATGAGTATTAGATTTTTGTCGTTTGTGACCGGTGGATGTGAGCGTAGGAATGAGTATTAGATTTTTGTCGTTTGTGACCGGTGGATGTGAGCGTAGGAATGAGTATTAGATTTTTGTCGTTTGTGACCGGTGGATGTGAGCGTAGGAATGAGTATTAGATTTTTGTCGTTTGTGACCGGTGGATGTGAGCGTAGGAATGAGTATTAGATTTTTGTCGTTTGTGACCGGTGGATGTGAGCGTAGGAATGAGTATTAGATTTTTGTCGTTTGTGACCGGTGGATGTGAGCGTAGGAATGAGTATTAGATTTTTGTCGTTTGTGACCGGTGGATGTGAGCGTAGGAATGAGTATTAGATTTTTGTCGTTTGTGACCGGTGGATGTGAGCGTAGGAATGAGTATTAGATTTTTGTCGTTTGTGACCGGTGGATGTGAGCGTAGGAATGAGTATTAGATTTTTGTCGTTTGTGACCGGTGGATGTGAGCGTAGGAATGAGTATTAGATTTTTGTCGTTTGTGACCGGTGGATGTGAGCGTAGGAATGAGTATTAGATTTTTGTCGTTTGTGACCGGTGGATGTGAGCGTAGGAATGAGTATTAGATTTTTGTCGTTTGTGACCGGTGGATGTGAGCGTAGGAATGAGTATTAGATTTTTGTCGTTTGTGACCGGTGGATGTGAGCGTAGGAATGAGTATTAGATTTTTGTCGTTTGTGACCGGTGGATGTGAGCGTAGGAATGAGTATTAGATTTTTGTCGTTTGTGACCGGTGGATGTGAGCGTAGGAATGAGTATTAGATTTTTGTCGTTTGTGACCGGTGGATGTGAGCGTAGGAATGAGTATTAGATTTTTGTCGTTTGTGACCGGTGGATGTGAGCGTAGGAATGAGTATTAGATTTTTGTCGTTTGTGACCGGTGGATGTGAGCGTAGGAATGAGTATTAGATTTTTGTCGTTTGTGACCGGTGGATGTGAGCGTAGGAATGAGTATTAGATTTTTGTCGTTTGTGACCGGTGGATGTGAGCGTAGGAATGAGTATTAGATTTTTGTCGTTTGTGACCGGTGGATGTGAGCGTAGGAATGAGTATTAGATTTTTGTCGTTTGTGACCGGTGGATGTGAGCGTAGGAATGAGTATTAGATTTTTGTCGTTTGTGACCGGTGGATGTGAGCGTAGGAATGAGTATTAGATTTTTGTCGTTTGTGACCGGTGGATGTGAGCGTAGGAATGAGTATTAGATTTTTGTCGTTTGTGACCGGTGGATGTGAGCGTAGGAATGAGTATTAGATTTTTGTCGTTTGTGACCGGTGGATGTGAGCGTAGGAATGAGTATTAGATTTTTGTCGTTTGTGACCGGTGGATGTGAGCGTAGGAATGAGTATTAGATTTTTGTCGTTTGTGACCGGTGGATGTGAGCGTAGGAATGAGTATTAGATTTTTGTCGTTTTGTGAATACAATAGAATTGACGAAAAATATGTTATAGCAAAAGCTTAAACATATGGTACTAACATGATAACAAAAGCTTGAACGACAATGAGATGGTGAGCTTGATCGAAAGTAAGGTGACAAAGTCTGAACGACAATAAGATGGCTAAGTCTAAGGTTGGCAAATGATTACCACCCAATCTGTAATCAGGATTCGGTAAAAGTAAATATTAATTTTGACACTTGCACGTATTTTTGCTTGCTGAGTTAAATCTCATAATTTTTATAATTTTGTGATATAAGTGAGTTTTTATATGAGGAATAACTAATTGTAATTGAGAATCTTCCAGATGCAAGCAAGCATACAGAGGAATAATATTTTTCTGTTTGAACGAGGGCTTTAAATTAGTATGTTTTGGTTTTAAGAGATATTTCACGTTTTTATTTTGAATTTTAATTGTTACATTAAGTTTTATGAATTGATGTACTTCCGCATTTATGATCAAAGTATTTAATAATTTAAGTTTTAAAGTTTCCGCGTATTTAAAAATTTCAGTTAATATTTAATAAGATTTTTAATATTTTGAAATTAGGATATTTAACGCTCGATTTTAAATCAATTTTGAGAAAAATTTTAGGATTTTCAAAATTAAGGTTTCAAATTAGGGATTTTTTTTATTGGGATGTTACAGTTTGGATCACCACCTTTCTATGCTAGTGTGTCGGAGAGGTCCTTGAACGACCATTTTTTTCACTGGATTATTTTTATGTTATAAGAATGATGAAGGCATATTTTTGTATGGTCGCATGTGTATGCGAATGTTTGACTTATGGCCTCATCGGTGGCCCGTTGAGCCTATTTCTTTAAAATGATGAAATAAGTTTTCATAGATCGATGTTTTGAATACCATTTGTTTATCTCATCATGTTTTGAACTAAAATGTAAAATAAGTTTTACACATGTATTTAATATAACATTTCTACTGAGTTAGTCACTCATCTCAAACGACCCCCTCCCTTTTAAGAAAGAACAATGACAATGAGTAGCTGGGTTTGACAACAACTTTTCTTTATTTTCTCTTTTGGGTGTTTTAGTGTTTCCTGGTGAGAACTTGACTTTCATTTGGACTTGTATTAGTTAAGGGATTGAGACATGGACTTGTAAACCTTATTGAACTATTATATCTGTATCACTGTGGATCTTTGTTTTTGATAATATATTCAAGTCTTCCACTGCGAACTGAATCTTAGGTTGGGTAATCGGGTTCTCCCCGAAAATCGAGTTCCCCGACCTTGCATTCTGTTTAGCCCACCTCCAGGTTGTGACATCATCAAACCCTGAATCCTCTTCAACGAAAAGAATCACAACCCATTGTAGCAATTCCGAGGAAAGCAAATACTTCCCAATTGCACTTATCAAAGTGTAAGTGAGATTTTGTTTCTAATCAATTTTGTTTTTCTATTAGTCATTTTATACGACAAACCAAAGCACAGAACCAAAAAACCTTGGGCTTTCAACAATGGTGGTGTCTCGATACTAGTGGCCAATACTATGTGGAGCAAAATTTACAGCTCATTTTTGCCAGCCTGCTCAAGCCAAACAGGCCTATCTGCATGCGGAAGCAACAACGCTATCAAGTGACAAGAGATGTTACCCATAATCGCCTCCCTAAGAACTCGCAAACATTGATGTTGGGACCTTGTACACCCTTCCTGAATAACCAACGAGCATGAGGGAACTCCCACCCAAATGCATGTCTCGAGATGTTCACGCAACCCAACATACACCTCGAACGAGTGTGATTTGATAACGAGATCCTCAATGGCAACATTTCTTCCTCTCAATGCGGCATTGACCTTGCACACATCGTTTCTGACCTTGGGTCGACCATGTGGAAATATTAGAGTCTATAGCAGTCCCACATTCGAGCCTCTACTGTAACAACCAGCACGTCGCCAGGTAATTATCCTGTGAATAATTTTGGGGTGACTTATAGAATATGAAAATTTACGAGGTCTTGAGATGACGGGTATTACTTGTTTTAAGAGGAAAATTAGGTAATGGCAAGAATTGTAAATAAGTTAATTTTAATTGATATAAATAGAAAATGGAAAGTCTAAAACCCTCACAAAACCTCTCCCTCCACTTTTCAGCTGACTCCTCTCTTTTTCTTTACAATTTCTCCTTCCCTTCGGCGACTCCCCTTTCGCGCAGCCACGGCTTCCTCGCAACTGATTCTTCCTTTTCCGTTTTCTTCAAGATTCAATCCCTAGGTAAGATTTTAAGTATTCTGGACAGTTAACCTCGATTTTTGGAATTCACATTGGTTCGGGTTTGAAGTTCTAAGGCTTGAAAATGCTAAAGTAATGTTAGTATTTATAGGACTGTTGTATCATTGGCTTAGATGTTGGAATGTAGGACGTTATTGATGATAGGTTGAGAAATACTGAATGTTGGTTTAAGTTCTGGCGGATGAAGGATTTAAAATGCCACTAATGCTTTTGAAAATTAAGATATGCACTCAAGGTGTTCGATGGAATGCCTAATAACTATAAATCGGATTCTTAAGGGGTTACCTTAGTTAGGAACTTAGCCGATTTTGATTTTAGGATATTTAGGATTGATTTTAACATTGTAATGTGAAATGTTTTAGGTGAAGAAGGTCTAAAGTGAAGGCTCGGCATTGCTAAGGAGGCCAGGTAAGTGGGTGTGTAGGCTTTCGGCCATTAGGGCCCTACATCACCAGGGTACTAAGAAGATTGTACTTATGTTTATTACTTGAGTTATGATTGGTTGAGTGTTACTGTTGATCGGTGGATGTTGAATGTTACTGTTGATCGGTGGATGTTGAATGTTACTGTTGATCGGTGGATGTTGAGTGTTACTGTTCACCGGTGGATGTTGAGTGTTACTGTTGATCGGTGGATGTTGAGTGTTACTGTTGATCGGTGGATGTTGAGTGTTACTGTTCACCGGTGGATGTTGAGTGTTACTGTTGATCGGTGGATGTTGAGTGTTACTGTTCACCGGTGGATGTTGAGTGTTACTGTTGATCGGTGGATGTTGAGTGTTACTGTTCACCGGTGGATGTTGAGTGTTACTGTTCACCGGTGGATGTTGAGTGTTACTGTTGATCGGTGGATGTTGAGTGTTACTGTTGATCGGTGGATGTTGAGTGTTACTGTTCACCGGTGGATGTTGAGTGTTACTGTTGATCGGTGGATGTTGAGTGTTACTGTTGATCGGTGGATGTTGAGTGTTACTGTTGATCGGTGGATGTTGAGTGTTACTGTTGATCGGTGGATGTTGAGTGTTACTGTTGATCGGTGGATGTTGAGTGTTACTGTTGATCGGTGGATGTTGAGTGTTACTGTTCACCGGTGGATGTTGAGTGTTACTGTTGATCGGTGGATGTTGAGTGTTACTGTTCACCGGTGGATGTTGAGTGTTACTGTTGATCGGTGGATGTTGAGTGTTACTGTTGATCGGTGGATGTTGAATGTTACTGTTGATCGGTGGATGTTGAGTGTTACTGTTCACCGGTGGATGTTGAGTGTTACTGTTGATCGGTGGATGTTGAGTGTTACTGTTGATCGGTGGATGTTGAGTGTTACTGTTGATCGGTGGATGTTGAATGTTACTGTTGATCGGTGGATGTTGAGTGTTACTGTTGATCGGTGGATGTTGAGTGTTACTGTTCACCGGTGGATGTTGAATGTTACTGTTGATCGGTGGATGTTGAGTGTTACTGTTGATCGGTGGATGTTGAGTGTTACTGTTGATCGGTGGATGTTGAGTGTTACTGTTCACCGGTGGATGTTGAGTGTTACTGTTGATCGGTGGATGTTGAGTGTTACTGTTGATCGGTGGATGTTGAGTGTTACTGTTGATCGGTGGATGTTGAATGTTACTGTTGATCGGTGGATGTTGAGTGTTACTGTTCACCGGTGGATGTTGAGTGTTACTGTTCACCGGTGGATGTTGAGTGTTACTGTTCACCGGTGGATGTTGAGTGTTACTGTTGATCGGTGGATGTTGAGTGTTACTGTTCACCGGTGGATGTTGAGTGTTACTGTTGATCGGTGGATGTTGAGTGTTACTGTTGATCGGTGGATGTTGAGTGTTACTGTTGATCGGTGGATGTTGAGTGTTACTGTTCACCGGTGGATGTTGAATGTTACTGTTGATCGGTGGATGTTGAGTGTTACTGTTCACCGGTGGATGTTGAGTGTTACTGTTCACCGGTGGATGTTGAGTGTTACTGTTCACCGGTGGATGTTGAGTGTTACTGTTCACCGGTGGATGTTGAGTGTTACTGTTGATCGGTGGATGTTGAATGTTACTATTGATCGATGGATGTTGGATGTTTGAGTCATCTAGCTGACGTCACCGGTGGATGTTGAGTGTTACTGTTCACCGGTGGATGTTGAATGTTACTGTTGATCGGTGGATGTTGAGTGTTACTGTTCACCGGTGGATGTTGAATGTTACTGTTGATCGGTGGATGTTGAGTGTTACTGTTCACCGGTGGATGTTGAGTGTTACTGTTGATCGGTGGATGTTGAGTGTTACTGTTCACCGGTGGATGTTGAGTGTTACTGTTGATCGGTGGATGTTGAGTGTTACTGTTGATCGGTGGATGTTGAGTGTTACTGTTGATCGGTGGATGTTGAATGTTACTGTTGATCGGTGGATGTTGAGTGTTACTGTTGATCGGTGGATGTTGAGTGTTACTGTTGATCGGTGGATGTTGAGTGTTACTGTTGATCGGTGGATGTTGAGTGTTACTGTTGATCGGTGGATGTTGAGTGTTACTGTTCACCGGTGGATGTTGAGTGTTACTGTTCACCGGTGGATGTTGAGTGTTACTGTTGATCGGTGGATGTTGAGTGTTACTGTTGATCGGTGGATGTTGAGTGTTACTGTTGATCGGTGGATGTTGAGTGTTACTGTTGATCGGTGGATGTTGAGTGTTACTGTTGATCGGTGGATGTTGAGTGTTACTGTTGATCGGTGGATGTTGAGTGTTACTGTTGATCGGTGGATGTTGAGTGTTACTGTTGATCGGTGGATGTTGAGTGTTACTGTTGATCGGTGGATGTTGAGTGTTACTGTTCACCGGTGGATGTTGAGTGTTACTGTTCACCGGTGGATGTTGAGTGTTACTGTTCACCGGTGGATGTTGAGTGTTACTGTTGATCGGTGGATGTTGAGTGTTACTGTTGATCGGTGGATGTTGAGTGTTACTGTTGATCGGTGGATGTTGAGTGTTACTGTTGATCGGTGGATGTTGAGTGTTACTGTTGATCGGTGGATGTTGAGTGTTACTGTTGATCGGTGGATGTTGAGTGTTACTGTTGATCGGTGGATGTTGAGTGTTACTGTTGATCGGTGGATGTTGAGTGTTACTGTTGATCGGTGGATGTTGAGTGTTACTGTTGATCGGTGGATGTTGAGTGTTACTGTTGATCGGTGGATGTTGAGTGTTACTGTTGATCGGTGGATGTTGAGTGTTACTGTTGATCGGTGGATGTTGAGTGTTACTGTTGATCGGTGGATGTTGAGTGTTACTGTTGATCGGTGGATGTTGAGTGTTACTGTTCACCGGTGGATGTTGAGTGTTACTGTTGATCGGTGGATGTTGAGTGTTACTGTTGATCGGTGGATGTTGAGTGTTACTGTTGATCGGTGGATGTTGAGTGTTACTGTTGATCGGTGGATGTTGAGTGTTACTGTTGATCGGTGGATGTTGAGTGTTACTGTTGATCGGTGGATGTTGAGTGTTACTGTTGATCGGTGGATGTTGAGTGTTACTGTTGATCGGTGGATGTTGAGTGTTACTGTTGATCGGTGGATGTTGAGTGTTACTGTTGATCGGTGGATGTTGAGTGTTACTGTTCACCGGTGGATGTTGAGTGTTACTGTTCACCGGTGGATGTTGAGTGTTACTGTTCACCGGTGGATGTTGAGTGTTACTGTTGATCGGTGGATGTTGAGTGTTACTGTTCACCGGTGGATGTTGAGTGTTACTGTTCACCGGTGGATGTTGAGTGTTACTGTTGATCGGTGGATATGTTCTGTGGATATGAGCGATAGAAGTGAGTGGTGAATGTGAGCGGTGGATGTCATCTCCCGAGTTAATGAAGTCACGTGGATAACACGTGGTCTAAGTGGTAGATGTATTCAGTGAATGTGAGCGGTGGATATGTTTTGTGAATGTGAGCGGTAGAAGTGAGCGGTGGATGTGAGCGATAGATGTCGTCTGCTGAGTTAATGAAGTCACGTGGGTAACACGTGGTCAGCGGATGATAAGCTTAAATAAGTCTATGGGTTGAGTTCAGTAGGTTTATGTAACGACCCAAATACTGTACCCATTTTTCCCGTAATATATTTTTCATTTTATACTTATACTTTCCTTTACTTTAAATAAAACTTTGTGCGGAATAAAAACTGAAGTTGAAAACAGAATTTAAATCGGAATCGGAATCGAACCCTAAAATCATTTAAAACAAATCATTTATTAACTAATTAAAACTCAAAACATTTATTTAATACATTAAAACCCAGTCAAAAAGCGGGAGGGCAGAACTGGAATTCTGCCCTCAAGAGAAGCAGCGACCGGGCGCTGCTATATGCAGCGCCTGGTCGCCATGTGCGCTGCATAATGCAGCGACCAGTCGCTGCATTATGCAGCGCCCAGTCGCTGCAATGCAGCGCCTGTTCGCTGCCTGCAGCGACCAGCACGGCGCCCAGTCGCCTCTTCTTCCTTCTCTTTCTCTTCTCGTTTTTCATCTTTTTCTCTAAGCGCTCTCTGGAACCCAAATTCCAGAGAGCAAAACACTTTAAAGTTTCCTCCCTGCGCATCACAACTTCTACCCATTTTACATCACATTTTTCATTCTTTATCGTAACCGCTTATAACTTAAACCCAACCGACTCGCAGCGGACTTTACGAAGTCCAACTACGTGGATAGCTCTAAAAACCGAGCTATCCGTAACAACCTAAAACCAATCAAAACATTTCCAAAACATTCATTAAACAGTTCAAAACAAAACATTTTTACTTACAATTACCAAACGTTATCTAACCCCTATCCAGAATCCAAGCAACCTAAAATGTCTATACATTCATAATTAACATTAATTCCCCAAAACACGTACACATACGTCCCCACGGGTCAGAAAGCGCCTCGACTACACAGCGCACTCCCACGGCCATCATCCGTCAACTGCCTCATACGTCAGGAGGAGGAACGCCGTCCTCACCTGGCTCGATGTCACCTAGAATATTACCTACACCATACAGACACCTATGAGATAATTAAATCTCAGTAAGCTCTACGTAAATGCAATGCGTGCTATGCGTATGCAATTCAGAAAACATGCAGATACAGATACAGATTCAGATTACAGATTCAGATTCTTTACGTCGCAGACAGATTATCACTGAGGTCTACCAAGCCTCTCCGTGACCAGATAACAGATTACGTAGATTCTTTTCGTTGGTTCATTTTACTTTTTGATTAGGTCGCAGACAGATTGTCACCGAGGTCTAAACCCACCTCGCCGTGACCAGATAACAGATTACGTAGATTAATTAGGTCCATTACTTTGCTTAAAAACACGTACAGAATGATGCATGAACAATTCATATCAGACAGTAATCATATAGACAAAGCATACCATCAAAACTCCACAATCAACCTATACACATATAGACAGAACATTCCATCAAAACTCAACAATCAACCTATACACATATAACTTAACTACCCAACCAAAGCGATTAAACAAAACATCACCAAGTTCCTCGAGAAGACCACGACGTACGGTGTAGGCCAATCGGCCAGAAAAGATCACGAGAACTTACCTCGTGCACGCTGCAATCCAAGCTTCGTCCACGAGCGCTGTTTACCTAAGCAATTTACAAGGATTGACGTTAAAACAAGTTTAAGTTAATAAACTTCCAAATTGTCAAAACCTTGACTAAGCTTTCTAAAGTTTTAATCCATTTCATCGAGCCATTTATTTGAGAAATTTACGCTCGGCACCTCAATTCTCGAATTACGAACTTTTCTGAAAATCCTAAAATTCTCGGATTTTAAACTTTTTCACGAATTGATCCAACTTCGTCCAATAACGTTTAATACGTTCAATAGATACTTATTTAAGGCTAACCTATTAATTACGAACCCTAATTCGCATTTTAACGAATTCCGATCGAAACCCTAATTTCCTAAAACGTCGTAAAACTCGGAATAAAAGCTCTAAGATCGTAGATACATACCTAAGGTAGCGAGAGGAGGAAGAATCACGAAGAACGGAAGAGAAACGGAGGAGAATGGAGGTCGGATCGTTGATCGGCGTCGGCGACCAGAGGGAGAGAGCAGAGAGAAGCTCTCTGGAAATCACGAAGGAAGAGAGGAAATGAAGAGAAAAGGGGTTTTGGTTAATTTTATAAATTTTGGTTTTGCAAATTACTAAAATGCCCTTCTCACTTAATTCTATTCGTTTCGTCGTTCGTTTCGTTAATCGTCCAACTATTCAGATTCTCGAAAGTTCCATATTTTGCCAATAACTTCTATTCATTGCCAGGGATTTATTAAAACTGTCCGTTCGCAATTTGGACCTCGTTCGCTATTTTTACGAGAACGTCTTTTACATTACGAAAAGTGTATTTACTCGGAACGTAGTGTTTGATCTCTGAAAATTCCCATAATTTCCTTAAAATTCTTATTAATCGTTAGGATCGTAATGACGCTTTCTTTTTGGGAAACGGACCTGATTTGACGTATTTACCAAAAATGCCATTATATAATAAAATAATAATATAATATCTTATATCTGGAATCCGTACAAGCCGGATATTACAGTTTAAGATTTTAGTCGATGTTGTTTAAGTTATATGTCCGCGAGTTTTCGAAAATATATATAACCTTAAATGATTTATGATTCGAGTCTAGGATTTATGGTGTCATGAGGAAAAATGAAAAGTTTTATGTCATGGAATGAAACTAGAAGTAAATTTACATCAAGGCAATACTCGTTGCGGCCCTGACTGGGTTGGGGTCGTTACATCTACGACTAAGAAGGTGTGCAATAATGATATTGGATTGACAATCGAAATTGTCCATGAAACTCCCCATTCCATGGAGACATTAAGGCCACCTCTTGGCTCACTAGTGCCCGCACATCGTGGCATGCTCCTATACCACTATGTAGCTCGCTTAGGGTCGAGGCTCCGAGGGTGGTGGAGAGTTGACACGATGTTTCCCCTTAAAGAACAATCTGAAAGACCTTCATTGTGGAAGGAGTAGACATCCCATGGTAGTGAAAAGTCACTTTCACTATGTGGTAGGGAAGTCACTTTCCTTATGTAGCAAGTATTGTCCTACCATGTCATGCCCATGATTGCACAACTTGATAGCGTTATGGCCCCTCAACAACCTCTCCTCTTATCATGGCAGTTGATTATAAAATAGTTAGACCGTGACATTCTCCTCCACTTCAAAATGTTGATGTCCCCATCAACAGACTCGCGAACATTATCGACGACACAAGGATCATGATTGGATTCTTGTGCAAATCATGACATTATGGTCGATGGGGTATCGAGAGGATGGTATGTTGCCATCAACGATTGCGTGGTTGGATCATGCTCGCTCGAGATGCACGTTGAGTTGCATCAACATCTCGAGACATGCATTTTTATCTGAGGGAGGCACTTATAGGTAACCTCTCTCGTCGCTTGTTAGCGTTGTTGCTTTCGTATGCAGATAGGCTTATTGGCCTAAGCAGGCTGGCTAGAATGAGCTATAAATTCTGGCTAATGGTATTAACCACTAGTACTGTGACACATTGCATAGAAATCAAAAAAGGAAAAAATTGTTTTTTTGATTCTTCCGACACCATAAATATCGTCTCTATCATGAATATCATCACTATCTTCAATAAGAAAGCCCTCTTAGTTCAATGTTTAAATTGTCGAAATTAAAGTTTAAGATGTCAATTGTCAGTGCTCCCAAAATTAAAGGTTCAATTTGCTAATTATCTTTTTATTCAAAATGAATCATGAAGTAAGGAGTATTTTCAAGTGATCTTAAAGCTTTAATTTCGTCAATTGATATCATAGACACCCTCACCGTTAGGGGTCCGTTAATTCCACTACAAAATATTTTTAAAAATTTATAATTTTTTTGCCCAAAAAAAAGATATTTCACTTTTTTGTATATCTTATACCTAAGGAACACTGAACATGCAGTCTCATCAACAACATTATGCAGTTTGCTAGGATCCAGCCGAGTCTGGGTCATGTACTTTACTTGTTGAGGCATATGCTCAAGCTGGTAAGCCTGCTGCAGCAAGAAACAACTTTGACTTCATGATAAAAATTGGACACAGGCCCGATGATAGGATTACTGCAAGTATGATTGCGGCATATGAGAAGAATAATCTATTGGATAAGGCACTAAATCTTTTGCTGCAGCTGGAAAAGGATGGCTTTGAGCCTGGGGTTGAAACATACACTGTTCTAGTAGATTGGCTGGGTAAAATGCAATTGGTGGATGAGGCTGAGCAGCTACTTGGCAAGGTAGCCGAGCTGGGTGATGCTCCTCCTCTCGAGCTCGAAGTAAGCCTTTTTGATATGTAATTGAAGGCTGGAAATGAGAAAAAGACTCTTCAAGCTCTTGGGATTCTTGAATCTAAGAAGGACCAATTGAAGGCTGTTACTTTTGAGAGGATTATAGGAGCCTCATAGATGGTGCACTTATCAAGGATGCTCAAAGAATGTATCAATTTATGGAAGCACAAGGTTATATCCCCTCTGAAGCCATTGAGGTGGCCTTGAAGGGCTCTCACATTACCTTCATGGGATCTCAAGCCACCGGTCACAGGAGATTTTCTTCATTCAGATAATCTTTGTGACCATCTCCTAATAATTCTCTTGTCCTGTCCTTGCTGCCAAGTGTTAGTTATTCATACTGGTATTGCTTGTCAAATGAGAAATTAAGTTGAAACTCTTTACCTCATTTCATAGCCAACGCGTTCTTCTTCACAAACCTTTAGTCAAATAATGCCAAACAACAATTTTCAATTGGCAGTTGGGCGCTATGGCTTTGCACTTCCTGTAAGGAGTGCCAGAATGCAACCCTCTGTGCCATTTTTGCCACCTTTTGGGGCTGTATGCTGAACACCCTGCTGCTGGAACCAGCATTTGAGGACCATGAATTACCAGAAATATATTTATCTGGCAACAATCGGCAGGTATTGCTCAATCATAGCTATAATATCTGGTTCTTGCACCAAACTGTTAAATATAAAACTTCAGTTCTTTGTTCTATTCTCCTTTGATGTCCTCATTTACTTGCTTAAACTGTCCACTATGCGCCTCCACTACTGGTCTGACTGTCCTTTTATGTGGTATTCTGTGAGCAAGAGTGACATTGCGCTCAAATGGTATATTATGGTGTATTTTTTGATGGGAAAGTATTCGTTGCAACGGAAGTTTGTATCAAAAATCTTTCCCAATTAACCAAGTATAAGAGTAATTGAATAACTAACAATAAGATCACATCCACAATCCAAGACACATTTAGCGTGGAAAACCTCTCAAAACGAGAGTAAAAACCACAGGACCCGTGTAGGCCGCTTAACAATCCACTATAATCAATATGGATACAATCAAGGTTCTCTCTAGATCATCAAACTAGAGGCATACAACATTTTTATCAAGATAAAGCAACAATTTTGGTAATCAACAAGGCACAAAAGCATCAAACAATAAGAAATTGAAAAGGGTTACCCAAAAATTGCTGTTCTGTTTTTCCTCTGTCAGATAGACTTAGAAGCCTCAAAAACCGATCTCCACCGTTCAGAATGTAGCCCTAGATATCACAAACAAGCTGTCAAAATTTCAAGCCGATCTAACGGTAATGGATTTGGTTTTATCTCTTCTATCTTCACTATTGTATTTTGAATTAACCCACACATAAACCCTAGAGATCACTAGAGGTTCTAAACATGTCATTTAAGACATGGGCCTAAAATCAAGGCCACATCAAGTTGGGCCCTTCCAACTAAGAGGAAAAAAATCCAACAAACTCCCCTGACTGACTAGTTGGAGGGCGTTGTCAACCCGGCAACCGAGCGGCAAAACTCAAACTTATTCCGGGACAATACATTTGTCAACATATCTGAACCATTATCATCTGTGTGAATCTTTTCAAGTTCCAACATCTTATCGTTCAAAACGTCACGAATCCAATGATAACGAATTTCAATGTGTTTTGACTTCGAGTGAAATGAAGAATTTTTCGCAAGATGAATTGCACTTTGATTATCACAAAATAAGACATACCTTGGTTACTTCAACTCAAGTTCCATCGTGAACTTTTTCAACCACAACAATTCCTTTGTTGCCTCCACGGCGGCTATAAGCTCGGCTTCGGTAGTAGAAAGTGCAACACACTTTTGCAATTTAAATTGCCATGCCACGGCTCCCCCGGCATAAGTCACCATATGCCCTGAAGTAGATTTTCGATCATCCAAGCTTCCGGCTAAATCTGAATCTGTAAACCCAACCAACATAGGCTTTTCACATCCCAAAGTTAATCTAAGATTCGTCGTTCCCCGGAGATATCTCATAATCCACTTCACGGCCTCCCAATGATGTCTTCCCGGATTTGAAAGATATCTACTCACCATTCCAATGGAGTGCGCTATATCGGGTCTTGTGCAAACCATAGCGTACATCAAACTACCAACCGCCGAAGAATATGAAACATTCTTCATAGACAACTTCTCATCATCGATAGAAGGACAATGATTATGACTAAGCTTAAAGTAGGAAGCAAGAGGAACACTCACTGCTTTAGCTTTATCCATGTTAAAGCGTCGAAGAACTTTCTCAATGTACTTTTCTTGCGACAAATGCAATTTCTTGGCATCTCCATCACGGATGACTTGAATCCCAAGGATTTGACGCGCCGGTCCCAAATCTTTCATAGCAAACGACTCACTCAAAGTCCCTTTTAGCTCATTGATTCTTGAAATGTTCCTTCCAACAATCAACATATCATCGACATAGAGCAAAAGAATAATAAAATCACCATAAGAGAATTTTTGCACAAAAACACAATGATCGGTTTTGTTCATCTTGTACCCATGTTCAAGCATTATCGAACTAAACTTGTGATACCATTGTCGTGGCGTTTGTTTCAAATCGTAAAGGCTCTTTACTAATTTGCAAACATAGCATTCTTTCATCTTTTCTTGGAAACCCTCCGGTTGCTCCATGTATTATCTATTTTTCAAAGCCTTCTTGCCTTTAGGCAACTTTATTAGCTCGAAAGTGTTATTCTCACGAAGGGATTGCATCTCATCCTCCATGGCATCCATCCATTCTTTTTTGTTTTCATCTTCCAATGCTTCTTGAAAGCTCTCAGGTTCTCCTCCATCGGTGAGAAATACATACTCATGTGACAGGTACCTAACCGAAGGACGTCTCTCACGAGTAGACCGCCTTGGTTCATTAGAAGAAATGAATTCCTCAACATTTTCATTTTCTTGCTCATTGGCATTTTCAACATTAGCTTGAACGCTAGAATCAACATTAACAAAATCATTAGTATTTAAAGGATTACCCATATGTAAATTCATACCTTGATTCTCAATTGGGACATAGTCGGTGATTATCGGGGTAGGAGCAATTGGAATTGGATCCATGTCAACCATCTCTTCATTTGCTTGAGTAGAATCAACCTTGTCCACCTTGTCGATATCTTCAATGGTATAATCCTCCATGAATACAACATCTCGACTACGAACAAGCTTCCTATTAATCGAATCAAAGAATCGATATCCAAACTCATCAAGACCATAGCCAACAAACACACACTTCTTGGTCTTGTCATCCAACTTTGACCTCTCATCTTTGGGAACATGCACGTAAGCCATACACCCAAATACCCATAGATGATCATAAGAGACATCTTTACCACTCCAAACACGGTTCAGCACATCAAAATTCAAGGGAACACATGGTGTGAGGTTTAACACATGTATAACCGTACTCAATGCTTCACCCCAAAAATATCTCGGCAATTTTGCTTGTGAAAGCGAACACCTCACCCTTTCCACCAATGTCCTATTCATTCTTTCGGCCAACCCATTCAATTGTGGTGTTTTCGGAGGCGACTTTTGATGATGAATACCTTGTTCTTGACAATACTCATCAAAAGGTCCAATGTACTCACCCTCGTTATCCGTTCGAATACACTTCAACTTTTTCCCGATTTCCCTCTCGACCGAAGCTTGAAACACTTTAAATGTATCTAGCACTTGATCTTTCGTCTTTAATGTATAGGCCCAAACTTTTCGAGAATGATCATCGATAAAGGTTACAAAGTAGTACGCACCACCAAGTGATCTTGACTTCATCGGCCCACACACATCGGAATGTACCAAGTCTAGTAACTCCGACTTTCTTTTCGATTCGGATGATCTAAACGACACCCGTCTTTGTTTTCCGGCCAAACAATGTGAACACCTTTTTAAGTGCACATTTGAAACCCCACATAACACATTCTTCTTAGCCAACATAGCCAATCCTTTCTCACTTATATGAGCCAAGCGCTTGTGCCACAACTCAGAAGAAGTATCATTTTCACAAGTGTTGATGCAACACTTGGATATCCCAAACCGGACGACATATAAATTCGAACGCCGCTTGCCTTTTGCAACAACCATCAATCCCTTTTTAAGCTTCCATTCATCACTCGAAAAAGAATTGCAAAAGCCTTCATCATCCAACCTTCCAATTGACAAAAGATTGAAGCGAATATCGGGAATATGCTTAACACCTTTGAGAACAAGAGTAGTGCCATTAGTTGTCTCAACACAAACGTCACCTATTCCGACTACTTTAGCTTGACCACTATTGCCCATACGAACAATACCAAAATCACCAACCTCATATGTTGAGAAAAGATCTCGTCGTGAGGTAGCATGAGTAGAAGCACCACTATCCACGATCCAATCCATCTCATCACAAGATACATTAACATTCTCAACATCATTATCACAAACAATAAGAAAATCATCTACAATAGCAACATCATCATGATTTTTACCTTCTTTGTTATTGGCGGTGGTGGCGGTATTGTTGTTTTTCTTTTTGTTCTCCTTTTTCAACTTTCGACAATGTTTCTTTATATGACCCTTCAAACCACAATGATGACACTCAATGTTTGCCCACCTATTGGAAGATCCATGTGATGTGCTACGATCACTCGAATCACGACATTGACTCCTCCCCCTCGATTCTGTAACCAACACTTCGGATTGCAAAGAAGAACCTTGTGCCTTTCGTCTCATCTCTTCATTCAACACACTGTTCTTGACTAAATCCATCAAGATAACACCATTAGGAGCTGAATTCGACAACGTCATTCTAAAAATCTCCCATGAGTTAGGCAAAGTACCAAGGAGCCGTAAACCTTTTATCTCGTCATCAAATGTAAGTTTCATTGCGGCCAATTGATTAATGATTCCTTGAAAAGTATTCAAGTGGTCGGTAATCGGAGAACCACCTTGATACCTTAAGGACATCATTTGCTTGATCAAAAATAACTTATTATTTCCAGTCTTCCTCTCATACAATTCTTCAAGTTTAGACCAAAGAGTACGAGCATGAGAAATCGATATCACATGATTCAAAACATTGTCATCAACCCATTGACGAATGTAACCACATACTTGTCTATGCAACAAATTCCACTCATCATCGATTTTGTCCTCGGGTTTGTCCGTAGAAAACACCGGAAAGTGAAAACCTTTAACATAGAGCAAGTCCTCTATTTTAGCCTTCCAAATATTGTAATTAGATCCATTCAAACTCACCATTCTAGATGTGTTAGTCTCCATCCTTATACCCAAATCAAAACCTCGCTCTGATACCACTTTGATGGGAAAGTGTTCGTCGCAACGGAAGTTTGTATCAAAAATCTTTCTCAATTAACCAAGTATAAGAGTAATTGAACAACTAACAATAAGATCACATCCACAATTCAAGACACATTTTAGCGTGGAAAACCTCTCAAAATGAGAGTAAAAACCACAGGACCGGTGTAGGCCGCTTAACAATCCACTATAATCAATATGGATACAATCAAGGTTCTCTCTAGATCATCAAACTAGAGGCATACAACATTTTCATCAAGATAAAGCAACAATTTTGGTAATCAACAAGGCACAAGAGTATCAAACAAGAAGAAATTGAAAAAGGTTACCCAAAAACCGCTGTTCTGTTTTTCCTCTGTGGGACAGACTTAGAAGCATCAAAAACCGATCTCCACCGTTCAGAATGTAGCCCTAGATATCACGAACAAGCTGTCAAAATTTCAAACCGATCTAACGGTAATGGATTTGGTTTTCTCTCTTCTATCTTCACTCTTGTATTTTGAATTAACCCACACATAAACCCTAGAGATCACTAGAGGTTCTAAACATGTCATTTAAGACATGGGCCTAAAATCAAGGTCACATCAAGTTGGGCCCTTCCAACCAGGAGGAAAAAAACCCAACATTTTTTTTTTTATAATTACCTGTCATAAGCTGCATTACTTGAATTATGTTTGAGTCGGATGTCTTTGTTATCAACTCATTCAGTAAAAGCAAATGTTCATTCTTCTTTAGCATGAATGGACCTATGTTTTAACTTGGAGATTAGTGTCTTTTGCTGGACCTATGTACGATGAGCAACCTTCTGGTTTTTTTTTTTTTACCTCGTTCTATGATGAAAACCAGCGATATGTTGTCCTCCTGGCCACGAATGACTCTATGGTACTTTGAGCCATCTGCAATGAATATGTAAATATCATCTGTTAAATCTGAAGTCTTCACTCAGAACTTAGAATTTCTTGTAACACACATATCTTCAGGGCCTCAATAACTGCATCCTGAGTACAACACCATATACAAGAGTCACTGCTTTTTTCATGTTTTTATCTCTGTCTGGAATAATTTTTTGGAAAATGCTTGAAACCAACCTTATATTTTATGCTTTTTTTCAGGTTGAAGCTCAAGAAATGGGCAAAAGCAGAAGTATCAAATTGAAACTTGAGGCTTTGCAATTATGAGAGAAGATACCTATCCTTCCAGCCAAGGAATGGATGTCCAAGTAAAGAAGCTAAAGGGTCTCATTGCAAGTTTCATTTTTTTTAACTTCACACTTCTATAAATCCACTTCCATGCATAAATCTTGAGCATTCCTCTCACTGCATTCTTATTTTCTTTTCTTTGATTTTCAGATTCTTATTAATCTATGGCGGAGCAAAGGCCACCATTCCGCTTCCGCCTCCCTTGGCTCTCCGCACCTTCGCCACCGCTTCCACAACCACGTCCAACTCCGGCCTCAGAAACTGAAACTGTTCCGGTTCCGCGATTTCTATTCCGGCCACCTGAGATAGCACAAACTGAAGCACCGCAAAGGGCTGAACAAATTGAACTTGCTTCTCCTCTGCCATCACCTATCCGCCCACCAACCCAATTTAGAGCTGTTTTTACATCTCCATTGCTATCTCCTAGAATTCCACAAGAACCTGTTACAGACAGTGCCTCTCAGCCTCAATCTCCTCATTTGTCGACCGAAACAACTAGTCCTAGAACTGTCTCACCGCCATCTTCCCCAGCCATTCAAGTGCAAACAATGTCTGAGCCTCAATCTGCACCAGATTTATATACCAACGGGCAAGAAAATCAGTCTCCCAAACTGATCGTACCACTGGAAGAGCCAAAACCAGTAGTTTCTCAGCAACAGTCAGATCCAAAGGCAGAGAGTAAAGCAGATATGAATTCTACAGTCAATCGAAATGAACCCTCTGTGAAGTCTCCTGTAGCCATTAGTGAAGATGCCAAGGGAGAAGCCAAGAAAGAAAGGAGAGAGCTTGAAAAGGAGGAAAAGCCAGAGCCTGTGCAAAAAACTATCACTGAGCTTTTGACTGAAGGGCCTAAATCTCACACCAAAGATCTGCATGGAAAATTATTTCCACTCAACAAGGAACAAACTGCCGGAAGAAAAGACGAATGGAAGGAGAAAAAACATGTCAAAGCTCAGAATTCAACAAAATCAAAGGAGAAAACATCTTCCAGAGAACAACCACAAGAGTCCAAAGAGGATAAACCTTCACCACAGAGAGAGCTCAGGGAGGACATTTCTAAATTTGTTCGTACCTTAACGAGCGGATTGTCGATGGAAATTCCGGTGGACGTCGTTACTCTGATCGGGGACAACAGAGGAGCATCAATGCAAATAGATTCAGGCTCAGCCAAAAGGGAGGAGTCCATCCACATTCACCGGGAATACAAAATAAACCCAGATGAAAGCACAGAAATCAAGTCGGAGGAAATAGAAAGCTCCGATCAGAGGAACAAAGCTCCAATCATTGAAGAAGAAGAAGAAACAAAAACTTTCATCAACAGCAATGCACAAGGTATAAATGATTCAATTGTTTTTGACAGCTCGATCACCGAGAGAAATCCTGGTGTTCATCTGGTTTTTGACTCCGTCGGGTTCGACGAAGAGATAGATAAATCAGAGACATTAGAGGCAAGAAAGGCAGAGTTCACCATCAGCCAAGCAGAAAATCGTACTTATGAACCTACTGTAAGAAGACGATACGTCCGAGGGCTGTTCATGGAGTCGAGCGATTCCGACGAGGACGACTCGGAGAAGCCTAGGCGCCATGGTTGTCGATATAATTTCAGGGATAAAGAGTTTGGAGAGGTTTGAGAAGACATCACACAGAAAACATATACTAAGACGAATAATAATATGATGTGATCTTCTCTGTTTTATTGCTGGGAAACAGCCCCTTTATTTCATTGACAAGTCATAAATTATGATATGGAAGCAGTATATATACTTCTGCAGCTATACAAGTCTGCCTAATCTCTTCAATATTGATACCTGTTTGCTCAAAATTATGAGTGTTCATCGAGCTGGTTCTTTTATGATGTTATGTTGAATTGGGTTTAATCTAAGGGTAAAGTGTAATTTGGCCCATACAACTAGGTGAAATGAGCAATTTACACCGTAAACTTAGATAATAAGCAAAAATAACCTTAATCTATTGATAATGGGCAATATGGCTCCTACCGTTAAACGAAATGATAGGGTTTAACTTAGGGTTTTTTTTTTTAATCTGATTAGTGAACTGAACCGATTTGTTCCGGTTCTGAACCGGTTCTGACTTAAGTGCAGGGGCATTTCGGAAAAAAAAAATAGACATGAGCAAAAAACGTGACAACTTAACGGAAAATATGACGGTATGAGTCATATTGCCCATTATCAATACATTAAGGTTATTCTTGCCTATTATTCAAGTTTACGGTGTAAATTGCTCATTTCACCTACTTGTAAGGGCCAAATTGCACTTTACCCTTAATCTAAAATCGAATTTAGTGAATTGATGATCTTGCTTTTGTAAATTGTTGGTGTAATTATTTTTGAATTTATCAATGACTAAATCCTACATGGTTTCGTTCATGAATGTCACTCTCGAGATTTAGTAACCGTTGTCTTAATATAATATTTTTTGTATTTTGTTAATATAATATTTTTTGTATTTTAACTGCGCGAATTGCATTTTCGATGTTTTAATTCCGTTCGTACAAGATTATATCTAGTTGATGTTTGCGTATATTCGTTGTGCCTCAACGTGAATGTATGGTATTATACGTGCAGATAGGCATGTATACAAGAAAGTAATGCACTATAAGACTTGCTTATGATTGTCAAACAAGAATAAAATTACACGATGAAGCATGTACATAGCTAAAATGAACAAATTACAAACCCGAAACAAGCAAGGACTTGTTTCCACGATGGGAAGCCATGAAACACAGGGAAATTACACGTGGAAAATTGTTAAATTTAAGTAGGGATACGTGTCAAGAAAACGACAAGGGTACCGTACAACGCATTCGATTTGCTTAGGAAAGGCAAGGGCTGCATTAAATGTCTTTCAAATAAAAACAAAGGAATTGTTCACGTCAGCTGTATAATCTTTAAATAATTATCTTAACAGTTGAAAAATAGAATCCAAAGAATAAAACGAGAAAATACTAGACACCAAAATTTATATGGTAACTCTAGACGAAAAAAAAAACTCTAGACAAAAAAAAAAAATCACAGACGTATGAGATAAATTACTAATCAAAATCGATATAATGAGTTTTGCGACTCGAACATATATCTATCTATACATAAACTAAAACTTTAATCATATTAAAATTTTTAATGTGGGTCGAAATCGACTTGACCCAGTTAGAATTCAACTAACACGAATCTAACAATAATCTATCATAATTTCTTCGAACTGGTCGTCCAACATACTTTACTTTGTAGACTGTGACACTGTATTTGTATAAAAAAACAAACAAATGTATTATACCCCATTCAGAGATGAGAGCAGGCATTCAAGTTGGCTGACTTACTACCTACCCTGCTCGAAAAACCCCCCATTAAAAACCAGCTGTAGACTTAATGTGGCGGTGAGGACGGCCAAAAAATCCTGCAAGGGCTTCACTTTTACGAGTAGAAATGTACAATTATACATAGCTTGAAGAAAAATGACAGAACGCTGAATAGTACGTGCTCACGAATGAAAAATATTGTATTAGTTAGATCGAAACTTACAATGAATCAGCCGGAATTAAGCTTTTTTAAGATTTAAGATTGGGTTTTGCTCACTCAACTCGTTGGCCTAATAAGTCAAAACAATTTTGTTGTTAGATCCTATGGAGGATAAGAAGAAAGTTAAGAAAAATATATATTAATTTTTATATTTGTGAGTGTGTGTGTGTATATATATATATATATATATAAATGTGTTTTCTTTTGGTTCTCAAAGAAGGCATAGTTTTCTTCATTTCATAAAAAAATGGGTTCTCTAATGGCGGGATGGAACATACGCTCTCTTGATCCCAAAACAGGTTTTTGTAATAAGATATTGATTTATTAATTTTAGCAAATTAAGAGGGTTGACTAGAATGTGTTGTTGTTCTCAGCACGGCTCAGGAGGAATAGGTCACTGTTCAAAGAAGAGGTTGAATCTTACTGGAAGTCGAAGAAGAAATCTGAGGAAGAACTCTTCAGAGCCATTGATACTCCATCAGACGGCTGCGTCGACGTATGTTCTTACTCCATCAAACCAAAAGATAAAAATAGGTTAACTAGCTAGAGAAGTTAATTCTTAAATTTACAGGAGAAAAAGAGTGGACGAAAGTATGCAAGATCAAGCTCTTTTCCTGCGTCTGATCTTGAAAAGGATTGCACAGCGTTTCAGACTCAGGAAAACTTGGAAAAAATAAGTAATGTGGGATGGTATGCTTTCTCTCTATTCGACCCTTTAAACTTTTATCACTTTCAAAGCAAGCTTTGAAGTTCTAATAATTTTAATGTACCCATCTAGGGTTATTCAATCATAGTTCATATCTGTGTTAGATTTAGCTCTCGTCTGTTAATGATCAATGTTTCTTCTTTTCTCAGTTTTCATTATTTTTGACAGAATTAAGTTTTAATTTAGGTGGACAAGAAGTAACTCGGCATTTCTGAACGAGCCACCTGTCCTCTCTGAAAACACTTCCAAACCTTACACTTCACAGTTTCATCTGGCAGACATGGCAGCTTCTCCCAAACTCGTCACCTGATCTCTCTCTCTCTCTCTCTCTCTCTCTCTCTCTCTCTCTCTCTCTCTCTCTCTCTCTCTCTCTCTCTCTCTCTCTCTCTCTCTCTCTCTCTCTCTCTCTCTCTCTCTCTCTCTCTCTCTCTCTCTCTCTCTCTCTCTCTCTCTCTCTCTCTCTCTCTCTCTCTCTCTCTCTCTCTCTCTCTCTCTCTCTCTCTCTCTCTCTCTCTCTCTCTCTCTCTCTCTCTCTCTCTCTCTCTCTCTCTCTCTCTCTCTCTCTCTCTCTCTCTCTCTCTCTCTCTCTCTCTCTCTCTCTCTCTCTCTCTCTCTCTCTCTCTCTCTCTCTCTCTCTCTCTCTCTCTCTCTCTCTCTCTCTCTCTCTCTCTCTCTCTCTCTCTCTCTCTCTCTCTCTCTCTCTCTCTCTCTCTCTCTCTCTCTCTCTCTCTCTCTCTCTCTCTCTCTCTCTCTCTCTCTCTCTCTCTCTCTCTCTCTCTCTCTCTCTCTCTCTCTCTCTCTCTCTCTCTCTCTCTCTCTCTTCTCTCTCTGTATTTATTATATATATATGTGTATATGGAGTTAGTTAATCTGTATGTATGTATATAGACAGAGTGTTTCAGGTCTAGGCTGCGAGATTTTCTTGGAGTTGAGTTTTGTATAGCACTGCTTTCGTTGTATACGTAGTTCTGTATTATCTGAGCTTTCATTTTTCATGCCCCATCCGAGATGCGTCTGGAACCGCTTGGGTTTGGTTTTATTTTTTGATCTTCAAATGTCTCTTACTTTTATAGAATATAAGGTTAAATACATTTTCCAAGTATGATTTTATTTTTAAAAAACTCAAAAGTATTAATCCTAACAAAACAATCTTTAAACTATCAAAAACTTAACAAAAAAATTTCTGACGGTTGATCGATATCTTCCCGTTCTGTATTTTACACACAAAACGGGGGATTATTTTTTGTTTTAAATGGGATAAATGTCACGTGGATTACCTTCTTCATTTTATAAATTAATTTTAAAAAATATTAAATGATATTCAATTTATTTGAAAATTTTACCACATGTTTACCACATTATAGGAACACAATCTAAAACTTTTTGTGGGCACATTATGGGAACACAATCTAAAATTTTTTGTGATTTTATAACACTTGTATGATTTATTGTAATTTTATTATAAAATAATTAACTAAAATTACAATATATCGTACAAGTATTATAAAATCACGCAAATTTTTAGATTATATTCTCATGATGTGGTGAGCATGTGATACAAAGTTTAAGTAAATTGAATATGGTTTGATATTTTCTTAAATTAATTTATAAAGGTTCTCATTTACTTTATAAAAGTTTTCGTTTACTTTATAAATTAATTTTTTAAAAATACCAAACGATATTCAACTTATTTAAAATTTTTGTCACATATTCACCACATCATTTGAATTTTTTTTGATTTTATAACACTTGTATTATTTATTATAATTGTTTTATAAAATAATTAACTAAAATTACAATAAATCGTACAAGTGTTATAAAATCACTAAAATTTTCAAATTATATTCTTATGATATGGTGAATATGTGGTAAAAATATTATTATGATGAAGCAATAACATATACGAGTCATTCAGGTGAGTGACAACTTAAATAAATAGAACGATAATTTTACAAAAAAACATTTATGAGAAGAATTTTTGTTTCGATGTTGCTTCATCGATGACTTAACATGAATAAGTTAACTTATAAAATAAGAGATCATAAACTTATAAAATCTATAAATTCAAACCAAGTAAAAGTATGGCAAATTCGTAAAATAATTCGTAATTATCAAATCTACATTTAAAAAAAAATTCTAAACAACATTATTTGTCAAATAAGTAGAATACAAAGACATAATTATTTGTAATTATCAAATATTTTAACATACTCATTATTTGATTATATTAGAAAAATAGACTCTCGTCGAGTGGGGATCGTCGAACCTCGTAGAAATTTTTAAATTTGTTGCAACGTCGAATTAAATTATTCAAATTGACGGAACTGATGCGAACCTCGGATCGAAAGGACCCGGGACCCGACAACAACGCGGAATAATTGAAAGGAACGCCTTTTGATTCAAGAACAAAGTAAGGAACTAAGACCCCAATCGAAGAATTCGATGGAACCCTAGTTATCAAAACAGGAGCTTGACCCGAGCCACACCTGTTGGCTGAACCAAAGCTATCAAAACAGGAGCTTGACCCAGACCAAACTCGTTGGTAAGAACCAAAGCTATCAAGCGAGATTCTTCAAGCGTGACTTGAAGAAGATCGTTGTTCTTCGCAAAGAACTAAAGAGAAATCCTCTCTAAAAAAACACACCTTTTTTTTAATTCAAACTTGTTCTTCTAAATCAAAAGTGTTTTGCCATTAAATAGGCTACACATGAAAATTAAATTAAATAATAAAAAAATAAAAATAAAAATAAAAATAAAATAACTAATAAAATCGTGAGATAATGATCCTTTGCATGATAAGATATCATCTCACGTTTAAACTACGTTTGAATATGATTTGAGTAGATTCTGTCGGATAAAATCTCTTATACGTGATTTGTTTGGATTTGCATGTGCTTCTCATGTGACTTTTTAATTCTTGCACGTGCACGTGCATGTGCATGGCACATGTAAATCTTCATGCATCTTTGGCCTCCCTTGCTTCAACTTGATTTTGATTATCTTCAATCCTCGACACATTCAATAGTTTTAGATCAAGTTGTCGCGGCTCCTCTCTCCCTTGGATCTCTAAAGTTAATCCTTGCAAGGCCTCACGCATCTTCTTAGCTTTGGACCGTGTCATTGGGCCGCCAATGTCCTCAATTGGATCGTTGCTCTTGCGCTTTGTCGCTGCTTGGATCACATCATAATTATTCATCAATTTTCGTGGATTAAAAAGACGAACACCTAATATTACTCTTAACGATACGTCTTCACATCGACAATCGACCAAACTTTTGCTAATTGTCACTTCTTCCCTTTGGTAGATCCTACATATTTCTCAAAGAAGGAGACGTGACCAAAAGCCTTTGTCAAACTCTTATTAAAGTTGCAAACATAAGGGTGATTTCATCAATACGTTAAGTGGCGTTGTCATTTCCTTGCCTCTTTCACAAGTTGGTGCTCACCTACTCGAGCTGCATGCATTTGGTCTTAAAATCAATTATAGTTTTTAAATTATAATAAATTCAAAAGTTAATATATGTAGAGCACTACTACGATTACGTTATAATTTTATTTTTTGATCCTTATCATTTCACGTGACACTCATGGATTATTTCAAAAAATTATGAAAATTTCACAATACTGCTTATACTTCTAATTAAGTAAGCAAGCTCAAATCGATTATCCATAATTTGTTAATGACCTCATAGTTTAAGCTAATATTTGGTGGCTTCAATTTCCAAATCAGTTTTGTAACTCTAATTGGGAGTATAAGATGAGTATATTTTGTAATTTTGATAAATTTTGGATGATATGATTGTTTTTAATGAATTATTTTATAAAAAGACGTAATATATTATAATAAATCGTACAAGTATTGAAAAATCACAAAGTTTGCAAATTAAATTCTCACGAAATGGTGGGTATGTGATAAAACTTTTAAGCGAATCCTATATAATTTGTTATGTTTTTTGAGGTAATCAATTTTGTAAGTGACGATTTGTTCTCTGGAACAATAACTCATCTTGAAAGGCATGAGCTTGCTATTTGAGAGCGGACACTCGGATTTAAAAAATTTTAACGAAAAATTGGACGGCAGGAGCTTGCTCGTCAGACGTCAACAGCGGGAACCGGTTGAATATTATTTTGTTAACATAGAATAGTTTATGGGTGAGCTTATTAAACAAATTTAATGTAAAAGCAAGTTTATTAATGACTCATAGTTTAAGATTTGATGTGAATTAACCTAAAAAGAATTTAAAAAATATAAAATTAGAAAAATCAAATAAAATTAAAAAGAATAAATTAAGCTAAATTTCTCTATAAATACCGTTCCAGAAAGTTCAAGGTACGTTCACAACCCTGCTTCAAACATTCCAAATGGCGGAGAAGAGCAAGGTTTTGATAATCGGCGGCACCGGCTACATTGGGAAGTTCATCGTTGAAGCAAGTGTAAAGTCCGGTCATCCGACATTTGCTCTTGTCAGAGAGAGCACAGTGTCCGATCCCGTGAAAGGAAAACTTGTCGAGAAGTTTAAGAACTCCGGAGTCACTCTGCTCTACGTCTGTTCATTTCTCTGCGTTTCCGATTCTTCTTTCCGTTTTGATTTTTCTGGGATTGAATTGAGATAATCAATGTCGATTATGATGTGAATCTCTTTCAGGGAGATATTTACGATCATGAGAGTTTGGTAAGGGCGATCAAACTCGTAGACGTGGTGATTTCAACCGTCGGACATATGCAGATAGCCGATCAGGTCAAGATCATCGCTGCAATTAAAGAATCTGGAAATGTGAAGGTGAGTTTAATTGTTGTCTTCAAATTGAGAAAAATTATTAGAATGCTTGTTCATTGTGATGTTTTTGTTGATCGAAAACTCGATTAAGCGTTTTTCATTTGCAGAGATTTTTTCCTTCTGAGTTCGGGAATGATGTTGATCGAGTTCACGCCGTTGAGCCTGCAAAATCAGCGTTCGGCCTAAAGGCTCAAATCCGCCGGGCTATTGAAGAAGAGAAGATACCGTATACATTTGTTTCATCTAACTGCTTCAATGGCTATTTTCTTCCCACACTTGCTCAGCTGGGTCTGACTGCTCCGCCAAGGGACAAAGTCACCATCATTGGAGATGGAAACCCCAAAGGTGTGTTGCTATTGCCTTGACAATCTGTACATTCTAATGCATATGTCAGCATGCACTAGGGAATTACATTCTTCCTCTGTAAGTTTAAGAGTAGAGGCAATTAGAGTTATATCCCTAAAATTTTCTTCGACGAGGAGAAATCTGAATTTGAGAATGCCAATTCAGCCGAGAGAATCAAAAAATCAAACACCAACTAGACTCACTGAGTCATTGCAAAAGTATTTAAGTTTTTTTCTTTCTTTTGATACAGCAATTTTCAACAAGGAAGAAGATATTGGATCATATACAATCAAAGCCATGGATGACCCAAGAACATTGAACAAAATCCTCTACCTCAGGCCACCGAAGAACATATACTCACTTAACGAGCTTGTTGCTTTGTGGGAAAAAAAGATCGGCAAAACCTTGGAGAAAGTCTACATTCCTGAGGAACAGATTCTCAAAGACATACAAGGTAATCAATAAACTAATGAAAACCTTCTCGTTTCAACAATCATAAAGAAAAACTCAATTCGATTAAACTGGCTAACTTGAGACTAATAAAACTTTTGTTTCTTTATTTCTGCAGCATCTCCAATTCCCATCAATGTGATATTATCAATCAACCACTCAGTTTTAGTGAAAGGAGATCATACCAACTTTGAAATTGAACCATCATTTGGAGTGGAGGCCTCTGAGTTATACCCAGATGTGAAATACACCACAGTGGATGAGTATCTTGACCAGTTTGTCTGAAAATTGGCTTTTGCGCACTAAATAATTTTGATCACTGCTACGTGATTCCGCCCGTCATTCTCACTCCATGATGTTTTCTTTTGGCGAAGGGTTACAATAAAATCTGGTTGATTATGTGCGATGGTTTCTACTGTGTCTGAACATTATTTTTCTATTATTGATTATAATATATGGTGACACAATGACAATTTCGTTCAATCCGGCCTCATATGGACCAACCGACCTTTGAGTCGGCCTTCTGGACCTACTCATTGGTTGGGCCAGCCCAAGCTAGCCCTATTAATATTTTGTTATCTGATATCAAAACAAAGTAAAGGGGCAAGAAATTAAAAAAAAAAAAAATACATTAACAACGTTTAAATTATATTCTTTAACAAAATAAATCTTAAATTAACTTAGATTAACAAATCAACCCTCCTACTGTTAATCTCAAATGCAATCAACCGCATTTTAATTACAAGCGACCACGCGTACAGCCGCATAAACCAAGTTTGCTTGTTCTACAGTACATTTTACACTCATTTCAAGTGTGGGCAACCACGTTTTAAATGCTGGCGACCGCTTGGAGATAAGATCGCTTGTTCCCGAGTATGTTTTACATCCATTTCAAGTGCCAGCAACTGCATTTTCATTACGGACAATCGCAGGTATACTAGCATGGAGCCAATATCAGTCGTTCTCGAACTTGTTTTGCACTCATTTCAAGCATGAGCAATCGCATAATATTAAATTATTTATAGAATATAGTTTAAAGTTTGTTTTGTTTAAAAAATATAATTTAAAATTTATTTTGTTATAAAAAATAATAATTTGTCAATGACCCTATAGTTTAAGATTTTTATTGATAATTACCCAAAAGAATAATCTGAAACAATAGCAAGTATGAAAATGAAAATAAAAGTCAAACATAATCCCAACCTGAAAAACAAAATTATTAAACAAAAGTGTTGGTCTTAGTAGGTTTTTTTTGAAGTTCTTGAATCCAGGAACATTCTTTTGGAAATCTTAATCTAGATACCAAGGTCAAAAGCAAAACTACATGGAAGTCACCTACATTATATTCGAGACATTATAGAATCTAAAATCTAACCGGTAGAAAAAAAGATCGAAAATTCGCCTAATCCTTCGTAAAATCTTCTTTGATTTTGCATTTGTATGACAACAAGGAAGTGAACTCTGTCTTTCTTAGTCCATCTCTCAGATCAGAAGAACTTGAACGACCCTCAATCCTTTCTTCTGCTGCTGCTGCTGCTACTTGAGGCAGAACGCTTACCCGCATACCTCTGCCAAAACCAGGAAGAAGGCATAACATATTAGCAAATAGAGCTATGCATAAATAGACTGACCACCATGCACCATTATTGTCATTTTATTCGCAGACATTGGGAATGGGGATGGCGAGAAATTGTTGCCTGGCCTTATTTTTAGGCAAACTCACCTGTTTTCCTATGCTGAAAGGAACATATTTGAATTTGATCATATGCATGATTTGGCGTTTCATGGTGAGGACAAACAGAACAATCCAATAGAAGAGAAGTATAGGCCAGAAAACAGGGACGTCAAATACCGAGAAGAAGGTCATTAAGAAGGCAACACAGAAAGCTTTTGTTATAGAATACCTGAAACATAAATAAGTCAAAACAGTCAGCGATATATAATTCCACAGATTAATAAAAATAAGCAATGTGTTGACAAAGTAGAATCTTCATGGCCAACACCATTAAATTCTTTAAGAAACAGCCTCATTTGTCTCTCCGCTCTATCAATAATATTTCTTTCAATAATAATTCCTCAGTCTATTTGAACAAATTTCATACTAAAATTTAGTTTAAGGACATGAAAAATCAGTGGTAGCAATTTCAGCAGTCATGGCATCAGAAGCTCCAAAATTTTGCTAGACGGCCAAAGTACCAAACACAATATTCATTTTACCATCTAGAAATCACATTTTTCACACTGAGTTCATGAAAAAGTATCAGCTCATTTTACCAAACTATGGAAAAAAGTGGAAAGCCCCATTACACCTACCAGCTACTATATAACCCTATAAAATAAACAGCATAAAACATTTGCTAATCTTAAGCCATTCAAGATCCTGATTTGCAATATTGAAATGATAAAGAAGGGGAAAAACAGCCAAAAGAATTCAGAAATTTACACCATTTAAAAATCAGAAATTACATCAATTTAAACTTCAAGCAGCCTAAATCATTTGCTAAATATGTCAAGAGGAATACCAGAACTTGAACTCTGGAAGACGGCGTACAAAGGGCTTAAACTCATCAGAACCCTTTGTTGGCAACGAAGCTCCATCTAAGACTTCGAGCTCAGGGTCAACCTTTGGCGATAGAAAGCCAATCAACAGATTCAAAACATAGATTCCTAAGCCGTATGATACAACATAAAATCCTTGAACATAGTAAACTCGCAACATATAAATTGCTGAAACAGCAAGAGTCCCCAGCCACCTCTGAACCGGGTGAGGGGTAGATCGATCCAAGTAGTACTGAAATGCTCTGGCAAAATCACTCCGCCACTTAGCAAGAGGTGCCACAGCGGAGGAAGTATCTCCCCCAACACCTTCCATGGAAGTGTTATACGTCAGTAGTCCTGTGGATTCCAATCCGATAAACTTAAATCAAAATTCAAGCAAGAGCAAGTCCAAAAAAATAGCTACAGATAATCATTTGTTGTCGCCAAGAATTAAACTAAGCAAATAAACCTCAACTATCCACCGATATAAATATATTTTAAAAACTTCAATTCACTTCTCTCAACAATAAAACGAGGGATCATCAGCAGACAAAACCAAGTTGATTAACCCCAGTTTTCCTCCTCTACAAGTATACCTTTTAAATTCCTCTTTGTTTTTATGAGTAACAAAACAGGGATTAGTTCCGAAATAGACACAAGACGCATATCATAACGAAGATGTTAAAGAAGTATATTGATGATTCTATGGAAGAGAAAAATAAGGAAAACCACATTATTTGGAAAGATATTGAATAAGGTATATGCACTTGTTTTTTTTGGAAAAGTCTTTATTTGGAAAGCCGATTTTGCTGTAGATTTGGCACGATTTGCTAGGCTCTGAGTTCCCATGATTAATGGGATGCTTTCCTGAATTTTTGGGCAAATATCTGAGCTGTTATGGAAACTTTCCTAAAATGTCACCAAGAGATGTCCCACAAACGAATTTGTTACAGATGTGTTTCCTTATTCCATGCGGCGGTAAATCTGATTTGGTAACTGAATGAATTAAAGATATGGAAGTTACCAATATTATTTAAAGCCTTCGTTTTTCTGAAGAAGGTTGCTGAAGCCATTATTATTGAGAGCGAAAAAGTTTTTTATTCTTCGAGCGATTTTATTCTATACCGACGTTTGCATGTATTCTGCAATAGTTGATCCTTTCATTCACGCCTACTGTGAGTCGTCGGTGATTGTTCTTCAGCAGACGACGGAGTTTTGTTTTACGCGTGTGGAGGTTTTCTTCCTTTTTTCCCGAGCCGTCGGTTTTCTTTCACGCCCTACGTTTCTGCGTATGGGTTTGTGATTGTGTTGCACACTCGATCTAATCTGTGGATTTCATTGTTTTTAATGAGTGTGCTGTGTGTTGCATTCGAAGACTTCGATCTGGTGTTCCAGGAGGTGTCACAGGAGGCAATATTCCTTGTTCTTCATTAAAGCTCTGTCTCGGGAGGAGACAGCATCCGAACTCGTGAGGAGTTCTGTTTCTTAGACAAGGGGAGCTTGTCGTTCTTGATCGTGGGCGAGAGGATCTTGCCATAACACGGGTTTCGGGAAGAACCAACAACGAGGAGATCTTGTTGTTATCTAGATCTCGGGAGAGGTCGTTCTAAAGTCGAGGGGATCTCGCAAAAACTGTTTCGTTGAGGAAGTTAACTAGAGGCGGCGACAAAGATAAGAGGGAGTCTTTATTTGTATAAGTCCGAGTTTTTCTTGTAACTTTGTTAACTCAAGGAAAAGTTTTTATATCTGGGCGTGGCCCCGCAGACGTAGGCTGGTTGCCGAACTGCGTTACCAACCTCTTGTGTCATTTATTTCCGCACTTTTTATATCGTTCATCGTTACTTTAAAATCGGTGTCACACAAGGATCCTTGTGTGACATCACTGAACTGATTTTAAACTTTCAGTAGTCCTTAAGGGTAGTTTAGTATTTTGTTTACCCTAACTATATAAATTTCTTTTCGTGTACCTTTTCGTAAATAGTTAATATTAGTATCTTAATTTTTTCAAAATGTTATATTAAAAAGCAATTTAATCGTCATCTTTACCTACAAAGTGTCCTAAAAGGAGCCAAGTATCTCAATGAAGAGACTAATAGTCTTTGAAACTCTATGTAATATTACGAACTCCATAAAGAAAATTTGTTATCTACGTGACATCATCAATCTTGATGTAAGAACCGAAGTTTGTGTCATCTTCGAGAACTTGTCAACAACCTCGTTGTTGTTGACATAGGCAATTTCAGACATACTCCAACAAGAGTTATTTCGCCATCCAAAAGACTTTTAGAGAACTTCCTCTGGACAAACTTATCCATTTTGCTGCCTTCAGACGAGCCAGAAAAAGATGACGATGAGGCCGAAGAGTAAAAACAGTTGAAGTTTTTTTTTTTCGGAAAAAGCTAATCTCGACTTTCTAAGACAATGACTATCCATTGAAGCTAATGATAACATTTGTGTTGATTATCTCCAACTAGATTCGAGCTTAGAGATTCATTGCAGAATACAGCAAATACTTAAAGCGTGGTGGGTATTGAGAATCGGTTTTTTTTTTTCTCATTGACTTGGTTCGATTTAGAACATTGGGTTTGTTGAATTGCTTTCTGGCAATTGAATATCGACGTTTATGACTTGAAACCTTTAATTTTGAATCGGTATAACACGTAAACTTGGAGTTGAAGTGGAGGAAAATAAGCCGGTCTAGCTTGGAATTTCTTCGCATTGAAGGAATGCGTTGCAAGTTGGCTTTAAAATACTTCTTTTAATCATGATCGTCCATTTTATCTTCAATCATTGACCTATTGTTATCATTTTCACCTTCAAATATAATATAATAATTATTTTATTTTATTTATTAATGTACTATATTAGAAGAATAGAAGTTCGAATTTCTTTTAAAATTTTGATTTATTTTATTTTTATTGTATAATTTATCATTTATTAAATATAATTTAATAATCATTTTATTTTTTTTTATCAAATTTGTTTTTTATTGGATTTTCTTTTAACTTTTGATGTATTATTTTCTATTTTATAATTTATCATTTTCACCTTCAAATATAATATAGTATTTATTTTATTTTATTTTTATCAAATTTCATTTTTTATTAAATTCTATCTATGAAGTAATTTAAAAAATATATTATAATAAAATATCTATTTATCTATCCTGATAGAGGTTCCTATGTTAAAAAGATTAATGTTTGAATTTCTTTTATCATTTTGATTTTTTATTGCAGTGCTCGAATAAATATGTTTACCATATTCTCTGCAACATTTAAAAAAAATTAAAATACTAATTTTTTTGTACTCAACTATAATGACTCGTCTAAGACAGTAGGCACGTGCATTGAACATAAATTTACTAGTAATAAACAAAAATCTAGATAAATTACGTATATCCCAGTATTTAGTACAATTAGAGGTCTTTAACGGGCAGATCAACTCACCAGTTCGCTTGCTCGACTCGCTACTGTAACGATCTGAGTCTGGCCCAGTTCTATGAGGCGGACCAAGCCGAGCCCAGGGGATTGGGCTCGCGAGTCCACCAAGGAGCCAACGGTCCCCAAACGAGCCAACCAACGAGCCGGCTCGTTGGCTCGCAGTGTAGAGCAACGAATTAGACTAAGGATCAGTGCAGACCATTGGATGACAGTCCAAAATGAAGGACAAAGGTGGGCGCGTGTCGACCTCGTGTGACCTTGTTGTGGAGACTGTGCATGCAACTTCTGGATGCATATGAAGTTTTAAAAATTATTATTAGGGTTTCCTTCGCTCATATATATCTTGGTAGGGCTCGTCTGTTTTTATGGATAGGTAATTACGAGTCAAGATATTGTACTTAGAGATGATAAACGAATTGGTCTAGCCAAGTAGAGACATAAGTAGTCCGACTCATCGAGTCTAACGAGTTAAACGAGCCAGCTTGAAATATTTTCAATTCGACCTAGCTCGCGAGCCACCCAAGCCGAGTCTAACGAGATCAACGTACATAAATATTTTCAATTTATATTAATTTTTTATTACGTTCATTATATTATTTTTTTAATTTAAAATAATATAATATAATACAAACTTAATAACGTAATATTTTATTTTATTATAAAAAACTAAAATAAGAAAAGAGAAAAGCAAGAAGGGTTAAAAAAAAAGTTAAAACCCTTCTTTCTTTATCTGTTACGCAGCGCCGCGCAGGGAGAGGGGAAAGCAGAAAGAGGGAGGGGAAGGAGGGGATGTTGGCTTTCCGGACTCCGTTTCCGATGATTCGAGTCCCAAAACCTTCCTCTCACGAGGCTCGTCCACTCTTGTGAAGAAATCTTGAAGGTTGGTTGGTCAGTTTTTCTACCCGATTTTGATTCATATATATTCCTAAGCTCAGTGTTCTCAGGTTGAAATAAACGAAGCTTGGATGGTAAAGGCAATTTCAGATCCAACCGTTCTCCAGAAGGGAAAATCTCAGGTCAAGTAAGCACTTATTTCGCTTCGTGTTCTTTGGCTTCCCCATCGCCATAAGAACCAAGGAAGGGTTTAAAGACCAAAGATGCTAATCTTCCATGTTTGTAGGAAGGAAGCGGTTATTCTGCCCAAAAACGTAGAGAGAGATATAAGAGATCTTGAACAGTCTGTTAATTACACTATCCTACAATTGACATGGAGTTCAATCAAACAGTCCACCCGACGGTCAGTATTGGCGAATCGATTGAGTAAACTTCTTAGCCTCGTTGTTTACAAATTGGTGTTAGTGTTAGTGTTAATGTTAATGTTATTGTTGTTGTAGTTGTGCGCATTAAGTATCCTGGTTATCATCTAATTTTTCTTGCAGCAGTGAATGAAATTGAAGACCTAAACATCCATGTGCATTCATATGGACGACAAGAGTATGTGTTCGTCCATCTAAATGTACATGGATGTTTTGCTCTGCGAATAGATCTTCTGTGCATTCATATGTACGAAAAGAGTCTGTATTCGTCCATCTAAATGCACATGGATCTTTTGCTCTGCGAGTAGTTGAAGACCTATTCGCAGAGCTAAACATCCATGTGCATTCAGATGGACGAAAAGAGTCGGTATTCTGTCATCTGAATGTACATGGATGTTTTGCTCTGCAAATAGGTCTTCAATTTCATTTATTGCATAAAAAATTAGATATTAGACAACATGACAATCTCTGAGATTCTTTGAAACTACATCGATAATTTCATATGATATCTTGAAGAATAATATTGTTTGTATTTTATTTCTACTCTGTATTATTCACTAATAGTGTGTCAAATATTTATTGGTGGCGGAGGTATTAAAGTGGTAGGTATTTGAGAACGACCCTCCAGCCAATTTGTTCAGAAATCACTGATTCGATTTTCACAATGATTCATATTTGGCATCATTCATGAATGAGCAGAAAGAATGCAAAGTCCCTAAGCGTTACACGCGATTATACTTGTATAATATAGATAGTAGCATTTAGTTGGACCGAGAGACTGTGAAGCAGAAAACAATGGAAAAAGTAGCGACCATATTTGGCCAAGCGGAGCTTTCCGATCAAGAAGCTTTTGTGAGTAGAACATCTGATCGTTGCAGAGAAAACCGGTCTGAAAGCGAAAAACAAAGAGAGAGAAATAGCAAATCACGAGTGACGGTTAAAGATTTGAGAGGAAAAAAGAAGACGAAGAATGAAAACGAGGTACTTACAATCAAAGAAATAGAAAAAAAAAAAAAAAAAGAAAAAAAAAAAAAAAAAGAAAAAAAAAAAAAAGAAAAAAAAAAAAGAAAAAAAAAAAAAAGAAAAAAAAAAAAAAGAAAAAAAAAAAAAGAAAAAAAAAAAAAAAAAAAAAGAAAAAAAAAAAAAAGAAAAAAAAAAAAAAAAGAAAAAAAAAAAAAAGAAAAAAAAAAAAAAAGAAAAAAAAAAAAAGAAAAAAAAAAAAAGAAAAAAAAAAAAAAAGAAAAAAAAAAAAAGAAAAAAAAAAAAAGAAAAAAAAAAAAAGAAAAAAAAAAAAAAAGAAAAAAAAAAAAAAAAAAAAGAAAAAAAAAAAAAAAAAAAGAAAAAAAAAAAAAAAAAGAAAAAAAAAAAAAGAAAAAAAAAAAAAGAAAAAAAAAAAAAAGAAAAAAAAAAAAAAAAAGAAAAAAAAAAAAAGAAAAAAAAAAAAAAAAGAAAAAAAAAAAAAAAGAAAAAAAAAAAAAGAAAAAAAAAAAAAAAGAAAAAAAAAAAAAGAAAAAAAAAAAAAAAAGAAAAAAAAAAAAAAAAGAAAAAAAAAAAAAAAAAAAGAAAAAAAAAAAAAGAAAAAAAAAAAAAGAAAAAAAAAAAAAAGAAAAAAAAAAAAAAAGAAAAAAAAAAAAAAAGAAAAAAAAAAAAAGAAAAAAAAAAAAAGAAAAAAAAAAAAAAAAAGAAAAAAAAAAAAAGAAAAAAAAAAAAGAAAAAAAAAAAAAGAAAAAAAAAAAAAGAAAAAAAAAAAAAGAAAAAAAAAAAAAAAAAAGAAAAAAAAAAAAAAGAAAAAAAAAAAAAGAAAAAAAAAAAAAAGAAAAAAAAAAAAAGAAAAAAAAAAAAAAAAAGAAAAAAAAAAAAAGAAAAAAAAAAAAAAAAGAAAAAAAAAAAAAAGAAAAAAAAAAAAAAAGAAAAAAAAAAAAAAGAAAAAAAAAAAAAAAAAGAAAAAAAAAAAAAAAGAAAAAAAAAAAAAAGAAAAAAAAAAAAAAAAGAAAAAAAAAAATAATGGCATTTTAACCTATCATCCATCCTATCATTGATGAGTGGATTATTTTCTCTCTTTCACGGCAGATTCCACTGGCTCATTTTGACCTCTTCTTCTCCTCGACCAAAAAATTGTCACAGTATTGATCGAGAATTCAATCAGCAGCCTGCAAGAGGATTGAGACTTGCCCGGTAAAAAGAAGAGTTCCAGTGATGTTTTCTCCGGCAAAGAATAGAAAGGATGGTCAGCTATGAAGTCGATCTTCTCTTCTTGGAGCAATGCCCTTAAAGAACTACACCAACAGTAGCGGCTGAAGTTTTTGTCCCTTCTTCGTTAACCTCGAAGAAGACGTATAGAAACGTAGAGCCTGTTGCTGAGGGGAGAATCCACCATCTCCAACTGGGCGCCATAGCAGAGAGGTCAATGAAATTCCTTCTGAGCAGAGAGAGCTTCCTTCTGAGCAGGATTGTATCAAACACTTGACTTTTTGAATTACAGAGAAGAGCTCAGTTAAACACAAAATCGAAGACGAAGGAAGAGGACTGTTTGCTTCTTGAATCTCTTCCAACAGAAAAGAGAGAAGCTTGATCCTCATGATTGCGACATTTCTGACCTGCAAAAAGATTGTCGTCTCCGTGGAAGCAACTTCATCTGAAAGTTGAATCAGTGACTCTAGTAAAGACCCAGTTGGCAAAAGTCTCGGGGAAGCCATTGCTGAAGGAACAGCTACATCCCGTGGATTTTCTCTACCTGTACTGGTTTGTTAAGCTCATTGCCGTCTTCAAGCTTACATTTTGATGAGTTTTAGCTGGCTAAGCCGCTAAGGGAAAGAACAGCGTAATCCGTGGATTTTTGGATTGAGAAAGAAATATTGGATTAAGGGATGAATTTTCGGCCGTTTCTGCTTGTCTTCGTTTTCCGCGTAATGATATCAGATAAGAAATTCAACACAGCTCATAGCCGAAAGTCTATACTCCTTTTGGAGACAAATGCTTCAATGGAAAGCAGGATCTTATACAGAGAAAGTCATAGTCTTTGCATGAAGCACTACTGCTTTTTACGGTGAATTTCCCTTTTCTTCCCTCAAATGGATTCTCTCTCTCTCTCTCTCACTTCAGCTCTATTGTTAATTAAGCATCACCCACAAAAATATTCATTAATACGTTGAATTATTGATTAAAATGGAAAAATGATTCCAAGGAAATAGAAGCATATCTATAGAGAAAACAAGATTATGTACAGAAGCTACACAACCTCAACATCATCCAACATTGGATCCTCTGCTTCCAAAGCTTAGAACTAAGAAAAAACTACAACCAAATACAGACGGTACACACTCAAATTCATTTGAGGTTTCCATCCTTTATTCTTTGAGCTTTAGCCTAACATATGATATTACTTCATTTGAGATTACACATATGAGAGAGTTAGGTCCTAATGCTAAAAACCTTCAAACTCTATTCTTGTTTATTGTTGGAAGAAAAAAAAGGGTGAAGTCATAATAGGTTATAAACATTTGATTGAAACTCGAAAGTTCAATCATTTGTAAACAAAAGGGTTAAATGAAAGAAATCTTCAAGGAGTTTTGGATCGCAGGCTTACCCAATTTGGCTGAACTGCGTTAACAAACGTGTTTGCAATTTCTCTTTCTCTCTCTCCATTATTATTTGTTTGCGTAGGTCAAATTGGAGAGTACATATTTAGTTTAAGATTGAAAATTAAAGTGATTTTTAATTAAACGAAACGTAAAATAACATAATTCACTCTCCTTAAGTTACATTGATCCTACATACTGCACCGGTGTTGACAACGTTTGATGGTGATTTTCCATATGCAGTTTATATAGAGGGATTGAGTATTAGGCTTTGATGTGTGTTGATGCAGCAACGTATAGTGGTTGCATATGCATCCAAACAGTCGATGTCTTATCAGAGAAATTACCCCGCCAATGATTTAAACTTAGGGGCAACCATCTTTGCTATGAAGTTGTGATGAAGTTATTCGGCATAACAACACTTCTTCTACTATTTGTTATTCCGGCCGATGGAATATCTAAGCAGATGATTCAGAATATCGAGTACACGTTGAAGTCTTGTATCCTGGATTTTGGTCATGGTTGGGTTCATCGCCTACCAAGTACCACTAGTTCAATTTGTTTGGACAGTATCTACCACACCAATATTAAAATAACTCCTCATGAGGCTTTCATAGGAGACTGTGTAGATTGTTGTTGCATTGGGTTGAAGCGGAGGAAAGAGTGACACTTGAGCTAGATTTGGTCAGGGAGACAACTGGAAAATCCAGATTACTAAGAACATATTAAGGACAATCCAGAGTCAACAAAAGAGTTGTAAACTGCTAGAGTAGAGGTTTTGAGTTTGGGGCTAAGACTTTTGTTTTTCTGAAAGTCATACCAAAATGTTTAGTTAGTCAGTTTGGTGTGAAAGGGAAAATTGAACTTGAGATATATTAGACAATTCCAAATTATCAAGCGAGTTGGTACCGTGACATAAATTATACTCGAGGTATACTCGAGGTTGTTCTGATGTTCAAAGATGAAATTGGTTAAGTGGGAGAGACTGTAAAAGTTGGTAAATATTCAAAGTTGGATTTATTTGAGGTCCGTTACAGATTTAAATATTAATTTATGATGATACGAGTTATGTCTACATGTCATACTTAGTGGGTCACGATAAGTATAAAGCACAAAGGGTTCTCCTCTACCTTAGATTTTGTCGTTGTAAGAAAGATGAGTGGAAATCTAGAGAAAATTTCATGATTTGATCATAGGTCAGATTCTAGGAGTGACGAACAACAATGAAAAATCAACACTTTGAAGTTCGCTCAACGAGCTTCGTTGGTTGAACTCGGCGTTGCTCGGATGAATAAGGAGAGCGGCGAAATCAGACAACTTGAAGAACAAGTGAAAATTTTCAAACTTTTTTGGTGGAAAGTTAGAACTTTTGGAGAGTGTATTGATTATCTGGTTTAGTTCGCAATTTCTGATCGAATTTTCGTCGATAACGGTGGAAAATCTTAAGAGAGCACTGGATAAAATGATTAATCCAAGATCGACAAAACAACACATCGATAGAACTCCACCGCGGCTCCGGCTGCTGAAAAGGCGTCGAGAAATAACAAAGATCAACATGGGTTAACTGTTAAGGCCTACACTACCAACACGACCAAGAAGATTATGTCTTGAAGGGACGAAATGTATAAAGAAGGATAATTTGCAGATAAAAGTACTGAAAGTTATGCAGAATAATGGGCAAGTTCAAGATGTTGTGCCGGCGGCGAAGATGACTCCTCGAAGTCCAGCGGCGTTTCATATCAGAAGCAATTGTAAACCCAAATCCTAGTTTTAATCTGTCAGCAAAATTAGCCAGAAATGAAGTTCAAAATGAACTTTCGACAGATTATTCTCATACAATAATATCGAGTGTCGAAAAGTTTTTGATGTCGAGTCAAATGCGGGTTTTGTTAACACGTGTTAGTAGCGACTTGGAAGGAAGCAAATTCTCGACCTTTACATCTCATGTGTGTACACCCAATATGCCAGTGTCGCAATGTCGGGCCCCTTATTAGGCCTTTTTCTTGTGAATTGGTTCATTTGGTCTCTAATTTGGTTCCTGTCTCGATTTTGGGTTCCAACATCTATTATGAGAGTTTTTGAAAAGTACTGATGATGGTTTATGATAGATACTCATATTTGACTTGTTATTGAACTATTTGGATATTTAACCTTTGGCAGTAATCGTGTTATTCAACCGTTAAAGTAGAAATTTATTTGTTATATTCAGCAGTACGTACATAGTTTTTTAAATTTTATTTCGAAGAGTCTTCTCATACTTTTATGACTTGTCTTGTCTTTACGACATATCAATTTATATTAAATGCATGATTTTCAATGCCACGTTTATTTGAATATGCATTACCATTTTGAATTACTGATCAACTCGGTTGGGTGAACTGAGTTTGATCCACCTGAAAGAGGTCTTACTTTGATATAGTTTTTTTGTCATACTCGTATTTCTTAGAACTTGATTTTGAAATGATGATTCGCGTATATCACGGTGCTTTACTGTTAACTACCTAAATGACACTATTGGACTTTTTGGATAGCTCAACATTTTGGACTTTGTCTAAACATTTCTTTTCATTTATCTTCCGCTACAATATTAATTAACTGTCATTGAGAGTAAGACAACTTGATTGTGATAACTGGCAGAATCAAATAAGAAACAAGGTAAGTTTTTAATTTTTTATTCTTTTACGTTAATTTTAGAAATAGTTTCTATTTGTTTATTAATTAATTGGAACTTAACAAGTTTGATGTTAGGCGGGACATAGTTAATTATTAATTAACGGGTGGTTAAAGAGCTGCATCCATTCAAATCTCCTTTTTCACATAGGTTTAGCCCACCAAATTTGGAGCATTCTATCATAATCCCATGAGGCACTTGCTTTCCAAATTGCAGCCAAAGACGACATTTAAGGCTGGCCCAAGTTATATCTTCACCAGAATCCAGTTTGAATCAGACGAAAAGGTGCAATTCCACCTTCCGTTGATCGATATTGTTTTCGCGATAACTTCTTCGTCTCAGCAAACTAGACATTGATATTTGGAGGGGTTATTTTTACTTCTTGGAATAGAAGCTATCAAAATTGTAGCTCCAAATTCCAAGTGTGGTTCAAGTTATAGCTGGTTGAAGTTGCTACCAGTGCCAGCCAAACAACTTAAATCTGAGAAAGCATTTTAGCTTCCAAACCCCCATTTGGAAGTGTATCACTCTACCAAGTTATCTTGAAACTTATAACCATATAATATGTTCAAGAATAACTTATGTCTATCTCCAAAGAGGCATACTTAAGTTTTCACAAAAACATGGGTTGACAATTTTTCATCAATTGAGCTTCTTTGGTAGAAGCAAAACTCTCTATAATGGAGATGGTTAACAATGCAAATGATATATGATTTCCACGATCCACCCTAAGATGAAAAACTTGAAATGACAGCTATAAACTCCATGAAAAACACTTTTCAATTCAAGGTTAAAAAGACTGCCAAATTCATCAAATACTCCTTGAAGGCTAGATTGTAGGCTGACATGGAATGCTTCATAAATCTCCTAACTTGGCTTGGACGTCCACTTATGTTTTATCATGAAAATCTCCATAAGATATTTGTAAGTTGACTTGATGTTTTCGATAGGTTGGTCGTTTGTTCTTCAATGATCACCTATAAAATAAACTCTAGAAACATAGTTAGAAAATCTCTATCGTTGATGGTGAGTTGAGGGATCTCAGTGAGGTACTCATCAATGGTTTGACTATTTTGTCGCAAATTATGGATTTGCTGAAAGAGTTCGTGTCTGTAATGCTTCGGAACGAATCTTCGGTGCATTAGATTCTTCATTGCGTCCCAAGTAGAAATGGGGTATCCAACTTAACGCATTCTTGTGGCCCTTAGGTTGGCCCACCATAATACCGCGTGGCCCGTTAGCTGTAGGGCAACAAGCTGGATTTTTACTCGCTCTGAGTAATCATGACAATCAAAAACATTCTCAACTTTATCTACCCAATCTAGGAAGGTGTTTCCGTCACACGTCCCATTGAATGAAGGGATAGATATCTTCGCATTACGAAGGTCATCATTGTCTTTACGACGATTTGGACGATAGTTCTCTTCCTCGTCCAATGTCCATTCGTCATTTTCTGAGTAGTTATATCTTCGGTATCTCCTTTGTGGTGGCTCCACCCATTCGACATCCTCTCGAGGCCTTTGATCTTGGTAACGTTCATGAGGTTGTTCATTCCTTCGCCTTGGAGGTGTCTCTTGAGAACTTCTTCTCTCGTGTGATATGTCTCTTCGGTTGTTCCGTCCGATTTGATCCATAACATGCTTTAATCCCGAGCTTACGTCTTTGAGTTGTTGTCCTAGGTCACTAACCATTCCAGTCAAGCCATTGATTTGTCCTTGCATGCTTGACTCGCCCTCTTGAAGAGTATAGGGTTCGGTCGATGGTAACTCTTTGTCTTGGTTTACCTCCATGTTTTGTGAGGGTTCTCGAGTAATTTCTGTCATGCTTCTAGTCTTTATCATTGAGTTTTTTTTTTTTTAGGGAATTCTTAAGGAAATGTGAAATTTTAAGTCTTAGGAATTGAACTTTAAAGCGCACTTAAGAGTGAAGGTTTGGACCCAATATATATACTAGCCCAGACAACTCTCTGTTTCCGATGTAGTATCACATCATCCCTTTACTCTTTAAGGGCAACTATCTCAGTCAACGATCTGACCGAGACACCCCGTATGATGGCTGCCTCAATCAGCGGTCTTCTTGATGTGCTGCCTAACTGGCCCACAAAAGTGAGGCTCTGATACCACCTGACACGGGCTACCAAAAAAGGGAACCCGTATTAAACCCACAAAATACAAACAATGTACTCGGTGTGTGTAAGATGAATATGACCGACAATGTAATGAATAAGCGAACAAAAAATGTAGGAAAAAGGAAGTGAATAATGTGTGTGAAATGAAGAAGATGGAAGAAAAAAAAGATGTAAATCCTTTGGCGGCCCCGAAAGCTATCTTACGTGAGGCTTCCAAGGCCAAAGTTTTCCCGTAAGCGGGAAAACTACCACCGTCTAGCACCGGTTTGGCTCCCACTTAGCTTGATCTTCCAAGGAAGAATGGAGGTGGGAAGCAATACTCACTAACTCTAGCAACCTTGAGCTAGTTAGTAAGGGAGTCCTCTACTCCAATCACGGATTTAGAAATCTGTGGCTTAACTTTCCGACGAAGATAATTCCAAAACTCTCAAAAGAGGCAAAGGTGACTCTTGTATTAGCAATGTGGCCAAAAAGTTTTTCAATGCTTATAATCAATGCCTATTTATAGACATAAGTGATGAATAGCTAGGGTTTTTGGTGTGCTTGTTTTGACGATTTGGTGTGATGACCCGAATGGATATGTATGAGGAAGAACAACCCAGTGCTCCGCGGATCCCAGGGTTGGACTTGGGCTGGAGGGTTCGATCGTAGAAAAGGGGGTCGTCATAATCCCACATCGCTTGGGGAAGTATGTGGAAATGAAACATATGTAAAGAGACCCTCCCAAGATAGTAAGATGTGTTTTGGAGCACAATTGGCAACGGATCCCATAAGAACTCCGAAGTTAAAAGTGCTTCGGCGAGAGTAGTACCAGATTGGGTGACCGATTGGGAAGTCCTCGTCAAACAAAGCCGTGAGGGGAGGATATTGGGCTGCGACCCAATCCCAGAGCAGACAATATCTTACTAAAAAAAAGGGTCGTTACATTTGGAGCCGTGGATGAGGCGCAACGATGGAGGGCCGAGATGAGGTGCGCACGGATGAAGGCACAGATTGAAGAGCTAGTGCGCGCTGAACGTTGATCCAAAGCGTTGATCCAACAGTGGCTGATCTTTTGGCGCTCAAATTTGAATTTCAAAAAAATAATCCCTCCTTAATGCCCCTTTGGTTGGGCTTTGGGCTTTCTTCTCTTTAGGGCTTGATGATAACTTGCTTCTTGGTCTTCAACCCATAGGTAATCATCACCATTCTAATTCTAACCAACAATCTAATGTATGAATTGAGTAAGACTCATAACTCATCTTACCCTCACAAATGGAGCTAAAATGTTTGCCAAAGTTACAAAAAAAATAAAAATACATCATAGGTGTTCATGAAAATAAAGAAAAGAAAAATGCATAATTGAAATAGTTACACTATTGGGATGCCGGGAAGACAAATTACTGTCTGATGAAGATCACAACTTATCCGTGTGTTCCACGTCAACAAATGCAACGGATGCTCCCGATCCAATGGGCTAATCTCCTAAGAGGATCCATCCTCAAGATTAAGACATGCAAAAGAAATAAAGTTATCAGGTAAAATAGCTAAGTAAGGCAAGGGACTTTGTTTGTGATCGAGTAATAGGCATGTCACAAAAGGAGGAACTCCACTGCAAATTTTTGTTTAAAAAAAACAAAAAATAAATACAGAAATTCATTAGTATTTTGCACATCATGTTGCTCTATCAATTAGTGTCATTAAATGCATAAATTTTTGTTGTAAGTGAAATAAATGTCAAGTTGTGGACGACTAGCGCGCACACACACGTAGTTTTATGATTGAGTTAATTATGATATTCATGTTGAAATTCTATATGCTTGTAACATTATTTGGTCTAATGTGAGCTATAAACTTTAAAATTATTTGAGGCAATAAATTTCATTCAATTGAAGTATTTGTGCAAATAAGGTAAATTTTTTTTTTCAGGTATTCAACTTCATATCTATAACTCATGCCTGAATTTTTATTATTGTGTTACTCATATGTTTTGCTTGAGCACTAGCAAAAAGTTAGTTTTGGGGTGTGATAACTCTATGAAAATAAGAGTAACTTGCATCATTCTAAGCAAACTTTGATGTTGATTCTCGAGTTCCCAGAAGTTTGAATCCATTGTAACTGCGATACAAATAAATAATCAAATAGATGAAATAAAGATATGAAAGATCAATTTTGGATGTCAAGTTGCAACCCAAGAAATGGCGAAGCCGCAGCTTAAAAGCAAGAAAATAAGCGTCAAACAACACCGTTTACGTTGCAGGCATGTAAAAACCCGAGCTGTGGCTCAGCAGGCAAAATGAATCCAAGTCGCGACCCAGATACATCCAGGTCGCGGCCGAAGAAGAGAAATAACAATCCCGAGCCGCGACACAGGAGTAGATTTATTTTCTAAAATTACAAGATTTTGCACTTTGGAAAGATTGCTTCAAGAATTTTGGAAACCCTAATAACGGTTCTATAAATAGACGTTATTCAGACGATTTGAGCACCCTTCGGCAGCCTTGAGACAAATTTTTTAGAGAGATTGAAGATGATTTCCAACCCCAAACGAGAAGACCAATACACGTGTTACGCCACAATGGTGACATCCGGAGACGGATATTATGTTCTATCTATTTCTTTTCTTTGATAGTATTATGTTCAACACGTTTTCTGATATTTTTCATTCAATTATGTTTAACTAAATCTCTCCTTTGGAGGAGAGATGGATCGTTTATTTAGAATATTATTTTGATAATTGATTATTCATTTAGTTAAATTTATTGTTTATTTGTGATATTCTGTTTTTAATGCTTTCAATTTGCTGGCCACATATCGAATGATTTTATAATTAAAGTTTGACGCTCGAGAAAGATAATTTTGAATACGGTTTGAATATTACAACATAAAATTTTAATTGTTAGAGAGAGTATTAGAGTTTTGTGATATCAAATAGAAACCATTACATGTTATTCAATAACTAAATGAAAGATTTTTATAGAGATATTGAAATTGTGATTTTAGAAATTAACGTTAGCTTGACACTCGAAATAGTTAGTTTAACAAATTAGATTTTCGGTTAATAAATAATTGTTCAACTAAATAATATGATAAATATTCGTGAAATCGATCTTCTATATCTTTTGTGAATTAAAGAATTTTCGTTGGTGATTTGATTTATGTTGTTTATTTCGTTTGAGTTTCCAAAATCATATTTAAATTATTTATATAAAGTTTGAATTGATTAAATCAATACTTTGTGAAAATTAATAAATTACATATTCATTGTGGATTCGAAAACTCTATTAATTATTATACTTAAAAACTTGACATTATACACTTGTAGTTATTTTAATACAATATAATTTTTCCGTATAAGTTTTTGGAGGGTCATGGTTTTCCACGAGGCTACGATGACCACTTTCAACCATCGTTTCAAGCGATTTATGGGTATAAACGATTCTACTGGTTGAAAGCTTTCCAATGATAGGTCGAACGCCTAGTTCGGAGTTTAGAATCTTAGTTGACTAGCATTTAAAGTTGCAAAAAATTTGGAAGCTTTGTTCTTCCAAACGGCTTTGCCAAAATTAACTAATAATATATTGAATCAAAGCTTGGAATGTGATCTATCAATTTATTGGAGGGGTGTTAAACACCTTCGCTTGACGCAGCTCCAGCGAGCATTTGAAAGTGACTGACAAGAAATAGAAGAGAGAGAATGATTGAAAGTGACTAAACTCGATCCTCTAGTTATTTGGTTACAGGCATGCTCAATGGAACAGCTTGCGGAGCTTATTTCAACGTTAAAGATTGAGTTCCACAGGCACGGAGATTGACTTGTTTTTTATCAAAGATGATGACGACCTTGACAAGACTACAATCAGTGTCCTCTGACATACACCGAACGTGAAGAAAAAACTCCTAAGAAATGTCACACTGTAACTGGAACTGAATATGGTGACAACTTTTATATTTTACCTAAACTCCAATTATTTCAAGATCAATCCTGTGTAAATATACATTGAATTGAATATCTCATCAAGGAGAGTTATTATACAGTATATTTGTATGGTATATCTCACGTTCGTTGTTTCAGGTTGTTATAAAATAAACGACAAGGAATGAAAAATCGAAAAATAAATCACACAGATTTTACGTGAAAAACTCTTTATGGAAAAAAATCACGGGAAGAGAGAGAAATCATTATGATCGAAATTAGTACAAAAATATTTGAGAATTTCGACTAACAATCTGACACCGAAAAAATCCTAGAAAATAAAATATATAGGTGATGAAATGGGTCGGCAAAACGAGTTGCGAGTTGGGTAGAAAAATCGGGATTGGGTCTATCGGCCCAATCCCTCAACCACAATATTTGTCCCGTAAATATCACTTTTGTCGCACTGCGAAACTTTCGAGCTGGACCAAGAGAAATTCGGGTCACCGAACTCTAACACGAATGATTCTCTAATCGTGATATATATTGAATTGAGTGTATTTAGAATTATAATTTTCATATTTGTTGTATAATGTGTTATGTTCAAAGACGTTGAATAAAGTTTATAGAAAAGCAGACGTCTTTCGTGCAAATGGGCATCGGGATGAGTACAAAATGGTTAGAAATTCAAACTGAAAAAGTGGTTCCATTCCAGTGACGAGTGTTTAGGGTTTGTCCAATCTGACGTAGCCCTAGCTGACTCAGTAGTCAGAGTGATATATTATTCCCACGAGCGAATCTCTCGTTCAATTATTGGAGCATCACTGAATTCACGGAAACCTAGATTCCTTGGCTTCTTTTAATAAAGATGAAGACCAACAACAAACTCATTTAACTTTTGATTTTTTTTATTTTTTGATTTTGGGCAAATAATATATTTGTAGTCTTTTTAACCATAGGAATAGTTTCAATTTGGTTTTCTATCGTTATTTTAATTGCACTAATTGTTTGATACGTCAGTAAATTTTTTTAAGAGAGTTAAATAAAATGATACACGAGTGTTATTATTTTCCATAAGATGTTGATAGTTTTATATATGATTTTTCACATGATTACATAGTTTATTAACTTCTAAAATTTAACAAAATAATAATCAAATCATTAATACATGTGAGTTAAATACATAGTAATAATAAAATGATTGAGATCAATTTAATTATTTTTAAACTAAATAAAAAAAATCAATTAAATTTAGTTTAAAAATGACGCCAAACAAAGTCAATATAATTCAAGTATTTTGGACGATATGAATAACGTGACATAGATAAGCAAAAATATGTTGAGTAATGTTTTTTCTACTAAACTTAATTACAAAAATAAATGAAACGACAATAAAAATGAGATATGAAATACAAGAATTCAATAAAAAAAATAAAAACTAATGCAAAAATGAATCAAAAATATGTTTCGCCCTTTAATCTTTTTTATAATAGATTAAAATTAACGATAATGACTCATCAAATATAAATTTTTTGAGGGGTCAAACTATGTTGATAGCATGGAGATTGAGCTGATAAATTCGAGACCACAACCCACAGGTGGATTCGTATTATGGATTGTAAAGGCATGAATGTTAGTGTAAACTATATTTATTTCATATTTTTGCAATTTATTTTATAATTTTTCACACTTATACTCTATATTGTAGTATGATTCATAGTGAATTTATCGCATTTTTCTGTAATTATTTTTCCGTGTAATCTTAGTTTTCCTTTTTCTTCTTTCTTTTTCATATTTGCATTTCTTATTACAATGATCATCAAGAGTACTACCACAATAAACTAAGTTTTATTAAAAGATTTAAGTATTAGTTAGATGTCAAAAAATTATTAGGTTATTATGGTCATGCATCATTAATTTGGTCTCGTGCAATTTTTTCAAAATCAAAACACGGGAAAGATATTAAAAAATGGAAACAAAATGTTCCGGCTACGTTGATGTGCTACGGCACAATTACAAACTGTTATTTTAATTTCTAAAATTTTCCTTTATTTTAAAATATTTTATTTGTAACTTTGATTTATTTATTAATTTTACCATTAATGAGAATTTTTTTGGTTTTTTGTTTTATTTTAGTTTTCAAAATTATATTTTTAATTGTCTAAATAAAATTTAAATTAATAAGAGCAGTTCTCTGTAAAATTAATAAATTCACAGTCCTTGTTAATTCAATAACCCTATTCATCATACCCTAAAACTTGACACTGTACATTTACAGTAATTTTACTTATTTTACAGTACACAGTTGATGAAGCAACTTCTCAAACATAGTATTAGTAATAAATAAATAAAAAGAAGAGTAGGGAAGTGTGGTGGTTGAGAGATTAGGGCAATCATGGAAGTGCGATATGAATGCAAGAAAACCACCCAAGCAAAGGTGTGTTATTTCTATTAAATTAAAAAAAAAAAATGATCATCTCAAAAAAAGGGCACTTGGGCACACCAGTGGCATGGAAGTACACGGCACATAACAAGGATCAGGCCCTTTATTTGGTAGATTCCATTTTTCTCTCTTAAGAAACATTTGTGTCACTCTCACAATTTCTACTCAATTTTAAATAAAATAAAAAAAATTTAAAGAACTTATTTTTCAGTAGCAAAGTAAGGTGGACTTACTTTTACAAGAAAATTATGTGCGCGTATTAGACGAGTAACATTAAATAACTTGTCGTGCAGGATGTCTACCCCAATAAACCATGTTAAAGAAAAAAATAATTCATATAAATATTTTTGAATCTCGTATCGCTACAAAATATGTGTGGCAGTCTACCAAATAAAGACACAGATGACTCAATATTATGTTGATTGTGAAAGACTATCTCATACAAGTGGAAATATCTTATACTAGTGAGAATGTACAATCTCACATCTTTTAGGAAAGTCAAAATTGAGTGATTTATAAGTAGAATTCTATTTTCTACTTAATCCAACGTATTTTGGGTTAACATCAAGAACAAATCTTTGCAAGTCTCTGTCCAAAACGGAAAAATTGTATTTGGATCCCGAAAGACTCCACAATATGTCGCAATAAAAATTAGCAAACTGGGCTACCTATCAACATTATTTATGTGTAAAAAAACATATTTTTGTTTTTATTTTATTTTACTTTAATTAATTTATTATTCATTTGGATTGTCTCTTATCTCTATTCATAGACCTCACCAGAAGCCAATAAGCACCCACTTTCAACAATGAATAAAGTAATGGCCTTATGAAATTTCAAGCCGTCATAAAAAGTACATAATATTATAATTGTACTTAAAAAAATAGAAGATTCTGTAGGTTAGAATTAGGCATCCAGGCTAGGAAATTATTGAGCGGCTCAGTTGGATGATTGAAATTTTGAATAATTTAGGGTGAACAACTTTTACGTGTCATGATATCATGCACAAAAATAGGTATATTATGATAAATAAGGTAATTAACTTGATACAAATTTAGCATAACATAATCTATAAATAATGAATATAGAATTTTGTTTACACTAGAAATTTCACTTCTTTCAATTGAAGAATTCACTCTAAAAAATTTGTTTTCGGTGTAACAATTGCTTGATGCGGCTCCGATGAAATAAAAAATTGAAACTCTTGGACTTCTGTATGAAACAAGTAATAAAAAATAATAAATAATAGGAGATAATTACTCAGATATCAAACATTTATGTTTGAATTTTATCCGTAAAGTTGAAGAATCGTTAGAAGAATTAATTTACTTGAGAGGATCCTTGAAATATAGGTTACACCTTTGCGCGTGATTTGCTTTGCCGCCGAAAATTCTAGACTCTAGTCTCCAATTGTCCTTTTTCTCAATATGGCCATCACAAATCATAAATAAGAAATTAGGTTTGAACAGGAAGATTAGGTCGCTTTATAAAGGTTGCTGGTACATAGAAAGAACTAAACCCAAAAGTTATGTCATGCGCATAGATATTTATAGGAATAAAATGTTGTATTGATGACATACCATGATCTCCAATTTTGGTTGATGGGCTTCACAACCATTAGGTTAAATGGTTAGGAATTCATTTTTTAATCTATGTAATGTTTTCGTTTTATGTTATTTTTTTTATGAATAATGTTATGTTTATTCTCTTATTCTATTATCTTATATACTTGCTGACGTATCAAACAATGATTGATTCAATAAATATAATAAATTAATTATTTATAATTTATTACATTAATTGCACATTAGCTGTACCAATAATTGTATGTCACGTCAGCGACTATTCTAAGAGAGTAGAATAAAAGAATAAACGGAAGTATCGCTATTTTTTTTTATTTAGAGATGATTTGGATTAAAAATCCATGTTTTTGAGTCTATAAAATTTAGAAGATATCATTTTTTTATTTGGATTTAGATTCTAGACTTTGGTGTGTTTTTGGATTCGATATTTGGAATTGAAAAACTATAACTTTTACGCTTATATGCCTGTACGAAAACGAAATTTCTATTGGATATTTAAAATTTGCACTTTTATGTGTTTATGGATGGATTTGGATTATTAAGGTTAAAAGTTTCAAATTTGTATGTATAAAACTAGATTTATTTTGAATTCAGATTTCGTATTACTAATGGAATTTTCAGTTCAAAATTTTAAATTTAGTTTTGAATCTGTATTGTGGTTTTATTTCTTGTGATGACCGAAGTGTGTAAAATAAAATTCAATGGTTCATTAATTGTTTCTTTATTATGTAATTTTTACAAAATATTAGGGTAGATTTAGTACTTTTAGATTTAATAAGAATTTTGAAGTATAAAATTTGCAACATTTTTTTCTTCGTCACGAAGTTTTGTAGAGGTATGCATTCACACTTCGACGCAGTGTCTTTAAGGAACGAGCACTAGGGCGGTGCGAATTCTATGTGGAGCTCCGAAGTACTACATGAACAATGTTCCGACGCAGCGTCACCTCCCAATGATGTCAAGATAAGGAAATAATTACATTTCAAAACTTATAATTAAAAAAAAATACCTAAACTAATGTAAATAGAAAACTTAACCTAGGAAACTATTAAAATATGAGATTAAATAAAATAAGAGACTAATTAAAATAAGAAACTATCAATAAGAAATTAAGTAAAATAAGAAATAATAGCATAGAAACTTAACATAAGTTGACATCCTGGATTAAGCAATAACTGTGTGCTACATCAATCTCCTTCTCTTGAAGGAAAACTCGAATCCAACTTTTGTAGTTGGAAGATAACTCCTCCACGGCCGAATATAAATTTTTTATTTGTTGCTTCGTACATTAAGTTTGGTGAATATGATAACGCTCTGTTTTAAACCTTTTTGGAGACCTAGATAATTGCTTCAAATGATGACCGTGAATAATTATTTTTGATTCTTTAAATTTCTCGAGGAATTCTTACCCTTTTTTGCATCATTTGTTGTCTATGATTGTTCATTGTTTTAAAAATGTAGGTTGTACAGTGACAAAAATCTTCCTCGCAAAGAGGCAAACTTTGTGTCTATTCTTGTTGCAAAACTTCTCGTTCTTAAGGCATAAAATAGTCATCATCACATAGAAATGAGATATCTCGTCATGCTTCTCAAAACACAAGTTATCTCGCTCATCATCTCAACTGTCTCGTTCAAATCACCGTTAGTCTCAAATTCAACATCACCACAACAAGCTGGGAGTCCTCACTAGAAGTATTGATAGTTGGGTTGGAAGGTGCATAATTGATACGCCAAGAGACCAAGCCTTCTGCCCAAATTAAGGTTTTGCATAGCGCAATACATTTTCTATTGACTGTCATTTTCTTTGCTTTCATCAGAAGCATTGTTTTTAAATGTGTTTTGCAAGTTTGTGTCATGCTTTAATAGTCAATGCAATTGTCATATGTTTGAGGTCACAAAGAGTTTCGTCAATCCTGTGAAGTCATTGCTTAGTCAATTCTAGTATTCATTCATTGTCGGCAATTCTTTTCCCACTAGAACGTCTTCAGCCATCAGATGAAGGCAAAATCTCTGATCTAATACCAGTTTGGTGCAACATAATATATTTTTGAAAAATCAAATTTAAAAGTGAAGAAATAGGAAATTAATTAAAATAGAAAATTAAATGAAATATGAAATTAATATATGCTTGGATCATGGATTAGACAATAATTGTGTTGTACATCAAGAATAACAACTACGAGATAAATTGTGTATTACCTCTTAAACTTATTGGTGAAGAGAGTCAAATAACCCCATAAACTTGAAGGTGTTAGCAATTAAGTCTCCATTCTTAAATGTTGTATAAAAAAAATTACGTTTTTATCACATGAACTTCTCTTTGAGTTATTTTCCAGAGAGAAACAACTCTCAATAGAATGACATTTGATCTGGGTAATTCTATGAGTTTTCTAACTTGTTTCTGTCTAGGAGTCGCTAACATTGCTAAAGCTATTCACTTGAGAGCTGTCTTCCTAGAAATCACTTTAGCACACACGATCACTTGAAAAAAAACATAATTAGTTACACGTCTAATGACGGAGACTTAATTGCAAATGCGTCTAAGTTTATAAAGTTGTTTTTGCCCAAAATAAAAGTTTAAGCACTCAGTTGATCTTCTTCCTTAGGAGGTAAAATTAGAAAGTAAACATAATATACTCATGATATAAAAAGAAGACATTTAACCGGAGACAGTTCATAACAATTTAAGTTAATTTATTTTATAAGAAACTGCAAGAAATTAAGTATTACCAAATAATTTTAACCTAATTACTTCGTTACGAGGGTAAAAATTTCTCATTTGACAAAAGTTTATTTAAAAAAATTGTCGTAATAATTAATTTTAATTAAATTATCTTTAATGAAACAATTTGAAATTAGTATGATTAGATTGAAAGAAACTTAAAATTGGATGGGCAATAACACATTTGATGTAAAAAGACTTGCTAGGAGTGGAAGTCAATGAATGCTGCCCCTAACACAAGGTAGCAGATGCACCTATGAAGTAGGGGTAAATGGGGGATTTGAATTTTGACGTAGTCACACTCTCAAGGGAAGACTAGAGATTTGAGTGCCTATATAACGAGCTCGGAAGAATGCGGGAAGGGGGCCAGACCAGAGAGGGGGCAAAAGGAGAGACATGGGCGCGGAATCTTTCCCTAAGAATGGCTCCGATGACCCTCTCATTCTCGGCCTCCAACCCTCTGCGCTCATCGACCACGTTGCTTGCGTCGATTGGTCCCTCCTTGATCAAATCCCCGGTGACCGCGGCGGTTCTGTTCCGGTATTCTTCTATTTCGTTGTTTTCTTTGCCTTTGTCTTTTTCCCCCGGATTTTTTTTTTGTTCCAATTGGATCACCAATGGTTCCACTTTTGAAGTTTAATGAGCGAAGTATGATTGATGTTTGAGTGATCGACATTCACTCGTGATTGTTTTGATTTCGGTTTTATGTTTGAATCGTGATAATTTGCTTTATTTTATGAAAAGGAAGGTTCTTTTTGTTTCTTGCTTTTGGTTTTTCATCTGTATTTTCGGCGTGTAGGTTGCTAAGGAGGAACTTGAACATATTTTAATGGAGGTGAAAACTCATTCACTATCCTCCCCCGATAATTCACCTCTTATGAAGACAATGGCTGGGGGAAGTGTTGCCAATACAATTAGAGGGCTGAGTGCTGGTTTTGGAGTCAGCTGTGGTTTAATTGGGGTCCGAGGGAATGATGATCAAGGCAACTTGTTTGCTAGAAACATGAGCTCTAATGGAGTAAATCTCTCCAGGTTAAGATTGAAAACAGGTTCCACAGCTCAGGTGAGTTTCAGGTCCCTTCCGTAAGAACATCTGCTTTCATTCTTTATTGCTGATCTTTAAATTTCCAGGTTTTGAGTTAGCATTATTAATTGGTGTGGTGCAGTGTGTTTGCTTGGTTGATGCTTTGGGAAACCGCACAATGCGTCCATGTCTCTCCAGTGCTGTTAAAATCCAGGTACACTGATGATATCTATTTCTATTTGTATGCACAAAAGTTGCTAAGGTACTTTTGAACTAACTACATAAATTTTACTTGATTTCAATTTTTCAGGCAGATGATTTGACTCGAGAGGATCTTAAAGGTTCTAAGGTCAGGCATGTTTAACTAGTAGAAAATGCAGATCAAATTAACATATAACTTTTCAATTCTATTTTTCTTCTGATTCGCATGTTTTTTTCATTCCCTGTAACTTTGGAAGTTTCTTCTAAACTAATTCATCCTCTGGTCTTGTCTTAGCTTGTTGTTGGCATAATTTTTTCTCTATAATTTTTTTATGATTAGATTTTAAGGTTATGGTAGATGTATCCGAAATCCTACAGTGTATCTTTGCTACAGTGGTTGATCATGAGATTTGGAAAAATTAACTTGGAAGTGATTCAAGCTGCCATACAAATCGCAAAACAGGAGAATGTTTCTGTGTCTTTGGATTTGGCGAGTTTTGAGGTATATTACTTAATCATCATTGAAGCCTTCACGAGGCCTTTAGTTAATTTTGTCTTGCAATATTTCGGAGGAGTTATTCTGCCAAGTAAAGAATGAAGATCCAATGGAAGCTATTGAGTAACTCATCATTTAATCATTTGCATCTGGCTCTGAATGTGTTGACGTATGTATTTTTTTTGTGTTTAATTAGATGGTTCGAGACTTCAGATTACCTCTTCTTCAATTATTGGAGTCGGGTGATATCGACCTTTGCTTTGCCAATGAGGATGAGGCGAAAGAGTTGTTAAGGTGACTGACCATTGCTTTAGATTTTAACTTACATGGAGTTCATGGTGAGGGAAGTTAACACTGCTAATAAATTTCTCAAGTATTCTAGTACTTATTCAGAATACACTTTAAACTATTTGAGAACTAAATTTGTTTCTCCTGTTTTATTGTAGTTGTGAACAGAATGCAGATCCTGAGGTTGCATTAGAATATCTGGCAAAACACTGCCAATGGGCCGTGGTGACACTAGGGCCCAATGGATGCATAGCAAAACATGGAAAAGAGGTAATTAAGATTGCATTCTTTGACCCTGTTAAAATAAAAAACACCGGACCCAATTTTCAGTTTCAGAGGTGATCGTCAATCAACTTTCCTTGCGAGTAAACCCCCTCAAAACTTGCTCTGAGATTGATACAATGATGGGTTCTTCTCTCAAAGCTCTTATTTTACGGACCCCAAATTAGTCATATTCCTATCCATAATAGCCTTAACTGAATCTATTAGGTGATTTGACCTTAATGGGTGGCCGTGTGAATCTTTATTGTGTAAAGCACAAACAATGGTATTTAGAATCTAGAAGGTAACACTTGGAGGTGAATCATAACTAAGACATTATCCTAGAGTCCCTTAATTTGAAAGTTTCTAGTTCCCAAGTAGGAAGCCTAGAGAGAGAGAGAGAGAGAGATGTATACATGTTTCCGATATGAACTACAAAAATGATGTATAATTATACTTGTATCAGATCGTCAGAGTTCCGGCCATAGGGGGAGGAAAGCCAAGAGATGCAACCGGAGCAGGAGACTTGTTTGCAAGTGGGTTTATATATGGATTAGTGAAGGGATTATGTCTAGAGAAGTGCTGCCAAATAGGTTCGTGCAGTGGAGGGTCTGTTATTCGCTCCCTGGGCGGGGAGGTGACTCCCGAGAATTGGCAGTGGATGCATAAACAAATGCAGATGAAGGGCCTTCTTCTTCCTGATGTCTGCAAATAGTTGGAGCCTTTTCCATGCTCTCTTTTGTTCTTCCACTTAGCTTTGACGTCCATTTTTTGGTTGGCTCTTCGTATTCTTTCAAGACATATTTCTCCATGAAAGAACCTTTAATTTGAAGACCTTACGCATCTTAATTTAATCGGACCAAAAAAGGGTTTCGTCAGACTGGACTCTCTCTCTCTCTCTCTTTGTATATATAATTCTCTCTTTCCTCTCTGTGTCTATATTGTATGTCAGCTGCTGCAGTAGCGCCATGACGCAAGTTGATAATGGGTGGTTTACAGGCTGAATCGTTAGATAAAGTCTGTTGGCTGATTTTCCATCAAAATTAAGTTAAAAGAATGGACTCTCTCTCTCTCTCTCTCTCTCTCTATGGTAGCAAGGACATTGATAGTTCCATAGTCTCACTTACAAGGGAATTCAGTATGATCAACGGAAGGTTAGATTGCTTTAGACAATAAAATAACGGGTTCCTACAGTAATAACGAGACTGAGAATTGTCGGGTAGTCTATCGTACCAAGGATTTAAACGGGTTAACGTGATTCAAATTAAAAGAAAGTAACAACCTTTGTTTAGTACGTGATGTGCTCTTTACTTGCTAAGATTATTATCTCAGTAGTAGTTTAATAAATGTGAGTTCTTAATTTAAGAAAAATTGGCGTTGATTGAGAGTCAAAAATCTAGCAAAAATCGAAAAATCACGCAAAAAGGTCGGCGTTAGGATTCTTAGAAAGCCGATGGAATGAAGTCGATTTGAAAAAATCGAGATATTTGGAAGCTTTGCAAACTATGGAGATTGACTAAATCATGCTCAAAATCTTCAACATTAGATAGCCAAAGTCATTATGCAATAAAGCAAGCAATTCAATTCAACATTAATCTCAGTCTTCAATTTGGCATAGAATTTAATTTTCGAGGAGGAGATCAAGAGAAGGAAGTTGTGAATGATAACAGCAAGCTGGTCTTCAATATTGTGATTGATATTTATGTGCTACTAAGTGGATATACTTTTGTTCATTGTATTCAATATTGTGCATCAGATTATTATGGTAAAAAAATATATGTCTGAATCATAAATTATTTTCCATACGTGTCGAACATAACTTGAATTTAAAACTCTTATTGAATAACGTGAGGTGATAGTGTTAGACATGAAATTAACATTTCTATGCATTCTCTGTAGGGTTGTCTCGTATGACTTTTTTGAAACTCATATTTGTCTTTTATTTTCTCTAGCATAGACATATAAAAATATTTAATAAAATAATATAGCATAGTGGATCAATGGAATATTGTTTTGTATAATTTATATTTTGAGTTGACTTATTAATATTGCTATACCATACTTGTGACATATGAATTGGAAATTACAAAGGGTTCGAAATTGATTCACAGTCGTTTGTTATATTGATTTTTTGGGTAAAATCCAAAATACCCCATGAATATGAGTATTTATTGAAAAAACTCTCAAACAAAAAGTCATCGCAGTCAAAACTTTGAACTATAAAAAATGCTCAAAAAAGACCCCGGCAGGGGGCCGATAGCCCCCCGAATCTAAAATTACACTGGATTCGGGGCGTCGATTTAAAATTTCGGCCCCTCGCGTTTATGCTGCACGGCCCCCCGCCTAAAATTCATGGCCCCCTGCGATCTAGAATACTTTTTCATTTTTTTATAAATTAATAAAAAAAAATATCAAATCATATTCAATTGACTTGAAATTTTTACCACATGTTCATTACATTATGAAAAGGTAATATAAAAAATTTCGTGATTTTCTAAAACTTTTATGCAAAAATTAGTGAATTTTTATGCAAATTAGTGACCTCTTCAATTTCAAAGGGTCATAACTTTTGCTACGGTATCCGATTGGAAGACATGTCTTAAAATTGTGAGAATTTGTCTATGTAACACCCCCGAACTTACCCATAGCTCGGGTCGCTACTTTGCTCGTTTTACAACATTTAAAATGAAATTTAAAATAATTTTCAATAAAATTTCGACTCGAATTTTGGGTTTTTCAAACCCTCGAAAACGTGTGGAAAACGTTCGTAAAATACATACAAAATGCATCGAAAAAAGTCAGGTTAAAACATATTTGAAAAGGAAAATTTTAAAAAAAAATTCAAAGTGGCCACCATGGGGTGCCGTGCGCACCGCGCCCAAGCAGCGTGCCCCAGCCACTATTGTTGCGCGCATCACGCGCGCAGCAGTGCACCTAGTGGGGTGATCGATCAGCGCTTGCATTGATCGATCGGCAACCCCTCTGGAATTGCCCGATCGCTCACTGATCGATAGGCGCTGGGCGCTGCGCGCACATGCCCGCGCCTGCGCGCCTCCCTCCGTGCACCAGCGTGCCTCCCTCGACTTTTTCCACTCTTTTCCCATTTTCTTCACTTCTCACCCCAACATTTCACCTAAAAACATACCCAAACCCTCTTCCAACGTTCTCCCCCCTCCACACGCTAAAACCCCAAAAACCCGACACGAAAACGTAAGCGGAAATGTAAAAATTTGTGAAAACAAACAATGCTTCGTTAATAAAATTCGAGCAGCATAACGTTTGATTGTTTTGAAAACCAAAACCTGAAAACAACCAATTTATACAATACATCCAAAATACATACCAAAAGAGTTATAAAATCCCCTACATATGTACAACCAAAACTACCAAACCATCATACCTCCCAGCCACACCATGGTCAAGGCGCCCCAACAAGTTGCCCGCACCGGTATACAAAATACATCTCAGCTGCTCCTAATCCTGGCGTCCCTCATAAATACTCACATAAAAGCTCGTCATCACCTACACCATAGAACACAAAACGTAAGCCTAATTTTTAGCAAATAGGGAATGATTAATGTAAAAACACAATGCATACTCAACCCCTAACACATGTGGTTTCTAAACTCTCGGTTGTTCTCATTTCGTTTTCATTTAATTAATCTTTCACTAAGCCGTGTGGATCAAGTAGGCACACATCCTATAACCGTATAGGACGGCCACACCTTGACCCAACAGAGCAAGATCGGAGGCACACATCCCATAACCGTCTAGGACGGCCATACACAATTTCCTCCCACATCAATCATAGAACCCTCTACTGCTTTCTCTCGCACATTAACGACGAGGCGTTCATACTCACGACACATTACGTATTTTCAGCAGTGCATCTCTAGTAGGAGCCCTCTCGGGGTGTTACACCCAAGCACTAATTCTCGACGAGGCAGCTCTACTCGAGACCAAGTTGCAGCTCTTCTTATCTTTTTACATTTCATGCTCACAGTTCAAAACCATGCTCAAAACTCGTTTTTCGTGATTAAAAAACAATGATGCATGCCAACACATAAACTCAACCACAAACTAAAAAACAATGAATAAATCAAACAATCCCTACCATTCCATGGTGTACGACCCGAAGGCAAAAACACAAACAACCTCTACTTACCTGGATTCTCTATACATGCTCGTATTCGCTGGCTTGGTTGGTCCAATTGTTTGCTCGTTAACCTAATATATTAAGGGAAAAATCACTTAGTAAGCATACAACTAAACCTAAAGAACATTCACTCTATTCCTAGCAACAACTAACTAACTATAAACCTTCAAACTCCAAAGTCCCGAATTTCTCTCTTTTCCATTGTCCAAACTTCAATCGGCCATAACTTACTCATTTTTCATCGGATTTGAACGATCCTATCCATTCCGTAAACCTCTACATGTCTACTATTCAATACATCAATCCATTTTACAAAACCAACATGCATGGCCGATCGAATTCTGCACCACACAGAATCAGCTACTTTTGTTCCAAAACTGGTTTTCCACCAAATTCAACCAAACTCATAATCATTCTATCTAATCACCCTAAACCACCCTATCCAAGGTTTAAATCACCAAAATAGCAAGAAAACACAACCAATAAATGAAATTTTCGAAGCTCCATTTTAGGGTTTCCCAAACCCTTCCAAAAACTCACCAAAACACCCTTAAAACACTTAAAACCAGTAAAGGCATTCATAAAACTCAAAACCCTACTAAAAACTCACCTTAATCCTTGCTAAAATTGAAGAAATAGAGGAGAGAAGATCACGAATGGTTGCCAACGAGAAGGAGAGGAGAAGAAGACAAGGGTTTGTCTTTTACTCCGTCACTTTTCACCATTTTAAAACATCCATCATTTTCTCTTTTAAAATCAACCACTCAACTAAATATAATTATAAACTCATCCTCTTCCTCACCTTTATTCTTCCCTCACGTGAATGACTACCTTCTAACCCTTTTCACTTTGTTGTTTCCTACTTTTATTTACTAAAACAACACTTCCATCAAACACCTACTTCATACTAGGGTTTTCACTCAAACTTTCACTTCCAATTTCCATTTTCCAACTCAATTGCTTAGGATAACTCTAGGACCCTTATTATACTTTCCTAACATATTCTATACTAAGGCAACTCGTTGTTAGGATAAATTCCAGGTGTTACAGTCTCAAAGCTAGTTTTCAAAAATATGTATCCTCTATTGAATATAATAAATAAATGCTTACCTATATCGGTGTATATCAACTCTATGGTTGAAATCCAATCTCGGTAACCAAATGGTCCAAACAATCAATCAAATCTTGATACATATCATAACTTTTTATTAGAAGACTTATAAAATTCTCAAAATAATTGTTGAAACCAATAACTAAAATAGGAACTAACTCGAAAACCTAAAAAAACAATTCCACAACAACCGTCTAAAATGGAGTCTTCAAACAACCTATGATCACCCATTAAACTATCCAGTCGATCGAACCCGTTGACCCTTTCATGTTTAGTTGACCAAACATGCTCAGTCAAACGGTTCAACCAATCGACTGTTGGACTATTTCGGTCTATCACGCTACACCCCAGTCGACCGACTCGGCGACTGACAACTTGGATTTCTGAAAAACTTCAATTTCTTTTTAATTTCTCAAAACAATATCAAACAAATTCAGACTGAATCCATAACTTTTTGTGCATAAATCCTTAAAACTTTACCATCCATTTCAAATTTCCATATTAAAAATCTAATTTTAACAAAAGCCCTAGATTCGATAAAATAAAGAAATAATCAGGAAATCGTCGAACCACTTTTGATTTCCAATGATTCCAAACCCCCCAACACTATCGAGCGCTTCAACAAAAATTTTTTTTTTGGAGATAAATTTGCATATTACAAATCCGAACTTACTTGAAAAAGATCAACTATCGAGAAATACTTACCCGTTCTTCCAATTTGCATAACCACGAACATCTTAAATTCTCAGGCAAAAAATTGCTCCAACTCTCGATATTCTTCAAACACGAGACTCTCTAAATCCTGGAAAAACTAAAAGGTATGGAGTGGATTTTGAAAGCACACGATTTGTGCAAAAAAAAAAAAAAAAAAAAAAAAAAAAAAAAAAAAAAAAAAAAAAAAAAAAAAAAAAAAAAAAAAAAAAAAAAAAAAAAAAAAAAAAAAAAAAAAAAAAAAAAAAAAAAAAAAAAAAAAAAAAAAAAAAAAAAAAAAAAAAAAAAAAAAAAAAAAAAACT
>CM039506.1:4010881-4023002 GCA_022432975.1 Begonia masoniana
ACCAAATAATAAATGAGTTTCTGCAACAAATTGAAAACCCAGATTGGCAGAGAGGTGAAGAATTGACGAAGAAGTAGAGGAGGAGATGCCACAGAGAAAAAAGGGCAGGTTGATGATGATGAAAAGAAGACAATTTAGGAGTCCCTCTCCAACAGGTCTAAATCCAGGGAGCAGAAAGCTGTAAAAGCTAGAGAAATAGACCTCTGCTGGTTCATTAAAGAAGCAAAGCTAAAGCTAAGTGGAAAAATAGAAGTGCAGAAAAATAAAAATAAAAATGGCAGATAATGATGGTCCCATTCTTCAGCTTTGGCTGCTGCTGCACTCACATTTCTTTGGAACACTCAAAAAAGCACTTTCCCCACTTTCTCTCTCTAAAGCTCTCTCGTCACAGGAGGAGAGAGATGGAACGAGGCTAATGAATATGATAAACTGTTCTGCGTCACTGTGTATTCTGCAATAATCTAGACGATGAGAAAAAGTGGGCTATCTTTTTTACACACTACTGCACTAGCAGTTCTAAAATTTGTCAGCTTATGAGCCTGTAAAACCCATACAGAATATCCAACTTTTTCCTGTTTAGGAGTTGTATTCGTGCATTGAGATGTTGACGGGACACTGAGACATCATATTCTTTTTCAAGAATGAAATTTAAAGTTGAGTTTAACCCAAATTTCTTACTTCCAAAACCAGACCCATAAAACACAACATGTCTTATTCCTCTAATCTTAGTTGGAATCGTCCTAATTTTGATCTTCTAAGTTGTTTTATCTAAATGTTGTCTGGATTGCTGTGTTTTGTTTTCTGGCTCTTCTTCCACAGCAGTAGCTCCCTTTCTCTCTCCTTATTCTTTCTTGTTATTGCAACAGCGAAGGGGCTACCCCGCAGACAGATTAAAGAGACTGCAAATGGCATAGTCTGAACCAATTCAGTAAATTTTACTTTCTAAACAGATGAAATATATAAAAAAAACAGCGAAAAAAATGATGTCAGCCTTGGTTTCGTTCGTTTTTTTGGCCTAATTTGAACAGAACCGACTTGGTGCGGTTTTGGAATTGGGAAACCGAAACCGAAATCGAACTGGGGTTGTGAAAAACCGAACGAAAACCAAACCTAGGTTTTCGGTTTAATTGGTTTGGTTTTGAGTGTCAAGGTTGGGTTCGTTTTTTCGATTTTGAGCTTGGTTTTGTTCGGTTTTGGTGACATGTTCTAGATAGTATGGGAATTCACATATAAAATAGTTAGCAGCCCGCAAATGAGCGAGAAACCTAAATTATAAAATTCAACCAATTTCAACTTGCAGATTGCAGAATGTCCCACAAAATGGCAGACCTTATAACAAACATCACTTTATATTCAACACTAAGCAACATGATGCCATATAATATGCTACATCATAAAAAGGTTAAGCCCAAGTGAACACAGAAATAACCACTATAAGATAGTATAACTCAACACAGAAAGATAGAATCCTACAAATGCATAGCTTTAACATAAGATAAAAATAAACAATTAGAGAAAAAAATTTGGATGCATATTTCCCTCTAGTGTCGCGTTGTTGTTTGGCCTTCGTTCCTCGATGTTTAAATGCCTTGTAGCCAATTGTATAGGTGATGCCTAAAAAAAAATTGAGAACAAGAATTATCATATCTTGAATAATGAATTTGTCATTTCCAAAAATAAATAGAAGAAGTAAACAAATAAATCATACCCTAGCATCAATCTTTATTTGTTTCATTTATAGTGTTATCCAAATCTACAAAAAGTTTGTGAACAATTAAAATAAATGAAGTAATGAACTAACATTAAATAATAAATAGGGCAAAATATAAATGATTATACTGTTTTCAAATTGCTCGACTTCGTCTAATCCTTCGTAAATATTTACATGACTATTTGAAACATGAATCTAACTTAAAGTGCAAATGAGATCTTCTACAGTTTTTGGGGCTAAGGAACTCAGAAATGAATCTAACACTCGACCACCACAACTGAATGTCAAATATGAGGCAATTGTAGAAATAGGAATAACAAACACGTCTCTTGTTATTTTACTCAGAGTTCGATATTCTGAAGTGTGCATTCTCCACCAACTTAATATACAACTATCGTTTAAAAAACTATCAAGTTTCTCCGACAAATAATTTTCTACTTCATTTCTACTACCGTGTTTATCTTTATTGTTCAATTCTGCTTGAAATGACGACTCAAACTCGTCATCATCCATAGAGTCATGAGTAACTTCAACAACATACCTAGAAGTTTGTTCCAAGTTATTTGTTGGTGGATCCACTATGTAGTCTGAATACAACCTACTAATTGTATGTTCCAATTCCATTACTAAGATATTGGTTCTCTTGTCCATGCAATTTCAATCGATAATGTTTCACGAATTTTAGTTTATATCATGGATCAAGCTCAACAACCACATATATGAAGTGATTGACTTTACTAAAAATTTTCCAATACTTTTCTTACTTGGTTTGGATACCGAATTCCATGGTCCTTAGTGATGAGTTATCACATGCAATATATTTTTTGATAACTCTTTGAGGTTTACATACTTCAGAGAAAACAAACATTTGCGGTGATACATAAAGTACTTTCAACAGTAATATAAACTCACGAACAACAGACCAATCTTATCAGTGGAAGGACTACTTACATCCTCATCTTCAAGAAATTTATATATGAGTTGATTGTCATATTCACTCAATTTTGCAAAAGCTTTTACAAATTTTTCAGCATCGTTCAACATTAAGTATGTTGAGTTCTATCGAGCCGTAACATCAAGACATACATTACTTTTGCATGTAATTTTCCCACTTTCAGCACATACTTTAAACTTCTACATCCTAGAAGGACAAGACCTGACATATTTCACAGCTTTGCGAATCTTTATAATAGAATTGTTATTTTATTTTAGGTCATTGCAAACAAATAAATTTATAATATGAGCAAAACATCTGACATGTATAAACTCACCATTAAGCACAAACCTTTCAAATTTCTAATACTTTTAATTAATGAGTCAAAACAACTTCATTGGAAGAAGCGTTATCAACTGTGACAGTCAAAACTCTCTCTATTTCTCATTCTAATAAATATTTTTTCATGATCATAACAATAGTTTCTCCTTTAAGATCAGCAATAACACAAAAATTAATAATTTTCTTATGCAAAGTCTAAATTGCATCAATAAAATGAGCAGTCACCACCATAGAATTTATATTTTGTATAGATGTCCATATATCGATGGTAATACAAACTCTTACAGACAATTGGAAAAAAAAAAAAAATTCAGCTTACTCTTTGAAAATATCATTCGCAACATTTTTGTAACAAAGAACAATAAATTTTGGCTCCAACTCATTTAACAAATCTACAAATCATTTTTCTTCAACAAATCTAAAAGATAATTCATCAATAACAATCATTCTAGCAAACTTATCTCTATATCTTTCTGCACTAAATGCTTTCACAATTATACAGCAAACGGAACTTTCTCCTACAACCTCTCTTACATGTAACAGTAAAGTCTTTTGGTTCTCTTCCAAACTAGCCAACAATATCTTATAAGTACTTACATATTTGTTTAAGCTTGAAGTTTCATTTCTTATTGGATGATAAACATATGAAGTCCCACTGTAATTGTAAAAATTGATATTTTTATGTAATTGAATTTCACGTATTAAATTTTTCATTGTTAATAGTCAACACGTAGTGGGCTGACACGTTATGTCGTTTAGCGTCGACGTTGGATTTTTCGATCAATTAGTCAAAATCAGTAATACAGGAAATTACCATGAGGATTATTTGGAGAAATCTAAGGTTGGGTAATTTAAGATTTACCTCGGGTATGCATTAGGACAACATTCAAAGTTGTTAAGAATAGAATTGGAAGAATTTTTATATTAAGTGTATATTGGGGTAAAATAATAAATATGAAAAGTTAAATAAAAGAGGGGATTATTTTTATAAGGGTTGAAACCCTATTTTGCCCCCGACACCGCACGGCCACCAAGGAAGGGAAGAGAGAGAGATTTTTCGGACTTGAGAATCACCTTACTGTGAGACCGGAAACATGTTAACGGGGCATCGTACAACATTATTTGTGAAGGAACTTCAAAGGTTAATGAGTTTCTCTTCACCATTTTGAGGTTTTAAGGTCTAGGAGTTTATTGGATTTGATTTGAGGTTGAAAACTCGAATCCATTAGTTATTTTGGGTATGTTTGAGCAGGTTTACGTTTTGTATAAGTTATTTGGTTGATTGGTGATGAAATATGGCAAAGGGAGGCGATTTTCACAGCCTCTCGTCGCTGGAAATCACCCAAGTATCAACCGCTCGATGGTTGGTCGACACTTCAAGCCTTGTCGATGGAAAGAAAAAGTTTAAGATGTTGACTTCTTTGAGAGATTGACTACTTGGTGAAGATTTCGACACTTCAACTTTTTTATTTTGGATAGGTGTCCACGTCTCAAGAGTAAGTGTCGACCGCTAGTGTATTTTGGGCTAAAACCTGAGATATATGAAATCTGGACTACTATAATGAAGTGTTGACCGCGGCAAAACCTATGAGTTCAAAGTGTCAACCGGTGGGTCATCCCCCACCTATAAATGTCGACAAGTGCTCCTTAAAGTGTCAACTACATGACTTTATTTTTGGAAAACTTCATCGCCTCAACAAAGTTCGTGGCCTTTTATAGTGTTATGAATTGGGTTCCTAGTCCTAGTATAGCACTCCTCTTTGTGTCTTTCCTTAGTTTTTAGTGAGATAATCATAACCTTGGTTCAACGACTTTGAAGATTTCGAGCATTTTGCTGAAGTTGTGCCTCTAGTTGGAAGAAGGAGCGCTTGGCGTAAAGGTATGAGTTTTATATTATTTGTACTGTATTGCATCATTTTTTTTTTCTAAAATCCTATTTTGGTGAGTTGTCACCTATAGAAAACCTAACTAGAACAATTCGCCAGCACGTTAGTATTTTTATGTGTATTTATGTACGATTTACACGTTTAACATTGATACATGGTTTTATATTGTTGTGATGGAGGATTGATCCTCGATGCACTTGAACGGTCTCGGTGTCAAAGTATCAGGAAGACATCCAAGTACGCCTTCTGTTGAGTAAAAGTTATCTTGTTTGCACGCTACAAAATGGATAATAAGGCGGTGATAACACACTCCTTGAGTTTCAAATCCCTAAACTTAATCAAGGTATTGTTGATTATCGTTTGTACGAGTTGCTTTGTAGATAACCATTATTCATCGACAACCAAGGTAACGGGGTTGAATCTTTGGATCACGCATTGCTTATTTTCTTCTTCTTGCTCATGAAGTGTTGTCACTCGCCGTCTTTCTATGTTAATCTACCGAAGGGGTCCTTGAGTGACTCTATTTTTTCACTGAGGTAATTTTTATATGATAAAATATGACATATTTTCGCATAGTTGTCTATATACACGACAATGTTTAACTTATTGTCTCATCGGTGGTTCATTGAGTCTGTTTTCTTAAATGATGAAAATGAATTTTCATTGAACGATGTTTTGAAAATCATTTTATTACCTCATCATGTTTTGAAAGAAAAGATAAAAGAAGTTTTACTTGCATTTAATATAACACTTCTACTGAATTAGTCACTCACCCCAAACGACTCACCCCATTTCCAGACAAGGAAAAGAGTAGCCAATAGCTGGAATTTAGTGGCAGTTATCCTTATTTATTTCTTTATTCGTTTGAGTGTTTAGTTGAATTCCCGCTGATAACGGATTTTATACTTGGGTTTGTATAAGATTAAATTATTTGGATTTGAATATTTAGACCTTATTAAACTGTTTTTTCATTATCGCATTATTATATTTATAATCACTATGTAGATCTTTGGGCTTTGATTAGTTTTTTGCTACGAACCAAGACTTGGGCTGGGCAATTGGGTCCTCTCCAAAAATCGAGTTGTCCGACTCGACGTTTTGTTAGGCCCATATTTGGGTCGTGACATAAATTTTTAGTATTAGACCCAGGTTCACACAAATAGTGATTATTCAAGAATTTGATAGTGGGATAGTTGGAACGTTGTCTTTTATGCACGAAACGTCATTCTGACACTTGGTAGAATTTCTTTTCAGAAGTCAGAATGCTACCTAGAAGGAGTTCATAACCAACAGCTGGAGAGTAGTTATGATCCAGTCGCAGCTATGATGGAGGTGCTGCGCAATATGTCGACCAATAACCCACATCAAAACCCAAGCACTACTCATATGACATATTTTTGGGAGATTGCTAGAATGAACCAGCCAATGTTTGGGGGTAGTGGAAACAAAGGATTAAATTCCAGAGATGGAGCAATACTTTGAGTCACTTCAGGTACTGGAGGAGTTCCAGGTCGGAATTTCTTGCCATTACCTAGGAAAGTTAGCACGAAGCTGGTGGAATGCGGTGAAGTCTAATATCGACGTGCAGTCAATAAAATGGAAAGACTTTATGGAGGAGTTCAAATGACAATAGTGTAATCAGAGCCATCATGAGTTGATGACCAGGGCGTTTATGAGTTGACCCAGGGAACGATGACTGTATTGGAGTATTATGCTCGGTTTTATGAGCTTTTTCCGTACTTTGGAGGAATTTCTATAGTAGTCATCACTGAGAATTCAACTAAACACTCAAACGAATAAAGAAATAAATAAGGATAACTACTATTCGTTTGAGTGTTAAGGTCGAAGATACAGCAAGTTGTAGCTGTTAACTACTACGACTCTCTTTTGCAAGTATTGGGAGTTGCCCAAAGAATGGAGCGGGTATTTGATGCAAATTATGAGAGCATAGAAGGAAGAGATGAAGATAAAGAAGAAGAATCAGAGAAAGTTGCACTTACAAAGGTTCAGTAGGAGTCCGATCCCAAGTATTAGTAGTGGATCATTTGGCAGTGTCCAATTCAGCCTCTACACCTGCCATACATGTGGATAGCCTGGGCACAGGAGGAGGGATTGCCCAGGAAACCAGTAGCAACAACCACGTCGGACGTTTTCGTCACCCCAGGATAGTGCTGCTTGGGTTACTCCTAGAAACGGATGTGGTTCAGTCGGCAATCTTTTCAACAGTATCAGTGACAACAAGTTTTTACTCCCCAACAACCTGCCGATTCTCGACCGTCCATTGGCACTTCTTACCAACATGTCGGTCCAAAGTTTCAGGAGTCGACTGGGATTCAACAGAGCTAAAGGTCTAGCCCCTACCCGCATTAGAGGTCTGGTGAGCGATCTTTCCAGAATAGTAGTGCAGGACCGAGTTTAGCCATGAGTGGCTGAGGGAAGGGTCACACGGTCAAGGAGAAGGTCTCAAGACGAGCTTATGACATAGGAGATTCTGAGTACTTCTATGGCAACGAGAATCAAGACGTTGTCGACGGTATTATCCTTATCTCCCCATCTATTGCACGGGTGTTGTTTGATACCGGGTCGATGCACTCCTTTATTTTCTCTGTTTTGCATATGTTTTGAGGTTATCTATGGAGGAGTTGAAATCTCCATTGGTGCTTAGCACTCTTTTAGGTGTCTAGAGTGAAGTGTCTTCTATGTGCAAGTTGGTCTATGCAGTCATTAACAATTGCAAGTTTTCGGCAAACCTAGTTATCTTGCCAATGAGTCAGTTCGATGTGATTCTTGATATAGATTGGCTGAGAAAGTATAGAGCGATTGTGAAGTGTCACCCGAAGAGGGTCATTGTTGTCTCGAAGAGTTGACAAGTTGTCATCTAACGCAGTGGGTCTAGTGCTGTGACGACAAACCCTATTCTAAAGTCTTGTTTGGGTGACAGTAGTGGATTGAAACAGTACGAAAATCTCTAGTCTGTTAATGTTGATGGTGAGACCATTGGCTACGACATCGATATCTCAGTTGTGAGAAAATTTTCAGATGTGTTTCCTGATGAGTTGTCAATGGGGTCTTTTTGTCAAAACTCGCGCCCTGATTATCAGAATTCCCAACGTGAGAATGTCAAATAAACCTTTGATGTAGTGGAATAAACATAATTATATATAATTGGGTCACGATAATAATTAAATTCAACCCACATATATACAAAAATCTCATTACATACAAGACTTATCCAGAAATTTAATTTACTTGCATGAATCATATTATCATGGATTCTATAGAAAGACTAATTAAATAACTCTACTCGTATGTTGTGGTTAACTCATCAAACTATTGAACTTTGACTTTTTGCCTTTAATTGCAAAGTTGCCGATCCAAACCTGAAAATAGGAGGGATCCACATAATGAGCTTTTATAAAACCCAGTAAGTTAAACCTTACTCTAACCACTTATAAACATATATATTGATGTTTTATTATTAAGGTAATATCTTCCTTAACATTATAATTCACTAAAAAAAAGTATTATTGATATTTTATTTTCTCATTTCTCAAGTCACTATAAGATTTTTTATTTATCTGATAATTATTCTTTATTCACACAAGTCAATTGTACATTAGTTAATACTCACGTGCACCCATATCCATTAGACATTTTATTTAATTATATTGTCTAATTATGTGTCTCACCCAACATTAGGGGTGATCGTGGTCCGATTCGGTCTGGTTTTGAGAGAGAATAGCACCAAACCAATATATTTCGGTTTTCAATTTTTAAGACCAATACCCATAAAAAAAAAAAAAAAAATTTAGGATTGGACCAGAAATTCAGTTTTGGTTCTGGTCTGGTTCTGGTTTTTTCAATTTAAAAATAATTTAAAAAAAAAAATCCAAATTCAAAATAAACAAATAAATTTATTTATAAATAAATAAACAATCCTCATACAATTAGTATGAATTTCATTTTAACTAAACAATACCGATTAACCAGCCACAACTCACAATTAGGATCGTTCTTCCCAATATCAATCATCAGCCAAATTCAACAAAAAAAACAACAATCTAACAAAAATAAAATCAACTCAAGCAAAACATATAATTCAAACTCAAGCATTCAACATAAACAAGTCAACAAAAGCAGAGTTTTCTGTTTTTCTGATGGCGTTGTTGTTTAATAGAAGCATTATTCTGTAACAATTACAAAAATATCAATGTGCTCATACCATATTTACCTCAACAGCTAAACTTCACAGTCTCAACTCCTTTCTTATTTACATCATTAAAAAAAAATGAAGACACGGGGCAAGAGTTTCAAAGAGAAAGCGATGTAACACCGGTCTAATGATAACTTGATAATCCAATGCATCAAACGGTCTAAATTCACAGCCCCAACAAAAATATATTGGCTTCATAGAAACCCACACAGTCGTTCAGTAATTCATAAAAACCACCCTCAAAAGGAACTCATTTGTCAGCAACAATTATAATAAGCAATCGGAAACTGGGAGTGAAACTCTATTCCATCGTCAAAGAGCAAAGAGAGAGAGTTACCTTCGTTGGTTCTAGCTTTCACAGGATGACAATGGAAAAGGGGGTCAAAGTCTCGAAGAGAGAGTGCGTCTGTACGCTATCGACTGTCGAGAGGCGAGAGGCGAGAGGCGAGAGGCGAGAGGCGTCTGTAAGTGTACGCCGTTGACCATCGAGAGGAGATTGTAGCCGGTAGTGTCGCCGGGCCGCGGCGACTGCGAGGGCCGAGAGGAGATTGAAGACTTAGGACTTCTCGTTTCCAAGCACGCCTGCGAAGTGCGAGACAGGGAGAGGAGATTGTTTCAGTAAACGAAGAAGTGATCGAAGAAGCAAACGAAAGACCATCGCTTCGGTTTTAGTGGTTTTTGTCATTAAACCCAAAAATGGAACCAAAAACTTCGGTTCTTCTAAAAAAGAACCAAAATTCATTTATTTTAAAAGCAAAACCGATCAAAACCAGACCAAATATGTCAGTTCTAGTCTGGTTCTTCGATCCGATCTGATTTTGCTCAGCCCTAAATAATAAGTTTACTCTTTCTTAAAATATTAATTAACGTGTTTTACAATGATTAATGTAATTAAAAGAATGATTAGATTTTTGTCATCGTCATTATTTTGCCCTTAAATTTTCTTAATTTTCATTTAATGGAAGGGTAGAATACCTAAAAAGAAAGAAAAACATTAAACTATATCATGAACTTACGCGATATATACAAATCAATTTTTATCGTGGGTTGCAATCGTATGTTCGACCCAACAATAAGTTTTCTTTTGAGGTATTTAACGTGTATGGGTCCAAAATTCATCTTGCAAATTGGCAAGCCGTGAGAAAATCGATCCATGCCGATATCAGCCAAGAACTTGTGCTCCATAGGTCACATTTAGATTGCCGAGACATAATCTAAAGAGACATAATCTAAAGTAGCCTTGAAACTTCTTTTCTCCCCAAAAATTTATTTATCCTTTTAACAAGTACATTGTTCAATAACGTAACTTACATGAACACACCTGCCTAAACGGGAGACGCAGAAAGCAGAAAATCGGGTTGCCTACGCTGCATAAGAATACCGCAAAATGGACAAAATGGAAAGGAGGATACTTCAGAATCATGTAATCGAGAGTGCACGAAATCTGAAGGGTATTGAGGCATTATAAAAAGAGCCTCTGGTGCCAATCTAAAAGCCCATCTCTGACAACAAATGCAAAACCATAAGGGTGTACTTGGACAAACTTGCATAGAAATTGCACACCTTTCCAGTCTGTGTCGCTGGATGACTCCATTTTTGCTCACTGCTCCTTTGCAAAATGCTTCTTCTGGAGATTCGAATGGAACTAAGGTTGAACAGTAGTTGCATTTATCTTCTGGTATATCTTTGCCAGATTGAAGCCTGTTCCGAGAAAAATTGGAAACCAAACATGATGATCACTTCGAACAAGAAGAAAAAACACTAATCAACATAGTCAAATCTAAATCATCCTTTTTTGCCAACAACCTTTTTTTTCATATTTGGTGACCATTGTTTCACAGTCATAACATTCATTTTCATTCTTCACAATCGCACTCATATAAAGTCAGTACAAATCTAAGATTTGTTCAAGATTTGAAACAAGAAGTACCTCTTCTGGTGTATTCCAGCTTCTGACGCAAGGCCTCTAAGTGAATCATGTAAATAATAATCATCATTGAGAGCCACCCATTTGAGCATTTCAGCTAATCCATTAGGATGCCAATTTCCCGGTAGGGCTGTAGATGGGTGGGAACATATGTTCAAAAATGCAGAAAAACTAAAAGCCACTAGCCTCTGACGTAGCTCTCTTTCACTACTCACAAGCAACTCCCTCCACAAAGAAATTTCTCTCTCTTCGAAACATTTTCCTTCCGCTTTCTCAAACTTCTGGTTCTCTAGAACAGGTTTCATCTCAGCCAATACTACTCGTCTGCATATTATATTCAACAGGTGAAGCTGTCGAGAGGAGAATTTCGACAAATTGCCTGAAATATGCAACAAAATCTTCGAACAAGAGAGATCGATGTGGCATCCCACAAAGGAATTCACAAGCCACTTCAGCAAAACACATTCTAGATATCCTGATTTTGACTGCCTAAATGCCAATAGGGCTGCTATAACATCCCACAGAACCAGAGGCCGATGCAAACACTCGTATTGTTTTAGAGACCAAAGGATGCTAGATTCCCAGTATATTAGTTCCTTTTCAGATAATGTAGGGCAAGATTCAGTATGACATTCCAGAAAACTGTTGCCTGTAAAATCTATTCTCTGCCCGCCAATCCAGTAGAATTCAATGGCTGCCTTATAAATCCTGTACATTTTAAAGAAAAGGTCAATAGTGTCACAAAACAACTTCAATTATACATTTTTTGGGCTTTTATTTTCTCCCTTGGTTTTCAATTCCTTTACCATTATTATGGCTATACGGAAAGCATCAGTTCCTTCTTGTCGCAAAAAAAATAAGTTCCTGAAATAGGTTTAGAAGTCCCCCCTAAATATATAATTTGGTCGAGTTGGTGCCTATCGTCCAAAGTCTGGATGCTGTAAAAAAAACATAGTGGGGACATCGCCAAAATATGGTGTCGTCCAGAGTGTTGACATCGTCTAAAAGAATGGAATCGCCAAAGTATGATTTCGTCTAAGTGGGACATCGTCCAAAATTAGATGTTACTCCAGAGTGGGCTCGTTTCAATCAATATGGATATCGTCCA
>CM039506.1:4023102-4105602 GCA_022432975.1 Begonia masoniana
ATTGAGTGGATAGATTTGTTTATGATAGATTGAGAGAGTAGTCTTTGATTCTCTAATTCGAATGAAGAAGAAGACAACCATTCAAAGGTAATCCTCCATACTTACCCTTTCAATTATGTCTCTTCATTCATACCCGTTCAATCATACCTCTTCAACTATAATGTATAATACTTTAATAAAGTTAAGGAGAGGGAATTAAAACCCAATTGACATTATTTCTTTTATACTCAACAATCATCACATTGAGCACTTTAATATAAAGTCAACATAACTTTAATTTACATGAGCCATAAATAAGATTATTAAAATAATCTAACAATCTCCCACTTGGCTCATGTTACGAGATCTCAGCTTCTTTCATTTAATCCACCGGATTAAATTCATTACAACTTGTAATTCACTAATAAATAGTGTACCATAATGTGAATTAACCAAGTCACCTTCCATAACGAATTGAGAAATCGAATCATGGCAGGCACAAGTCATTTTGCAACATGATTCTTTCCATGTATCACATATTTCTCAATCATTATAACTTTAATTGAGGAAACACTTTCACCTTTCACTTTATATTTCATAAAGTATCACATGATATTTGAAAAACAACAATAACTGTATACACTATAATACAAATAACATCAAACATACAAAAACGTATCCATAATGAATTCAAAAGTGTTCACATAATACAAGTTACACTATTATAATCACATTAGTAAGGACTTGTCACCTAAACCCATCCTTTCAACATGTTCTTTAAAGGTCTTGGGTGGCAATCTTTTAGTTAATGGATCCGCTATCATTAAACTTGTACTTATGTGTTCAATGCACACCTTTTGTTTTTGTATTTCTTCCTTGACTGCCAAATACTTCAATTCCATATGTTTTGCTCCTTTCGAGTATTTGTCATTCTTTGAGAAGAATACAGCTGCGGAATTGTCACAACAAATCCTTAGCGGTCTATCTATACTTTCGACTATACTTAGACCCAAGGTTAAGTTCCGCAACCACAATGCATGAATGGTGGCCTCAAAGCATGCCACAAATTCTGCCTCCATAGTAGAAGTAGCGATCGAAGATTGCTTTCCACTTTTCCATGATACGGCTCCTCCAGCTAATAGGAACACGTAACCAAATGTAGATTTCCTCGAGTCTACACATCCGGCATAGTCTGAATCCGAGTATCCAATAACCTCAAGTTTATTGGACTTTCTATACATGAGCATGTAGTCCTTTGTTCCTTGCAAGTACCTAAGCACTTTCTTTGCAGCTTTCCAGTGATCCAATCCTGGATTACTTTGATATCGGCCTAACATCCCTATTGCAAAACTTATGTCGGGCCTAGTACATGTTTGAGCATACATTAAGCTCCCAACAGCTGATGCATATGGAATAGATTCCATTTCCTTTATTTCCATATCACTTTTCGGACATTGCATTTGACTGAATTTGTCCCCTTTCTGAATTGGAACTACACCAGCAGAACATTTCTCCATTCTGAATCTTTCTAGAATTTTATCGATATATCCTTTCTGAGACAATCCTAGTAATCCTTGCTGTCTATCACGGAATATTTCTATTCCAATTACATAGGATGCCTCACCCATATCTTTCATTTCAAAATTTCTAGAGAGAAACTTCTTTACATCATGCAACATTCCTTTATTGTTAGAAACTAGAAGAATATCATCAACATATAGGACTAAGATACTAAACTTGCTCCCACTGACCTTCATATAGATACACCGATCAACAGTGTTCTCTATAAACCCGTATGACGTAATGGTATCGTTAAACTTAATATACCATTGTCTAGAAGCTTGTTTTAGTCCATATATTGACTTCTTCAATTTACACACTAATCTTTCATTTCCCGTAAGAGTAAATCCTTCGGGTTGATCCATATACACTTCTTCCTCTAAGTCTCCATTCAGAAAAGCGGTTTTTACATCCATTTGGTGAAGCTCTAAATCATAATGAGCCACCAAAGCCATAACAATTCTTAAAGAATCCTTCTTAGAAACTGGAGAGAAGGTTTCTTTATAGTCAATACCATCTTTCTGAGTGTAACCTTTGGCGACAAGTCTAGCCTTGTACCTTTCGATGTTACCTTTTGAATCGCGTTTGGTTTTGTAAACCCATTTACAACCGATTCGTTTAAAACCTTCAGGTAACTCGACAAGTTCCCAGACTTTATTGTCATCCATCGATTTCAACTCTTCTTTCATGGCACTCAACCATTTTTCAGAATTTGAACATTCCATGGCTTTCATGAATGTGTCTGGATCCTTATCATTGCTCAAGTCACATTCATCTTCAAGTGAATAAATCACATAATCATTAGGAATTGCAGATCTTTTTGTCCTTACAGATCTTCGCAATTCTTGTGATTGTTCACTAGTGACTTGAATATCAACATTATGCTCATCATTGACTTGATCACTTTCTGTGGTTTGAATATTCACTCGTTGTTCCGGTATGTTGTTAGACTGTGATACAACAAGAGGAACAATAACTTGATGAGAATCTTCAGGTGTAATTTCCTCCACCCGATTCTCATGAATATTCACCTTTCGTGATTCATCACTCCCACTGATCTGGCCATTCTCAATGAATCGAGCATTTCCAGACTCTACTATTCTCGTACTATGATTAGGACAATAAAAGATGTACCCTTTTGACTTTTCCGGGTAGCCGATGAAGTAACCACTAATGGTTCTTGCATCGAGCTTCTTTTCATGTGGATTGTATATCCTTACTTCTGCTGAACAACTCCAAACATGGAGATGTCTTAAACTAGGTTTCCTTCCCGTCCACAGTTCATAAGGGGTCTTAGAAACTGCCTTACTAGGAACCCTATTCAACAGATACGCAGCAGTCTTTAAACTGTGCATCCACAACGATAAAGGTACAATACTTTTATTCACCATACTCCTAACCATTTCCATTAGAGTACGATTCCGCCTTTCAGCTACACCATTTTGTTGTGGCGTACCAGGCATTGTATACTGTGCACAAATGCCTCGACTTTCGAGAAACTTTGCAAATGGACCTTTACATTGTCCACTTTCATCGAATTTTCCGTAATATTCACCACCTCTATCAGACCTCACAACCTTTACTTTTCTATCTAACTGCCTTTCCACCTCATTTATGAACACTTCTAAAACGTTCACAGATTGAGATTTTTCACGCAGTAGATATAAATAACCATAACGTGAGTAATCATCAATAAATGTGATGAAATACCTTTCACCGTTCCAAGACAGAGCATCGAATGGACCACATATGTCAGTGTGTATCAATTCTAACAGTCCATTACTTCTTGTGCCTTTAATTTTAGATATATGTGTAGTTTGCTTACCTTTAATGCAATCTATACACACATCCCAGTCATTAAAATCTAAATGAGGTAAAATATTACATTTCATTAACCTCATTATCCTTTCTTTAGATATATGACCTAATCTTTGATGCCACAAGAAGGCTGAACTCTCATTAAGTGCACTACGTTTAATACCAACAATATTGTCAACATGAAACAGAGATTCTATAAATTTAACATTGAGATTGAATCGATACAAACCATCCATTAAAATACCAGAACCATAATAGTATTTATGTTTGTACAACGTAAACAAACCATTCTCAATCTCAAAATTAAAACCATTACAATCCAACTTAGAAACAGAAACTAAATTCCTAGCACATTCAGGAACATAGAGACACTCTTCAAGATCCAATTGACAACCAGTGTCCAGGATCAATCTATACGTCCCAATCCCTTCAATGCGAGCCTTCATTCTGTTTCCCATATACAAGAACTTTTCAATTCCGTTTATGGGTTGGATCGAAAGAAATCCCTGCGTAACATGAGACACATGAGTAGTAGCACCAGAATCTAACCACCAAGTATTATTAGGTACTTCCATTAAATTTGATTCAAAACATACTGAAACAAATAGTGTACCTTTCTTTTCAAACCAGACTTTCCTTTTCGGGCAATCCTTCTTGAAGTGCCCAGTCTTGTTACAGAAGTAGCACTTAAGCTCCTTTCGGATATGTCCCTCATTCACATTTAATGGGGCTTTTCCCTTCTTCCGGTTCTTCTTACTTGGTCCTTTCTTGCTACCAATTCCTTCATGATGAAATGTCAAGTTAATGGAGTGATCTTTTATTTTCTTCAACCTCCCTTCTTCTTGAATTAACATGGCCTTTATTTCCTGAAAGTTCCATTTCTCTTTTATGGTGTTGTAATTCACCTGGAACTGACCAAATTCAAGAGGAAGAGAGTTGATGATGAATTGAACCAAGAATGATTCATTCACATCCATCCCCAATGACTTCAACTTGGCAGCTAGATTCGCCATACATGTCACATGATCATGAATGGATTGCGACCAGTCAAACTTCTTGGTCGTCAATTCACTCATGAGATTTCCAACAACGGACTTATCAGTAATGTCCGATTGGGAGTATTCCTTAATGGTCAACATGAACTCCTTAGCATTGTCAGTCTTTGGCATCGATGGCTTAACATTTTCAGCTATCGTCAACTTCATCAAGCTCAAACACAGCCGGTTAGACCGCTCCCAAGTCTCCATAATGGACTTGTCAGCTTCCGTACTGGTCTCATTAATAGCTGCCGGCTTATCACAAATTAATGCTACGTCTAAACACATTACACCCAATTGAAATTGGATTTGTTCAGACCAATCAGCATAATTCAAGCCATTGAACTTGATCAAGTTGTTGCCAGAAGATAACACATTCATAAATGCTGCAAAACATACATGCTCATACTTTAATACTTTGAGTAAACAATAATAGATTCAAACAAACAGTAATTCATTTCTTAAATCACCTTTGGGCAAAATCTAAGAAACAATTTCAGCTATCAATAATGCTATCAAAATATACTTTAATAAACACATAAACATATTCAAATCAACATGCTCAACATCTTTGGATATATAATCATATCAATCTAATATGCCTACATGTTTCTTTCATATTATCAATTACAAACATTGGTCCATCTTTGGATGACTTTATAATGTTGTAATCAATAATGTCAAACGTTTTGTTCAATCAATCATTAGCATTCTTTCATACAAAACGAATGATATTTACACAATCGAATATTGATCCTTTCAAACTAGGCCACTTTGGTGACTAACAAGTTTCTTTTATGTCAAATATTCAATTAAATGTAACTACTCATAATCTCATAATCACTTGCATGAGAAAACAATTAAATGATATTCAATTAAATATAAAAACTTGCTCTGTAATTAAATAAAATATCAAAACATTTATTCAATTAAATGATATTCAATTAAATGAATATCAATTAAATAATAAACATGTAGCATACAACTGCCGTACTACTACTGCCAACATACAATTGCACATGCTTTGATTAAAATATCAAAACCAATGAATATCAATTAAATAATATTACGAATTGCTCTGTAATTTTGTAACCAACAAGCGCCGATCTTAAAAAAAAAAAAAAAAAAAAAAAAAAAAAAAAAAAAAAAAAAAAAAAAAAAAAAATAATAATAATAATAATAATAATAATAATAATAATAATAATTTAATGACCACCAACAACCGGTAACAATAATCGATCGACGACCGGAAACTATAATTGGTCAAACTTTCGGTGAAAAAACACGTTATAGAACCTGGCTCTGATACCAATTGAAAGCAATATATAAAAAAAAAACTTTAAATTGCTATTCAATACTTTAATCCCATATAACGTTGTTGATTCAACCATACTTGTTACAACTAAAAGATTATATAATCTATACTAACCTTTCTCCATCGCTTAAAAAATATGCTTTACTTTGATGATGCGGAATACCCTTTTCTTCTCCTCAATCCTTTGTCTTTAATTTCTCTTCGATGATTCAGAGATTGAGTGAGATAGATTGATTAGTGATAGATTGAGAGAATAGTCTTTGATTCTCTAATTCGAATGAAGAAGAAGACAACCATTCAAAGGTAATCCTCCATACTTACCCTTTCAATTATGTCTCTTCATTCATACCCGTTCAATCATACCTCTTCAACTATAATGTATAATACTTTAATAAAGTTAAGGAGAGGGAATTAAAACCCAATTGACATTATTTCTTTTATACTCAACAATCATCACATTGAGTACTTTAATATAAAGTCAACATAACTTTAATTTACATGAGCCATAAATAAGATTATTAAAATAATCTAACAGAAGAAAGTAAAGCACATGGACAACAGTGCTGTATATATGGTAAGGTGAGCCTGTGGGTTGTGTGAGACTTTTAGTCTTTTACACAATTTTGATTTTTTTTTTTTAATAAAGGTTGATACTTGGTTCAGTTTTTTCTATATTATTGAATTAGTAACGATTCAGTTTGGCTTTACTAGGTTTTTCTAAACTAGAATCGAGAATCGAACAAAAAATTGTGTTATTTTTTGTTTAGTTCCAAAATAAGTTTATGGAGTATTAGAACCAAACCAAAACATTTTGCATGCTTCGGTTGCCCAGTTCGAACCAAACCCATTTCCACCCCTAGTCATACTTTCAAGATACCAACCTAGCTATGAAACTAAAATTTTCGTCACTCATGAGAACCACGGGTACTAGAATCCGAGACCCTTCAACAACATGGAATTAAAGACTTAGAATCGTTTTTAAATCAAATATGACCGACGAAACCAAAGTTATCAAGCAAGCAATTTGACCCTAACCGAACATGTGCTTAGAATTAAAACTATCAAGTTGATTTTCAAAGTTTTAACTTGAAGGCCTAGTTCTTCACAAAAAACCAAAGAGAAATTTTTTTCACAGGATAAATTCAAAATCATGTATATTGATTCCTTAAAATTATTACAAACTTTGTCTTTAAATAGAATACAAATAACCCTAAAAATAATAGTAAATAGCCCAAAATAATCTTAAAAATATAGTAAACCCTAATAAGTTTGAAATTATATAATATAGAAACTCTAAAACGTCAAAAACTCAAAAAAAAAAAAAAAAAACACAATTTTGAAAATTTTGTGCACGGGTGACCTTGTTGGTCGCGCGGCGCACGCACTGCGCTTGCTATCGCTTGTTGTGTGCGCCTCACATCGCCGCTTTGTCCCGCCCGCACGCATGCGCTTCCATCTCTTCTGCTTGTTCTTGTCACGCACCCATCGCCTTACTGTGTGCACCTCACCTAGTCTTCTACTTGGTTGGCTTACAAGTTGCACTTCAAATATCTTTTTGGCTTTATTTGGTAATTTTTCATCAAAAATTCTTCTTTTACACTTTCAAAGGTATCATCTTCATTTAATGAATATTTACCCATGTTTGTAAAATATTTGATTGAATCTTTAATTTTTTGTCTTTCTTCGTTCGTATCAGTCACGATCCAAAAGGGACCCACGACTGAATAGGCAACGATCTGAACCTAGAAAAAAGTTAAAGCGTCCGACCCTTAACAATAATTAATTTACATTATAGCAGTGGAAGACTTATAAATAACAACGGAAGTCAAGGCCCAAAATGTTGGGATAAAATTTTGAGTACTATAGTGACATCTAGATAGCGTAAAAATATAAGTCCTGTTATAAACTCTTTTGAAATTGTTTGCTAACAAGACACTTTTCGCATAGTTGGTCTGATTTGTTTATTGACACCAAGCCTTTTAGCATTCTTTTCTTACCCATGACTTTAAACCACCAAAATTCGAGTGGCCAAGTCTCAAGTGCAAAGGTCATGAAGCGTCATTCAAACAACCCTTCAGACACCAAGGAATACCACCTTGTATATCAAGTAAAAATAACCTATTTTTATTATAGGTACCTTGACAATAAAATTCCTTTATCATCTTGAAGTAAGAGACTGTGATTTTTCATGTGGACGTAATTGTTATCCCAGAGTTGTCTCAAGTTCAAAATATTACTCTTCGTGATTGGAACATAATAAACATTGATAATAAGTTGATCACCACCACTTTTCATACAAATGAAAATCATATTTTGTTTTTAATATAAACTTTGGAATTATCTCCAAATGTAACTGATCTGGTCACTTTGTTGTTGATGTCCATAAATTTTCTATTGTCGTCACACATATGATTGCTTATCGCATTGTCAAGATACGAGACATTTTTCTTACTTCCTTCTCCTTTATAAGCGGGCAACAACATTTCATTTGCTTCTTCATTTTTATCATAATTTGTTATTTCTTTGACAATTTGAGAACTCCAACAATTGTAAGCATATATTTAGTATGCTTTTAGCGATTGTGACATTGAATACCTGATCAATCGTTTTGTTTTGAGTGGCTTCCTCTATAGCATTCTTTTACAAAATGATTCTTCTCTTTGCTTTGTATTGATCATATTTTGATACTCTATTGAAAATGGCTTCATCCAGATAAATAACAGTAAGAGCTTGTTGATCTCTCTTACGCATTTTTTGGAAAGTGTCCATTTGGTTAAGAGTTCATGTAGAATTATCACAAGTCTCGTCGGAGTCTTTATCTATAACCTCCCACAAATCTTGCAATCGGAGAAACACTTTCATATAGATAGCACAATTCTTGTAATTGTCTTTGGTAAGTTGAGGGTAATTGAAAGAAAATGTAAAATTTCACATTTCTAGGTCAAAAAACTAAACTATACCATTTTTTTTTAAATGAGAATGTGGATTTCACATAAGAAAAAAAGAATGGTGGAGAGGAAAATAGCTTGTGAATCTTTTCGCAATTGCTTGATACAAAAACGCATGACTTACATCATATTTATATGATTATTTGGTACATGTATAACACGATACATGAACCACCTAATTCATTGATTACATATACTATGATACATGAACCACATAATTCATTGAATACATATACTAACATATAATAAATCACTTCATTACATAAATTAAAAATCATTGAATTATACAAGTACATGAACTAATGTACCTACACATATATGAATTTTAACTTTCTAAATGACTTTTCATGGATTTTAAGTAAAAACACATTAAAAAAATGTAATAACAAATGCATTTATTTGAATTATTGAGAAAAATAATAGTAATAATAAATGTAAAATGTGGATAGTACTGATTAGGATAGTTTTCAGAAAATACTGTATTGAAAAATCTCTTAGACAGAATTATATTTCCAAGTAAGTTTCCAAGAAAGGTTGTAAAAATCATAAACTGTTCCACTTAAAATACAATCTCCTAGTCAGAGCTTACTTACACAGTACAATTACATCATTAAATAGGCGGTACAAAAAATGATAGCAGATGAGATCCAAAAAATATAAAGAATATTTTTCCACATCATCAAAATATAATGGTCAAGTGGTAAGAGAAATAATAGCAAAACTGAACACCAAGAATTTTACTTGGAGACCCAAATAGACAAAAAATCACAGGGATCGAATTCAAAAAGATATCACTATAAAAAATATAGTTTACTATATTTTTCTAGAAATCAAATATTTTAGAAAATATTCGTTAAGAGAAATCACCACTCTTAAAACTCGCACTGTACTTAAAAGTACCTCACTTATTTTTCCTTACACTATTTATTTCCTCTCTCTCAAAAAATGATCCTCACTCTCTACTATGCTCTCCTTCTTTTCTCTTTTGCTCTTCGGATGATTTTTTTCCTTTAGCAGAATCTCTCTATTTATAGAAAGACTCTTATGCAAGCTGAAAAACTTCAGCAAGATCCTTCTGCATGAGGTGTCGATGGGCATGGGTTATCTCCCCCTTCCAACTTATGATGAGGTATCTCCAATCCTGCTGAGCTTCTACAGATTCGTTTTTATTCTTCTGCAAGATCTTTGTCATCATATCTGAACCATTTTCATCTGTGTGTATCTTCTCAAGATATACTTGTTTTGTGTCTAACAGATCTCGTATCTAATAATACCTGATATCTATGTGTTTTGAGTTCAAATTAAACCTCGAATTCTTGCTTAAATGAATAGCACTTTGATTGTCGCAATACAAGATATACTTATTTTGTTAATGACCCAATTATGTCTATAAATTTTGTATCCACAAAATTTCTTTACGGGGTTCTATAGCTGCAATAAACTCAACTTCTGTCGTAGACAATACAAATAATTTTTGCCACTTAGATTGTCATGATACAGTTCACTCTCCAAATGTAACCAAATACCTTAGTGTTGATGATCTGTAGTCAATATCTCCAGTTATGTCTGCAACAGTATACTCTACTAACGAATGCTCTTTACTTCCAAAAAACAAAGTGAATTCAAAAGTACCTATAAAATACCTAAGAATCCACTTCACTACATTTCAATTCTCTTTGCCTAGATTTGTTAGAAATTGACTGACTACTCCAACAGAATTTGAAATATTATGTCTTATACAAATAATGACATATATCAAGCTACCAAGTGCTGAGACATATGAAATTCTTTGCATTTTTGTTTTTCCTTATTCAATGACTTTGTTTGGAAGTAAACTTGAAATGTTTAGCAAGTGAAGTACTGATTTGCGTTACCTTATCCATATAGAATCGGCAGAGAAATTTTTTGATATATTTCTCCTACAATAGCCATAATTTTTCATTTTTTCTATCGAAGTGATACTCATCCCAAGTATATGTTTTGTTGGTTCGAAGTATTTCATGGAAAAAAACTTGTTAAGCTATTTCTTCAACTTAATAGTCTTTTTTTGTCTGGGACAATAGCATGTCATCAACATAAAGTATGAAGATTATAAATGTATTGTCCGTGAACCTTTTCACCAACACACAATAGTCTGAAGAAGTTTTTATGTATCCTTGATTGACTATAAAAAAAGTCAAACTTCTTGTATCATTGTGTTATGGCTTACTTTATTCCATACAACTCTTTCTTCAATCTACATGCTAGATGTTCCTTTCTTTTGACAACAAATCATTTATGGTTGTTCCATGTAGATCTGTTCTACTAGTTCACCATGTAAGAAAGCTGTCTTCACATCAAATTGTTCGATCTCCAAATTGAGACTTGAGACTAATCCAAGTACCACTTGTATGGATGAAATTGTTACCATAGGTGAAAATATTCCTTCAAGTCAACCCATTTTTTTCTTACCAAAGCCTTTCACAAAAAGTTGTGCCTTATACCTTAGTTGTGAACTTTTGCCTTCAGCTTTGAGGTTGTATACCCATTTGTTCTTGAGTGTCTTTCTCCCCTTTGGAAGCTGAACCAACTCATAATTATAGTTCTCATGCAATGATCGCATCTCCTCTTGCATTGCATCCAACCAAATCTTCTTTTGTTGATGCTCAGTAGCTTCTTCATAGCACTCAGGTTTATCACCGTTAGTGATCATCACATACTTGTTTGCAGAGTATCTTCTCGATGGTCGACGATCTCTTGTTGATCTTCTTAGTTTGAGATCTGCAATTGATTCAGAAGAAGTCTCAGTTTCTCCTTGGGTAACATTATAAGTTGTTTGATCACTAAATTCTCCAGCATCTCCTCCGTCAAAAGTTGATTTCACCGGATCAACTTTTACTAGATGTTCATGAGTGATCTCCACATCTTTCTTCATGTCTTCTATGTTTTGATCTTTGAAAAAGACGACATCTCTGCTTCTGACAATCTTTTTGTTAACCAAATCCAAACTTGTCTCTCATCTTTGACAAATGTTCTGCATCCAAAAACCTATAGATGCTTATAAGAGACGTCTTTCACTGTCCATCATCTATTTGGCACTCCTTCATTCAGAGATGTTGATGGAGACAAGTTGATGACATTTACTACTGTCTTAATTACTTCTCACAAGAATGTTTTGGGAAGTTTTGAATGTGATAACATGCACTTTATCTTCTCTACAATTATTATGTTCATTCTTTCTGCAATGTCATTTTGTTGAGGAGTCTTTGGAACCGATAGTTCATGTATGATCTCTTTGATCTTGCAGTATTCATCAATGGATTCCATATATTTATCATCATTGTTTGTGCGAATGTATTTTAACTTCTTTCCAGTTTCTCACTCTGTGAGAGTATGTGTAACGCCCCGAGTTATCTGAACCCGGCTCGTTACTCAAAAGCCCGTACATGACTAAGAAATTTCATCCGTATTTTAAAAAAATTCTCTCAACAATCGCATCTTGACATAAGTTAGAATCCAAAATAAATAAACACTTAAAACTTGCAGCGGAAATCATTTGGACAATAATAGAGATAAGCAAAACTGTGAAAAACGTCGCTAGGATAATCGTTCGGAATGTTAAGAGTTAATCAGCCAAAAAGAAATAGAGGTTTAAATCGTGAAATATTTAAGAAGTCACAGAAGTCAAATTCATCTGCCGATGAATAAAGTCAACGGAAAAGAATGAAACAGGAAATAGAAGGCTTCTTCCGGTGACTAAACGACAAAAGTCCTCTACATCTACTGATGACGTCAGCACTAAAACATCATCCGATGACTTTACTGAAGACATCTTCCGATAACTTTACTAAAACATCATCCGATGACTTTACTGAAGACATCTTCCGATAACTTTACTAAAACATCATCCGATGACTTTACTGAAGACATCTTCCGATAACTTTACTAAAACATCATCCGATGACTTTACTGAAGACATCTTCCGATAGACTTCATCTACCGATAGTGAACAAAACAACATCTTCCGATAACTTTACTAAAACATCATCCGATGACTTTACTGAAGACATCTTCCGATAACTTTACTAAAACATCATCCGATGACTTTACTGAAGACATCTTCCGATAACTTTACTAAAACATCATCCGATGACTTTACTGAAGACATCTTCCGATAACTTTACTAAAACATCATCCGATGACTTTACTGAAGACATCTTCCGATAACTTTACTAAAACATCATCCGATGACTTTACTGAAGACATCTTCCGATAACTTTACTAAAACATCATCCGATGACTTTACTGAAGACATCTTCCGATAACTTTACTAAAACATCATCCGATGACTTTACTGAAGACATCTTCCGATAGACTTCATCTACCGATAGTGAACAAAACAACATCTTCCGATAACTTTACTAAAACATCATCCGATGACTTTACTGAAGACATCTTCCGATAACTTTACTAAAACATCATCCGATGACTTTACTGAAGACATCTTCCGATAACTTTACTAAAACATCATCCGATGACTTTACTGAAGACATCTTCCGATAACTTTACTAAAACATCATCCGATGACTTCACTGAAGACATCTTCCGATAGACGACATAACTATAACTCGACAGCTACCGATAGACATCATCTACCGATAGTGAACAAAACAACATCTTCCGATAACTTTACTAAAACATCATCCGATGACTTTACTGAAGACATCTTCCGATAACTTTACTAAAACATCATCCGATGACTTTACTGAAGACATCTTCCGATAACTTTACTAAAACAATCCAGCAAGTGTCAACATCAAATCTCAGCAGAATACTAGTATCAGAAAAGACAACTCAAAACATTTTCAAAACATTGAAACAACTACTGTCATGAGAACTCAACCTATTCAAATCGAAACATTATCAACTACACCTTCACTCCAACAGACAACAGTTAAACCGCCTCATCAAGTACCAAATCCGTGGCATGAGTATGCACCCCTAACCAATCTATCCCTCAATGAACTCAGAGGATTCACCTGCTGTCACTTCTTCACCTACATCACAAAACTCATCTATTAGCCTAATGCTAAGCAAGTAAAGCAGTAATGAAATGATATGCTGAAACATAAATTCCTAAACATGCAAATTTCTACTTTCTTATCTCAGTTGCATTCACATGAACAGAACGACATGCCCACAACTCCTTGCTAGACAACACGACTCTAACTACAGAAAAGAATCTACTTACATTACTGAAATCATTCAAATACCATTCTAACCAATGCATTGCTCAAAACAATCCAGCAAGTGTCAACATCAAATCTCAGCAGAATACTAGTATCAGAAAAGACAACTCAAAACATTTTCAAAACATTGAAACAACTACTGTCATGAGAACTCAACCTATTCAAATCGAAACATTATCAACTACACCTTCACTCCAACAGACAACAGTTAAACCGCCTCATCAAGTACCAAATCCGTGGCATGAGTATGCACCCCTAACCAATCTATCCCTCAATGAACTCAGAGGTGTCACTTCTTCACCTACATCACAAAACTCATCTATTAGCCTAATGCTAAGCAAGTAAAGCAGTAATGAAATGATATGCTGAAACATAAATTCCTAAACATGCAAATTTCTACTTTCTTATCTCAGTTGCATTCACATACGTTCATAAGCTGATCTGATCCCTCGGTTCCCTTGTGAAGTTGATCAATTTTTCCAATGTTATACATCCTCTACTCGATTAAGGGGCGGATGAATTCCCTTAATAGCTGATCTGATCCCTCTGTTCCCTTGGGAGTGGGATCAATTCTCCCAATGTTATAAATCCCTTCATAAGTTAAGGGGTGGATTAGTTCCCTTAATAGTTTGCCTGTCACATTCAGTTCATACCTTATCGTTCTTACATGGAAATTCATTTTCGTAATCTTTCAAAAACATGATGCATGACATACAAAATCATTCCCCAAATACATAACCCTACTGTTTTGTGATGTAGGCCCGAAGGCACATGCATACTTTACTTACCTGGTCTTCTGGATGGTTTGGTTGAAATCTCCTCCGGGAATTAGCTCGAACCTAAATCCATAAACCGATCATTAATTAAACCTTCACTAAACTTCATCATATTCAACCAGAGACCTAAGGAAACTAATTGAGAACTCTGGTCATAATGCATTCCCGATACTGCACTAAACTAAAACTGACACTCATCTATAGCATCCTCGAAACCCTCGCATTGGACTTCCTCGGCTATCTAACTGCTAAAATATAAGAAATGAGGAAAACTTACTTAGATAGAAGAAGAGTCTGGTGGAAGATTCGTCGAGAGCTCCGCTGAGCTTGAGCTGGACATCGAAAAGGAATAAATGATGAAACAGTGGCGGCTACAGTGCATAAATCTCTAAACCCCTTCCCTTAAATAGGTCATCTACTTTTAAATTGTCATATTTACATAAATGCCCTCGCTTAGTCACTCATTAACCTAACCAATAACTCTCTCAATTCTTCTATAAAATTGCACATCATTAATTGATAAATTAAATTCGGTTTAATTGAAACCGGGTGCTACAGTATGAAACTATTTGAAAATGTTAAACACATCATCTTTGAATTCTAGTTCATAAGCCCAAACTTTTCTTGAGTGATCATCAATAAATGCGACCATGTATTGGGCACCGCCTAACATTTTCGTTAGCATGAGACCTCAAACATCTTAATAGATGACTTCTAACAATCTGCTTTTATTGATGCAAAATTCTTCTGAAAGAAAATTTTGTGTTGTTTTTTATCCAAACAATGAATACAACTTGGCAGCACTTCATCTATGAGATGTGACAGACATTCTCTCTTGCCAAGCAGTTGAAGTTCTTTTCGCTCATGTGACCAAACTGTTTGTTTCATATCTCAATGGATGAGCTATCTTGTGCAGCATTTACTGATGTTTCATTCACATTGACTTGAGTTACGTATAAACTATACTTTTTAATTCCTCTCACTATAACTAGTGAGTCTTTGCTAAACTCTCATTTCTTGCCAAAAAACTTACTCTTTTAACCAGCATCATCAAGAGCACCGACTAATATTAGATTTAGTTTAACATCTGGAACATGTCTAACATCTTTAAGCAATAACTCACAACCTATGTTGGTTTGGATAAAGATGTCACTTTTCTCAATTACTCTGGCAACATGATTGTTCTCCATTTTAACAACGTAAAAATCGCCATCTGTGTAAAATGTAAAATATTCTGCTTCTGAGGTAACATGATAAGATGCACCATAGTCCAAAACCCAGCATGATTCATAAGTCATGAGATTGACAACATCTTTACATATAATGACATCTTCACCCTTAGAGGTAGTTGCAGTCGTATTATTCGTCTTTCCTTTAGCATCTTTTGTGTCTTGTTCTTTCTTCAAGTTCCAATTTTCCTTTTTTATGTGCCCTATCTTGCCACAGTAATAACACTTGATGCCATTTTTACTTTTTGACTTTGACCTACCTAACACCTGTCCCAAAGGACCTATGTTTCTTTAATCTCCCTCTCGTCCCTAATAAGGCCTCCATGGAAGAGTGTTATTTGTTCTTATGTCTACTTTCTTCTTCAAGAATGTAGCTGCAATATCATTGAATATCAATGTTGTCTTTGTAGCACTGTTGGCCAAATTTAGAATGAGGTGATCGTATGAATCAAGTCTGCTCGTTAATTTTAGTCAATTATGTGCTTCATTGCTGTAAGTTAAAAAAATAATATATTGAGAGTATTGATGTGATCAGTTACTGTTATCGACTCTGACATATGAAAAGTATACAATATTTTTTTCAAAAAAAAATTATTCTGTACAACTTTGTCTAATATAATTTTGTTAGCGTATCCCAGATCTACTTGGCAGCTGTTTTTTTTGAGATACTTGACAAAATTTCATCTGGTAAAGCAATATACGAATTGTCGAGAGCAACCTCATCTGCTTTGATCTATATTTCATCTTCAACAGTCGCCGTTCTATCCCCAATGGCCATAGCACAACTATTTTTTCGTAATAGCACCTTTATTATTAATTTCCACTATGAAAAATTATTTTCATTGAATTTTTGAATTTTTGAAAACAACGATCTCACTTAAAATCTAGTATTCTAGACAGAGTTTACATAGTCCAATTACATCACTAAATAGGCAGTATGAAAAATGATAGCCAATGAGATAAAAAAAATATTATGAATATTTTCTCATACCGTTAAAATATAACATACAAGATGTAGAGATCTCTTTCCATCGTAATAATAAGGCTCTAATACAACATGTTGGAAAAAATAATAATAATAACCGATGTAAACTTGGATAGTACTAATTAAGATAATTCTCTGAAAAGACTGTACTAGACAATCTCCTTAAAAAAATCCTCCAAATAAGTTCTCAAGAAATACTGGAGGGATCACAAACGATCTCACTTAAAATCTAGTATTCTAGACAGAGTTTTACATAGTCCAATTACATCACTAAATAGGCAGTATGAAAATGATAGCCAATGAGATAAAAAAAATATTATGAATATTTTCTCATACCGTTAAAATATAACATACAAGATGTAAGAGAAAAAATAGCAAAATTGAACACCAAAATTTTTACGTGGAAACTCAAATAAAAAAAAATCATGAGAATCGAGTTAAGAGAGATTTCACTATGAAAATGAGATTTACAATATTTTTCTATAAACCAAATATTATAGAAAATATTTTCTAAAAGAAATTATCACTCTTAAAATTCGCATTGTGCTCAAAAGCACCTTATTTATTTTTACCTAACGCTCTTTTTTTACTCTCCCTTAAAAAACAATCCTAACTCTCTACTATGTTCTCCCTCTTCTTCTCTTCGTAAGTTTTTTTCCTTTAATAGAAGCTCTCTATTAATAGAGAGATTCTTCTGCAAGATGAAAAATTTTATAGAGGAATGCAAAAAGAAAAAGATTTCCTTCTACATGAGATGTGGATGGGCATAGGTCTGTCATCATAAAGAGGGTCCCTACATGAATTAAGTTTACATTTTCAACCGTATGTTTCGCATTTAGTTTATCTCGACGACACTATAACTATTAGGGTTTTGAGAATATAAAAGATTATACAAATTTCGGTTTAACATGTTCAACTTATTAGTATCTTACTAGGTTGGTTTTAGGGTGCTAATTGAAAAATGTCATCTTTTTACTGACTATAGTTGTTCGAAGCAATTTGTCTGCCATGTATTAGAATTGTTAAACAGTCAAAGCTGAGATCAGCTCATTACAATAGTGCGCTGAACCTGGTCAGGTCTCAATTGGTGGGCCCAGCCGAGCCCAGGGGCTGAGCTCACAAGCCTTCCTGGGACTGAGCCAGGAGAGGTGAGGCGAGCCAGCCTGCTCGTTGGCTCGATAAAGTTACAAAAAAAAAATATTATAGGAAAAGACTAAACTACCATCAGAATAAAGATAATTATAACTTATAATCTAACGTATTGATTAGTATAGTCTTATAACTTATAATCTAACGTATTGATTAGTATAGTCGGCTCGACCCGCTACAGTATCGAGTTGAGCCGAGTCAAGCCCCCTACAGTATCGGGTTGAGCCCAAGACATGGACAACTCTTAGCATAATATCGTAGATTTGGACAACTTTTATCATAATATCTTTTATCTAGAGTGTTATAAATAATTAATTCATTATTATTTTTTTAATTATTCATCTATTCTATATTCAATCAATGATAAAAGATGCAAATGAATCGGCGGTCGACTAAGAAGATGGATGTGTGAACGATGAATGAAGAATATGACTTGCACTTAACCACGTGGAAGCACTCATTTACATCAAAGATTGAAATGATACTAAGACGAAAAATAAACAACGAGATGATGAAATACTTGAAAAATTTAGAAATTTAGATGTTGAAAATTAGATTTTTTTTTTTTTATTACTTTGTATTTTAATTTAAAATAATTTTTTCAAATTTATAATTTTTTTGACATGTTGCAAATGATCAACAATTAAATGAGTATCAACCTAGTAATGATGTATGAAATTTGTAATGATACAATTATCACATATTTGTAATAATAATTATATGATATATTTTTTTATCAGATCGTTTCAAATAATTTTTTTATCATTTTATATATTAATAATATAATTTTATTAATTAAACGACTAACTATTATATTTTACATTATAATGATAAATAATTATTATAATTTTAATAACTAAATTTTTAAAAACTATATATTATATTGATATAAATTAGAATCATTTATGCATGATTGACTCGTTTGACTCGTTAAGGCTCTTTAAGCTCGTATAATTGGCTCGGCTTGACTCGTTTAACTCGTGCCTCAAGAGCTACTTTGACTCAATTTTTTTTTTTTTTTTCAAGCTCATTAGACTCGGCTCATTTTAAGCTCGATGAGCGAATTTTTTCAAGTTTCGGTTAGTTGTGCTCGTCCTTCAACTCTCTAGGTTGAATTATGCTTGTGTTGGTGAAGACACCCTCCATTGTAGTCCTCAGGATTACCCTATTTTTTATTTTCAGACGAACTTGTGCCTCTGGATTACTTCTTTCTTCAAAAAATCGTATCAAAATTGAACTTTGGTGCACATAAACAGAGATGATCACAGGCTTCGGAGTTGAAACAGAGATTAAGAACCAAAATCATTCATCGAATGACCCAAAATATATATATACACATAATGTGTGTGTACACAGACGCACATATATATAAAGGAAAGCAGCCATTAGTGCGTTCTCTATGATTTACAGAAGCTTCAGGTTGTGAAATCAGTTAACAATGGATTTTGAGTTTCAATTACGTATAAGGAAATACATCTTTAACTGCAGAAGCTGCTGTCAAGTAATTAAGTGTGTTCTTCAATGTCTCCTTCTCCCTCTTCAATCTCGCCGCTGTATCTTCCATTTCCAGCAGCGCTTGCTGCTCTCTTGGCGCCCCTTCAAAAGTACTTCCGACGAAGAAAGAGAACGGCGTCGGGAACAAATTTCTCCTCAAATCCTTCAATTCCTTCTCCGGCTTCCCCCCTAGTCTGTTCGATAATCGAATTGTTGGAATTTGGGTGACCCGAATTCCAGTTGGGTCAGGTTGGGCCCATAATGTTATTAGGTTTTTGTTTCTCTATAAATACTTGTAAACTAGAGCAGCAAAACCTGCAGTTGTATCTCCGATCTTCCTAGTTGATTCGTTCCTCTGCCCGTGGTTTTTCCCCGAAAGGGTTTTCCACGTAAATCTGGTGTTATGCAGTTTAATTTCTTTTTCTTTTTATCGTTTGATTTCTAACAACTGGTATCAGAGCGAAGGTTGAAGGTTCCGAAAAATCAGTTTTTGATTGTTTTGAAGGTATCAGACGATTTTAAGTTTGCAATTTTTCAGTGAATGAAGTTTGCAATTTGGTTGGAAAAAGAAATTGTTGAGAAAAAAAAAAAAAAAAGAGAAAGAAAAAGATTTGTTTTCTTTCTGGTTGTGTTCTTCACCACGAACAAGAACAGAGAAGGGCTCTGTTCTTCTTGCCGAAAAGAACAGCGAAAAAGACCCGTGCTCCACCGCCGCTGCCATCACCGCCGAGCAGAGGGTTGCCGACAGAGAGTGAGCTCCGAGAGGGAGCTGCCGCGCCCGCATCCGAAGAGAAGGGAGCGCCGCGCGAAGATGAGAAATCTCTGTCGCCGTTTTTGGGCAGAAATAACCAAACTGCCGTCAATGAAGAGGTCGGCGCCGAGCAGAAAGGGAGAGGATTGCCGGCCGGAGTGAGCTCCGAGAGGGAGCTACCGTGCGCGCGTTCGAGGGGGAAGATCCTAGCTGCGCTGCCGAGGAGGAAAAGAACGCCCTGCACCGCCGTTCTCGTGTCGTCGCCGATCTGAGAAGAAACAGGAGACGCCGAGCTCCGAGAGGGAGCTGCCGAGCGCGTCAAAGAAGTGTCGGCGCCGTCCATGAGAGAAGTCTCTGCCTTTGCGATGCTGCTCACCGTGTAGAAGACTTGGCCGGCGTTCGGTCAAGAGAAGCAAGCAGAGGAAAACCGAGGAAGAGAAGCTTCGGTTTTTTAGGTGTAATGTGCAATTGTGCGATGACCGCTGAAAGCGCCGACGAGAAGAGTTTCTCTGGCTTGTCTTCTCCACGGCGAAGAACACAGCAGTCGACGAAGGAAGCAGAAATCAGAGGGGCTTCCGCCGCTGCCATCGGGGAATAGAGAGGCTCTTCACCGCCGACCAGCTCGTGTCGCCGTTGAACAGGGGTCGCCAAACACGTCTGCCATCCGTGCAGAGAGCGCAGGTCCAGTTGCTCCGACGATTGAACAGAAAGCTGCCCCGTCCAGTCCACCGCCAGTCAAGCTCCGATTTGTGGTCTCCGATGTCCAGCTGAGCACATCGTTCAGTGAGGCAAGAAGAGGAGAGAGAGTGGTCTTTACGTTTTTCTCTCTGTTGGAAAAACAGCCTCGACAAGAACAGTGAGAGATTAGAGTGAAAAATGGTGGGTTTTTTTGGGCTTTCTGTGATCGTGGAGCGCTAAATGCGGTGGTGGATAATTGAAGTTGGAGTGCCATCGGGTGGATAATTGAAATTGTACCATTAATGAGGGCCGTGGTTTTCTGCGAGAGGAGACAAGTAGCCATTAATGGAGGTTGATGAGTGGGTGAGCTGTGTTTTTTTTTTTTTTTTTTTGGGAGAAAATGCGTTTGGCTGTGGTTGAGCATTAAATGCGTTTGGCTGTGGTTGAGCATTAGTTGTGGTTTAACTTTGGCTCGATGGCATTGTTTGTTGCACCATTAATTTGTTGCACCATTAACGTGGTGTTAGATGGTGTCGTGGAGAGCTTGGTCCCATTCAGTGGGTGGAGTTGGATTTGAGTATTAAATGTGGGGTTGGAAAGCTGAAAACAGGAGAGAGAGAGAAGTTTTTTGTGTTGTTGCAGCAGAACGGGGTTGAGTATTAAAGTTGGTTGGAGTGAAGATAAAACCAATGCTGCACGTTGCCTTGTTTTTCTCCATTGTTTTTGGAAAGGTTTAGCCACTGTCGTCGTTGCCGAACAGTGATGAGAAAGGAGAAGGCCCTAAGGTGATAGGGCTAGCCACTGTCGTGTTGTCGAACAGTGAAGAGAGGAAATTTTTAGAAGATTTGTTTCCTTGCACCGGAATTTCTTTGAAGGTGGAGATTGTCAGAATTCAGTGTTCTGAATTCGCTTTGAGTTGAGCCAAGTAGCTCATTGGATCTCTCACGTGGAATTCGTGTCAAGGTGGAGATCGAATCACGTCCTTCATGTGGTTTTCCACCTCGTTCGTCATAACTTCTAAATCATCTTCTCCGTTCGCCGACGGTCGGTCCTCCAGCCAAAGTACTTCTGCGACGAGGTACGGTTTGGTGCGGACTATATTGGTGACTCTGAACCGCTCCTGGCCTTTGCAGATTAGAAAGAACCGGCCATCGACGAGCCGCTCATGTTTCACGACCTCGCCGACGCACCCGACGTCGGTGATGCCGGAAACAGAGTCGGTGTAGATGACGCCGAAGCGGAGATCGGTCATGGAGGAGCGTGTGCATCATCATTGTGTAGCGAAACTCGAAGATCTGCAATGGAAGAATAGCACCGGGAAAGAGGACGAGAGGAAGCGGAAAGAGTGGGAGCTCGACGACGTCACCAGATTCAGGAGAACCGGCGTGGTGCTTCTCGGAGAACGACGAGGCGGAGCATCGGAGAAAACTGGAGGGTTTAGCGCGGCTGAAATGGAATAAACTAAAAGAAACGAATCGAGGGTTTGGGCTTAACGGGGAGGGAATGGGATAGGGGATTAACGAGGATTTCTGCGCGAGGGAGGAAACAGAAGAGTAGGGTATGAGCTGAAGAATCGCCATTAACGAGCTTTACTAGTGCTCAGATGAACAGATAAAGAGAAACCATATTCTGCTCTTAGACTGAAGAGTGTTTAGTTGTCATGGGACTTCACAGTTGCTCGCTCCTCCATAATCTCTGAAATTTCTCTCTCTCTCTCTCTCTCTCTCTCTCTCTCTCTCTCTCTACATTATCCATTCCTGTCTCTCTTCTTCTTCTTCAAACCATCGATTTTCTCAGACCGGAAGTGACGGTCCTTCTCCCTCTTTTGCTGTGGCTGAGCATTTCCCACGTGCGTTTTTTATATTATTTTTAAATTGTATTATGATAAATTATTTATCTTCAATTACTTCGCAATTTGAATAACAACCATTGATATCTTATATTTAATTATAAGTAATAATAATAATTGTTTAATAAATACACATATATTAAAATTAAAATTTATTTCTCAATTTTCTTTGATTTTAAAAGTATTCCATTTTGTTTTTTTTTGCTAATTTGTATGTTACAAGGAAAATGAAATTTTTGGTTATAATATTAGGTGGTAGAACCAAATTGATATTTCCCTCTCAAATTTTAATGCTCATTTTGTTTGATTGGGAAATCAATTTCGATGGTTCGATTTTTAGTAAATATTGGTGTGCATTTTTTTCGGGCAGATATTTATTCTCGACAATCTTCTTTGACCAATACGAATTGCAATTTCAATTTAAGGAATTTTCATCGAATTCTTATTCGCAAGTCACATCCATCTAATATATCTTCCAACGTTGCAATTATATTATGTTATATCCGATCGTGAGCCGGGTTGAGAACGATGCGAGACAATTTGGTTCACATACAATGAGAGAATTAAGAATATCCATCAAACATTAATTTTAAAAAAAAAATGAGATTTTTTTTTGGTGTAGCTATGATTTGGTTTCTATAAAGTTAGTACTCGGTTTGATTCGACTTTAAACTTGACTCTTGCAAAGCTCTATCGACTCGGTTGATAACACAATGTCATGTTCATCGTTAACACATCATAACACATAATCTACTTAATTAAAAAATATTCTTCGTCATTATCCTAAAAAAAAATAGAAAAATTGTGGAGTCGACCACGACCAAGTAGGATAAACAATGATACGCGGTTGACATACCATAAACGATGAATTGTGACTAAGTTTGTTTCCAAAAATATAACCAACATTGCTATCAAGTTACATTTTAATGCAACTAAATAAGATTAAACATAATGATTCTACAAACCCTAATTCAAACATCATTGTGCTGACGTAAGCACAAGCGTGTCCACGTGTGGTCGAGATGCATTGGATCATGCTTAGCGTTGACTTTCAACTTTGCGCGTCGGATGCTTTTGGGATGAGCGTTCGATTGGATCATTCTCTTACGCGTTTTGTACTTTCTATCGTTTATCCAAGCGATGGCATTTACGTAATATGGTCAAAATGCTGTGCCATTTCTCTGTATAAATAGAGGCCAATGGCCGCCTCCCTAAATCATTGCTTGCTCGAAAAGAATCATTGAAAACGTGCATCTCGGAGAGAAGTAGAAGAAATCTAATGGCGGAAGAGGGACAGGTGATTGCTTGCCATTCTGTTGAATCGTGGAAGGAGCAGCTCGAGAAAGGAAAGGAATCCAAAAACTGGTATATTGCGGATTCACTATTCTTTGTTTTAGCGACTCGTTCTGCTCCATGATTTTTTGCCGTGGCTATGGTTGTTTGTTTGTTCTTTTGTTTTTTTTTGACACATTTATGAAGTTTCTTTGTTTGGATTGGTTTATGGTTGTTGATGAAACGCGGTGAAGGATTTCTAGGGTTTCTGATTTTTTTTTTATCGATGCGCCCTCTCGATCATTTTGTGATTATATAGTTTATGTGATTTTGGTTGTTTGATTTTTATTTTCTCAAGTATATGAAGGATTTGTGAACTTCTGGGGTTGTTTGATCAGCTTTTGTGATTTTTGGCTATTTGATGTTTTGTCACTTTTTGTCGTTGTTGTTGCTTCGAATCAATTACTTTGTGATTGTTAGATAGCATAGAGTGACGGATCTGTAGAATTTCTTAGCTTGTGGAAGATCTAAATGTTCAGGGCCCCAAGTTGATTGTTATTGACCTCTCTATGGGAGCCAGGTTCTTGTTTTAATGAACTACTCAGGGATCTGAGGATGAAAAAACAGTTCTCGGCACTACAACATCCTTTTAGCAAGAGGCTTTTGAAGCTTTCCTTGTATTTATTTATAAAATTAAAGCTTCTTGCATTTTATATGTGAATTATACAATTTTCATGGATATTACTTGCTAGATTGTGGTGGATTTCACTGCTGTTTGGTGCGGTCCATGCCGTGCTATTGCTCCAATATTCGCAGAGATGGCTAAGAAGATAACAAATGTCCTATTCTTGAAAGTGGACGTGGATGAATTGAAGGTAATCAAATTTCATTCAAACTTCACAATATTGAGCTATTTCCTCTGTAATTACAGTAGATTAAATTCTTCCATTAACTCAAGTTGAAACTATAATTTTACTATATATAACTCTATCCACTCTGCAGACTGTTGCAGAGGAGTGGAATGTGGAGGCGATGCCGACCTTCATATTTATCAAGGATGGGAAATTGGTCGACAAAATGGTGGGTGCAAGCAAAGAGGGGCTTCACCAGACAGTAGCAAAGCATGCTTGAAATTCCATGTAAGGGTGGGTTTGTAGTAGTGCTTGAATATTCTCCTGTTAGTGTGGTGGTGTAGAATTACTTACAAGTGTCGGTATTCGGGCGAGGAGGACGCTCTAATGTGTTGATGCAATAACGATTATTAATCGAAGCAACCTTGTTTGTATTATGTAATAAATGAGTACCTTGCCTTAAGTTTCTGAATATATCTGCTCTCGAATTTCTGTCATTCCCAGTATTACATATACATACATATAAATATATATATTTGTGGGTTCTCATGAGAGACCCATCATCATTTATTATTGGTGGAAACGAAACGAATGAAAGAAGTTTTTCTTTCTTTCGGCACCTACCAATTGAATTCGGCGTCTGATATGTTTGATTTAAGGGTTGGTCATCTTATGACAAATTTTTCCTTATAAATAGAAAAATTTTCATAACTTCAAGGCATCCGAAGAGAATATCCAAGAGAAACGAAGAAAATCACTTCCGAGTGAAGAGGAAGAGTAGTAAAGATTATTTTTGGAGAAAAAGAAAAGAAAGAGTCTAAGAGAAAAATAGGTGTAGTACGCTTGAGTACAGTAAGAGCGGTGATTTCTCTTAAAGAATATTTTCTAGCATATTTGATATCTAGAAAAATATTGTAAATCTTATTTTTATAATGAGATCTTTCTGGACTCGGTCTCCGTGATTTTTTTCCGATTTCTGTTCCACGTAAAATTCTCAGTGTTTATTTTGACTGTTATTTCTTTTGTTTCTTGGCCGTTATAATTTTACGGCAGTGAAAAAATATTCCTGGTATTTTTCGGATCGTATCTGCTATCGTTTTTCATATCGCTTATTTAAGTGGGGTTCTCGTCGGATTTCTTTATTATTTTTCCCAACAAGTGGTATCAGAGCTCGGGTAATTTCTTTAAATCTAGTATGCTCTGTGGATACGATTTTTAAACTGATCTTCCACATCAAAAAAAATTTTAGAAGTTATTATGGCGGAAAGATTGAAATCGAAAAATTCAATGGAAATAATTTCTTTCTGTGGAAATTAAAAATGAAGGCTCTATTGCGGAGAGATGGTTGTGCTTATAGCAATCGGCGACAAGCCTACGAACGTTGAAGACGAGAAATGGAACAAAGCTGATGAGGATGCAATGGCCATTTTGCATCTCACTCTAGCGGATGGAATTTTGTCAAATATCTCAGAAATGGTAACGGCAAAACAGATCTGGGATACGCTGACAAAATTGCACGAGAAGAAGTCGTGATATAATAAAATTTTCTTGACAAGAAAATTATATACCCTTCGGATGTCAAAATCTACAACAGTTACCGACCACATCAATACTCTGAATACATTATTTTCTCAACTTACAGCAATGGAACACAAAATCGACGAAAATAAAAGAGATGAACTTTTACTTTCAAAGTTTGTCAGATTCATACGATCACCTCATCGTAAATCTACTCAATGGTAGTACAAAAACAACATTGATATTCAATGATATTGCAGCCACCTATTCTTGACGAAGAAAGTAAGCAAAAAAACAAGGAGCAATCCTCTGCTGGAGGCTTTATCAATAACGAGAGGGAGATCAATAGAACGTGGCGCCTCTGGTGCCAGCACGTCAGGAATATCTAAATCGAGAAGTAAAAAGGGCGTCAAGTGCTATTAATGTGGCAAAATTGGCCATATAAAAAAGGATTGCCGGAAGTTGAAGAAAGAACAAGGCACAGAAGGTGCCAAAGGAGAAATAAAGAATACGACTACAGCTGTCTCTAAGGGTGAAGATGTTATTAGCGAAGATGCTGTCAACCTCATAATGAATTAATCATGTTGGGTGTGTGACTCTGGAGCATTTTAACATGTTACTTGAAATGTGAAGTATTTTTCATCTTACACCAGCAATGATTTTGACATTAGTCAAAATTGGGAACAGTCACGTTTCCAAAATAATTGAAAAATGAGACATCTGTATCTAGACCAACACAGGATATGAGTTCGTGTTTAGAGATGTCAGACATGTTCCGGATATTAGACTGAATCTAATATCAGTTGGTGCTCTTGATGAGGCTGGCTACAAGAGCAAGTTTGCTGGCGGTAAATGGGAGCTCAGCAAAGATTCGCTAATCATAGCGAAAATGATCAATGAGTCTAGTTTGTATGTGACTCAAGTGACTGTGAAGGAAGTATCAGCAAAGATTCGCTAATCATAGCGAAAAGGATCAAAGAGTCTAGTTTGTATGTGACTCAAGTGATTGTGAAGGAAGTATCAGCAAATGCTGCCCAAGATGACTTGTCTATTGAGTTATGGCACAAACGGCTTGGTCACATGAGCAAGAAAGGACTTCGATTGTTTGACAAAATAGATGGTTTATCATATCTCAAAGATGAACCTCTACCAAGTTGTGTTCATTGTTTAACATGAAAACAACACAGAGTTTCCTTTCAGAAGAATTCTGCATCAAAAAAGCCAGACATGTTGGAAGTTGTTTACTCAAATGTCTGTGGTTTCATGTCAACGAAAACGTTAGGAGGTGCCCAATACATGGTCACATTTATTGATGATCACTCAATGAAGGTTTGAGCTTATTATGCACTCAAGACCAAAGATGAGGTTTTAACGTTTTTAAACAGTTTCCTCATCATAAGTCGAGAGGGAGAGTTTTGTGGGTTCCCTTATTATGATGAGGGACCCATCATCATTTATTATTGGTTGAAACGAAACGAAAGAAAGAAATTTCTTTCTTTCGGCATCTACCAATTGAATTCGGCGTCTACCAATTGAATTAGGCACCTGATATGTTTGATTTAAGGGTTTGTCATCTTATGACAAACTTTTCCTATAAATAGGAAAACTTTCATAACTTCAAGGCATCCAAAAACATCTGAAGAGAAGTGAAATCTTCTATTCAAGAGAGACGAAGAAAATCACTTCTGAGTGAAGAAGAAGAGAAATATAGTGAAGATTATTTTCGGAAGAAAAGAAAAGAAATAGTCTGAGAGAAAAATAGGTGTGGTATGTTTGAGTACAGTAATAGTGGTGATTTATCTTAAAGAATATTCGATATCTAGAAAAATATTGTAAATCATATTTTTCATAGTGAGATCTTTCTGGACTCGGTCCCTGTGATTTTTTCCTTATTTGGGTTTCCACGTAAAATTCTCGGTGTTCATTTTGACTATTATTTCTCTTACTTCTTGGCCGTTATAATTTTACAGCAGTAGAAAAATATTCATGATATTTTTCAGATCGCATCTGCTATCAGTTTTTCTTACCGCTTATTTAAATGAGATTCCTATATATAATTATATATATAATTGTTCAGCCTTTTACTAGATTCTAACCCTTCTGGATTTGCAAGATGAAATTTTATAAGTGCAAATAATGGTGGCTACGGCAGAACCAACCATGAAGTTGGTTTCACTTTCTGTATCAGTAGAAATGGAGACTGATTTGTAATGAAGCAGAACCATCACTACTCTTCGGTTCTTGATTGTGAATGCAAAAATCAACAAAACCGGACCAAATCAAATCGTGAAATTCATATTTAATCAAATCTAGTCCAAACTCGACTTACCCGACCTATAAACTTTTATAATTTAAACAATTTATTCTTTATTTCTGAATCATAACTCAAACGTGATCTTATAACTTAGTTAGATTGGTTCCTCCTTCAGATTTTAATTTTTTGAAAACATTGGTGGCCTGGTTCAGTTCTGCTCGGGTCCAAAACCAAACCGAACAATCCCATTCATTACTAATATTGAGAATTATCTTAAAAAAAGAAGCCAATAATCAAACAGAAAAATCTCATCTTGGACACACTAGAACCACTGACTGAACACATGAATGAATGAGATACAGCCAAGCAATCTAACTCTACAAAAACCCTTACTAGTTGTAGGGTACAAAACTAGGATGAGTTTGTGTGAGATCGTGACCAAATACTAATACATAAGGTGACTCTTAATGACAAGACACAAACATTCTTAATGATGTCACAAGATGTGTAATCTAATATGTCCCAAGTGCCACTCTAATTTATTATTCATACTAATGCAAGAGCATTTCATTTTTTTTAAATGGAAGAACATAAATTATGTTACCAAAGCAGAAAAACAGCAAAGGCTAAACAAAGAACGCTCAGAATCACATATTATCTCCTATGATCATATTTTGACCTAAAATATAAGTAATTAACTAAGTCTTAGGATAGTAACAAAGTCAATACTTTGACATTAGTAGCAGGTCATCCTGAAATAAGTGGTTCGATTACAACAAGAGAACAATTTATCTGTTGAGTAGGGGAAAATAAAACATTCAGAAAAGTTCTAAGCAGTGCATGATAAAATAGTTAGTCAGGGTTTACTAGTCGTCTTCGGCATCTTCGATTTCTTCATCTTCCGGCACTCCCCGTAGATACAGAACATTGTTACACCTAAATGAAGGCAAGACAGAGAGATAAATGCAATAGCTTTTGAGTATGCATTCTTTATTTGTAAAAATCAAGAGGCATCAATCTGAAAAAAAAAAAAAATCAAAAATTTGAGCTGCTTGGCTAGAATTTCTAGTACTGATTCTTGTATTAATTCATGTTTGAATCAGAGAAAGTATTTGAAGTTCTGCTACAGAAACTACTTTTTTCTGTTCAACATTACTTGAAACAAAAAACGTCAGAAGGAACCTACAAACTTTGGTCACATAATCATGCAGACACCTCATAAGGCATTTATCGAGCAAGAAAATCAAAATTGTGAACTATGAGTCAAGAATTGAAAAACTAAGTAAAGAAAAGGCATTTAACAAAAATATTTTCACGCCTCTTATCTTCTTCCCTACTGTGTTTTCTATTAAGCCTACCAACAGAAAACATTTTGTTTGACACAATGCACAGCAAACTCCTCGATCATCACCTTGTCAAATCATCGAACTAGATGTATGTCCAAGGGCCAAAAAAAGGATGGCACAAGGCATCCAAGGGGTGGATGTGTCAGGCAAAAAAGGGTAAGTCAAGGCACACGTTTGTTAAAACAGAAATATTGGCAACATTCATCCCATTAATCCTTCAGACCTTGAAGCTTATGGATAAAGCATAACAAGTTTGAATGGAAAGATGAATGGCCAATTATCACCGTAGAGAAAAAAACCAAAAACCCAAGCACAAAAGAAATTTTTCATTGGGAGACTTGATATGAATGGTGATCTGTAACATTGAATGAACAAAAATGAAAGATGAAAAAAAGGCATCACAGTCATCCCAAACTGTCTTCATATGATATTTCATAAACTACTATTTAGTTTCCCAAATGTACGGATCAACCTCCCAAATCAGGTATCAAATGACCACAGAAAACTAGCATAAATTAAAGCTGATGCTTTTGAAGCACCATCATAGTTTTGAACTCCTATTCTGTATTTCAGATTTCTACTATTTCTAAGTACCCAGTTAAATTTGTTGACAATCCCTTGCAGACCATCATTATCACTCTACTATTCCCCTTGTTTTGTTCTATTTTGTTCATTAGCAACGATTGTAATAAATAGATATGTGATTAAAACATGATATACGTATTCATAATTAAGCATTTATTGCAAGTATAATTGAGAAACTCCAATATTTTAATTGTTTTTACCTGATCAAAATCTCTCCTAAATTTCCAGTAAATTGTCCATCAATATACTCCTCAGTGTTGGCCAGCTGTAGAAAGGAATTTTACATATGAATGTTAGAAAATGCAGCAGCTCAAGGGAGACTTTGGCAATGTCCTCCATTTTTATAACGGTCTTTTGATTGTTAACAGTTGATAATATACTCTTTTCGCAAAAAAAGTGAAAAACATTCTAAAAAAGCAGAATGGATAGAGAAAATGCAAGAAAAAAATGAAACTCTTAAACTCAAATGCATAGCACCTGCAAGTTCATGTAAGAATCAACTGAGACAAGGAAACCTGGAAAGAAATTGCAGAAAAAGAAAGTGTGAAACATCGATACGGCATGAAAAAATAGATAAACGAGAGTGTTTAATATGCAAGTCAAAACATACCCTTGTACTCCATTCCCCATTTAAGTTTTACAATAACAGTCTTTCCAGTCAAATTGTTCAAGAAAGGTTTGGGGTTAACTGGGATAGTCTGAAATGTCATGACAAGGAGCATCAGAATTTACAATAAATCATACAATTTAACCGAAAAAGTAATTGATTAGACATGCACATAGAACATTTTCTGGTGAAAAAAAAAAATTGAATTACAACATATCACACAATTCAAATGGCAAAATAGATAATTTATTCTCAACAGAGAAACTATATAATGAACTAAATTCTTAAATATCACTAGCCATAGATGGGCGTATGAGTTTATGATTTATTTGGACAGTCTTCCTTAACAAATTCAATTTTAAGTTTGAGTTCTGCTTAACATAATCATAACTATTAGCATCTAAACAAACATAGCATCCCTCTATACCTAATCTTGTGGAAAACAGTTAGGATGAAATACATTGCAATGGACAAACAGGAGATATAAAGTTCTGCTAGTTGGTTAAATCATGTCGTCTTGAAGTAGATTGTAAACAACTAAATTTTCCCACATAGCCAAGCTATAGATGGGTGGACGTGTGAGTTCATAAGTCACTCGGATAGCCTTCATTGTATGCCAGTTTTCAATGGTGACTTGGAGATATAAGAACAGATCAACAATGTAAGCACAAAAATATTAGTTTATAGAGCTAAAAAGACTCACAGGCCATTGTCGACGATGATGGAAAAGCTTAAATGGTGGGCAAATAAGCCGAGAGTATGCAATAGTATAACTGCAAAGGCAAGGCATAAAATTAAGTTAATTGCCTACACAAAACGAAATTGAGAAATTATAGTGGACTCACAACATCAAAGTGAAGGATTCTAAAGTCGGAAACCATACGAGAATGAAAGAACAGGAAATACACAAATGCGAACAGTCACAATACAACCTTTAATTGTTGAGCTCGGAGGGAAATCAGTGAAAATGATAGGTTCAGATACTTTTAAAATTTAAACGGACCAAGACGAAAATTCTCGGTTTGGTTCTTGGTTGTTTAGTGGATCTTTACCGAACCAATAAAATAAAAACAAAACCAACACAGCCAAACCTCATATTATTTATTACACAGTTTGTCAAAAAATAAAACAGTTCTCTTCTTATTTGTAGTAAAGTTATCTTAAATGTGTCTACACCATCCTAAAACATTTCTCAGGCAATGAATATTACATTCCCAAGCTGTAAAACCAACATAATGCAGTTCCTATTACAATAGCAAAACGAAAATGCCCAAATAGGAAGCCTAATCTTAAGTTCGGGTGGATAAGCAGCTAATCGAAATGTTATTAAAACAGAAAATTCCAAAATACTTATATTATAGAAGAAATTCAATCCAAATACTGACTGCTGGTATGTTCGGTCGGAGTAACATGAAGGCTTGGAAAATAGTTCCAGTTCTTTTCTAACAAACCACCAATAATTCATTTAAACAGCAGTGAATCTTACTCGATATTTGAAGAAACGATAGAGACGAGGACAAAAAGAGCGACGAGCAGAGACTACAAATAGGAGCTGCAACAGGCGACGAAAAGCAGGAGCCGCAACCGACGATGGCTGAGAAAAAGAGGGGAGAGAGAGTATACGAGAGGAGGGGAGGGAGGGGGACTTAAGCCCAGTTCCGAGTGAGAGTTTGCAAAACTAACTCGTTGCAAAGTAGGAAATGACGTTCTAACCCAAAATTGAATTTAATTAAAATTAATGTCTAGTGACTAAAGTGTCCATCTTCTTTAGTTTTTGACTAGTGCTTTTAGAGCTCGAAATTGGTTCGGTTAAAATCCAAAATCAAATCAAACTAAAAATCTTGGTTTGATTATGTTTTAATTAACCAAAAACTGATTTTGGAACCGAAACCGAAGATTTTCAGTTCGATTCTCGGTTCTTTCTTTCAAAAATTTGTTCAAAATCGAACTGAACCGAATTTATAATATTTAAATAAATTTTTAAATTTTTATAATAAAAATTACAAATTATAGAACTAAATCAATCAAAATCGATCAAAATTAGAGTTTAAACCGAACAAAACTAACACAAAACCGAATTTAAACCCAAAAATAATAGAGAACCCGTTCGATTTCAGTTCCAATATACATTCGGTTCCGTTTCAGTTTCGGTTTCAAAAAATTTGAAACAGAACTAATCGGTTCTGTTTCAATTAGGGGTGGAACAGAAACAAACCAGACCGATTCCAATCCTGAGTGCTTTTTTCCTCCAATTGTAATTTCATTGCTAGAGTTGCCAAGCTAAATCATACACGCACATACATATCATATCATATGTATACATTATTCAATTTGTAACAATAGTTAATTATGTATACTATATCATTGATTAATTAATTTTTACATTACACGGTATTACTACGAAGAATTATATTTAAAAATTATTATATTAAATAAACATGATAACTAAAAATATTACCAATGCAATCAACCAAATCATCTCATGTGATTATCTATTCACAACATTAGAGGGTTCTTTGACGTAAATAAATGTTTCCAAGTTTTTAAGGGCAAGTTGTCTTCTTAGTTCATCATACATTCGAATTCATACACTAAAAACAGACTTTGATGATCCGATAGATACCATAGGTATTAATAGTTCAAGTGCCTTAATAGAGATAACTAAATATGATTTATCTTTGGAGTTGATTTCTTTTTCTCGACGTAGTTCTTCCCACTATGTTGTGGTAAGTTCCAGCTTTCGAACTACAAGTTGGTTGGAAATTGAAAACTTCGGCTTTGTTCAAATCTTTGAGCTTTAGAACTTTCATCTAGAATATGTGTATATGATAACGATGAAATTCTTTAAATTTAATTTCACAATTAGCCACGTAAGGATTTCTTTTTTAGTCAACTTTATAAATTATTTGACTTTTGCTTGTCGAACCACATTTGGAAAAAATTATTCTACAAAAATATATTTTCTATCTTCCAATTGATTGGTTGCCTATCTAACTTTCAATGCCCCGGAGTCTCCAACAAAGTTATATTTCTTTTCGATTTGCCTCAATCATTCCTCAACAATTCTTGAATTAGTCCTCTTTTCAACCTTTCATGGGTTTAGTTCTACCTATGTGGGAAATCGGTTCTAATATTTTTTACCGATATTTTTATGCCTACAACATTTCATAAATAATTCGTGTTAGCTTGCGAAGAATTAATATTATGAACTATATTTTAAATGTTTGAACTAGAATATACTAACGTACTCAAATCATTTTGTACAATTACATTAAAAATATGCACAATAATGAACACGAAAATTTAATCGGAGATGAAATATAATAACACGCCAAAAAACTTTCGACGATATCATTATTAGAGTAATTATTTAAAGTCAAACAATATGTTTTAGTTAATATATTTCAACTCTTCCATTCTTCTAAAATAACATTTGCAATAACATTTGCGATAACATTAGTTGTACGAGGAGATTCAACCATAAAAATTTATACAAATTTCATTTTTCATCCGTATAATGTGTAGTCAAACAAAGAAAACTCATTTGATTTTTGACGTCCATGAGTTAAACATATTTTTTATTTTAATTTTTTTTTTCAAAACATGTCTATTTACTTTACTTGTCGAAAAAATCCGACTATTGAATATTAAGGCCATGTCTTTCTATATATGAAAATGGAAGCTCGACCCTAAAATCTAATCAATTAATTCCGACATAGTAACATTTTCCTAATATTTAAAATTAGGTAAATTACCTTTCTTATCTTTTCTAATTGCAAATTTTGTTTAATATTGTCTGTGTTTACATGAACATGTTAAAAAATGTCTTTTTAAATGTTTTGTTTTCTTTCTATTGAACAAAAAATTACTATATATACATCTAGTTTTTTTTTTCTTCTTTAATATATGTTCAAGTGCAACTTCTATTCTTTCAAAAATTTATCAAACATTTGATTCCCTATTACTAGATAATGTTTTTGTATGTGTACTACAAGTTGTGGAGTAGAAGAACCAATAGATTTTATAACATTAATTTCATTATTATTAAGATTAACTATGATCAAACAATAAATTAATATCAAATAACAAACAAATTTAATTTTATAAACGAACAAAATAACAAAAACCGAATTTAAACCCAAAAATAATAGAGAACCCGTTCGATTTCAGTTCCAATATACATTCGGTTCCGTTTCAGTTTCGATTTCAAAAATTTGAAACAGAACTAATCGGTTCTGTTTCAATTAGGGGTGGAACAGAAACAAACCAGACCGATTCCACTCCTGAGTGCTTTTTCCTCCAATTGTAATTTCATTGCTAGAGTTGCCAAGCTAAATCATACACGCACATACATATCATATCATATGTATACATTATTCAATTTGTAACAATAGTTAATTATGTATACTATATCATTGATTAATTAATTTTTACATTACACGGTATTACTACGAAGAATTATATTTAAAAATTATTATATTAAATAAACATGATAACTAAAAATATTACCAATGCAATCAACCAAATCATCTCATGTGATTATCTATTCACAACATTAGAGGGTTCTTTGACGTAAATAAATGTTTCCAAGTTTTTAAGGGCAAGTTGTCTTCTTAGTTCATCATACATTCGAATTCATACACTAAAACAGACTTTGATGATCCGATAGATACCATAGGTATTAATAGTTCAAGTGCCTTAATAGAGATAACTAAATATGATTTATCTTTGGAGTTGATTTCTTTTTCTCGACGTAGTTCTTCCCACTATGTTGTGGTAAGTTCCAGCTTTCGAACTACAAGTTGGTTGGAAATTGAAAACTTCGGCTTTGTTCAAATCTTTGAGCTTTAGAACTTTCATCTAGAATATGTGTATATGATAACGATGAAATTCTTTAAATTTAATTTCACAATTAGCCACGTAAGGATTTCTTTTTTAGTCAACTTTATAAATTATTTGACTTTTGCTTGTCGAACCACATTTGGAAAAAATTATTCTACAAAAATATATTTTCTATCTTCCAATTGATTGGTTGCCTATCTAACTTTCAATGCCCCGGAGTCTCCAACAAAGTTATATTTCTTTTCGATTTGCCTCAATCATTCCTCAACAATTCTTGAATTAGTCCTCTTTTCAACCTTTCATGGGTTTAGTTCTACCTATGTGGGAAATCGGTTCTAATATTTTTTACCGATATTTTTATGCCTACAACATTTCATAAATAATTCGTGTTAGCTTGCGAAGAATTAATATTATGAACTATATTTTAAATGTTTGAACTAGAATATACTAACGTACTCAAATCATTTTGTACAATTACATTAAAAATATGCACAATAATGAACACGAAAATTTAATCGGAGATGAAATATAATAACACGCCAAAAAACTTTCGACGATATCATTATTAGAGTAATTATTTAAAGTCAAACAATATGTTTTAGTTAATATATTTCAACTCTTCCATTCTTCTAAAATAACATTTGCAATAACATTTGCGATAACATTAGTTGTACGAGGAGATTCAACCATAAAAATTTATACAAATTTCATTTTTCATCCGTATAATGTGTAGTCAAACAAAGAAAACTCATTTGATTTTTTGACGTCCATGAGTTAAACATATTTTTTATTTTAATTTTTTTTTTTCAAAACATGTCTATTTACTTTACTTGTCGAAAAATCCGACTATTGAATATTAAGGCCATGTCTTTCTATATATGAAAATGGAAGCTCGACCCTAAAATCTAATCAATTAATTCCGACATAGTAACATTTTCCTAATATTTAAAATTAGGTAAATTACCTTTCTTATCTTTTTCTAATTGCAAATTTTGTTTAATATTGTCTGTGTTTACATGAACATGTTAAAAAATGTCTTTTTAAATGTTTTGTTTTCTTTCTATTGAACAAAAAATTACTATATATACATCTAGTTTTTTTTTTCTTCTTTTAATATATGTTCAAGTGCAACTTCTATTCTTTCAAAAATTTATCAAACATTTGATTCCCTATTACTAGATAATGTTTTTGTATGTGTACTACAAGTTGTGGAGTAGAAGAACCAATAGATTTTATAACATTAATTTCATTATTATTAAGATTAACTATGATCAAACAATAAATTAATATCAAATAACAAACAAATTTAATTTTATAAAATAACAAAAACTAATTCAATATCACTTGATATTTAGAAAGTGATATTTACTAGTCACTTGGTAGATTTCGGTGTGACTTGAATTCTGTAAAGACCAAACTGGTTAGATTCATGTTGAGAATCTCATTAAAGTTTTGTTTTCTCTATAAATTTATGTAAACTAAAATTGTAAAATTCACAGTTGTATTTTGATCTTCATAGTAGATTTGTTCCTCCGAATCTGATTTTTTTTCGAAATGATTTTTCACCATAAATCAGATGTCTCATGTTATATTTTCTTTTTTCAGTTATCGTTTAATTTCTAACAAGTGGTAACAGAGTCTGATTGGAAAAGAGTATAGATTTTGGGTTTCGAAGTTTGTCGAAACATTAATTCTGTCTAGTCGCTCCACATTGAACAATGTTTTCGTAATTTTTTAGAAAATTATTTTTTTGGAAAAAAAGAATAAAAAAGAGAAAAAATGTTCCCCCTGCTATTCATCTTGTTCATGAAGATTTGTTATTCTCTATCGTCCAGCCGCCATCAAAAATTGTTGCCATGTCCGTCGTGAAAGCTTTGATTTTTTCTTATTTTGAATTTGTTGGAGTAGCAGTCCCTCCAAGCAACAGCTTTGTTGTCATATGGTTTTGCATTAATCATCAACTGCCATATATCTACGTCATTATTATCCATTCTTGCTGTCAAGTCGTTTCAATTGAGGCTGTCATGAGAATTTCCTTTTGCAAAGTTGGATTTTTGCCAAATATAAAAAATGTTAAAAATCTTTGAGATTTTTGGGAGATTAAATTGATGATTTGGAGCAGTTTGAAAGCGTGAGAATATCTCAATTTTGAAGATTGTTTTTTGTTGAAATTCAAATCAGATTTGCTTTGTGATATCTGCGATTATTTTGACAATTTGATTTGATTTGATTTTGAGGTTAATTTGTTATCACAAAAAAAATATCTAAATTTTGGAGATATCTTTTAAAATCTTGTGATATCCATGATTTTCCACTTCAATTTAAGAATGAATATTTTTATTGAAGCCAATGATTTTGGATCACATATTTTGTGGAAAAATGTGTTTTGAGGTGATTATTTTTTGAAGTAAATCTTCCACTTTTAAATCGAGATTCGATATTTCGTTATAATAGGATAATGATAGTGGAATTACAAAGAGTTTGAAGAACAGATTTGATATGATAGGTCAATAAGCGAGATATTTTTGCCTGATTGGATGACTATTTATTAGATTTGAAGATGTCATCAGTATTAGTTACTGAGTTGTCACATCATGGCCTTTGTGGAAAAGGAAGATTTGGAGATTTGAAAATTGGTTCCTTTGATTAGGGTTTTGAATTCGTTTTGTTGGGTTGGGCTGACGAGCACGCACTACTAATCTCTTTCATATTATTCATATCAAGGTAGAGATTGTTAGATTTCAGTGGACTACAATTCTATATAGGTCAAGCCAGAATCTCATTAAGGTTTTATTTTCTTTATAAATTTACGTAAACTAAGTCGCAAAACTCGCTGTTGTATTTCGATCTTCATAGTAGATTTATTTTTATACCTTTGATTTTTTTCCAACAAAATTTTTACACGTAAATCTAGTGTCACACATCATATTTTTTTTTCACGGTTATCCTTTGATTTCTAACATCACTAGACACAATATCACACTTGAAAAATTAAAACTAGATATGTAGATTCGAGACGAGAGATTCAAAGTGAGAGATTTGAGAATGTTGAGAGATTTGAGAGTTTTGTAACATCTATCAACATACGGAGTATTTATAGGTGCAAAAAATACAATATTATAAAAAATATCGTTTGGACAGTTATAAGAACGTTGAGTTGTTGGAATCGTGAGTAACAGTTGCTAAGTAGTCGCTAGAGATACTCCAAAGGCCATTTAAACAAGGTATGCTCTCGGGCCGTCCTTTCGAAGGACCCTTGGATGCCTGCCGGCAAACTGGGCAGAAGACTGTCGGATCAGGCAGTTTATCCCAAGTTTTTAGACAATTTCCAGACTGCCACGTGGCTTCTGGACACCCACTTCCTATGCCGTGTTTCAATCCTTCCATGGTGTGTCATCCAGCAATGAACGAATAAACGGATCCCACCAAAAACGAGAGCGAGAGAAGATAAAGTGCGTCCATCTCTCCGATAATGGAGTATGCAACGCTTCCTTGCAAACAAATCCCTCCAACTCTAAGTCCCTCCAACAGTAAATTCGTCCCGATTGAAATCTCTCTGAAGCCAAGTAAATCCACCGTTCTTATGCAGAAGTACAGCTCAAAACAGTCTGACGCCCATTTGAGTTCCCTCTGCAACAATGGGCACATCGTGGAAGCTGTAGAGGCAATCGACTTTGTTTCTCAACGTGGGTCGAAGGTGGGAACTTCTACTTACATCAAATTGCTTCAATCTTGTATTGATACGAATTCTATTGAGCTGGGTCGGAAGCTTCATGCTCGGATTAATTTAGTACAGGATTTGAATCCGTTTGTTGAGACCAAACTCGTAAGCATGTATGCAAAATGTGGGTTTTTGGATGAAGCACGCCAGGTATTTGATGGAATGCGTGAGAGGAATTTGTTCACTTGGTCCGCCATTATAGGGGCTTGTTCAAGAGAACAAAAGTGGAAGGATGTAGTAAGATTTTTCTTGCTCATGATGGAAGATGGTGTACTGCCCGATGACTTTCTATTACCGAAAATCTTGCAGGCCTGTGGAAATTGTGAGGACTTTGAAGTTGCAAGGTTAATACATTCTATGGTTGTTCGATGTGGAATGAGTAGTTTTCTGCGTGTTTGTAATTCTATTTTGGCCGTATATGTTAAATGTTCAAAGTTGAGTTTGGCCAGGAAATTTTTTGAGAGCATGGATGAAAGGGATGAGGTCTCTTGGAATGCTATCATAACAGGGTACAGCCAGAACCATGAAAGTGGCGAAGCTCAAAGATTGTTCGATGCAATGAGCGAAGATGGTATCAAACCGGGAATAGTTACCTGGAACATCATGATTGATTGCTATAATCATTCTGGAAATTGCGATGGTGCTATGGATTTGATGAACAAGATGACTGATGTTGGACTAACACCTGATGTTTATACTTGGACTGCCATGATTTCAGGGTTTTCCCACAACAACAGGGCCCGACAGGCATTGAATTTGTTTAAAGAAATGCGTTCAGCTGGCGTTAAGCCTAACACAATAACCATTGCAAGCGCAGTTTCTGCTTGTGGATCATTAAAGTCACTACAACATGGGTCGGAATTGCATTCTTTTTTGGCTAAAATGGGATTTTCTAATGATGTATTGGTGGGGAATTCACTTATTGACATGTACTCTAAGTGTGGGAAGCTTGAAGCAGCCTGTCATGTTTTTGAAATAATGGTAGAGAAAGATGTTTACACTTGGAACTCGATGATTGGAGGATATTGCCACACTGGCTATTGTGGTAAGGCTTATGAACTCTTCATGAAGATGAGGGAATCGAATGTTCATCCAAATACCGTCACATGGAATACGATGATTTCAGGTTGCTTACAACATGGTAATGAGGATCTGGCTATAAATCTATTCCAGAAGATGGAATGTGAAGGTAAGATTAAAAGAAATACTGCATCTTGGAACTCTTTTATTGCTGGGTATGATCAGCTTGGTTTAAAAAACAAGGCCTTGGGCATATTTAGACAGATGCAATCTCTCTGTTTTAGTCCCAATTCAGTTACCATATTGAGTGTCTTACCTATATGTGCAAATTTAGTTGCAGAGAAAAAGGTGAGAGAGATCCATGGTTGTCTGCTACGTAGAAATCTAGAATCAGAACTTCCTGTTGTGAATTCACTAATTGACACTTATGCCAAATCTGGAAATATGCCTTATTCAAGAACCGTGTTTGAAAGAATGCATATTAAAGATATTATCACCTGGAATTCAGCAATTGCTGGTTATGTTTTGCATGGTTGTTCAGATGGTGCACTTTCTCTGTTTCATCAGATGAAAAAATTGGGTGTTAAGCCGAATAGAGGTACTTTTGTTAGCATTCTGCATGCATACAGTCTTGCTGGAATGATGGATGAGGGAAGACGAGTGTTTTCTAGCATCAGTGAAGACTATCAAATTATTCCAACTCTAGAACATTATTCAGCTATGGTGGATATATATAGTCGGTCTGGAAGACTGGGTGAAGCAGTGGAGTTTATTGAAAATATGCCAATTGTTGCTAACTCCTCTATTTGGAGTACCTTACTAACTGGATGTTGGATTTATGAGAATTTACCTTTGGCAGTGAAGGCAGGGCAGCACCTACTTGATTTGGAGCCTGGAAATTTCATTACCCAGTGGTTAATTATGCAAGCAAACACTTTATGCGGCAAATCTGAGGAAAATGTGAATGGGAAAAAGCTTGGGAAAGAGAATTTGATGAAAAAATGTGTTGGGCAGTGCTGGATTGAAGTTAAAAATACTGTACATTCCTTTGTTTCTGGATGTCCATCTAAATCTGACTCTCTGAATAATTGGATAAAAGACATAGGTGAAAGGGTTAGAAAGGTTGATTTTCATCATCAGCTTGGAATCGAGGAAGAACCGAAGGAAACAATTGTGGGTTTCCACTGTGAAAAATATGCACTTGCTATTGGCCTCATTAGTTCTTCCCGAATACCAAGGAGTATAAGGATTGTGAAAACCTTAAGAATGTGTGAAGACTGCCATATGACTGCCAAATATGTGTCAGTAGCTTATGGCTGTGAAATATATTTGAATGACTCAAAGTGCTTGCACCATTTTAAAAATGGCAAGTGTTCATGTGGTGATTATTGGTAGTATAAAGGCACAATGCGAAAGGTGCTGAGAAATTAGTTTCATCCAAAAGGCCAGAACCTTCTCTTTATGATTGATGACCGGGAGAGCCTCTCATTCTAAGATACCACGTTTAACTATGTAACACAGTGCAGGAATCTGAACCGGTAGACACTATAGATAGGGTCGATATGACACAAAAAGTTAGCTTCTGATTTGAAGTGGTCGGGGGTTGGAAATAAAGAAGAGTTACTATGGTATTGGATATAACTTTTCTCATTTTCTATCGATGAAGTAATGTTGCAGGTAAATAGAACATGAATATTCTTAGATTACATTTGCACGTATTGTTTTCACTATGATCAGATGTTACTCGTTCAAGATTCCTTTTATTGTTATCCAATTCACACTGTTGATTTAAAATTTTCATTCATCTCTACATTGTTTACTATTTTAATTTTGTTTGTTGTTTTTTGTTTTCAGATGCATTTTATTCTTGGAGTCGTACTATTTCAATGGAAAGGCTATGCTACAAACGGCAGATAAAAGAGAAAAAAGGTACTTTGTTAGTCAAAATTAAAGAGTGAAATTATTTACCATCAAGAGCTTGCATGTCAATGAGGTTGAAACACACTAAAAGTTCTATATCATTGTAGAATTTTAAATGAATTAAGAATAATTTGACATCTTGAACAATTAGCCTTGAGATAAAATAAAAACTCCTAACAAAACAATGAGAAAAAAAAAAGACTTGTGAGAATCTGCTCTTCTATAATTTAGAAATACTTTGGTAAAAAGCTTGAGAGTAAAGAAAACAAAGAGAAAATATCAAAACAAAGAACGAAAGGCACGATTTCTGGGCCAAATCTTGTCAATAAACTTGAATTAAATTTACAGAAAACCACGATAAGCCTCCAATCACGATGACTTATCAGTAGAGTGACTGTTAGTGAGCTGTTATAGGAAGTTAAGTGGGAGTCAAGTGAGAATTCAGTATCTGAAATGTGTAGAGCTAGTGTATAAGAAGGGGAAAGGGGCATTAGAAGAAGTCAGTCAGTTGTTAAGAAGTTCTTGTGAGGAGTTGGCAGACCCTCAAAGATCCGAAGTGTAGCATGGGTGAATGATGCGCCTTGGACCCATATATCTCTCGCTAAACAGGATCAAGAAGCATGGGTCGGTGCTCTCTCGGTTGAAGCTGAGGAAGCACCCCAAACAGTATCTAATAGCAACGGAAAAACAGAATAAAATGGCGTAAAGGGACGTGAAATGGAAGATGAATACCTGACTCTCGTTTAAAGGCAAACATGTTAAACGACTTCAGAGGATGACGATGAGATGATGTCGGAATAAACCACTGCTGGATCGGATGACTAACTGTGAGGCCGACTAATAAAGGGCTCTCTGAGAACGAAGGGCACTCCAGCAAATGGATAAGGATTCCTCCCTTCTTCTGTTTGCCCCACTCAGAAATGGCCTTGCGGGAAAGATAGTACTAAGAGGCCACTGAGCTAAGATAGTTGCCAATGTATTTTGACAATTAAAAACAGGATAAGATAGTTGCCTATACATTTTGACAATTAAAAACTCATGAGCACAATCACCTCACTCATGATTTGGACTTGGTGGCAATTACTTTTATTTTGAAGTCATCGAGGAGTTATCTATATAGTGTGAGATTCAAGATTTTCTTTGATCACAAGAGTTTGAAATATCTATTTACATGAAGAGATCAAAATCCTAGACAATGTAGATTGATGGAGTATATGAAACTATATTTTAGCTTGGATTACCACCAAGTCTACAAAATAGTTATGTGTACCTCAAGATAAGGAACGGGTTTGAGTCAAATGACTTTGTTTTTTAGGTCTGACTGAGACGTGGTATTAATTGCTTTGGTCTGAAAGACAAATTGCTCCAAGATAAATTGCCCCATTTCAGATCCTCGAGCATATTGGAATAGTAGCATACAAGTTAGACTAGTCACCGTAGTTTGAATACTAGCATAGCGTCTCCCATTTTTCCATATTGAGGAAATAGAGGTTATACTCATCCCATGATATCCCATAGGTTGATGTCTCTATCTTAAAAAATGTATCATACAAGAAGCAAATAGAGAGGATTTTGAGTTGAAATAATAGAGTTCTTCGACAATTTTGGATTCCTTTGGTTCGAGTGAAGTACTATAGAAAAAAGGAAGCAACGAGAAGATTGAGTCGGAAACGTGTACGAAGTACACTCATTTGTTTGGTTGTACCCTAAAGGTTGTGCTAAATTTCGGGGATAAAATTTTCTAACAAGAAGAATATGAAACCCAAAATTTTCTGTGATGGTCATTAGAATATTTCAATTTAACAATGAACTTAAGTAGAATATCTCAATGAAATCTTCCTAAATGTAAGCATTGAATAATAAACCATACGTTAATAGTATTATAACCTTATTCTGATTGGCTCCATTTTATTATGAGTTAGGCTTTCATGTAAAAGGTTCTTTCACCATGCATGACTTAATTTTCTGATAACTCTACGAAAATAAGAGTTATTTACATCATTGTAAACAAAGTTTGATGTTTATTCTTGAGTTTTTAGAAGTTTTAATCTATTTTAAATTATTATGTAGATTAAAAATCAAACAAGTGAAATAAAAATACAAATAACTAATTTTGGACGTCAAGAAACAGCCCGAGCAATGGCCAAGCTGCGACTTAAAAGCAAGAAGATAGGCGTCAAACAAAAGCATCTGCAACCCAACACACAGAATGAACCTAGGTCGTGACTCATATACATCCAAACCGCGGCACAGAAAGCTAGAGTCGCGGCGCATGAGCAGATTTACTTTATGAAATTGTGAGATTTTGCATGTTTGGAAAGATTCATTTAGAGATTTTGGAAACCCTAATCAAGGCTATATAAGTAGACAATATTTAGACGATTTTGGGGACTTTTGACAGCCTTGAAACATATTTTGGAGAGAGATTGAAAAAGATTTTCAACCCTAGACGAGGAGACCAACACACATTGTTACGCCACTACGGTGACATTAGAGACAAGTTTTACTCTTCTACTTCTTTCTTTCTTTAATTACATTATGTTCAACACTTTTTCTTTTTTTTTTTTATTCAATCATATTGAACCAACTCTCTATCTAGGAAACAAATGGATCGTTTATTTAGAACATTATTTTGATGTCTGATTATTCTGTTAGTTAAATTTATTGTTTATTTGTAGTATTCTATTTTTAATACTTTAAATTTGTTACTCACATATTGAATAATTTTATATTTAGGGTTTGAACTTGAAAGAGATAATTCTGAAAACGACCTCAATATTACAACATAAAATTTTAATAGCTCGACAGAATATTAGGATTTTGTAAAATCAAATAGAAAACCAATGCATGTTATTGAATAACTGAAAGAATGATTTTTATAAAGATATTGAAATTGTAATTTTATGAATTAATGTTAGCTTTATATTTGAGAGAGGTGGTTTAACAAAATAGAATTTTCGGTTTATAAATTATTGTTCAATTAAACAATATTGATATAATAAATAATATAATAAATATTTCTAAAATCATTCCTTCTACATATTTATTCATATTACGTGAGTTTGTAGAAAACTCGATCGTCAATCTTTTGACTCATCAATCTCGATCCAATCACAAAGACCTACCTTCAAGATGGTTTTTCAAACATAGTTATCAATGGCAGCCTTCTCATGTTTCTTCTTTAAGAACTTGGCCTCAGACGACTCTCCCAACTTTGGAGAACAACATGCCCTTCTTTTATGTCACAGATAACTCTCTCTCCACTTTGAAGAACACAACACTCTTAATTTAGGCCTTTGACTACTTCAGCTTTACCATTGAATAACATCTCTTTTGAAGGGAGTAATTTAGCTCAATTAATATCTTCTCTTCTCAATAAAATAACATGACTCTTAAATAACTTGTCTCGAACTTAACTTGGCTTTGGCTACGAAACTATCTTTCCATTCAAATCACATACCCTGACTCCGATATACCCTAGATTTGAAATACCTTGGCTCTAAAATGTCTTGGATCTAATCTGGCTCTGAAATACCTTGGATCGTACGCTGGCTCTGATACCATTTTGTTGAAAAATATAAAGTGATAATATGTTATGATACCATTTTTTGGAAAATATAAAGCAGAAATATGTTATGATACCAATTTGTTGGAATGAGGAAGATGAACTTTAGAGAAGAAGAAATAATGAGCAGGGAGACCACAATATCAATTAACTTGAATCATGCATTTTGGTGCTTTGGTACACCTTTGGGGAATTCTCCCAACAGAGACAACTTTCCTAAACCAATACATACATAATTTATAGGCTCTTAGGTACATGTCTAACATCACATGAACTACCTAATTAATCATATACGTAAACCAATACATAATGAATCTACCAAGTACATGTACTAATGTATCTACACGTATATGAATAAAAATTTCTAAATGTCTATTCAAAAATACATAAATTTAATTAAAAGACACAATTATATAATTAAGTTTATTTTCATTCTGGTTTAGGATGTAAAGAGATTAGGAGAGAAATTGAAGATTGGATCAAAGTTCTATCGATTTTGACTACATATTAGTGCTCCCAGCAGGTCGTTCTCCTAAATTATCAATGCCTTCAAGAGTAAGTCAGATTTAAACTCATTGTGTTGTCTTTTTTTGAAAAAATTTAAAGATTTAAACCTTATTTTGATTTTCCAAACTCAAAATTGTTGGGTAAATATTGTTTATGTTGGTAGATGAATTATAAAATATCTAGTTTGGGTTTAACACCGCATAAATTATGTTGGGTTTTTTTTTTTTTTGAAAATTTGAGCGGCAATGTAATCAAAGTCGCACTGTGGAGGGCCAAGCACTGCAGCAGCGTTGGCGCTGACACTGGGTTTCTTCCAAACAACTCAGATGTGCAACGTGGTGTCGCATTGTGGTGCCGAGGAGGTGGGACACTGGTGCAAACGTTGCACATGTGGCTGTGTCAGTGTAGCAGGCATCAAGTTGGCAACATTTTGTGATTGGGACAGTGGCCATGTTTGGGCAGTGCAGTGCCAAGCGTAGTCTAAGAAAATTTTAAGGATTTTCTTCGTTGCATTCCCAAGTTAGATTTTGTCTCTATTACGAGTATGTGTGTCATAGCTTCTCTGAATTATGTGGTTTTAGGTAGTACACTGCGAGTCATTTAATTTACTAGGGTCATGATGTTGTGTTATCAATGCTGGCAGTTGTATGTGGACTCTGACTTTTATACACCCTCGTATCAAACGGCTTAATTAATCAAATTTCTCCTAATAAAATAATTTCTTAAATTCATGAGCAAAAAGAATTTTAAAAATTTGGTTAAAATGTGAATCATCGATATTCTAACGATGACCTACAACCAAGACGTCTGGGTGATGGTTTTGGAATGTCAATCTTTGCACTTTCTTTAACAGAAGTTTCTCGTGAACATTAACACTTCAAGGAGGCACACTCCTCTTCCCACGCCTATCTCTACCTAAAGAGTCAAACTTCAAAATTTCTTTTCCAAATAACTCTAACCCTATCCCAATGGTCATTCCAACAATGAATAAATTGTAACTAAGTCAAAGTGTTAATTAAAAACAACACATGGCTTGAAGCTATTAGGCTAGAAAAGAATGTTGAAGGGCTTGCCGTCCATAGATCAGCTAGACCGGTTATGTGAAGGGTGTTTTGTTGGGAAACAATTTCAAAATAGTTTTCCAAAGGAGACGACATCAAGAGCGAGTAAACCACTTCAACTTGTTCATGATGATGCATGCAGAACAATTAAGCCTTCATTCGGTAAAAAAATTGGTATTTTCTCTTCTTCATCGATGATTTTAGTAGAAAAACTTGAGTTTAGTTTTTGAAGGAGAAATCTCAAATTTTTTGCGCTTTCAGAAAGTTGCATACGTTGAAAGGCAAAGTGAGTATTTCATTAAAGCTTTGAGATCAGATAGAGGAGGTGAGTTTACATCTAAATAGTTTAATGAGTTTTGTGAAGCAAATGACATCTGGTGATTCCTGACAGTTCTAAGATCTCCTCAACAAAATAGCGTAGTTGAAAGGAAGAATCGAAGCATTTTCAATATGACCAAAAGTATGCTAAAAACAAAGAAGATGTCGAAAGATTTCTGAGTAGAAGTAGTTGAGTGTGCTGTATACCTATCAAATAAGTGTCCGACAAGAAGCTTGTGAGAAAAAAACACCTCAAGAAGCATGAAGTGGAAGAAAACCAAGTGCTTCTCATTTGAAAGTGTTTGCAAGCATCGGTTAAGTACATGTCCCAGGTCAAGAAAGGTCGAAGCTTGATGATAAAAACAAAAAGTACATCTTCATCGGTCATGATCAACGCTCTAAAGGCTACAAGCTCTATGATCCAAGTCTTGGGAATAGAGCCATTAGCAGAGACATGGAATTTGATTAAGAAGATTATTGAAATCGAGTGATGAGTACAAAAAGTGCTATGAGTTCTTTCCTTTATTTGATAAGGAGCAAATAAGTGAAGTTCAAGAGCCCTCTACACCTCCAAGATCACCATCAATAATAAATACACATTCATCTTCTTCTAGTGGAAGCTCAACAGAAAGAGAACCTTGTATGAGAAGTCTTCAAGATCTTTATAAGGTAACAAAAAATCTAAGTAATGTGAATCAATGTGCAGTCAAACCCCAAATCAAGGACCATAACCATTACAAGACATAAGAAAACCAATGACGAGATCAAAAACCAAGAAGATACACAAAGCCTTACATAATTTGATCATGGACACCCAAGAAAAAAAGTCATCACAACATGAGCAAAGACCAATGTTTGTGATAAGTATTAATGAGGAACCAATATGGGAAATGACTGCGAAAGAACAAGAAAACAAGGTAATCAAGAAGTTGTTGCTAGGAAGGAAAATGAGCAGCCCAGCGTGTGCGCCTCGCACAGCCAACGCGCGCACACAAGATCCCCGCGTCCCCGCCTGCGCCTATTCCGTAACATACCCGCATGCCCATATCGCTTGCGCGCCAGCAACATGACCACCCGCACACTGCACGCGCCCGCCTGGCTGCATTCCTCACCCGCGCTCCCCACGCACTCGGCCTAGATACGAGCCCCAACCGCACGCTTGACCAATCTTTGCGGCCATCCTGTGCGCATCTGGCCCAGTCCCTGTGCGATGTCGAGCTAGCTTTTGAGCGAAACACGAGAAGAGTGACAATTATTCGAGTGTAAACACGTGAGAGAGGTCCGATTAAACTTACATAATCTTTTTTTTTTTATTTCTTCTCTTTACCTATTTATTATTCGAAATAGTGAACCAAACCATGAGTAGCAAAAAAGAACACTCTAATTTTGATCCGAAGATGTTCATGAGAACTATACAAGATAAATTTAAGATATTAAACATGCGGTTGAATAGAATGGAGTACCCAACGACAAGTCATGGACGATAAGGTTAAGCACCAATGGTGCATGAACATGATGAATCATTCGTGGATGATAATTAAATAAGAGGAAGAAGGTTTGAAGCAAATCGAGAGGATGAAAAAGATTATATGTTTGATTGTCATAACTTCACTAAGGAGAAAAAGATTAACCTAGCTACGATGAAGTTCACGGATTATGCAAGTATATAGTGGGATCAATTAGTAAAGAACTGGGGGAGATACAGTGAGCAACCCATTTGTCATAGGAGAAAATAAAGGTAACTTTGAGAAAATGTTTTATTCCTAGCTACTATTATCGAGATTTGTGTTGAAAGTTACAAGCTTTGACTCATGGAGTTAAGAGTGTGGAGGAATATTACAAGAAAATGAAAGAAGCCATGATAAGGGCTAAAGTAGAGGAGGGTATGGAAGCCACAATGATAGAATTTATTGGAGGATTAAATAGAAATATTGTGGATATTGTTGACTTACAACATTATATGAATATAGAGGAATTGTTAAATAAATCCATCAAGATTGAAAGACAAAAGCAAGTTAAATTGAAAGATGGGATCTATCTCGAATTCCCTTTGGAAATTAAATTGGAAGAATGAAAAGTCAATCTCAAAGCCAATGGAGGAGTTCAAAGGAAAGGACACGACATCAAACACAAAAAGTAAGGCCGAATTCTCCTCGCCTACTAAGATTCGTGAAATCAAATGTTTTAGATATCAAGGATTTGAACATATTGCTTCTAATTGTCCAAACAAGTGAGCTATAACTATAATGGATAACAGTGATGTAGCAAGTATTAGCTCAAGTGACGATAAAATGCTACCATTGAAAGATTGTAGCAATGTGGATGTGGAAGAACCTGTGAGAGGTGAATTATTGGTCACAAGGAGAGTACTCAACATTCAACCTTAGGATGATGGAGTCGAAGTGTAAAGAGAGTATATATTTCATACTAGATGTCATGTTAACAATAAGACATGTAGCTTGATCATTGATAGTGAAAGTTGCACTAATATGGCTAGTACTTTATTGGTAGAAAAATTGAGCTTGGAAATCGAGAAGAATCAGAAACCATATAAGCTCCAATGGTTAAGTCATTGTGGCAAAGTGAAGGCCACCAAACAAGTAAAAGTGGTACTATCAATTGGCAGGTATAAAGACAAGATTCTTTGTGATGTAGTACTTATACAAGCCACTCATAGTCTTTTGAAAAGACCTTGACAATTTGATAGAAAAGTCAAGCACAATGGATTCAAGAATGAATACTCGTTTATTCAAAATGGAAGAATGATAGTCCTAACGTCATTAACACTTGGGAGGCTCGTGAAGATCAAGAAAGGATTGTGAAAGAATTCAAAAGGAGAGAAAAGCCAACAAGTGAACAAGACACGAGTGAAAAAGAGAGTGGAACAAGTGGAAAGAAAAAAGGAGAAAATAAGGTGGAAAAAGAGAGAAAAACTGAGCTTGAGAGAAAACAAGAGGAAAGTGGAAAAATGAGTGAAATGGCCAGAAAAAATGAGATGAAAAGTGCGATGTTAGCAAAACAACAAGTGCTTTTACTTTTTTACAAAGATGTTTATTTTGTATATAGTGAACTAACTGCTTCTTTTCCGAATGTTGTTTCTTCTCTTTTGTAGGAATTTGAGGATGTATTTCTCAAGGAATTACTAAGAGGAGTACCTCCTCTAAGGGGGATGGAGTATGAAATAAATTTCATGTCGAGAGCATTAATTTCTAATCGACCAACGTATCAAGCTAATCCCGAAGAGACTAAGGAGATTAAAAAGTGGTTAGTGAAGCAAAAGCCTAAGCTCGTGTTCGATACTTGTGATTTTAGTTTCGAAGAAGGATGAAACGTAAAGGATGTGTGTGGACTATAAAGCGATCAACAAAATTACGGTAAAATATCGACATCATGTTCCAAAGTTAGATGATATGCTTGATGAGTTATATGGTGCATGCTTATTTTCAAATATTGATTTAAAGAATGTGTACTATCAAATTCACATGAAAGAGGGTTACGAATGGAAAACCACTTTCAAAATAAAATATAGTCTTTATGAGTGGTTAGTTACTCCATTTGGTTTATCAAACGTGCCTAGCACATTTATGAGGTTAATGAATCACATTTTGAGATTGTTTATCAAAAAATTTGTCGTGGTTTATTTTAATGACATATTAGTTTATAGCAAAACTTTGGAACAACATGTTGACAATATGTATCTGTTTTTTATATTTTGTGAATAAATCAATTATATGCTAATATCAAAAAGTACATATTTTGTATGGAATCGGTAGTGTTTCTTGATTTTGTAGGAAGCTTGAAGAGTGTATCGGTGGATGAAAAAAAAGTCAAAGCAATCAAGAAATGGCTGAGACCTAAGGATGCTAATAAACTACGTAGTTTTCATGGTTTAGTTAGCTTTTATAGAAGATTCATTAGAGACTTTAATTCATTCCCATAACCATTAAATGATTTGGTTAAAAAGAATGTAGAATTTAAGTGAACTGAGATACATGATAAATCGTTTAATTTTTTAAAGAAAAAGTTAACTAATGAGCCCTTGTTAGTATTACCGAATTTTTATAGAACTTTTGATATTGAATGTGACGTGTCGAGAAATGGAATTTGAAGTCTTTTGATGCAGAAAATTCTTGCGGCGTTAAATTACCCAACATATGACAAAAAATTGTATGTCTTTGTAAGGACGTTACAAACGTGGTATCATTAATTGTGGCCAAGAGAGTTTATCATTCACTCTGGCCACGAGAGTTTGAAACATTTGAAGTCGTAAAGAAAACTACACAAAAGGAATGCAAAATGGATGGAGTTCATAGAAACATTTCCTTACGTCATCCATTACAAAAATGGTAAAGAAAATGTGGTTGTTGTTGCATTATCAAAAAGATACTTACTCATAACTTATGTACAATCTAAGTTGTTAGGATTTGATTTTATAAAAGATTTGTATGAAATAGATATTGATTTTAAACTATTTTGGAAAGATTGTGAGAAACATGCATGTGAGGACCATTGTAGACACAAAGGATTTTTATTTAAAAAAGACTAACTTTGTATCCCTAAATGTTCATTAAGAGAATTGTTTGTTAGAGAAACTCATGAAGGAGGGTTACTGAGACATTTTTGAGTAAATAAAATGTTGAGTGTGCTTTGTGGACATTTTTATTGGGCAAAAATGAGACGTGATGTACAAACTATTTGTGATAAGTACATTGAGTGCATGAAAACCAAATCAAATATTAGACCTTGTGGACAATACACCCTTTTCTTATTCCTAACCAACATTAGGTTGACATTTCTATAGATTTTGTATTGGGGTTGCTAAGAACTCAAGGAGGTAAGGATAACATATTTGTAGTTCTAGATAGATTTAGTAAAAGGGCTCACTTTATTGCGTATTCAAAGATTAATGATGCTATGCATGTAATGGATTTATTTTTTAAAGAAATTGTATCTACACGGATTACCTAGAACCGTTGTGAGTGATAGAGACGTTAAGTTTTTAAGTCAAGTCTCTTTCATAGAACTTTATGGAATAAGCTAGGTATTAAACTTTCATTCTCTACCGTTACACACCCTCAAGCATATGGACAAACCGAAGTAGTAAATAGGACATTTTTTACCTTGTTAAGAGTAATTATTTCAAAAAATTTAAAACAATGGGAGAAATATTTACCTCATGTAAAATTTGTATATATTGAGCACTATGCAAGACAAGCTAAGAAAAGCCAAAGGAAAGTAACCTTTGAACCAGAAGATTGAGTTTGAATTCACTAGAAAGGAAAAATTTGCCAAACAACGGAAGAACAAATTGCAACCGCGAGGAGACAACACTTACAAGCTTGATTTATCGAGTAAATATAGTAATGTAAGAGTAATTATTTCAAAAAATTTAAAACAATGAGAGAAATATTTACCTCATGTAAAATTTGTATATATTGAGCACTATGCAAGACAAGCTAAGAAAAGCCAAAGGAAAGTAACCTTTGAACCAGAAGATTGAGTTTGAATTCACTAGAAAGGAAAAATTTGCCAAACAACGGAAGAACAAATTGCAACCGCGAGGAGACAACACTTACAAGCTTGATTTATCGAGTAAATATAGTAATGTAAGCGCTTACTTTAATGCTAGCGAATTATCTTTGTATGATACATGAGATTTGAGAATGAATCTTTTTGAAGAGGGAGGGAATGATTCGAATCAAGGTGCAGCCAAGCCCCAAATCAAGGAACATGATCTATTAAATAATTTGATCAGGAGACCCAAGAGAAAGAGTCATCAAAATACGAGCAAAAACCAATGATTGTGCTAAGTATTGATGAGGAACCAATGAGAGAAATGCATGCAAAATACCAAGAAAATATGGCAATAAAAAAGTTGTGGCTAGTAAGGAAAAAAAGAAGCCCAATGCGAGCCCAACAACAGCCACCGTGATCGCCTCGCACAGCCACATTGCGCAACAAAGCGCAGTGCATCGCACGTGTGCACAAGATCACTGTTGGGACTCGCGCCCTGATTACCGGATTCCCAATATGGGAATGTTAAATAAACCAACGATGCAATGGAAATAATAATTACACGCAACTGGACTGTAATAAACAATAAACCAACCCACAATTTATAAACAAGTCTCATTATATACAAGACTTTGTCTATAATTTATTTTACAGTATGGGCCAACTAAAATAAAATACGAGAAAAAATATAATATTAAACACAAACTCTATTAGACTTAAGTTGTGCTGAACCAGTTAATGCATCATACCTTTATATTTATCCCGCCAACTACCACCATCTATTCCTGAAAAATTGGAGGAAACAATGAAGTGAACTTTATAAAGCTTAGTAAGAATCATAATCTAAGGATTCACCAAACTAAACTGAAATCACATCTAACCATGTACTAATTTTCCTACATAATTAGTCCTCACAACCACCGCTTCCATTTTCAACTTTGATCAACTCTCGTGATCACACATCCCGTGTTTTATGTTTTATAATTAAAGCTCTAAACATTTCTTATTAATGTTCAACTATGTGTCATGCCTTTTTATGTAAGAAGTGTATTGTGCATTTATTTGAATGCTTAGACATATGATTGAGATAATCATAGCCTAACTAAACTATTTCTTCATTCTCTTGTGCAACTAATCTTTATGTCTAACTTAACTTCATGTGCAACCTTTAGTTTGCACCTTAATTCGAGTTCACAATATAGTCACATATTTCATGTGTAATTGATTCTCAATACTTATTTTCTCACGCTCAACTTGTAATGACCCGGGAAGGATCGCCACGTAATTCATGACTTTACTCACTCCTTTCACTCTTTTATATATTCCTTTTTTACTAAGCAGCGGAAATACTAATTCTGTAGTCACGTGTAGGACATGGACAATGAAATAAGACATTTGGCTGGGGGATTTTTTAAAAAAAACATCTGCCGAACTCAACGACAAAACTTCACTCTCATCTGCCGATCACTAAACGACAAGGCAGGAGAGGGCTCACATCTACCGATAAACCAAAGCTACATCTTCCGGTTATCCCGTGCATTTCACGTGATTCATTAATCACCCATCGGTAGATGTAAGTTCTCACATCAACCGACAGTCACGTGTATCCCACACAATTCATTAAACGTTCGTCGGTAGATATACAACCGCATCTGCCGATGACGTCAGCCGGCAGATAATCAAACCGCGTCTGCCGATGTCGTCAGCAGGAGGGTATATAAACTACATCTGCCGATGACGTCAGCAGGAGGATAAACAAACTGTATCTGCCGATGACGTCAGCAGGAAAAATATACAAACTACATCTACCGATGACTAGGCGACAGGGAAAAAGACTCCTACATCACCTGATATAAACACACTGTATCTACCGACAGAAATCTCACTACTTCTACCGATAGCAAAAGAAATCCTGCGTCTACCGATAGAAAACACACCACTCCTACCGGTAGGACTAAACAACATCTCCCAATAGACATGATCATAAGCAAGTCTCAAACTTTCCAGACTTAACATTTCCATAAACGGAAATCAATGATTCCCTCAGAGTACCTATAGCGGAAGTCTTAAACAAAAGATATTCAATAAATTGTACCATCCTCAATTCAGTAACCAACCAGACAATTTCAAATCCCAGTACCATAACACAACTTCATTCCATTTATACTTCTATATTAAAAATCATTACTAACGTTCATAGAGCATAAACCAGAGTTTCCATCACCATCCAGCCACAGACTTGCACCTTGAACACCATCCAGCAGCCAGTCCTAAACATCCTCATTGATTTTGAAATCCTCACCTGAATGTTCTTCACCTACATCATAAGGTGTAACTGTAAGCCTAAGGCTTAGTAAAGAATGCAATACTATCACAAGTGCATGAATGCATAATTCAGAGAAAACATGCTCATAAATCATTTCTGGTTCATGTTCTTGTTCGTATTCATCATTCATAATCATAGATCGTATTCATCTTTCATATCATTGTTCATATCGCTGAACCACATTCATCATTCGTATCATAGTTCATATCGCTGAACCATCTTCATCATTCATATCATTGTTCATGTTGTGTGGGATGAGAGAGAATTTGTGCCGGTAAAGGGGGTTCGACAGTGAGTTTGATCATGGTCCCTACTGCGGGTCGTATTCTTATGTCCTACCGCGGACTGTGACATACGCCGAACCGCCCCCAACCCTCACTCATTCACGTTGTAGGGATTTTATCACCTTATCTTGTTCATGAGAAAACATGCTTTTAAAACATTTTCGTGTGCATAAATCATTGATAATGCATGAGCATGGGATTCTTTATCTCATCCTAGCTATAGGACAGAACAATCATTCAGTGTGAAAACTTACCATCGAACTACTCATCAACATAAATGCTAGACAGTAACATGAAAGAACTACTGATCATCGTATGAGTTTCTACCTAGCATCCTTTGATGTAGGGTCCTATTGACCGGGAAACCTATACATTCACTTACCTGGTCTCCTTAGCACTTTGAGCTCTTTCTCTTCAAACTTCTTCACCTAAAACATTCACATTGCAGTAGTTAAAACAAAGTCCTATAAGTTCTAACCTCAAGTCATCCTAGGGTCTAATAGACAAAGTCATCCTGAATCCTTAGTCCAACGCTCTGTGCAAAATCTGAAATCCAAGAACTGAAATAGACAGATTCGACTACCGGTTACTCAGGGTTGATTGTTTTTAAATGTCCAAAACTGATTCGGAATGACATTACCACTCTCAGATTAACAATGAACTATATTATTACCCTGTTGTTTAAGGATTTGAGTTACGGGTTCAAGCTGAAAACAGAGCTAAACGATTAACTGATAACTACATTGTCTAACTCATACCTCGAGCGTAAGGTAACCGAGAAATAGCAAGGGAACTGGTCGTCGAAGGAAGGATTACAGGCAGGCAGAGGGCGAGAGCTTGCGAGAGAAGGAATCGCCGAGAATGGAGGATGTCGGCTACAGTGAGTTAATGAGGTTTAAATCATTTCCACTTCCTTTAAATATCGGTCTAAGCCCTCTATTATTACAACTTTGCCACTCGACCTAGTTTAAACCCACATGTAATTAGTTACACTTGTCTTAAAATTCTAAACCGCGATGATTAAATGTTCATGACCGTTAATACAGTTAGGAAAATTACCTAGTCGTAACTCGGGTGTTACATTCACCCCTCCTTAAACAAAATTTTCGTCCTCGAAAATTGCTTAAGCAAATAACTCCGGATAATTGTCCAACATGTCCTGTCGCCGCTCCCAAGTGGCTTCTTCAATGCCGTGGTTTGTCCACAAAACTTTCACCAATGGGATTTCCTTGTTCCTTAGAGTTTTCACTGCATAATCCAAAATTTGTACCGGTTTCTCCTCATACTCCAAAGTCGGTTCAATTTCGATTTCTGATGGCACCACAACATGCGTTGGATCACGTATGCATTTCCTTAGCATTGACACATGAAAAACATTATGAACCTTCTCTAATGACGGAGGTAATTGTAATCTGTAAGCTGTGTTTCCAACCTTTGTCAAAACAAGGAATGGTCCAATGAACCGTGGGTTAAGATTCCCTTTCTTGCCAAATCTTAGCACTCCTTTAAATGGTGAAATCTTCAGGAAGACTTCATCACCAACAGCAAACTCGAGGTCTCTCCTCCTTTGGTCTGCATAACTCTTCTGTCGACTTTGTGCAGTCATCATCCTGTTTCTAATAATGGCGATCTTATCTGACATTTGCTGTAAGATCTCAGGGCCCAAGAGCTTTGCTTCGCCAACCTCATCCCAATACAAGGGTGACCTGCACCTCCTGCCATAAAGCGCTTCATAAGGTGCCATACCAATGGCGGACTGATAACTGTTGTTGTAAGAAAATTCAACTAACGGTAGATGTCTATTCCAAGTTGTCTGAAAGTCCAACACACATGCTCTCAACATATCCTCAAGTATCTGAATGGTCCTCTCTGATTGGCCATCTGTCTGTGGATGAAATGCAGTACTGAAGGTTAACTTTGTTCCTAACGTGCCTTGCAAACTTTTCCAAAATCGTGAGGTGAACCTGGGGTCACGATCAGAGACAATGGATACCGGTGTTCCATGTAACCTTAGAATTTCTTGAACATACAAGTTCGCCAGTTGGTCCATTGTGTAGGTCATCTTTACAGGTAAGAAGTGAGCTGACTTGGTCATTCTGTCAATCACGACCCAAATACTATCATGTCCTTTAGTTGTCTTTGGCAAACCTACAACAAAATCCATGGCAATGTTTTCCCACTTCCACTCAGGGATAGGTAGAGGCTGAAGGGTTCCTCCAGGGCGTTGATGTTCTGCTTTAACTTGTTGGCATACCAAACATGATTCTACAAACTTAGCCACATCCCTCTTCATATTTGGCCACCAATAATATAGCCTTAAATCCCGATACATCTTGGTGTTACCAGGGTGCACAGAGAAAGAAGATGAATGGGCTTCGACCAGAATTAACTTACGTAACCCTTCATCACTAGGGACATACCATCTATCTCTAAACTTCAGGATCCCATCCTTGGAGAGACTAAACTCGGAGGTGGCGTCCTTCATCTTGATCAATATTCTATTATTCTCCTCTAAGTTCTTCTGTTGTGCTTCTTTGATCTTTTCCAAAATGGTTGGTTGGATAGTTAGAGTAGCAAGTAGACTCGACAGTTCAGGAACTAACTCAAATTCCAATTTCTGAATCTCTGTCCTCAAAGGTATAGACACAGCTGATATCGCGGGTTGCATCGTTGTTGACATTCTGCTCAGGGCATCAGCTACAGCATTAGCCTTGCCTGGATGATACTTAATTTCGAAGTCATAGTCTTTAACAAATTCTAACCAACGTCTCTGTCTCATGTTTAATTCTTTTTGAGTGAAGAGATATTTCAAGCTCTTATGGTCAGAAAATACTTCGCACTGTCGTCCATACAAATAGTGTCTCCAAATCTTTAGCGCAAATACAACTGCGGCTAATTCCAAATCGTGAGTGGGGTAGTTCTGCTCGTAACTTTTTAGCTGCCTAGAGGCATACGCTATAACTTTGCCTTCTTGCATCAAAACACACCCTAGTCCGACTTTGGACGCATCACAATAAACACTAAACTTCCCTTCTTCGGTTGGGAGGGTCAATAGTGGAGCTGTCGTTAACTTTAGTTTAAGTGTCAGGAAGCCATCTTCACAAGCTTTGGTCCAAGAGTATTTGGTGTCCTTCTTTGTCAAATTAGATAAAGGCTTAGCTATCATAGAAAATCCTTTAATAAACTTCGTATAATAACCTGCCAAGCCAAGAAAACTACGGACTTCACCAACATTCCTTGGCTGTGGCCAGTCCTTAACAGCCTGAATCTTGGTTGGGTCTACTGATATACCTTCAGTAGAAATGACATGGCCTAAAAAGTTGACCTTACTCAACCAGAATTCACATTTAGATAACTTGGCATACAGTTGATGCTGTTTCAGGGTTGTCAAAACTATCCTTAAGTGTTCTGCATGGTCAGCTTTTGTCTGCGAGTATATAAGAATATCATCTATAAACACAATTACAAATTTGTCCAAATACTCACGAAACACTCGATTCATTAAGTCCATGAAGGCTGCAGGTGCGTTGGTCAACCCAAACGACATCACCAGGAATTCATAATGTCCATAACGGGTCCTAAAAGCTGTCTTAGGTATGTCACTTTCCTTAACCTTCAGTTGGTAATACCCCGAACGTAAATCTACTTTTGAAAACACTTTTGCTCCTTGCAGTTGGTCAAACAAATCATCAATCCGGGGCAAGGGGTACTTGTTCTTAATCGTCAGTTTGTTCAATTCTCTGTAATCTATGCACATCCTCAAAGAACCATCCTTCTTCTTGACAAATAAGACAGGCGCACCCCAGGGAGAGCTACTAGAGCGTATGAATCCCTTGTCTACTAACTCCTGTAATTGGACTTTTAATTCTTTTAATTCGACAGGTGCCATACGGTAAGGATTTTTAGACACAGGTAATGCCTCGGGATATGTATCAATTACAAACTCTATTTCCCTATCAGGTGGTAATCCTGGCAAATCGTCCAAGAATGCTTCAGGGAACTCTCGGACTATAGAAATATCTTGTAGCTCTATCTTATTCTTCGCTCGGGTATCCATTACACTAGCTAGATAACAATCACAACCATCTTTCAATATCCGTTGAGCCTCTAGTGAAGTTATAATTGGCATTTTACTTATTTTTGGGATAGCTTGGAAGGTATAACGATCTCCATTTGGGGGTCAGAACTCTACTAATCCAGACCTACAACTTATCGTGGCATAATGCCTGGATAACCAATCCATCCCTAATATCACCTCATACCCCTTCATGTCAATTACAACCAGTTCTACATATAGTTTCTTACTTCCTAAGGTCACAACATCACCTTTAACAATATGTTCAGAATGTAGGGACTTCCCCGATGGTAACATAACATCATATGACCTTTCGGCTGGTAGAAGTTCTAAGTTGTGTCGGCATACAAACAGAGTTAATATAAACGAGTGTGTAGCTTCCGTATCAATAAGCATGTAAGCAGAAATACCACAGATCATTATTGTACCTGTTATGACCGTATGCTGCATGGTTTCTTCATCTTCCATCATTGCATAGACTCTAGGTGCTACCCTTGCACGGTTCGGGTCTGGCGGCATGGGGCAGTCTCTGGCTATATGTCCAACTTTGTCACACCTGAAGCATCGGCCGGAATGCAGCTTGCACTCACCATGGTGGTTCTTCTGGCAGTTGGGGCATAGAGGGGCCAATGGTCGTTTTCCCTTCCCTTGGTCATCATTTGGATTGAAGGGTCTCTTTATACCTTGCTGTTGTTGCTGTGGCCCTCTGTTCTGTTGTGGCTGCCATCCTTTGTTCTGACGGGGTGGCGGCTGAGTTTCCTTCGTGAACTTCCTTGGTTGCTCACGCTGTGCATCTGCTGTCATCTCAGCCTCTTCCAGCTCCAATGCCTTAGCCGTCACTTCTCCATAAGGTACATTGTGTATCCCAGCAGTCTTTACTTTCACGTACAAACTCGGCTTTAGTCCTTGAACAAATTGGTAAATCTTGTCCTCATCATCCACAATCATTCGAGGGGCAAATCGTGACAAGGCATCAAACTTGCATATGTAGTCCGTCACAGAGCCAGTTTGTCGTAGATTCATGAACTCCTTCTTCTTGTTGGCCCGAACAGTCCTATTAAAGTACTTGTCAAAGAAAGCAACCTTGAACATTTCCCAGGTCATAGCTCCGGCATTAGCGGTGTTCTGGATCGAATCCCACCAATGCCTTGCACCCAATTCCAAATGAAAGACAGCGTACGTGACCTTATCTCCTTCATCAACCTTTGCATACTTGAACATATCTTCTATCTTTCGGATCCATTCCTCAGCATAAATGGGATCTGAAACATGTCCATTAAATACCGGGGGTCGAAGCCGGTGAAAACTCTCACCCCCATGATCATGAGTTGCATTATTACTGGAGTTGCCTTGCTCCTCCTTCGCAGTCATCAGTTGTTCAATCTGGTGAGATTGGCGCATGACCAACTCTGTCAACTGAGCAATGGTATTGCTATCTTCATTGGTTTCTCTCTGCTGACCTCTAACCATATTGGGGTTCCTAAACACATAGTTATAGATACATCTTAACTTAGTGACATTTACTGAAATCATAAATACTTACAGTTGCTGGAGAGTACTCAAGTGACAATCTGTGCTGGGAGGCAGTCTACAGAATCGGTTTTAGAACCTGGTTTAGCTTTGATACCATAATTGTAACGACCCGGGAAGGATCGCCACGTAATTCATGACTTTACTCACTCCTTTCACTCTTTTATATATTCATTTTTTACTAAGCAGCGGAAATACTAATTCTGTAGTCACGTGTAGGACATGGACAATGAAATAAGACATTTGGCTGGGGGATTTTTTAAAAAAAACATCTGCCGAACTCAACGACAAAACTTCACTCTCATATGCCGATCACTAAACGACAAGGCAGGAGAGGGCTCACATCTACCGATAAACCAAAGCTACATCTTCCGGTTATCCCGTGCATTTCACGTGATTCATTAATCACCCATCGGTAGATGTAAGTTCTCACATCAACCGACAGTCACGTGTATCCCACACAATTCATTAAACGTTCGTCGGCAGATATACAACCGCATCTGCCGATGACGTCAGCCGGCAGATAATCAAACCGCGTCTCCCAATGTCGTCAGCAGGAGGGTATATAAACTACATCTGCCGATGACGTCAGCAGGAGGATAAACAAACTGTATCTGCCGATGACGTCAGCAGGAAAAATATACAAACTACATCTACCGATGACTAGGCGACAGGGAAAAAGACTCCTACATCACCCGATATAAACACACTGTATCTACCGACAGAAATCTCACTACTTCTACCGATAGCAAAAGAAATCCTGCATCTACCGATAGAAAACACACCACTCCTACCGGTAGGACTAAACAACATCTCCCAATAGACATGATCATAAGCAAGTCTCAAACTTTCCAGACTTAACATTTCCATAAACGGAAATCAATGATTCCCTCAGAGTACCTATAGCGGAAGTCTTAAACAAAAGATATTCAATAAATTGTACCATCCTCAATTCAGTAACCAACCAGACAATTTCAAATCCCAGTACCATAACACAACTTCATTCCATTTATACTTCTATATTAAAAATCATTACTAACGTTCATAGAGCATAAACCAGAGTTTCCATCACCATCCAGCCACAGACTTGCACCTTGAACACCATCCAGCAGCCAGTCCTAAACATCCTCATTGATTTTGAAATCCTCACCTGAATGTTCTTCACCTACATCATAAGGTGTAACTGTAAGCCTAAGGCTTAGTAAAGAATGCAATACTATCACGAGTGCATGAATGCATAATTCAGAGAAAACATGCTCATAAATCATTTCTGGTTCATGTTCTTGTTCGTATTCATCATTCATAATCATAGATCGTATTCATCTTTCATATCATTGTTCATATCGCTGAACCACATTCATCATTCGTATCATAGTTCATATCGCTGAACCATCTTCATCATTCATATCATTGTTCATGTTGTGTGGGATGAGAGAGAATTTGTGCCGGTAAAGGGGGTTCGACAGTGAGTTTGATCATGGTCCCTACTGCGGGTCGTATTCTTATGTCCTACCGCGGACTGTGACATACGCCGAACCGCCCCCAACCCTCACTCATCCACGTTGTAGGGATTTTATCACCTTATCTTGTTCATGAGAAAACATGCTTTTAAAACATTTTCGTGTGCATAAATCATTGATAATGCATGAGCATGGGATTCTTTATCTCATCCTAGCTATAGGACAGAACAATCATTCAGTGTGAAAACTTACCATCGAACTACTCATCAACATAAATGCTAGACAGTAACATGAAAGAACTACTGATCATCGTATGAGTTTCTACCTAGCATCCTTTGATGTAGGGTCCTATTGACCGGGAAACCTATACATTCACTTACCTGGTCTCCTTAGCACTTTGAGCTCTTTCTCTTCAAACTTCTTCACCTAAAACATTCACATTGCAGTAGTTAAAACAAAGTCCTATAAGTTCTAACCTCAAGTCATCCTAGGGTCTAATAGACAAAGTCATCCTGAATCCTTAGTCCAACGCTCTGTGCAAAATCTGAAATCCAAGAACTGAAATAGACAGATTCGACTACCGGTTACTCAGGGTTGATTGTTTTTAAATGTCCAAAACTGATTCGGAATGACATTACCACTCTCAAATTAACAATGAACTATATTATTACCCTGTTGTTTAAGGATTTGAGTTACGGGTTCAAGCTGAAAACAGAGCTAAACGATTAACTGATAACTACATTGTCTAACTCATACCTCGAGCGTAAGGTAACCGAGAAATAGCAAGGGAACTGGTCGTCGAAGGAAGGATTACAGGCAGGCAGAGGGCGAGAGCTTGCGAGAGAAGGAATCGCCGAGAATGGAGGATGTCGGCTACAGTGAGTTAATGAGGTTTAAATCATTTCCACTTCCTTTAAATATCGGTCTAAGCCCTCTATTATTACAACTTTGCCACTCGACCTAGTTTAAACCCACATGTAATTAGTTACACTTGTCTTAAAATTCTAAACCGCAAAGATTAAATGTTCATGACCGTTAATACAGTTAGGAAAATTACCTAGTCGTAACTCGGGTGTTACACAACTCCCATGTATGCACTTTATTCTCTACACCTTCACAGTCATAAGTAATAAGAAATTCATTTACCATTTACTCTATGAATTCCATTAGTTTATATTTAACCAAGATTATTTAGACGTATTTTATTAATGTCTAATTGCATTGTTCACACTCAACCCATGCTTACATTTTGTAGAACTATCTAGACATGTTTTATTAATGTCTAAACTCATTTTAATATTCTAAGATTCACTAGACATTTCCATGTAATATCTAAACATATACTTTTTCTATAGAATTCTTTGGACATTATGACTAATGTCTAAACCTCATTATTCTTTACATAACTCACTAGACATTTATTATTAATGTCTAATTTAATTTATATTTATTATATTCCTCTATATGTAGGAATTATTTAATGCATATAAGTAAATATGCCTAGACACATGATATATAAATCATTGTCTAGATACCCCGACTCACCCATTTTTCATTATGTAATGAGTATGAAGTGCAACTCTCACACCCCTTGTGCCATGATAAGTGAATCAATACAAGTGTGTGCATCATATTATTTACTTGATCTCTTATTTATCATGTACCATAATAACATGTTATGTGAATGTCAATATGCATAAGTCATATCAACATGTGATGTGATGTTGATATGCATGATCCATAATCCCAATATGTAAAGTTGTACATATACATACATCCTACTAACTATTTCATAGTACTGTCTGCACGTCATAATATATCTCTAGAGGGCTAAGGATTTGCAACCCAATGGAGACTCAAAGTCACTCCTCTTCTATTTTCCGACTTTACATATGTCACACAATACATAGTCGGTGAAATATATATTGGGTTCGAATGTTACCAATCATACCTCCCGTAATACCATTTACATATTTATATAATGCATGATTTAAGTGTTCTCACTGTGCATATATTACATACTAATAATGCATGAAGTATGAACATGAAAATAATTGTTAAATGACAAACAATATGATGCATGAATAATGATTATGTGACTATCTAGACACCTTATGATGATGTTTCAAAGCTTGTGAAAACCCAACTCTTTATTCTCTTACAATCACATTTTAAATTTCTCTTTCTTTTCAAACTTATGTGAAGACTCCTTTAAAACTTCTATTATGAATTATAATCCTCAAATAAACTTATTCTATTTCAAACCCTAACCAAGCATTATAATTCATTAACATTCATTAACGTTAATTTTATGCAATATTTATCCATATTTAACTATCATCAATTCAACACTCATTTCACCAATATGAATCACTTTCATACTTTAATTAACAATTAAAACTATTTGTTTCATATAACACATTTTCAAATTAACACGTAATCCAATAACTCAAGCTTTTTCATTAAAGCTTTCAACATTTCCTTTACTTTAGGATCCATATACATTCAATTATTACCATCAAGCATGTCAGATTCATGCTAACATGTAACCTTTGAACCCAAGTTTCAACTCACGGCAAACTTATTATTTACAAATATCACACATAATCAAGTTTAACAACATGGAGATCATAGTTTCCTTTTTCAAAAATCACTTCACTATCATTCCCTTTCAATCTTTTAAACCTAATTCATCTAATAACATCAAAGGTCATTAATATGCAATTTCATTAATTTCAAAGTTTAATCCCCAAAATATTCATTTTCTCCACTTAAACTATGTACTTTTCAGCATAGTTTAGAAAATACTAAGATTAGAGACTCTTACCTCTTGAAGCCCTTATTTCTTCAACTTTGATTCTTAGCTTAAATGGAAGCTCTTGATGAGAGGAACACTTTTCCTCAAGTGGTTGAGGGTCAATTCTCACTATTTCTCTCTCTTTTCTTTCTTTTTCTCCTTCTCCTTTTCTTTCTTATCCCCTCTCTGGTCTTGCACAAAATGGCTAAGTTTTCAGCCTTCTATCCCCTTTTCTAAAGATATCTTTGGTCTAAATTACTCTTTTGTCCATTTTGCCTATGTAAAAGTATTATTTTACCATTCCTTGCATGATTGATTACAAAAATATCATGTTTAATTATTTTTTAAGCATAATTAACTTAATATAATTAATTAGATTATTCTTAAGCTAATTTCCAAGATTAACATAACTAATCATGATTATTTAACTTTATTTACTCTTTAATTACACATTGATGACATTATTAGTCACTAATCCAATTATGACACGTGGCATAACTTCATTGGTTGTCCAATTTATTATATAGCCACATACTTTAAGATGTTAGGAATATTCTTTCTTCATTGACGTTCTTCAAATTCTTACTCTAAAATCCAATTTAGAGTTATTTAAAACAGTACAGTTTTTCGATAAAACTGACTCAATCCATTTCCAATATGCATAACTTTCATTACATTATGTCCAATTGCTTCCTTTCGAGAGTCACTCTCTTTCTTTATGTGTCTAATTTATCACCGTAACTATTCACAATTATCCGAGCACCATAGCAATTATGATTAAATTTACACTAACACGTGCTACAATAAAATAATTTTCCCTTTTATCATAAAAAGTGTTTTATATCACTTCTAATCATATTTAATTTAATTTGATTGGGACTATTGTAGTATATCTTAACCAGGGTCATCACAATCACTATGCATCCCTACGCTTGCGTCGCAGTGTCACCGCGTGCCCACAGTGCCTGCGCCCTGTTAGCACAACCACCCGCGCACCATACGCGCTCACCTGACTATATGCTCCACTTGCGCGCTCGGCCTTGCTGCACACCCCATGCACTCGGCCTGTCAACGCGGTCATCCTGTGCGCATTTGACCTAGTCCCAGTGTGATGTCGTGCCAGCCCGTGCCTTGGTCTGGCCTGTGCACGCTGTATCGCCCTACGCATACCCATCAGCGCCTATCCGCAACCAACTTACCATTTTGTGATTTTTCTTCTAAATTTGAGTTTGTTAAGTTTCTTATTTCATAATTAGGTTAAGTTTACTTATTTCTAACTTTCTGTAGGCTATTTAAACACTATGGATGTACTTCAAAAAGGACATACAATTTTCGCTATTGAATTTCTTCTTGAGAGTTTCTTTTTAAAATTTTCTCTTTAGTTCTTTGTAAAGAATTAGGTCTTCTTCAAGTTAAAGTTTGGTAAATCGCTCGATAACTTTGGTTCTTACCAACAAGTTTGGTTTATGTAAATCTCCTCTTGTTTGATAACTTTGGTTCAATCGACAATGTTCGATCCGGGTCAAGTTCCTCATACTTGATTCTAAAGCACCCCTGAGTTTTATTCCACATTGTTGAAGGGTCTTGGGTTCTCAATACCTGTGGTTATCATCACTAAGTGAAAATTTAACTCTCTTTTGTCACTTTGTCGATTGTGAGCTCTTAGTATTTGAAAAAGATGTGAAAGATGAAAAATGGAGGATTTTCATAGATGAAGAGATTACTTCAATTGAGAAGAGTGAAACATGGGAGCTAGCAACTATTCTAGAAGGCGAGAAGCCCATTGTGTAAAGTGAGTCTTCAAAGAAAAGAAAGATGCAAAGCGAGAAGTGGAGAAATACAAAGTCAGGTTAGTGGCGAAAGGGTATAGTCAATGTCTAGGTATTAACTATGGTGAAGTATTTGCTCTTGTTGCCCTCTTAGAAACTATCTAGCTAATTATTTTACTAGCAGAAGAGATGGAGGATTTATCAAATAAATGTCAAATCGGCATGCTTGTATGGAGTTTTTGAAGAAGAGGTTTATGCCGAACAACCTCAATGCTATTTTCTAAAGGGTTATGAAGACAAAGTATTGAAGTTCAAGAAACATTGTATGGCTTAAAGCAAGCTCCAAGAGCTTGGAATAGTCGAATTGACAAGTACTTCCTCAAAAATGGGTTTATCAAATGCTCATATGAAGACTCTCTCTATACTAAGGTGCGTCAAAATGGAGATATCTTATTTGTTTGCTTATATATTGATGATTTCCTCTTTACGGGGAATAATCTAAGTATGTAAAAAGAATTCAAGCAAGCAATGACCAAAGAGTTTGAGGTAACAGATATTTTTCTAATGTTGTACTATTTTGGCATGGAGATCGATCAAAGAGATGATGGTAGTTTCATATCTCAAGAAGGTTTTGCTAAATAAATTCTCAAAAAGTTCAAGATGGAGAATTGTCAGCCTGTGAATACTCTCTTAGCATGTGGATTAAAATTATCGAAGAATGAGAAATGAGAGAAAGTTGATTCTACAACTTGGAAGAGTCTTGTTGAAAATTTGAGATATTTAACTTGCACAAGACCATATATATTTTTTGGGGTTACACTTTCCAGTTGATCAATAGAGTCACCAACCATGACACTTGGCATTAGCAAGGAAGAGGAATGCCTAAAAAAAAATTCATTCAATACAGACTAAGCAAAGAGAAATTCAATCTATAGCCCTCCGATTATACTGGTATTAACCCTATCTAGGGAGAACTTTGATGCTAATCAAAGTTCAAACTGCTTTGCTTTTGCTGTAGAACATTTTATGGCGACAAAGTAAATTCTTTGATATATCAAAAGTACAATTAATTTTGACATGTTTTATTCATTTTCTAATGAATTTAAGCTTATCGGATGTAGCGATAGCGATTGGAGTAGAGATATAGATGATCAAAAGAGCACAACATGTTTTGTTTTCTAAATGGGTGCTACAACTTTTACATAGAGTTCAAAGAAACAACAATTGTGACTCTATTCAACTATGAAGCTAAATATGTTACAGCTACATAGTTGAGAAGACTATTGAAGAAGTTACAAATGCCACAAAGAGAAGCTATAGAGTTTGAGTGGACAATAAATTAGCTATTGTATTGACAAAGAATCTTGTGTTTCATGATAGAAGTAAGCATAGATACAAGGTATAACTTTTTCGTGACTGCATCATAGAAGAATGAAGTGATAGTGAAATATTTGAAGACTGATGATCAAGTTGATGATATTTTTACGATGTCTTCATGTATGATACTTTTAGCAAACTAAGGATGATCCTCGGAGTTACAAGAAATTAAGCTTAAAGAAGGATGTTGAAAATATAATATTAATTCAAATAATATATTTTGATAAATGTATGTTTTGAATATGATTTTGGTTAAAGTTTATATACTTGTTAAAAAGACATTTAGAAATTTCTCATTCATGTATATGTGTAGGTATATTAGTTTATGTACTTAAGGGATTCATTATGTATTAGTACACATATGTGATTAAAGTTTAGGCATTTTGCAATAAAACGATAGCCAAAGCATTTTAAGAATAAAAAGTTTCTCACAAGTTCTCTTCTCTCCAATTTATTTTCCTTTTTCCAAAAATCCTTCTTCCTCACTCCAACATCTGGCACTTGAAGCACTTGATGTCCCAACTCCTTTGCCTAGATGGATCTTCAATTGTCTTCCCTTTATCTTAGGCATTAATGAATAGCATTTCTCTATCATTGTGTTCCCTTAATTGACGATCTTCATCTATTACATATCTTTCTTTTATAGCCGATTGTTTCTCTGGTAAAGAGATTCCAAAATTTTTTGCTATTAGTTGCTTCTTCGCCATATACGATTCATAGTCTTCTTTGTCTGATCTTGCATCATACAATGCAATATTCTTCTTTTCTTGATAAGGACTTAACATCTTATTTGAAATACATCATTTGGGACAGGTCGATGTGAGTGCAGATATAACCAACATGAAACATCTTGGGGCAAATCTTCTTCTCATAAATCTTTTCATCATGTCCTGTGTGTTTATGACTTTTTTCTTCAGTTCTTCTTCTTCGAAATTTGAGGTTTCTCAACTATGAAGATGTTTTTCCCATGAGTCCTAGCGTAGGAAGTTCCACTTTGATCTTATTTGAATAATTGCTATATTCAAATATATTCTCAACCTCTTCTTCCCGCTCTAGATATTCGTCTTCTCAATTTACCCCTCTAAAGAATGGAATAAAGTCCTTCAACCACCTTTCTTCCTCATAAAAATCCTTACCATCTTACTCATCCCACTTATCAATATTAACACAATCAACTCCTTTTATTTCATATCTATAGCCCACTTTACCAAATATTAATACAATCAACTCCTTTACTTTCAACTCTATAGCCCCCTCTACCATTTGTCACATGGTTAGAGGTGTCCATGTAACGACCTACTCCCTCACCATCCTTTTTTCTGCGCGGACGCACCGCCATCTAGGTCCGGATTCAGTATATGGGCAAGTCATCACTCATGATTTTCTCCCTCCTAGATAAGGAGTTTTTGCCCACCCAGTGATTTAACCCTAGCCTCCAAGTTATGACCAAGAGTTCTCCATCACTAGTACCACTTGAGCTAGTAGTAACGGCCTGCCCGTATACTGGATCCGGACCCAGATGACAGTACATCTGCACGGGAAAAAGGCCAGTGAAAGAGTAGGTCGTTACAGTCCAAGTGTCTCTATTCATAAATTCTTGTGATTGCAAACTCTAAAGATTAATTTATTCTTGTAATGTATCAAACTGAATGTCTGTTGGTAACCTTCACACCTTTACTAGTAGTCATCTCCAAAATGTATCACACAATAATAAATCATTAATAACAACTAATAACTTCATAGGATATAAACTTGAGCTCTGATATCAAATTACATGTCACAAAATAGATTGTGCTTTGGTTTGGTCAACTAGAGGAAACAAGCGGCGGATCGCAAATTTATAGAATCAAAATTGGTGGAATCGAGCGGTCAACTTGTGTTTTGAGGGGTTGACTGTAAAACTTACAGAGGGTAAAAATGAATTTTGATGACTTGATTGACCAAACTTATGGTTCAGACTACAAGTACCTTGATAGATTCAACCAAAAATCATCTGAGGTTTGAAATAGGTCGACCGGAATACAGGTATGGTCGACCAGGTGACAAAGATGACCTACTTGGCTGAAAATTTCTTATGCACAAACTTTCCAATCCACTTGCAACCAACAAATAATATATCCAAAATGATATCAAGTACTTTCCAAAGCTCAAAAATTGAACTAATGATAGAAACATAACTCAAACCAATATTCAAGAAAAATTAAAGTCTCCAAAGAAGTTGAACTAAAACTAGAAAAACTGAAATATTGAACTAGAAGGAGTGAGAAACAAGCAAATGGATGAATCATCGATCTAATTGAAACCCTATATGCAAGGAATTCTTCAAAGGACTTGGAGAAAATAAGGATTCCAACGATCACCTACAACCAAGGACGTCTAGGTGAAGATTTTAAAAGATCAATCTTCGCACTTTCTTCAACGGATCTCTATTTTTCTTCATTTGCCTTTCCAAATATCTCTAACCCTATTCTAATAGTCATTCCAACAACGACGAAATTGTAATTAAGTCGAAGTGTTAATTAAACAACAAAATTACTTCAAAACAAAGAAAAAGCAAGAAAATTTAAAATGCAAACTTGTCGCTCTAGCCATGGCACATCGTTAATTATATAAAAATAAAAGTTTATTATGCATTGATTAAACACAATAACGAAAAGTAGTTAGATAAAAATCAATATCTAATCTTTGCTTCCAGTAAAAAATTTTAATGGATCGCGACAAAAATGCCACCATTGGAGAAAATACTAGATCTTTGGATCTCTCTAACGAACAATCCATGGAATCCTTATTTCTAGCAAAATTCAGATCATCCAGTTCTAATTTTAGTTTCGCATTAATCTATAGGACGCTCTCGCAAAATTTGTAAATTAATCTTTACTGAATAGAGAACATCTTCTTTTTCAAAATGTTCTTTTTCCTAATGTTGCTTGTGTAATAGACTCTAGATTTTTTATTGACCTCTTCGATCACATTGTAGGGATGATCGTGGTCCGGTTCGGTCCGATTTTTGGAGAAATTAGGACCAGACCATTAAATTTGGTTTTCAATTTTTTGCACCAATAAACCCAAAATTTTTTCCAGCACCAGATTAAAATTCTGGTCTCGGTTCTAGTTCGGTTCTGGTCCAGTTCGGTTCTGGTCCAGTTCTGGTCCTTTAATCCATTGATGATATCTACAATCTGAACACTAATCTACATAGAAAATTGTCAAGAAAACTAAAGACATAAGGGAGTGAGAGATAAAAATGATACTTATAAACGGGGTATAATCGTTTGAGATGCAAACATTACAATTTTAAGGAAGACTTTAATCCATTAACGAAATCTACAATATGAACAAAATCAAAATTACAACCATAAATTCTATAATTGAAACCAGCCAAGAACCCACAAAGACATTAAGACACTAATTAAGTCTAAAAGATCGGTGAACGGTTAGAATAAAAGCCAGATCCAAGCAATACTTTTTGATGTGTGAATGTAAAACTTCTCATTAAACATTGACATCTTCAGAATAATTGTAACACCCGGTTTCAATATAAATCAAAATAAGTTATTAAACGGAGGTATATAATCTTATGGTTTAAAATTGAGTGAAATGTTGATTAGGTTATTAAGTGACTAGGCAGGGGCAAGATGGTAATTGCGAATTTATATTGAGGATACCACAGGTGAATTTCCTGAGTACACAGATGATTAGGTGTGGTTGGAGGAGCACATCCATGTCTCGGCTTGGTAAACTGATGAGGCGGGCTAACTGGTGTCAGCAGGTGTTGAGGTTTAGTTGATAATGATCTACCCAAACCGGCTTCCTTAGACTTCAGGGTAGTTAGATAAAGTCTAGTGGAGATCTAATCTATAATCTGTCGATGGTTCTAGGTGAGCAGATTTCTGGAGTAGCCTATAGCCGAGCGATTTCCAGGAGACCAGGTAAGTAAAGTATTGTGTGTGCCCTCGGGCCTACATCACAAAACAGTAGGTTTTTGCATGTTTGAGTATTTTCTGTATGTCATGCATCATAAATTTGAAAGAAAACGAAAATGAATTTTCATGTATCATGTGGAGAGGCAAGAAAATTTCTTTCTGTAGTTAGAGTTGTGTCTGTCTTCTATCGGAATGTGATTTTAATAAAGCTATCAGATGATGTCGAGTGTTTTAGTCGTCCGGTGATGTCGAGCTTTTGCTCGTCAGATGATAAGGGTTAAGTCATTCGGATGAGGAGATCATCCGGCTGACGTCACCGGTGGATGTCCCTGTTAGACTGACCGGATGACCAAATTTTATGTTTTGTCGTTTAGAAGTCGTTCGGATGAGGAGATCATCCGCTGACGTCACTGGTAGATATAGAGAAAAGTCGTTCGGATGAGGAGATCATCTGGCTGACGTCAGTCCCTGTTAGACTGACCGGATGACCAAATTTTATGTTTTGTCGTTTAGTGACCGGTGGATGTCCCTGTTAGACTGACCGGATGACCAAATTTTATGTTTTGTCGTTTAGTGACCGGTGGATGTCCCTGTTAGACTGACCGGATGACCAAATTTTATGTTTTGTCGTTTAGTGACCGGTGGATGTCCCTGTTAGACTGACCGGATGACCAAATTTTATGTTTTGTCGTTTAGTGACCGGTGGATGTCCCTGTTAGACTGACCGGATGACCAAATTTTATGTTTTGTCGTTTAGTGACCGGTGGATGTCCCTGTTAGACTGACCGGATGACCAAATTTTATGTTTTGTCGTTTAGTGACCGGTGGATGTCCCTGTTAGACTGACCGGATGACCAAATTTTATGTTTTGTCGTTTAGTGACCGGTGGATGTCCCTGTTAGACTGACCGGATGACCAAATTTTATGTTTTGTCGTTTAGTGACCGGTGGATGTCCCTGTTAGACGAAATTTTAAATTTGGTCCAAGTTTTCTTAGTAATATTCGGGTTATGAGTAACGAACCGTGTTCAGTAAACTCGGGGTGTTACAGTTTGGTATCAGAGACATTCAGTTAAACCGTTCAAAAGATTATCATCAGTGCCAATCGTTGCATGGAAGTACTCCAACGACTGTAAGTGTTTATGTTAGCCATTAGTAATTAGATGTTTATGAAGTAATTAACCTTACACAGGAATCCAGTATAATGGCTAGACGCCAGGAAGACCTAGAGTGCCTAGAGAAATGCCAAATGTAAGAGGTGAAGAGGAAGCCTAGTGTGATTAGGCAGCTGACAGATTTGGCGCTGGTCAGCAGACTGACATAGTGCGACAACAGTCCGACCAATTAGGAGTGTTATTGAACCGAGAAGCACAAGGAAGTGCCAACTCGGGCCATGGCAATGAGCATTCAGGGGACCGATTTCGCAGGCTTCAACCACCCACATTTGATGGAAGATCATCTAACCCGATTGTTGCCGAAGAATGGTTGAGGAAGATTGAAAGCATGCTTCGATGTGCCAACGTTGGAGAAGGAGATAAGGTCACCCTGGCAACGTTTCATTTTGCTGGAGACGCCCAGCTTTGGTGGGAGACAATTGAGACCACCACTGATATTTGGCTATGACTTGGTCTCAGTTTAAGGACACCTTCTTTGAGAAATATTTTAACAGCACGGTTCAGGCCGCGAAGAAGGTGGAGTTCATGAACTTGAAGCAGACAGGGTCTGTGGCTGAGTATGTTAGACAATTTGAGTCTCTTTCCAGATTCGCTGGACACTTTATTCACAGAAACGAGGATAAGGTGTTTCAATTTATGAATGGACTGAAGCCAGAGGTGTACAGAGGTCAAGTATTCAGGTTTTAGAGGTTTGCCTTTTAGTGAAGTTGTGTCCACAGCCTTGGAGGTGGAGGAGGCCGAGATGAATGTTCAGGGCCGAAGGAAGCCCCACGAAAGTTTGTTCAACCCCAACAACAGAGAGGAGTGAAGAGGCCAAGTGAGGGCCAGTATAGTCAAGGAATGGGAAAGAAAGTACCAGACACTAAGATGTTTCCTCAATGCCCAAAGTGTTCGAAGAACCACCCGGGCGAGTGCAGATTTGGAACAAATAAGTGTTTTAACTGCGAAGAGGTTGGACACTCGTTCAGGGATTGCCCAAAGCCTAGAATCACCCGTTGCTTCAACTGCAATAAAGTCGGCCATATCATCAGAGACTGCCCAGCCCTGAAGGGCGGACCTGCCAAGGTTAAGCCAAGAATATTCTCCATGATGGAGTCAGGGGGTTGGGGGGGGGGGGTGGGGGGGGGATTAGGCAGCTGACAGATTTGGCGCGTCAGCAGACTGACATAGTGCGACAACAGTCCGACCAATTAGGAGTGTTATTGAACCGAGAAGCACAAGGAAGTGCCAACTCGGGCCATGGCAATGAGCATTCAGGGGACCGATTTCGCAGGCTTCAACCACCCACATTTGATGGAAGATCATCTAACCCGATTGTTGCCGAAGAATGGTTGAGGAAGATTGAAAGCATGCTTCGATGTGCCAACGTTGGAGAAGGAGATAAGGTCACCCTGGCAACGTTTCATTTTGCTGGAGACGCCCAGCTTTGGTGGGAGACAATTGAGACCACCACTGATATTTTGGCTATGACTTGGTCTCAGTTTAAGGACACCTTCTTTGAGAAATATTTTAACAGCACGGTTCAGGCCGCGAAGAAGGTGGAGTTCATGAACTTGAAGCAGACAGGGTCTGTGGCTGAGTATGTTAGACAATTTGAGTCTCTTTCCAGATTCGCTGGACACTTTATTCACAGAAACGAGGATAAGGTGTTTCAATTTATGAATGGACTGAAGCCAGAGGTGTACAGAGGTCAAGTATTCAGGTTTTAGAGGTTTGCCTTTTAGTGAAGTTGTGTCCACAGCCTTGGAGGTGGAGGAGGCCGAGATGAAATGTTCAGGGCCGAAGGAAGCCCCACGGAAGTTTGTTCAACCCCAACAAAAGAGAGGAGTGAAGAGGCCAAGTGAGGGCCATTATAGTCAAGGAATGGGAAAGAAAGTACCAGACACTAAGATGTTTCCTCAATGCCCAAAGTGTTCGAAGAACCACCCGGGCGAGTGCAGATTTGGAACAAATAAGTGTTTTAACTGCGAAGAGGTTGGACACTCGTTCAAGGATTGCCCAAAGCCTAGAATCACCCGTTGCTTCAACTGCAATAAAGTCGGCCATATCATCAGAGACTGCCCAGCCCTGAAGGGCGGACCTGCCAAGGTTAAGCCAAGAATATTCTCCATGATGGAGTCAGGTGATGAGGACCAGCCTGCTGTGGTATCAGGTACTGTATTGGTTAACTTTATCCCTGCTTTTACTTTGATAGATTCAGGTGCAACACATTCTTTTGTAGCCTCTACTTTTGCTGATAAGTTAGATGTACGGTTCACTTCCTCTAGGCATGTGTTTAATGTAGCATTACCCTCTGGTGAACGCATGCACTCTAACCAAGTGATGCTTGATAGCATTGTATTAGTAGGAAACATGAATTTGCCTGCTGATCTCATCGTTATGGACATAACGGGATTTGATGTAATCTTAGGGATGGATTGGTTGTTTAAGCATTTTGCCACAATAGATTGTAGGACTGAAATTGTTAGTTTTCAACCCCCTGGAGGTTTAAACCATACTTTCCAAGCTCTGAAGAAGAGTAAGGAGATGACTGTAATGACTTCTGTCAATTGTAAACCCTCCCCATGCAGAGAGTATCTGTGCTTTTTGGCCAGTGTTTTAGACACACAACTAGTAGAAAAATCAAGCCCCAAAAATGTCTTAGTTGTCCAAGACTTCCCTGAAGTATTCCTAGATGACCTTCCCGGCTTGCCACCAGATAGGGAAATTGAATTTGTGGTAGATGTTTACCCCGGTGCCGAGCCTGTGTCCAAAAATCCATATAGACTAGCACCAACAGAACTTAAAGAATTGAAGAAACAGTTGGAGGATTTGTTGGAGAAGGGGTTCATACGCCTTAGCTTTTCACCATGGGGAGCACCTGTTCTTTTTGTCAAAAAGAAAGATGGATCAATGCGTATGTGCATTGATTATAGAGAATTGAATAAGTTAACTGTAAAAAACAAATACCCTTTGCCGAGGATTGATGACTTATTTGACCAACTTAGGGGTGCAAGGGTTTTCTCTAAGATTGACCTTAGGTTCGGTTATTAACAGTTGAAGGTTAAATCTGAAGATATCCCAAAGACTGCCTTTCGCACAAGATATGGACATTATGAGTTTTTGGTCATGTCTTTTGGTTTGACAAATGCACCAGTAGCCTTCATGGATCTCATGAATAGGGTGTTTCACGAGTATTTGGACAAGTTTGTTATTGTATTCATAGATGACATCCTAATCTATTCTAGCACTAAGGATGAGCATGCAAAACATTTGAGTTTAGTGTTAGAAGTATTGAGAAGGCACCAACTTTATGCCAAATTTTCCAAGTGTGAATTTTGGTTGGACCAGGTTCACTTTTTAGGACATGTCATCTCTGGAGATGGTATATCTGTGGATCCAGCTAAGGTTCAAGCAGTTAAGGGATGGCCCCAACCGAAGAATGCTACGGATATCAGAAGTTTCCTTGGACTTGCAGGGTATTACAGAAAGTTCATTGAAGGATTTTCAAAGATCGCTACGCCCCTTACTAAGTTAACCAGGAAGAATGTGAAGTATATATGGACTGATGAATGTGAACATAGTTTTATGACCTTGAAACAGAAACTAACCAATGCTCCAATTTTAACCCTTCCAGCTGAAGATGGTAAATTTAGTATTTACTGTGATGCTTCCAAAATTGGTCTTGGTGGTGTGTTAATGCAGGGTGGTAAAGTAATAGCTTATGCCTCTAGACAGTTGAAAACGCATGAGAAGAACTACCCTACCCATGACTTAGAATTAGCTGCAGTTGTATTTGCACTTAAGATTTGGAGGCATTACTTGTATGGACAATCCTGTGAGATATTTTCGGATCATAAGAGCCTGAAGTACATCTTCACGCAAAAAGAACTGAATATGAGGCAACGTAGGTGGTTAGAGTTTGTCAAAGATTATGATTTTGAGATCAAGTACCACCCTGGCAAGGCGAATGTAGTGGCAGACGCTTTGAGTAGAGTGACTCCTTTAGTTTCTACTTTGACTCTAGACATACCGATAGCTTTAGAGACAGAATTCCAAAGATTTAACCTGGAAGCTGTGCCAAGTGTGTCAGCCATGCTTTCGGCCATGTCTTTGAGGCCAACTATTTTGGAGAAAATAAAGGAGGTCCAAATGAATGACACTGAGAGTAATAAGTATAGGTTGTGCATAGATTCCACTGATAAGTCGGATTTCAACTGCTCAGCTGATGGAATTCTCAAGTTTCGAAATAGATGGTTTGTTTCGGTTGATACTGAGCTTAGGAAGGAGATCCTATCTGAGGCACATTCCTCCAGATTTTCAGTTCATCCTGGAAGTACGAAAATGTACAGAGATCTCAAGCAGCATTATTGGTGGCCAGGTATGAAGAGAAGTGTGGCGGAGTATGTGGAGTCATGTCTGGTCTGCCAGCAAGTCAAGGCTGAACATCAGAGACCCTCAAGGACATTGCAACCCTTACCAGTTCCTCAATGGAAATGGGAACAAATAACAATGGATTTTGTCGTTGGACTACCTAGGACAGCAAAGGGGCATGATGCAATCTGGGTTATAGTTGACCGTCTAACCAAATCTGCTCATTTTCTGCCAATTAAGATAACTTACTCAATGGATCAGCTTGCTGAATTGTACATGCAAGAGATTGTCAAATTGCATGGAGTTCCAAGTTCAATAGTTTCAGACCGAGACTCCAGATTTACATCTAAGTTTTGGAAAAGTCTGCACAAGGCTATGGGAACACAGCTTAATTTTAGCACAGCCTTCCACCCTCAAACGGATGGACAATCCGAGAGGACTATTCAGACCTTAGAAGATATGCTCCGAGCATGCGTATTGGATTTTCAAGGATCTTGGAGTAGATATTTACCATTGGTCGAGTTCTCTTACAATAACAGTTTTCAAGCAACAATAGGAATGGCACCGTATGAAGCCTTATATGGACAAAAATGCAGATCTCCTTTGTACTGGGATGAAGTTGGTGAAGCACAATTGCTTGGTCCTAATATTGTGAAACAAACTGTGGAGAAGGTTGCCCTCATCCGACAGAGAATTTTGATAGCTCAAAGCCGCCAGAAGAGTTATGCTGATAAAAGACGAAGAGAATTAGAGTTTGAAGTAGGTGATGAAGTTTTCCTTAGAGTATCACCATTTAAAGGAGTTGTCAGATTCGGGAAGAAAGGCAAGTTGAACCCCAGATTTATTGGACCGTTCATTATTCTGAAAAGAGTTGGGAGAGCAGCCTATCTGTTGCAGCTACCAGCTTCTATGGAAGGAATACATGACGTATTCCATGTTTCTATATTGAAAAAGTGCATAAGGGATCCCAACCAAATCATGGAACAGCAAGACCTCAAAATTTGTCCTACCCTTGCCTATGAAGAGAAACCAGTAAAGATCTTGGATTACGCAGTGAAGGTATTACGCAACAAAGAGGTTCCACTAGTGAAAGTCTTATGGCACAACCAGAATGTAGAGGAGACAACCTGGGAGCGCCAGCAGGACATGATGGACCAACATCCAGAATTATTCAGGTACTGAATTTTGAGGACAAAATTCTTTTAAGGAGGGTAGATTGTAACACCCGGTTTCAATATAAATCAAAATAAGTTATTAAACGGAGGTATACAATCTTATGGTTTAAAATTGAGTGAAATGTTGATTAGGTTATTAAGTGACTAGGCAGGGGCAAGATGGTAATTGCGAATTTATATTGTGGATAACGTATTTAAGGAAAGGTTTAGTGAGGTTAGCCGCCACTATTTTATTACTCTTCACCTCTCAGCTCGGCGGACATACCTCTAGGCGATTCCCCTCCGATTTTCCCCAACCAAGGTGAGTTTTGATTAAATTACTGTGCTGTTCTAGTGCTTTAGGTAGCTGGCCAGGATTGCAATGTATGTGTTTTCGAAACGGCTGCGAGTCTGAGCGATTGTGGGGTTGGGGTTTATTGATTTATCGGGAATTGTTTAATCAATAAGAGCCCCAAATCCGGGCTTCCTTCAGAACTTCAGGGTAGTGTTAGGATTAAAGTCTAGTGGAGGATTCATACTATAATCTGTCGATTGGTTTCTCGGTGAAGCAGATTTCTGGTAGTAGGCCCTATAGCCGGAGCGATTTTCCAGGAGACAGGTAAGTAATAGTATTGTGTGGTGGCCCTCGGGCCGATCCTCACCAAACAGTTAGGTTTTTGCAGGTTTTGAAGTATTTTCTGTAATGTCAGTGCATCATAAATTTGAAAGAAAACGAAAATGAATTTTCATGTATCATGTGGAGAGGGCAAGTTCACGATATTGAGGATACCACAGGTGAATCTTCCTGAGTACACAGATGATTAGGTGTGGTTGGAGGAGCACATCCATGTCTCGGCTTGGTAAACTGATGAGGCGGGCTAACTGGTGTCAGCGAGGTGTTGAGGTTTAGTTGATAATGATCTAGTCCGAGTAGGTCGAGTTTAATGACAGTAGAGATTTTTAGCATTTCGAATACAATTTGAATATTATTGATTCTATTAACCTGTTGAGTTTTAAGTGTGGTTTTACTGGATTTGATTAATGAAATGGTTTGAATCGTTTTTGAAAGGTCTTGGAGAGGCAAGAAAATTTCTTTCTGTAGTTAGAGTTGTGTCTGTCTTCTATCGGAATGTGATTTTAATAAAGCTATCAGATGATGTCGAGTGTTTTAGTCGTCCGGTGATGTCGAGCTTTTGCTCGTCAGATGATAAGGGTTAAGTCATTCGGATGAGGAGATCATCCGGCTGACGTCACCGGTGGATGTCCCTGTTAGACTGACCGGATGACCAAATTTTATGTTTTGTCGTTTAGTGACCGGTGGATGTCCCTGTTAGACTGACCGGATGACCAAATTTTATGTTTTGTCGTTTAGTGACCGGTGGATGTCCCTGTTAGACTGACCGGATGACCAAATTTTATGTTTTGTCGTTTAGTGACCGGTGGATGTCCCTGTTAGACTGACCGGATGACCAAATTTTATGTTTTGTCGTTTAGTGACCGGTGGATGTCCCTGTTAGACTGACCGGATGACCAAATTTTATGTTTTGTCGTTTAGTGACCGGTGGATGTCCCTGTTAGACTGACCGGATGACCAAATTTTATGTTTTGTCGTTTAGTGACCGGTGGATGTCCCTGTTAGACTGACCGGATGACCAAATTTTATGTTTTGTCGTTTAGTGACCGGTGGATGTCCCTGTTAGACTGACCGGATGACCAAATTTTATGTTTTGTCGTTTAGTGACCGGTGGATGTCCCTGTTAGACTGACCGGATGACCAAATTTTATGTTTTGTCGTTTAGTGACCGGTGGATGTCCCTGTTAGACTGACCGGATGACCAAATTTTATGTTTTGTCGTTTAGTGACCGGTGGATGTCCCTGTTAGACTGACCGGATGACCAAATTTTATGTTTTGTCGTTTAGTGACCGGTGGATGTCCCTGTTAGACTGACCGGATGACCAAATTTTATGTTTTGTCGTTTAGTGACCGGTGGATGTCCCTGTTAGACTGACCGGATGACCAAATTTTATGTTTTGTCGTTTAGTGACCGGTGGATGTCCCTGTTAGACTGACCGGATGACCAAATTTTATGTTTTGTCGTTTAGTGACCGGTGGATGTCCCTGTTAGACTGACCGGATGACCAAATTTTATGTTTTGTCGTTTAGTGACCGGTGGATGTCCCTGTTAGACTGACCGGATGACCAAATTTTATGTTTTGTCGTTTAGTGACCGGTGGATGTCCCTGTTAGACTGACCGGATGACCAAATTTTATGTTTTGTCGTTTAGTGACCGGTGGATGTCCCTGTTAGACTGACCGGATGACCAAATTTTATGTTTTGTCGTTTAGTGACCGGTGGATGTCCCTGTTAGACTGACCGGATGACCAAATTTTATGTTTTGTCGTTTAGTGACCGGTGGATGTCCCTGTTAGACTGACCGGATGACCAAATTTTATGTTTTGTCGTTTAGTGACCGGTGGATGTCCCTGTTAGACTGACCGGATGACCAAATTTTATGTTTTGTCGTTTAGTGACCGGTGGATGTCCCTGTTAGACTGACCGGATGACCAAATTTTATGTT
>CM039506.1:4108102-4256333 GCA_022432975.1 Begonia masoniana
ACCCTATTTATTTGAGAATGAATGTGAACTAAACTGAGTATATATCTTCAATACCATGTGATGAAAGAAAAACTAATATGAGCTTATTTTTAACTTTTGTAAGAGTTTGGTTAACTGAATTTTTCTTGGCTAAGATTAAAAAGCTTGTAATGTGACGAAAGTAATAAAATAAAATAATAAAGTTTTCGAAGGATATACGGTGGTAAGAAGGGATCACGATGATAGGCCCGAAATCGCAATGATTTTCTCTACTCTGCTAATAGTTTTTTGACATGTTAGTGCTTTTAATCACTATAGCAAACCCTTTTTACATTGGATCCAAAAGGCTTCATTGTAATTTGGTGTTAACAATGTCATAAGTTATGTTTGGGCAATTCAAATCAGAGGATCGTATTTTATCTCTGTTCATGAATAAGAAAAATGAAGAAAAATCAGCAACATCGAATTTTTCATTGTATATAAAAACCCTAGAATCTTAGGTTAAGTGTTACACATCAAATTTAACTCTGAACATAGTGGATCATATAGTTAGTGGGTCTGTCATGAATGGAACGGAATAGATGTCTCCTAGAGCTTTAGGGTAAATAATTGAATAATTAAGAAGTAGAAAGGAACAACACAACAATATATGTGGATCATTGTCTAAAAAAACATCCTAAATCATGAGCAAATCCAAGTAGCATCTTACTAAAAATAGCTGTTGGGTGGAAAATTGATTCCAAGTCTTATCGCCGTCTGATTGAAAAAAGTTGGGACCCATCTTTGATTCACAATCGTGACAATGATTTCTCAGGAACTTTAGGCTTCCCTCTACTTTATGCTTTTTCCTCATTACAGGATCACAAACAACATGCACTGTTCTAACATGCATATATTTAATGAAATTTTAACTTAACTTTATTATAATAATTGAAACTTTTGAGATAAATGATAATTTATGGTGATACCAAACAAGTAGAACATGAATTCGAATTCAAATCTCATCACCAATGTGTAAGGGTATAGACTGTTAGAGTTCGGTGACCCCAATTCCTCTTGGCCCTACTTGAAAGTTTCACGATGCAACAAAAGTGATTTTTTCGGGATAAATAATGTAGATTGTTTGACCCGTTTTGCCGACCCATTTCATCACTTATATATTTTGTTTTTTTTTTTTTTTTTTTTTTTTTTTTTTTTTTTTTTTTTTTTTTTTTTTTTTTTTTTTTTTTTTTTTTTTTTTTTTTTTTTTTTTTTTTTTTTTTTTTTTTTTTTTTTTTTTTTTTTTTTTTTTTTTTTTTTTTTTTTTTTTTTTTTTTTTTTTTTTTTTTTTTTTTTTTTTTTTTTTTTTTTTTTTTTTTTTTTTTTTTTTTTTTTTTTTTTTTTTTTTTTTTTTTTTTTTTTTTTTTTTTTTTTTTTTTTTTTTTTTTTTTTTTTTTTTTTTTTTTTTTTTTTTTTTTTTTTTTTTTTTTTTTTTTTTTTTTTTTTTTTTTTTTTTTTTTTTTTTTTTTTTTTTTTTTTTTTTTTTTTTTTTTTTTTTTTTTTTTTTTTTTTTTTTTTTTTTTTTTTTTTTTTTTTTTTTTTTTTTTTTTTTTTTTTTTTTTTTTTTTTTTTTTTTTTTTTTTTTTTTTTTTTTTTTTTTTTTTTTTTTTTTTTTTTTTTTTTTTTTTTTTTTTTTTTTTTTTTTTTTTTTTTTTTTTTTTTTTTTTTTTTTTTTTTTTTTTTTTTTTTTTTTTTTTTTTTTTTTTTTTTTTTTTTTTTTTTTTTTTTTTTTTTTTTTTTTTTTTTTTTTTTTTTTTTTTTTTTTTTTTTTTTTTTTTTTTTTTTTTTTTTTTTTTTTTTTTTTTTTTTTTTTTTTTTTTTTTTTTTTTTTTTTTTTTTTTTTTTTTTTTTTTTTTTTTTTTTTTTTTTTTTTTTTTTTTTTTTTTTTTTTTTTTTTTTTTTTTTTTTTTTTTTTTTTTTTTTTTTTTTTTTTTTTTTTTTTTTTTTTTTTTTTTTTTTTTTTTTTTTTTTTTTTTTTTTTTTTTTTTTTTTTTTTTTTTTTTTTTTTTTTTTTTTTTTTTTTTTTTTTTTTTTTTTTTTTTTTTTTTTTTTTTTTTTTTTTTTTTTTTTTTTTTTTTTTTTTTTTTTTTTTTTTTTTTTTTTTTTTTTTTTTTTTTTTTTTTTTTTTTTTTTTTTTTTTTTTTTTTTTTTTTTTTTTTTTTTTTTTTTTTTTTTTTTTTTTTTTTTTTTTTTTTTTTTTTTTTTTTTTTTTTTTTTTTTTTTTTTTTTTTTTTTTTTTTTTTTTTTTTTTTTTTTTTTTTTTTTTTTTTTTTTTTTTTTTTTTTTTTTTTTTTTTTTTTTTTTTTTTTTTTTTTTTTTTTTTTTTTTTTTTTTTTTTTTTTTTTTTTTTTTTTTTTTTTTTTTTTTTTTTTTTTTTTTTTTTTTTTTTTTTTTTTTTTTTTTTTTTTTTTTTTTTTTTTTTTTTTTTTTTTTTTTTTTTTTTTTTTTTTTTTTTTTTTTTTTTTTTTTTTTTTTTTTTTTTTTTTTTTTTTTTTTTTTTTTTTTTTTTTTTTTTTTTTTTTTTTTTTTTTTTTTTTTTTTTTTTTTTTTTTTTTTTTTTTTTTTTTTTTTTTTTTTTTTTTTTTTTTTTTTTTTTTTTTTTTTTTTTTTTTTTTTTTTTTTTTTTTTTTTTTTTTTTTTTTTTTTTTTTTTTTTTTTTTTTTTTTTTTTTTTTTTTTTTTTTTTTTTTTTTTTTTTTTTTTTTTTTTTTTTTTTTTTTTTTTTTTTTTTTTTTTTTTTTTTTTTTTTTTTTTTTTTTTTTTTTTTTTTTTTTTTTTTTTTTTTTTTTTTTTTTTTTTTTTTTTTTTTTTTTTTTTTTTTTTTTTTTTTTTTTTTTTTTTTTTTTTTTTTTTTTTTTTTTTTTTTTTTTTTTTTTTTTTTTTTTTTTTTTTTTTTTTTTTTTTTTTTTTTTTTTTTTTTTTTTTTTTTTTTTTTTTTTTTTTTTTTTTTTTTTTTTTTTTTTTTTCCACAAGAGATTGAAAGAGAGACTACAAGAGAATATTGGCAATTATATAGGTAAGTAAGAGAGATTGACAAACAATATATAACTACAAAAACAAAAAATTGAAAATTCAATGAAGGACCTAAAGTGATTCAAAGTTTTTCACTATGGAACTGTGACGACCTATTATTGTGTTGCTTGTTGGGGTTCAAACTAAGTGTTCAGCTCACAATCTCACATTAAATTTTTGTGATTTTGGATAACACTATATCAGAAATCTTTGATCTCAAATTAATACAAAGCATTTTGAAGTACTATCCAATAGTCAAGTCATGCAGATCCTAGCCAAAAACAGATAATGTTGTATTATTCAATGAAAATCGGAATATTACAAATGGTATCAAAGTCTAACTGAAAATGTGGTCATCGTGGATGTCGGGCCTCTTGAAAGGGATGATTGTGATGACCCAATTTTTAGATAGATTGTTGGAGTGCAAGACCAAATGATGATATCATGATCCCAAGTTCAATTGTTGTGGTGTTGGAGTGCACTAAATAAGTAACATTCAATCTCCAACTAGTGCAAGAGCTTTGAGGATGAAATCTAAGAGTAAAAAAATACGGACTTCAACTTAAAGCGAACAATATTTATGTTATTTAGTGTAAATTGAGATGTTGTATGACCAAATCAAACATTCCAAGTCTTCTAGAGTCAAGTTGGCCTTTTCATTTATGTCGCAACCCCTGCGCTGCACAAGTTGTGACAATAATTAATGCAACAATAATAATAATAATAAAACCATTCAGAAAATCTTGTGTATATCCTCGTTTACTTAAAGAATAATGTCTTATTCCAAGAGAATCAACAGAAACATTAGACGAAATCTATATGATTTGGTGGACTGTACTTTGCCTTTGTTTTTCATCAAAAACCCTAGAATCCCTTTATTAGCATTAAAAAAATGATATAATATTTGTTAAATCATGCATTTTTGTTGCATTTTCCATTTCATGATCTATGAACTATGATTAAGCTTTCTGCGAAGAGTCCAAGACTCTCTCTCTCTCTCTCTCTCTCTCTCTCTCTCTCTCTCTCTCTCTCTCTCTCTCTCTCTCTCTCTCTCTCTCTCTCTCTCTCTCTCTCTCTCTCTCTCTCTCTCTCTCTCTCTCTCTCTCTCTCTCTCTCTCTCTCTCTCTCTCTCTCTCTCTCTCTCTCTCTCTCTCTCTCTCTCTCTCTCTCTCTCTCTCTCTCTCTCTCTCTCTCTCTCTCTCTCTCTCTCTCTCTCTCTCTCTCTCTCTCTCTCTCTCTCTCTCTCTCTCTCTCTCTCTCTCTCTCTCTCTCTCTCTCTCTCTCTCTCTCTCTCTCTCTCTCTCTCTCTCTCTCTCTCTCTCTCTCTCTCTCTCTCTCTCTCTCTCTCTCTCTCTCTCTCTCTCTCTCTCTCTCTCTCTCTCTCTCTCTCTCTCTCTCTCTCTCTCTCTCTCTCTCTCTCTCTCTCTCTCTCTCTCTCTCTCTCTCTCTCTCTCTCTCTCTCTCTCTCTCTCTCTCTCTCTCTCTCTCTCTCTCTCTCTCTCTCTCTCTCTCTCTCTCTCTCTCTCTCTCTCTCTCTCTCTCTCTCTCTCTCTCTCTCTCTCTCTCTCTCTCTCTCTCTCTCTCTCTCTCTCTCTCTCTCTCTCTCTCTCTCTCTCTCTCTCTCTCTCTCTCTCTCTCTCTCTCTCTCTCTCTCTCTCTCTCTCTCTCTCTCTCTCTCTCTCTCTCTCTCTCTCTCTCTCTCTCTCTCTCTCTCTCTCTCTCTCTCTCTCTCTCTCTCTCTCTCTCTCTCTCTCTCTCTCTCTCTCTCTCTCTCTCTCTCTCTCTCTCTCTCTCTCTCTCTCTCTCTCTCTCTCTCTCTCTCTCTCTCTCTCTCTCTCTCTCTCTCTCTCTCTCTCTCTCTCTCTCTCTCTCTCTCTCTCTCTCTCTCTCTCTCTCTCTCTCTCTCTCTCTCTCTCTCTCTCTCTCTCTCTCTCTCTCTCTCTCTCTCTCTCTCTCTCTCTCTCTCTCTCTCTCTCTCTCTCTCTCTCTCTCTCTCTCTCTCTCTCTCTCTCTCTCTCTCTCTCTCTCTCTCTCTCTCTCTCTCTCTCTCTCTCTCTCTCTCTCTCTCTCTCTCTCTCTCTCTCTCTCTCTCTCTCTCTCTCTCTCTCTCTCTCTCTCTCTCTCTCTCTCTCTCTCTCTCTCTCTCTCTCTCTCTCTCTCTCTCTCTCTCTCTCTCTCTCTCTCTCTCTCTCTCTCTCTCTCTCTCTCTCTCTCTCTCTCTCTCTCTCTCTCTCTCTCTCTCTCTCTCTCTCTCTCTCTCTCTCTCTCTCTCTCTCTCTCTCTCTCTCTCTCTCTCTCTCTCTCTCTCTCTCTCTCTCTCTCTCTCTCTCTCTCTCTCTCTCTCTCTCTCTCTCTCTCTCTCTCTCTCTCTCTCTCTCTCTCTCTCTCTCTCTCTCTCTCTCTCTCTCTCTCTCTCTCTCTCTCTCTCTCTCTCTCTCTCTCTCTCTCTCTCTCTCTCTCTCTCTCTCTCTCTCTCTCTCTCTCTCTCTCTCTCTCTCTCTCTCTCTCTCTCTCTCTCTCTCTCTCTCTCTCTCTCTCTCTCTCTCTCTCTCTCTCTCTCTCTCTCTCTCTCTCTCTCTCTCTCTCTCTCTCTCTCTCTCTCTCTCTCTCTCTCTCTCTCTCTCTCTCTCTCTCTCTCTCTCTCTCTCTCTCTCTCTCTCTCTCTCTCTCTCTCTCTCTCTCTCTCTCTCTCTCTCTCTCTCTCTCTCTCTCTCTCTCTCTCTCTCTCTCTCTCTCTCTCTCTCTCTCTCTCTCTCTCTCTCTCTCTCTCTCTCTCTCTCTCTCTCTCTCTCTCTCTCTCTCTCTCTCTCTCTCTCTCTCTCTCTCTCTCTCTCTCTCTCTCTCTCTCTCTCTCTCTCTCTCTCTCTCTCTCTCTCTCTCTCTCTCTCTCTCTCTCTCTCTCTCTCTCTCTCTCTCTCTCTCTCTCTCTCTCTCTCTCTCTCTCTCTCTCTCTCTCTCTCTCTCTCTCTCTCTCTCTCTCTCTCTCTCTCTCTCTCTCTCTCTCTCTCTCTCTCTCTCTCTCTCTCTCTCTCTCTCTCTCTCTCTCTCTCTCTCTCTCTCTCTCTCTCTCTCTCTCTCTCTCTCTCTCTCTCTCTCTCTCTCTCTCTCTCTCTCTCTCTCTCTCTCTCTCTCTCTCTCTCTCTCTCTCTCTCTCTCTCTCTCTCTCTCTCTAATTCAAGTTGAAATGAAGAAAAAAAAAAAAAAAAAAAAAAAAAAAAAAAAAAAAAAAAAAAAAAAAAAAAAAAAAAAAAAAAAAAAAAAAAAAAAAAAAAAAAAAAAAAAAAAAAAAAAAAAAAAAAAAAAAAAAAAAAAAAAAAAAAAAAAAAAAAAAAAAAAAAAAAAAAAAAAAAAAAAAAAAAAAAAAAAAAAAAAAAAAAAAAAAAAAAAAAAAAAAAAAAAAAAAAAAAAAAAAAAAAAAAAAAAAAAAAAAAAAAAAAAAAAAAAAAAAAAAAAAAAAAAAAAAAAAAAAAAAAAAAAAAAAAAAAAAAAAAAAAAAAAAAAAAAAAAAAAAAAAAAAAAAAAAAAAAAAAAAAAAAAAAAAAAAAAAAAAAAAAAAAAAAAAAAAAAAAAAAAAAAAAAAAAAAAAAAAAAAAAAAAAAAAAAAAAAAAAAAAAAAAAAAAAAAAAAAAAAAAAAAAAAAAAAAAAAAAAAAAAAAAAAAAAAAAAAAAAAAAAAAAAAAAAAAAAAAAAAAAAAAAAAAAAAAAAAAAAAAAAAAAAAAAAAAAAAAAAAAAAAAAAAAAAAAAAAAAAAAAAAAAAAAAAAAAAAAAAAAAAAAAAAAAAAAAAAAAAAAAAAAAAAAAAAAAAAAAAAAAAAAAAAAAAAAAAAAAAAAAAAAAAAAAAAAAAAAAAAAAAAAAAAAAAAAAAAAAAAAAAAAAAAAAAAAAAAAAAAAAAAAAAAAAAAAAAAAAAAAAAAAAAAAAAAAAAAAAAAAAAAAAAAAAAAAAAAAAAAAAAAAAAAAAAAAAAAAAAAAAAAAAAAAAAAAAAAAAAAAAAAAAAAAAAAAAAAAAAAAAAAAAAAAAAAAAAAAAAAAAAAAAAAAAAAAAAAAAAAAAAAAAAAAAAAAAAAAAAAAAAAAAAAAAAAAAAAAAAAAAAAAAAAAAAAAAAAAAAAAAAAAAAAAAAAAAAAAAAAAAAAAAAAAAAAAAAAAAAAAAAAAAAAAAAAAAAAAAAAAAAAAAAAAAAAAAAAAAAAAAAAAAAAAAAAAAAAAAAAAAAAAAAAAAAAAAAAAAAAAAAAAAAAAAAAAAAAAAAAAAAAAAAAAAAAAAAAAAAAAAAAAAAAAAAAAAAAAAAAAAAAAAAAAAAAAAAAAAAAAAAAAAAAAAAAAAAAAAAAAAAAAAAAAAAAAAAAAAAAAAAAAAAAAAAAAAAAAAAAAAAAAAAAAAAAAAAAAAAAAAAAAAAAAAAAAAAAAAAAAAAAAAAAAAAAAAAAAAAAAAAAAAAAAAAAAAAAAAAAAAAAAAAAAAAAAAAAAAAAAAAAAAAAAAAAAAAAAAAAAAAAAAAAAAAAAAAAAAAAAAAAAAAAAAAAAAAAAAAAAAAAAAAAAAAAAAAAAAAAAAAAAAAAAAAAAAAAAAAAAAAAAAAAAAAAAAAAAAAAAAAAAAAAAAAAAAAAAAAAAAAAAAAAAAAAAAAAAAAAAAAAAAAAAAAAAAAAAAAAAAAAAAAAAAAAAAAAAAAAAAAAAAAAAAAAAAAAAAAAAAAAAAAAAAAAAAAAAAAAAAAAAAAAAAAAAAAAAAAAAAAAAAAAAAAAAAAAAAAAAAAAAAAAAAAAAAAAAAAAAAAAAAAAAAAAAAAAAAAAAAAAAAAAAAAAAAAAAAAAAAAAAAAAAAAAAAAAAAAAAAAAAAAAAAAAAAAAAAAAAAAAAAAAAAAAAAAAAAAAAAAAAAAAAAAAAAAAAAAAAAAAAAAAAAAAAAAAAAAAAAAAAAAAAAAAAAAAAAAAAAAAAAAAAAAAAAAAAAAAAAAAAAAAAAAAAAAAAAAAAAAAAAAAAAAAAAAAAAAAAAAAAAAAAAAAAAAAAAAAAAAAAAAAAAAAAAAAAAAAAAAAAAAAAAAAAAAAAAAAAAAAAAAAAAAAAAAAAAAAAAAAAAAAAAAAAAAAAAAAAAAAAAAAAAAAAAAAAAAAAAAAAAAAAAAAAAAAAAAAAAAAAAAAAAAAAAAAAAAAAAAAAAAAATCAACGTGGCATCCACATCCTTCACACGTGTCTTCTAGTCCCTCCATCTCGTGGAGCTTGAACTCTTTTTGTCCTATAAATTGAGAACCTGTATGTGTTATGCTAGACACGAAGGAGAGACACACGCAGTCCTACTCAGACCCATCTGTCTAGGGTTCAAATTTTTCTAGTGAGAGGAAAGGGGGAAAGAGAAAACACTAGACACACGCTGAACACTGTTCTTCCATTTTCTTCGTCAAATCATCTGTTTTCTGCATACGTATGTGTTGTTTTTTTTTTTTTTTTTTTTTTTTTTTTTTTTTTTTTTTTTTTTTTTTTTTTTTTTTTTTTTTTTTTTTTTTTTTTTTTTTTTTTTTTTTTTTTTTTTTTTTTTTTTTTTTTTTTTTTTTTTTTTTTTTTTTTTTTTTTTTTTTTTTTTTTTTTTTTTTTTTTTTTTTTTTTTTTTTTTTTTTTTTTTTTTTTTTTTTTTTTTTTTTTTTTTTTTTTTTTTTTTTTTTTTTTTTTTTTTTTTTTTTTTTTTTTTTTTTTTTTTTTTTTTTTTTTTTTTTTTTTTTTTTTTTTTTTTTTTTTTTTTTTTTTTTTTTTTTTTTTTTTTTTTTTTTTTTTTTTTTTTTTTTTTTTTTTTTTTTTTTTTTTTTTTTTTTTTTTTTTTTTTTTTTTTTTTTTTTTTTTTTTTTTTTTTTTTTTTTTTTTTTTTTTTTTTTTTTTTTTTTTTTTTTTTTTTTTTTTTTTTTTTTTTTTTTTTTTTTTTTTTTTTTTTTTTTTTTTTTTTTTTTTTTTTTTTTTTTTTTTTTTTTTTTTTTTTTTTTTTTTTTTTTTTTTTTTTTTTTTTTTTTTTTTTTTTTTTTTTTTTTTTTTTTTTTTTTTTTTTTTTTTTTTTTTTTTTTTTTTTTTTTTTTTTTTTTTTTTTTTTTTTTTTTTTTTTTTTTTTTTTTTTTTTTTTTTTTTTTTTTTTTTTTTTTTTTTTTTTTTTTTTTTTTTTTTTTTTTTTTTTTTTTTTTTTTTTTTTTTTTTTTTTTTTTTTTTTTTTTTTTTTTTTTTTTTTTTTTTTTTTTTTTTTTTTTTTTTTTTTTTTTTTTTTTTTTTTTTTTTTTTTTTTTTTTTTTTTTTTTTTTTTTTTTTTTTTTTTTTTTTTTTTTTTTTTTTTTTTTTTTTTTTTTTTTTTTTTTTTTTTTTTTTTTTTTTTTTTTTTTTTTTTTTTTTTTTTTTTTTTTTTTTTTTTTTTTTTTTTTTTTTTTTTTTTTTTTTTTTTTTTTTTTTTTTTTTTTTTTTTTTTTTTTTTTTTTTTTTTTTTTTTTTTTTTTTTTTTTTTTTTTTTTTTTTTTTTTTTTTTTTTTTTTTTTTTTTTTTTTTTTTTTTTTTTTTTTTTTTTTTTTTTTTTTTTTTTTTTTTTTTTTTTTTTTTTTTTTTTTTTTTTTTTTTTTTTTTTTTTTTTTTTTTTTTTTTTTTTTTTTTTTTTTTTTTTTTTTTTTTTTTTTTTTTTTTTTTTTTTTTTTTTTTTTTTTTTTTTTTTTTTTTTTTTTTTTTTTTTTTTTTTTTTTTTTTTTTTTTTTTTTTTTTTTTTTTTTTTTTTTTTTTTTTTTTTTTTTTTTTTTTTTTTTTTTTTTTTTTTTTTTTTTTTTTTTTTTTTTTTTTTTTTTTTTTTTTTTTTTTTTTTTTTTTTTTTTTTTTTTTTTTTTTTTTTTTTTTTTTTTTTTTTTTTTTTTTTTTTTTTTTTTTTTTTTTTTTTTTTTTTTTTTTTTTTTTTTTTTTTTTTTTTTTTTTTTTTTTTTTTTTTTTTTTTTTTTTTTTTTTTTTTTTTTTTTTTTTTTTTTTTTTTTTTTTTTTTTTTTTTTTTTTTTTTTTTTTTTTTTTTTTTTTTTTTTTTTTTTTTTTTTTTTTTTTTTTTTTTTTTTTTTTTTTTTTTTTTTTTTTTTTTTTTTTTTTTTTTTTTTTTTTTTTTTTTTTTTTTTTTTTTTTTTTTTTTTTTTTTTTTTTTTTTTTTTTTTTTTTTTTTTTTTTTTTTTTTTTTTTTTTTTTTTTTTTTTTTTTTTTTTTTTTTTTTTTTTTTTTTTTTTTTTTTTTTTTTTTTTTTTTTTTTTTTTTTTTTTTTTTTTTTTTTTTTTTTTTTTTTTTTTTTTTTTTTTTTTTTTTTTTTTTTTTTTTTTTTTTTTTTTTTTTTTTTTTTTTTTTTTTTTTTTTTTTTTTTTTTTTTTTTTTTTTTTTTTTTTTTTTTTTTTTTTTTTTTTTTTTTTTTTTTTTTTTTTTTTTTTTTTTTTTTTTTTTTTTTTTTTTTTTTTTTTTTTTTTTTTTTTTTTTTTTTTTTTTTTTTTTTTTTTTTTTTTTTTTTTTTTTTTTTTTTTTTTTTTTTTTTTTTTTTTTTTTTTTTTTTTTTTTTTTTTTTTTTTTTTTTTTTTTTTTTTTTTTTTTTTTTTTTTTTTTTTTTTTTTTTTTTTTTTTTTTTTTTTTTTTTTTTTTTTTTTTTTTTTTTTTTTTTTTTTTTTTTTTTTTTTTTTTTTTTTTTTTTTTTTTTTTTTTTTTTTTTTTTTTTTTTTTTTTTTTTTTTTTTTTTTTTTTTTTTTTTTTTTTTTTTTTTTTTTTTTTTTTTTTTTTTTTTTTTTTTTTTTTTTTTTTTTTTTTTTTTTTTTTTTTTTTTTTTTTTTTTTTTTTTTTTTTTTTTTTTTTTTTTTTTTTTTTTTTTTTTTTTTTTTTTTTTTTTTTTTTTTTTTTTTTTTTTTTTTTTTTTTTTTTTTTTTTTTTTTTTTTTTTTTTTTTTTTTTTTTTTTTTTTTTTTTTTTTTTTTTTTTTTTTTTTTTTTTTTTTTTTTTTTTTTTTTTTTTTTTTTTTTTTTTTTTTTTTTTTTTTTTTTTTTTTTTTTTTTTTTTTTTTTTTTTTTTTTTTTTTTTTTTTTTTTTTTTTTTTTTTTTTTTTTTTTTTTTTTTTTTTTTTTTTTTTTTTTTTTTTTTTTTTTTTTTTTTTTTTTTTTTTTTTTTTTTTTTTTTTTTTTTTTTTTTTTTTTTTTTTTTTTTTTTTTTTTTTTTTTTTTTTTTTTTTTTTTTTTTTTTTTTTTTTTTTTTTTTTTTTTTTTTTTTTTTTTTTTTTTTTTTTTTTTTTTTTTTTTTTTTTTTTTTTTTTTTTTTTTTTTTTTTTTTTTTTTTTTTTTTTTTTTTTTTTTTTTTTTTTTTTTTTTTTTTTTTTTTTTTTTTTTTTTTTTTTTTTTTTTTTTTTTTTTTTTTTTTTTTTTTTTTTTTTTTTTTTTTTTTTTTTTTTTTTTTTTTTTTTTTTTTTTTTTTTTTTTTTTTTTTTTTTTTTTTTTTTTTTTTTTTTTTTTTTTTTTTTTTTTTTTTTTTTTTTTTTTTTTTTTTTTTTTTTTTTTTTTTTTTTTTTTTTTTTTTTTTTTTTTTTTTTTTTTTTTTTTTTTTTTTTTTTTTTTTTTTTTTTTTTTTTTTTTTTTTTTTTTTTTTTTTTTTTTTTTTTTTTTTTTTTTTTTTTTTTTTTTTTTTTTTTTTTTTTTTTTTTTTTTTTTTTTTTTTTTTTTTTTTTTTTTTTTTTTTTTTTTTTTTTTTTTTTTTTTTTTTTTTTTTTTTTTTTTTTTTTTTTTTTTTTTTTTTTTTTTTTTTTTTTTTTTTTTTTTTTTTTTTTTTTTTTTTTTTTTTTTTTTTTTTTTTTTTTTTTTTTTTTTTTTTTTTTTTTTTTTTTTTTTTTTTTTTTTTTTTTTTTTTTTTTTTTTTTTTTTTTTTTTTTTTTTTTTTTTTTTTTTTTTTTTTTTTTTTTTTTTTTTTTTTTTTTTTTTTTTTTTTTTTTTTTTTTTTTTTTTTTTTTTTTTTTTTTTTTTTTTTTTTTTTTTTTTTTTTTTTTTTTTTTTTTTTTTTTTTTTTTTTTTTTTTTTTTTTTTTTTTTTTTTTTTTTTTTTTTTTTTTTTTTTTTTTTTTTTTTTTTTTTTTTTTTTTTTTTTTTTTTTTTTTTTTTTTTTTTTTTTTTTTTTTTTTTTTGGCGACTCCAGACGAGGAGGTGTTCTACCTGGTGGCGTTGCTGAGATCAGCGCTGGAGGACGGGGAGGAGACTCAGTCGTTGGAGTATCTGAGCAATCAGAACCGTCAGATCCTCAGATTCTGCGATGATGAGGGGATCAAGGTGAAGCAGTATCTACCCAATTACACGTCAGAAGAGGAGTGGGTGAATCACTTTGGCGATAAGTGGGCCCAGATTCTTCAGGAGAAAAATGGAGTATGACCCCCGGCGTATGCTAGCAACTGGCCAGCGTATTTTTAAGCAATCTTCCTCTCCCAGCCGCCGTGGATTCACTATGACGGTCGATTATCCATCAAACAAAATTACAATTCATACCCCTGGCCCTCACATCACTTTGTATATATACCAGTTATCAAGGTAGAAGCTGAAAGGGTAAAGCAGGAAAGCTAATTTTTGTGTAAATTATGAAGCAGAAGCATTATTGTTGATAATGTAAATCAGTCCAAGTTTGATCGATTCATAACAGGAGGTTGAATGAAATCAGACGGTGGAGGTGAATGTAAATCAGTCGAAGTTCGATCGATGCAATTTGAATTGGAATTCGGCTTGAGTCGGGTTCGAGCCAGGTGTCTGTTGTACTATGTAATCATCGGTTCGGTTAAACACCTTCTTGCACCTGAAATTGATAACCAAATCGTAAAATACAGTTCTCTTGCAATCGAGCGGTTCACATAAGGTTAGAAACCCGATGAAATCGGGACCAAACCCGAATTCCAATTCAAATTGCAGTTACACAGTGGCACTCTGCCCACCCCTACCTTTCACCTTAAAAGAGTAGACTTTGGTGGACAGAATGTCTGAAGCAGCAAAGTAATGTGTCCCGGGTCACGATTGTATAGTTCATAGCTGCGCCATAATCCATACAGGGTATAACAATGTTTTCTGAATTTAATCATTAAATATTAATTCATTCTAATCACTAACTTTGAACTTTCAAAGTAACTTAAACATAGAAAGACAAATTTCTTGAGAAAACATCTTCAGAAATTACGAATTGGATTCATTTGAGAGGAAATAATACCTGTGGCTCCCTTGGAGAAGATCTTTGAATCCTCAATGGTGAAGAGAGATGCGAGGAGAAGATAGTTAGAGCATATTTTCCTTGCAAGGCGCCTGTTTGGAGCTACGAAAGCCGAGCTTTCTTCTTTGCTCAAGCTATTGGCCACAACAATCACTCTGTTTCAAGGGTGTGTAAGTTTAACTACTCTCTCTCTTCTTCGATTGGCTTCCCGAATTTCCTCAACGCAATTGAATATACGGCTTTTCTACTCACAGATGTTCTTCTAGCAACCATTTTCACTGCCTAAACGCAAATCACGAAACAAAAAAAAAAAAAAAAAAAAAAAAAAAAAAAAAAAAAAAAAAAAAAAAAAAAAAAAAAAAAAAAAAAAAAAAAAAAAAAAAAAAAAAAAAAAAAAAAAAAAAAAAAAAAAAAAAAAAAAAAAAAAAAAAAAAAAAAAAAAAAAAAAAAAAAAAAAAAAAAAAAAAAAAAAAAAAAAAAAAAAAAAAAAAAAAAAAAAAAAAAAAAAAAAAAAAAAAAAAAAAAAAAAAAAAAAAAAAAAAAAAAAAAAAAAAAAAAAAAAAAAAAAAAAAAAAAAAAAAAAAAAAAAAAAAAAAAAAAAAAAAAAAAAAAAAAAAAAAAAAAAAAAAAAAAAAAAAAAAAAAAAAAAAAAAAAAAAAAAAAAAAAAAAAAAAAAAAAAAAAAAAAAAAAAAAAAAAAAAAAAAAAAAAAAAAAAAAAAAAAAAAAAAAAAAAAAAAAAAAAAAAAAAAAAAAAAAAAAAAAAAAAAAAAAAAAAAAAAAAAAAAAAAAAAAAAAAAAAAAAAAAAAAAAAAAAAAAAAAAAAAAAAAAAAAAAAAAAAAAAAAAAAAAAAAAAAAAAAAAAAAAAAAAAAAAAAAAAAAAAAAAAAAAAAAAAAAAAAAAAAAAAAAAAAAAAAAAAAAAAAAAAAAAAAAAAAAAAAAAAAAAAAAAAAAAAAAAAAAAAAAAAAAAAAAAAAAAAAAAAAAAAAAAAAAAAAAAAAAAAAAAAAAAAAAAAAAAAAAAAAAAAAAAAAAAAAAAAAAAAAAAAAAAAAAAAAAAAAAAAAAAAAAAAAAAAAAAAAAAAAAAAAAAAAAAAAAAAAAAAAAAAAAAAAAAAAAAAAAAAAAAAAAAAAAAAAAAAAAAAAAAAAAAAAAAAAAAAAAAAAAAAAAAAAAAAAAAAAAAAAAAAAAAAAAAAAAAAAAAAAAAAAAAAAAAAAAAAAAAAAAAAAAAAAAAAAAAAAAAAAAAAAAAAAAAAAAAAAAAAAAAAAAAAAAAAAAAAAAAAAAAAAAAAAAAAAAAAAAAAAAAAAAAAAAAAAAAAAAAAAAAAAAAAAAAAAAAAAAAAAAAAAAAAAAAAAAAAAAAAAAAAAAAAAAAAAAAAAAAAAAAAAAAAAAAAAAAAAAAAAAAAAAAAAAAAAAAAAAAAAAAAAAAAAAAAAAAAAAAAAAAAAAAAAAAAAAAAAAAAAAAAAAAAAAAAAAAAAAAAAAAAAAAAAAAAAAAAAAAAAAAAAAAAAAAAAAAAAAAAAAAAAAAAAAAAAAAAAAAAAAAAAAAAAAAAAAAAAAAAAAAAAAAAAAAAAAAAAAAAAAAAAAAAAAAAAAAAAAAAAAAAAAAAAAAAAAAAAAAAAAAAAAAAAAAAAAAAAAAAAAAAAAAAAAAAAAAAAAAAAAAAAAAAAAAAAAAAAAAAAAAAAAAAAAAAAAAAAAAAAAAAAAAAAAAAAAAAAAAAAAAAAAAAAAAAAAAAAAAAAAAAAAAAAAAAAAAAAAAAAAAAAAAAAAAAAAAAAAAAAAAAAAAAAAAAAAAAAAAAAAAAAAAAAAAAAAAAAAAAAAAAAAAAAAAAAAAAAAAAAAAAAAAAAAAAAAAAAAAAAAAAAAAAAAAAAAAAAAAAAAAAAAAAAAAAAAAAAAAAAAAAAAAAAAAAAAAAAAAAAAAAAAAAAAAAAAAAAAAAAAAAAAAAAAAAAAAAAAAAAAAAAAAAAAAAAAAAAAAAAAAAAAAAAAAAAAAAAAAAAAAAAAAAAAAAAAAAAAAAAAAAAAAAAAAAAAAAAAAAAAAAAAAAAAAAAAAAAAAAAAAAAAAAAAAAAAAAAAAAAAAAAAAAAAAAAAAAAAAAAAAAAAAAAAAAAAAAAAAAAAAAAAAAAAAAAAAAAAAAAAAAAAAAAAAAAAAAAAAAAAAAAAAAAAAAAAAAAAAAAAAAAAAAAAAAAAAAAAAAAAAAAAAAAAAAAAAAAAAAAAAAAAAAAAAAAAAAAAAAAAAAAAAAAAAAAAAAAAAAAAAAAAAAAAAAAAAAAAAAAAAAAAAAAAAAAAAAAAAAAAAAAAAAAAAAAAAAAAAAAAAAAAAAAAAAAAAAAAAAAAAAAAAAAAAAAAAAAAAAAAAAAAAAAAAAAAAAAAAAAAAAAAAAAAAAAAAAAAAAAAAAAAAAAAAAAAAAAAAAAAAAAAAAAAAAAAAAAAAAAAAAAAAAAAAAAAAAAAAAAAAAAAAAAAAAAAAAAAAAAAAAAAAAAAAAAAAAAAAAAAAAAAAAAAAAAAAAAAAAAAAAAAAAAAAAAAAAAAAAAAAAAAAAAAAAAAAAAAAAAAAAAAAAAAAAAAAAAAAAAAAAAAAAAAAAAAAAAAAAAAAAAAAAAAAAAAAAAAAAAAAAAAAAAAAAAAAAAAAAAAAAAAAAAAAAAAAAAAAAAAAAAAAAAAAAAAAAAAAAAAAAAAAAAAAAAAAAAAAAAAAAAAAAAAAAAAAAAAAAAAAAAAAAAAAAAAAAAAAAAAAAAAAAAAAAAAAAAAAAAAAAAAAAAAAAAAAAAAAAAAAAAAAAAAAAAAAAAAAAAAAAAAAAAAAAAAAAAAAAAAAAAAAAAAAAAAAAAAAAAAAAAAAAAAAAAAAAAAAAAAAAAAAAAAAAAAAAAAAAAAAAAAAAAAAAAAAAAAAAAAAAAAAAAAAAAAAAAAAAAAAAAAAAAAAAAAAAAAAAAAAAAAAAAAAAAAAAAAAAAAAAAAAAAAAAAAAAAAAAAAAAAAAAAAAAAAAAAAAAAAAAAAAAAAAAAAAAAAAAAAAAAAAAAAAAAAAAAAAAAAAAAAAAAAAAAAAAAAAAAAAAAAAAAAAAAAAAAAAAAAAAAAAAAAAAAAAAAAAAAAAAAAAAAAAAAAAAAAAAAAAAAAAAAAAAAAAAAAAAAAAAAAAAAAAAAAAAAAAAAAAAAAAAAAAAAAAAAAAAAAAAAAAAAAAAAAAAAAAAAAAAAAAAAAAAAAAAAAAAAAAAAAAAAAAAAAAAAAAAAAAAAAAAAAAAAAAAAAAAAAAAAAAAAAAAAAAAAAAAAAAAAAAAAAAAAAAAAAAAAAAAAAAAAAAAAAAAAAAAAAAAAAAAAAAAAAAAAAAAAAAAAAAAAAAAAAAAAAAAAAAAAAAAAAAAAAAAAAAAAAAAAAAAAAAAAAAAAAAAAAAAAAAAAAAAAAAAAAAAAAAAAAAAAAAAAAAAAAAAAAAAAAAAAAAAAAAAAAAAAAAAAAAAAAAAAAAAAAAAAAAAAAAAAAAAAAAAAAAAAAAAAAAAAAAAAAAAAAAAAAAAAAAAAAAAAAAAAAAAAAAAAAAAAAAAAAAAAAAAAAAAAAAAAAAAAAAAAAAAAAAAAAAAAAAAAAAAAAAAAAAAAAAAAAAAAAAAAAAAAAAAAAAAAAAAAAAAAAAAAAAAAAAAAAAAAAAAAAAAAAAAAAAAAAAAAAAAAAAAAAAAAAAAAAAAAAAAAAAAAAAAAAAAAAAAAAAAAAAAAAAAAAAAAAAAAAAAAAAAAAAAAAAAAAAAAAAAAAAAAAAAAAAAAAAAAAAAAAACTGAGGAAGAGAACACCCCCATTGAAGGGAGGACGCCTCGTTAACATTTATCTTCAGCTTCAGTGGCTCTGCGTGCTATCATTTAGAATGTAAGAACGAGCTTCAGATAATCCATTTTCAAAAAATTCAAGCAAACTATAAACAGTAATCAACGTAATTACATTACCAGTATCGTCATCAATTCCATTTAGAGAACAAAATTCTACAAGTAAAGGACTAACTTAGGTCATTTGCTTACTTGACTGAGATTAATAACAGAAGAGAAGAAGGTGAAGGTACATTTTAGGTTGGCGTGAAATAATCTCTTTGTATTCTCCAATTGCAGATTCCTTTTCCTCGATTATATTTTGCAGCGAAGGGCACTCATCGATTTGACTGTTGAAAACATCGATTATGATTTTCCCAGACGATTTTCCTGCAGACCTGTGAAATTTTAGGGTTTCTACAAACTCACGTCCTCCTGATTTGTGAAGATTTCCTCCATTGTCCTTTTCGTCGCGACGTGCTGTGTTTGAACGAGAACTTCTAGGCTAATAGTGGAATTGGATAGACAAGACGATCCATATCTGTCTCCTCGGGAAACGAATACGAGATGGTTAACAAACCATTAGTACTATGATTGGGAATTTGCCGTTCAAAAAGAAGCTAAACGGAGATTGGAACGAAGGATCATATGTTCTTAGAGAACTAAATTTGAACTTCAAATACTTCGCACGAAAACACAATCTCATTTACCAGATTCTACGCGACTATAAACGCAAAAACAATCAAGATCGTGAATCATCAAATCCAACTTTTCCCTACCCTTTTTGCTCAGCAAATCTCTCGAGAGCTAACAAAAATCATTTACCGGAAATTATGTGGAGAAGCAAACACATATGAGTATTGTCCATCAAATTCAGAATCTATCAATTATGTGGGTTACAGTCACAACAATTCATTCTCAAATTCATACAACCTAAGTTTCAAGCAACATCCTTACTTCCAATGGAGCTCTAAAACACAAAATTCTAATCCTAGCACTTTACATAATAGATCTGCAAATTCACTCTCTGATTTTCTCAAGGAATTCAAATTTTTCACGAATGGTGATTTCATAGTAAAATAGGCAGCTTCACAACCATCTATGAAGCAGTCATTAAGAGAATTCATAGTAAAGAACGAGACTTCTATCAAAAATAAAACTGCTATATTCTAGAATCAAGATGCTTCACTTCTAAACCTAGTTAGACACTTTGCCCAAATATTAAATGATCGACTCCCCGGAGTTCTACCAAGTGATTAGATTGTCTCGGTCGAGAAAGCAATTGAGAACGATTCTAGAGAGAAAGCTATTGTCTCGGTCGACACTGTCTTGAATGTTGTTAACTAAATTAATAAGTATATTAAAAGTATGTCTAAATTTAACTTATTCGTCGGAAATAAAGAATCATTGTTAATATCCTATATGGATGCAAACACAGATGAAGACATTGATTCAAGAAAATCAACACAAAGATACTCGGTTACATTTGGAGCGAGAGCTGTATTATAAAAATATTGATCGCAAAAGTCACTTTCAGAATCTACAACAAAAGATTGTCTATTAGGATTGCAAAAACTCGTGAAGAAATTTTGTTGTACAAATATTTTTGATGGAATTGTCATAAATAAAAAAACACTTCTTGCATCATTGTCCCTGTAATTTCTGATGATAGTCAAAGTATTATCCATAATTAGGAATCCAAGTTTTCATCCAAAATCAAAGCATATTTTCATCTAATATTAATTCATGATATGCTGAACACAAAGCAAGTACATTTTGACAAACTTCATACAGTGAAAACGACTATGTAGTTTTTCTCGATTTGGGTTTATACGTACAATTTTCGATGTTTATTTACATATATTTTTGATAAATTTTTGTATATATATGCTATGGTTCTTCATGTCACTTATTTTTTGCAACAAAAGTTTTGACTATGAAGTAGTAAGCGGGATCTATTGACTTCTCTATTTTCAAGTATTTGTTTTTAATAATATGATATCATTTAAATTGGTCTTCAAAAGTATTTTGCTACTAAAAATTAGGGCTGGGATTTGGTTCAGTGGGAACCGACAAAACAAACCGAACCGAACCAATGCTTCAGTTCGGTTCGATTCGATTTCTTAAGGACAAAACCCAAATTTGGGACCGACCGAGGGAGAACTGAAAATTTCGATTCGGTTTTCGGGTTTAATGACAAAAACCTGAAAACCAGAAGCGGACCGAACAAAACACATAAAAGCCCTAATCTTCTTTTTGTTCTGTCGAGTGTCGGAGTTCAGTTCAGACTTTAGAGGAGAGGGGGCTCGCCTACGCCGAAGCCGAAGCCGAATCTGAAGTCGAAGCCGAAGCCGAAGCCTTCAATCTGTCGTTCAATCTTCTCTCTCAGCCGTCGCCGACGCCGACGCCTTCAATCTGAACCGGAGCTCTCTGAGACTCGGAGTAAGTGCAGGAATTCCCTCCAGCTCATCGTGCGTACTTCGTATTATTCTACGTTGTCCTCTATTTTACGTTCATTATGCTGCTGTTTTTGGGAGACTCTTCGGGCGTGACCGAGAGCATTTGATTTTATTAGTTTTCCGAGCTACAACCTGCCAATCGTCGGTTTTGTTGTGTTGTTTTGTGGGTGTTTCATTGCTGTTAATTGGGTGTTGCTCTTTACCTGAATTTTTGTCATGTTGCTGTTAATTTCAGAGAGCATGTGTTTTTTGCTGTTAATTTCTTTATTGGTTTTTTTGTTGCTGTTTTCCGATGTTTTTGTTGTCCTCTATTGTTTTTGTTGCTGTTTTACGATGTTTTTGTTGTCCTCTATTGTTTTTGGAGCCGAAGGCAAGTAATTATTCTGGGATTGGATTTTTTTTTCTTGCTTGATTTCTTTTTATTCGGGTTATCATGTATGTTCTGTTTTAATTGTTTCATGGATTCCCAGTTTTGCCTATTTTGTCTGTGTTAGAGTCGGTGTTGACGGGTTGTAGTGGGAAGATATCTTTGAATATGTCTTGATTTTCAGGTTATGTTACTTGATGGATGTTATTGCAATCACTTTTTAGAATGCATTGGTATGTGCTTTCTTTTTGACAGCAATGGCTGCGTCTTAGAATCATTTATATATTTGAATGCAATTGACGCAGTTTGTGATTTCTTTTTAGATTACAACAATCTTGAGAGGTCGTTATTGCATGAAAGGACCCTTTTTAGATTACACCAATCTTGAGAGGTTGTTATTGCATGAAGGACCCGTGAGAGTCTGGGTTTTTTTTTTTTTTTTTTTTTTTTTTTTTTTTTTTTTTTTTTTTTTTTTTTTTTTTTTTTTTTTTTTTTTTTTTTTTTTTTTTTTTTTTTTTTTTTTTTTTTTTTTTTTTTTTTTTTTTTTTTTTTTTTTTTTTTTTTTTTTTTTTTTTTTTTTTTTTTTTTTTTTTTTTTTTTTTTTTTTTTTTTTTTTTTTTTTTTTTTTTTTTTTTTTTTTTTTTTTTTTTTTTTTTTTTTTTTTTTTTTTTTTTTTTTTTTTTTTTTTTTTTTTTTTTTTTTTTTTTTTTTTTTTTTTTTTTTTTTTTTTTTTTTTTTTTTTTTTTTTTTTTTTTTTTTTTTTTTTTTTTTTTTTTTTTTTTTTTTTTTTTTTTTTTTTTTTTTTTTTTTTTTTTTTTTTTTTTTTTTTTTTTTTTTTTTTTTTTTTTTTTTTTTTTTTTTTTTTTTTTTTTTTTTTTTTTTTTTTTTTTTTTTTTTTTTTTTTTTTTTTTTTTTTTTTTTTTTTTACGAATTGTTAAGACTTGTACCTACATTCAACAATAGGCTCCTAGGATGTTCCCGTCGCTTGCTATCATTTGGAAAAGAAATTGCATGTAAACCCTGTAGATAATTGAAATACGATTTTTTAAATGTCAAATTGCAATTGTGGTAAAGGTAGTCTTAATATGTACAAGACTGGGACTTGCAAGATTTTTTTTTTATCTTTAAGTTTTTCTTTGAAACATTTTCAAGGAGTTTGAAGCTCTTTATCTCGTGCAATATGTTGTAATGATACATGTTATAATTGATAAATATTCTTTTTTTAAACATGTTTAATTTACCAGCCTCGTTCTTATTTTAACTCGCACTCGATATTCTTTTTTTATATATTTTAATTATTGTCAATTTCAAATCTTTTTTTTTGTTTGACTTTTAATTTTGGTAAAATAATTATAATATTATATTTTGTTTACATAACAAACATTATTCAAGGGTAATATAAAAGAATTAAACATTTAATTCAATGAAAGTAGGTTGAATAATATTATGATTTTTAGATTTACCATAAAGTATCTCTAAGTCTAATCTTTGCATTCAACATCCCTTTCTCCAGCTATGATTTCCCTCCAGATTCCAACTTCTCTCCTTCATGATTTCAAGCTTTGCGGGGTTCTAGAATTGTTCCTAGCTCTGAACGATGGCCTCTCGCTTTCAGGTCGTGCCACTGGTGGCTGCGCCGTCTTACCCAAACGCAATTGCTTGGTCGGATGAGAATTTAATTGCCGTCGCTTCCGGTCACCTCATCACCATTATCGTAAACTCACCAACTCCATTTTTATTTTCTTTGTTTCTTTTCTTATTTATTTTTGTCGGCTTTGTCTTGCTAAGATGCTTTTACACGGTTTTAGATCTTGTTTTTCCTTTCATTCAGCCCTGAAATTATTAAACTGCTGTGATGTTGATGTTTGTTAATGCATGGAATCACTGTTCATCTTAACTTTTGCCAGGGAAGCTTAAGTTGGTTAAATTTCATCATGAAAATCAGTTGTTCAATTTCATCGTGATTCTGTCTTCAAACTATATTATTTCTCGACCACAACTTCATGCCCGAGCCTTTAATTTTTTTCTGTAATTTTTAGTAGTTACCTAACATATTGGGGTTAGAAATCTTGAGGTAAAGTATAAGTGGCATATGAAAGAAATGATATCATATGGTACTACCATGCTTTGTTTTCTTTCAGAATCCAGCACTTCCTTTTCGGCCACGGGGAATTATCACAATCCACAATGCTGATCCATTACCTATTGGGGTGATAGAAAGAGATCGTATGTAATCCTTTGATCAACTGCTCTCTTTAAAGATCACACTGCCCATTATTGTAGACTCCAACCATATTCTATACTCACTTCATAGTCGTTCATATTTATTAATGGACAATTTTCATAACAACAACATTCCTTTTTCTATTCAGTGAAATGAAGTATTGAATGATTCTTTGAATCCTCTAGGATTAGTAAGTACAAGAAACTATTAGAAAATCATATGAAATTGGCTATGACCTCTTTACCTTTCTATCAAAAAGTTAAAAAAAATAAATGAGGGACTTCATAACTGATTTTATTAATATTTGGACATATTTGCAATTTTTTTTTTGTAGAATTACATTCTGGGTGCTTGTTGCCAATATGTCTAACCCGGGACCGTCGACCATGTGTGAAGTTGATTAGCTGGTCTCCTCTTGGAATGTCTTCACATGCCGGGTAAAAAATTTAGAGAATTCAATTTATGTATTTTTTTTACTTTGTGCTCTTTTTTTAATATAGTTGGTTCTGAACAACTTATTATCTTGCAGATGCTTGTTGGCTGTTTGCACCACAGAGGGACGCGTAAAACTATATCGTCCACCATTTTGTGACTTTAGTGCTGAATGGATAGAGGTATTATTTAGCAGAACAATAGAAATGGTCATCCATGATCAAGTATTCTAGCAAAAACAGAAATTTTGCTATGCTACAAGTAATGTGAATGTCTTAGCTTGTGCATTCATTGTTTTAAATGAATGATTATGAATCTTACTCTGAGTTAAGCGGTCCTTTCATGGGGCTATAACTAACTAATCCATTTCATTATTTGAAAAACAAAATAATAGAAAGAATACATTGAATATTTGCCAATTGGTAATTTACAACTTTTTGATGGTGGACCTGGAATATGTCTACTTTCTGGGTATTTGATGGACTTTAGACATTTGTAGACCACTATAGATGTATAATATATATGTATTCTTTTTTCTTTGAAGTATTCCCAATTTATTGGATGTTAAAGCTTACTTATTTGCTTTATTGTTGTTTTAAATTTATACCTATGATAATGAATCTGCTTTTATTTCTCTTGTTCAATTTATATTTTAATGTCATATTCTTTTTTTTTCATGCTTATGAATGGTTGATAGTTGAGTAAGGTCCTTTAATTTATTTTCCTCTTTTTTTGTCTAAATTATGTGGCACTGGTTGGTTTGTCCTCTATTTTTTCTCCCATTTTCTTTTGGTGAGAATTGATTTTTTCTTACATTGATGAGCTCACTTCTTGAAAAAATCTGTCATATGATAGATATTAAAGCAGCATGTAGATGTTTACATGCACACAACTGCTTTTTTATTTTTTTTGTGGCTGCATGAAAAACTGATATGGCACGAATTTTTTTCTTCTCGACTCTTCCAGATTATGGACATATCAACCAAGCTTTATGATTATTATGCAAGTGACAACTTCAGAAAGTTTGAGGTTCACATTTGCAGTTTTTGTTTTTCCTTTGTGGTAAGTGATTGGAAGCATTGAGTTTTGCTTTCTTAACTTTATTATTATTATTTTTATATATAATACAGGAGCAAGCATTGGAGGATGAAGGTACTGATAATTTATCAAAAGTTGAATTTGGAAAGGAGCGTAAACAAAGGAAGACAAATGCCCCCAGCATGAAGTAAACTTAATATGTTCTTTGGATGTTTTTTTATTATTTTAGCTTATATTAATTAAATATAAAGAAGTTACATTTATGATCTATTCATGCCTTGATATAGCTGAGAAATCAAGTCCAAATGTTGCCTAGTTAGGGTGGAATCCTTATTCTTGTTATATTGATGACCTTTGTAGCAACAAGGCTTCAAGATCTTCTGGGCGCAAAGCGTCATTTCGCGTTGACAGCAAACATGACAATAATGGATTTGATTTTTCTGATTTGGAAGTGCAAGGATTACCTGCGGTACATCATTTCTTAGCTACACCTTTTCTTTAAATCTTGAATGGCCCCTTTTCCCCTGAATATTGTGCGTATGAAAAATAGTTTTAAGTGAAATAATTTAGCGGGGGTATTGCTAGCTTTGTTCGTTGATTTAGAAATTTTAATTAAGGTTTTTAAATTCTATAAAATTGTTTCCTGTTAAAATTTCTTCTTGTAAGTATGCAATCTGATTTTGTTCAGGCCAGAGAAAACAATTTAAATCAAATTGTTTCTCTGATAAAATCTAGAGAGAACCCTCTGAAACAGATTGAAGAAAATTCAACTCTCCAAAGGATCACATCAAATCAATATGCTTCTCGCATGGCAATGTTGTCATCGCTTGCTCTTGCATGGTCACCAGTGCTGAACTGTTCACAAAAAGTTAGCTTTGCTCCTCGAAATGGTGCATCTGTTTCTATACTTGCCGTTGGAGGGAAGTGTGGGAAAATTTCACTCTGGAAAGTTAGTGCACCAGAATGCTTCAACATCGATGATGGCACGGTCCATACTACAGTAGTGCTTGTTGGACTATTTCAAGCTCACGCATCCTGGATCACTAATATCACTTGCACATTTCTTGATTCTGCTTCTTCTAAACCAAATTTTATTTTGGTTACAGGAAGTATTGATGGGAGGTAGGCTTTATTTTACTTCAAAGCATCAAATATGTTCCCTTATTCTTTCAAGTTAAAAATTGCAACTTTGTTCTGCCAAAAGTTGTATTTCTTATAAATCTAAAGATTGATACATGCTTTATTAGACTTTGTTTTTTTTGTTCATGTTAGTTTAAGTCATTTGTACTCTTATTTTAGACATGGTTTCAATTTTTTCAACTGATCATACATCATAATATTGCTTACTTATCTATCTAATTTATAGTATGTCATTTAACCTGATGGTTAGTGTTTGGATCCAGGTTAAGAATCTAATGACATCTTCAAGCTAGTTTCTCAGTCAAGAGATTGAGAACTTTATAGTCGAACCATTTTAATTTAGAGAATTATACATGTGCTTGATTATTTTATTATTTTGGCGTATAAAAATAAGCGATCATTTTGGAGATGGGAAACTGGGTTAGGAGTTATTTAGTTAAGTTTCTACAATTAGTTGTTAAGGGTAGTGAATGACTACTTAAAAAGCTTAACTATTTACATTGCCACGTCAATATTCTTTTTGGGATTTCTCTGAGTTTTTCCTTAGTTAGGCTTGTATAAAAACTGTTTAGGGTGGTGAGTGACTACTTAAAAAGTTTAAATATTTAAATTGCTATGTGACTTTTTTATTTTTTGTTGTTAGTGTGTCTTGTATTTTATCTGTCATTGGACTCGAAGAATTTCATAATCCATGACATTGATTGGTTGAAAACAATAAAGTAGTAGCATCTCTTCCAATATTTAGATGACTATATGAAATATATCTTGCACGTATTATTTAGAGAAAGATACGTCGATGCATTTATTGTGTCTGGTGTAATGATTATTCAACTCTGTTTTTTTAGTGTGAAGATATGGTCCGCCTGTTGTAATGAATTGCTCGCATCATCAGAAACAAGTTTCACTTCTTTTTCACTCTTGAAGGAGGTATTTTGTTTTCAACGTCTCAAGAAATTTATCTCCAACTTTGGTCAATATTTTGATACTTGTATTTTCAACAGATGACATCTATTGATGCTGCTCCAGTTTCTACACTTGCAGTTGCTGTGCCTTCTCGGTTCCCACATACCCTCCTTTTAACTATTGGCAAAGGGTCTGGATCCTTTGAAACTTTGATATGTGACTCGTCGAATGGCAAATACGATAAAGCCTGGTCATTTGGCGTCCATGACCATGTTGTAAGTATTCTATCTTTTAATAACCTGCATTTTGGCATTTTTCTTGCAGTTCAAGAGTTTGAATAATTTATCAGGTTACAGGTTTGACTTGGGCTCTTGATGGACATTTGTTGTTCTGCTGCAGCGAGGTAATGTAGATTGAGGGATCTTTACAACTCTATGACTTCAATAAATTACAACAGATAATTTGGTTTTAATTTATCCGCTTTCAGTTCATTACAGTATAATTAAAATGGATAATAATTTGGTAATAATTCTTCTATTTTTTCTCCTGTGAAAATGGCAATGAACTTATGTATGCTTCTGTTGCAAGTGATTTCTAGGGGCTCATGGATATATCAACCATGTTTTGTTTCAAATTGTTGCAGGATAATTTTATACGATGCTGGATTTTAGATCAGAACTCCTTTCGTGAAGTGCCAATCTCTTCAAATAACCCTGATTTGAGAACCCCCAGTGACGTATGTCTAATCTTTGGTGCCCTTTTTCTTTTAATATGTTCTATTGACCTCGTTTGACTTTCTCTTGGCAGCTTCCTGACACGTTCCGATCTTGCTTTGGTGTTGCAGCGTCTCCAGGAAATCTCCTAGTTGCTGTGGTATCAATACGTACTCTCTCATATATATTATGTTATGAATTTTCTTTGAGTAAAGTAGTTATCAATTTTAATCCTCATTTGTCTCGTTAACTATTTTGTACTCATCTCACAGGTTCAATAAGATTTTCATTTCAATCAACAAAAAAAATTATGAACTTTTGATATTGGGATCTTCATTGTTGAGTTCTCTGTATAGCTTACATCTTTCATATCAATAAAAATCACATAACCATATATTCACATTTTGCAGGTTCGCAATTTTGACATTGATTCTCTGGATCCAATGTATGAGGCAAGGTAATGACTTCCCTTGAAGTTCTTGACACTTGAAAATGACCTAACGATTGAGAACATGATTATTTAAAATGGCAAGTATATATAGGCAATAACAGGAGTTCGACTCATTGAAATGTATAAGTTCCTCACGACAAGAAGGAACTGATGCATTTCAGTATAGCATATAAATTGTAAAGGAATTGAAAACCAAGGGAGAAAATAAAATCCCAAAAAATGTATAATTGAAGTTGTTTTGTGACACTATTGACCTTTTCTTGAATTGTGTACAGGATTTATAAGGCAGCCATTGAATTCTACTGGATTGGCGGGCAGAGAATAGATTTTACGGGTAACAGTTTTCTGGAATGTCATACTGAATCTTGCCCTACATTATCTGAAAAGGAACTAATATACTGGGAATCTAGCATCCTTTGGTCTCTAAAACAATACGAGTGTTTGCATCGGCCTCTGGTTCTGTGGGATGTTATAGCAGCCCTATTGGCATTTAGGCAGTCAAAATCAGGATATCTAGAATGTGTTTTGCTGAAGTGGCTTGTGAATTCCTTTGTGGGATGCCACATCGATCTCTCTTGTTCGAAGATTTTGTTGCATATTTCTGGCAATTTGTCGAAGTTCTCCTCTCGACAGCTTCACCTGTTGAATATAATATGCAGACGAATAGTATTGGCTGAGATGAAGCCTGTTCTAGAGAACCAGAAGTTTAAGAATGCAGAAGGAAAATGTTTCGAAGCGAGAGAAATTTCTCTGTGGAGGGAGTTGCTTGTGAGTAGTGAAAGAGAGCTACGTCAGAGGCTAGTGGCTTTTAGTTTTTCTTCATTTTTGAACATATGTTCCCACCCATCTACAGCCCTACTGGGAAATTGGCATCCTAATGGATTAGCTGAAATGCTCAAATGGGTGGCTCTCAATGATGATTATTATTTACATGATTCACTTAGAGGCCTTGCGTCAGAAGCTGGAATACACCAGAAGAGGTACTTGTTTCGAATCTTGAACAAATCTTAGATTTGTATTGAACTTTATATGAGTGCGATTGTGAAGAATGAATACGAATGTTATGACCGTGAAACAATGGTCACCAAATATGAAAAAAAAGGTTGTTGGCAAAAAAGGATGATTTAGATTTGACTATGTTGATTAGTGTTTTTTCTTCTTGTTCGAAGTGATCATCATGTTTGGTTTCCAATTTTTCTCGGAACAGGCTTCAATCCGGCAAAGATATACCAGAAGATAAATGCAACTACTGTTCAACCTTGGTTCCATTCGAATCTCCAGAAGAAGCATTTTGCAAAGGAGCAGTGAGCAAAAATGGAGTCATCCAGCGACACAGACTGGAAAGGTGTGCCATTTCTATGCAAGTTTGTCCAAGTACACCCTTATGGTTTTGCATTTGTTGTCAGAGATGGGCCTTTAGATTGGCCCCAGAGGCTCTTTTTACAATGCCTCAATACCCTTCAGATTTCGTGCACTCTCGATTACATGATTCTGAAGTATCCTCCTTTCCATTTTGTCCATTTTGCGGTATTCTTATGCAGCGTAGGCAACCCGATTTTCTGCTTTCTGCGTCTCCCGTTTAGGCAGGTGTGTTCATGTAAGTTAGGTTATTGAACAATGTCCTTGTTAAAAGGATAAATTTTTGGGGAGAAAAGAAGTTTCAAGGCTACTTTAGATTATGTCTCGGCTATCTAAATGTGACCCTATGGAGCACAAGTTCTTGGCCGATATTGGCATGGATCGATTTGCTCACGGCTTGCCAATTTGCAAGATGAATTTCGGACCCATATGCATTAAATACCTCAAAAGAAAACTTATCGTTGTGACGTTGGGTCGAACATACGATTGCAACCCACGAGAAGAATTGATTCGTATATATCGCATAAGTTTATGATATAGCCTAATGTTTTTCTTTCTTATTAGGTATTTTACCCTTCCATTAAATGAAAATTAAGAAAATCTAAGGGCAAAATCATGACAATGACTAAAATCTTATTATTCTTTTAATTACATTAATCATTGTAATACAGGTCAATTAATATTTTAAGAAAGAATAAATCTATTATTTAGGGCTGAGCTAAATTGGATCGGACCGAAGAATCGGACCAGAACCAACATATTTTGGTCTGGTTCTGGTCGGTTTTGGATTTAAAATAAATGAATTTCAGTTCTTTTTTAGTAGAACCGAAGTTTTCGGTTCGATTTTTGGGTTTAATGACAAAAAACCACTAAAATCGAACCGGACCATCCCTAATTTACTAACTCTAAATCAGTCTATCGTTTACTTTTTCGGTCACTTCTTCGTTTACTGAAACAATCTCCTCTCCCTGTCTCGCACTTCGCAGGCGTGATTGGAAACGAGAAGTCTTCAGTCTTCAATCTCCTCTCGGTCCTCGCAGTTGCCGCGGCCCGGCGACACTACCGGCTACAATCTCCTCTCGACAGTCAACGGCGTACACTTAGCCTCTCGCCTCTCGACAGTCGACAGCGTACAGACGCACTCTCTCTTCGAGACTTCGACACCCTTTTCCTTCGTCATCCTGTGAAAGCTAGAACCGACGAAGGTAACTCTCTCTCTTTGCTCTTTGACGATGGAATAGAGTTTTCATTTTCAGTTTCCGATTACTTATTATAATTATTGTTGACAAATTCCTTTTGAGGGTGGTTTTTATGAATTACTGAACGACTGAGTGGGTTTCTATGAAGCCAATATATTTTTGTTGGGGCTGTGAATTTAGACAGTTTGATGCATTGGATTATCAAGTTATCATTAGACCGGTGTTACATCGCTTTCTCTTTGAAACTCTTGCCCCCTGTCTTCATTTTTTTTTTAATGATGTAAATAAGAAAGGAGTTGAGACTGTGAAGTTTAGCTGTTGAGGCAAATATGGTACGAGCACATTGATATTTTTGTAATTGTTACAGAATAATGCTTCTATTAAAAACAACGCCATCAGAAAAACAGAAAACTCTGCTTTTGTTGAATGCTTGAGTTTAAATTATATGTTTAGCTTGAGTTGATTTTATTTTTGTTAGATTGTTGTTTTTTTTGTTGGATTTGGCTCATGATTGATATTGGGAAGAACGATCCTAATTGTGAGTTGTGACGGGTTAATCGGTATTGTTTAGTTAAAATGAAATTCATACTAATTGTATGAGGATTGTTTATTTATTTATAAATAAATTTATTTGTTTATTTTGAATTTGGATTTTTTTTTTAAATTATTTTTAAATGGGAAAAACCAGAACCAGACCAGAACCAAAACTAAATTTCTTGTCTGGTCCTAAAATTTTTTTATGGGTATTGATCCTAAAAATTGAAAACCGAAATATATTGATCCGGTGCTATTCTCTCTTAAAACCAGACCGAACCGGACCACGATCACCCCTAATGTTGGGTGAGACACATAATTAGACAATATAATTAAATAAAATATCTAATGGATATGGGTGCACGTGAGTATTAACCAATGTACAATTGACTTGTGTGAATGGTTAATATACAATTGACTTGTGTGAATAAAGAATAATTATCATATAAATAATAAATCTTAAAATATCAATAATACTTTTTTTTAGTGAATTATAATGTTAAGAAAGATAATACATTAATAATAAAACATCAATATATATGTTTATAAGTAGTTAGAGTAAGGTTTAACTTACTTGACTTTATAAAAGCTCATTACGTGGACTCCTCCTATTTTTAGGTTTGGACCGACAACTCTGCAGTTAAAGGCAAAAAGACAAATTTCAATAGTTTGATGAGTTAAGGACAACATACTAGTAGAGTTATTTACTTAGTCTTTCTATAGAATCCATGATAATATGATTCATGTAAGTAAATTAAATTTTTTGATAAGTATTGTATGTAATAAGATTTTTGTATATACGTGGTTGAATTTAATTATTATCGTGGCTCAATTATATATAATTATGTTTATTCCACTACATCAAAGGTTTATTTGACATTCTCACGTCGGAAATTCTGATAATCAAGCGCGAGTTCTGACAGAAAGACCACCTGGTAACTCATCAGAAACACATTTGAAAATTTTCTCACAACTGAGATATCGATGTTGTAGCCAACGGTCTCACCATCAACATTAACAGACTAGAGATATTCGTACTATTCAAATCCACTACGGCCACCCAAACAAGACTTTAGAATAGGGTCTGTCGTCACAACACTAGACCCATTGCGTTAGATGACAACTTGTCAACTCTTCGAGACAACAATGACCCTCTTCAGGCGACACTTCACAATCGCTCTATACTTTCTCAGTCAATCTATACCAAGAATCACATCGAACTGACTCATCGGCAAGATAACTAGGTTTGCCGAAAACTTGCAATTGTCAATGACTACATATAACAACTTGCACATAGAAGACACTTCACTCAAGACACCTAAAAGAGTGCTAAGCACCAATGGAGATTTCATCTCCTCCATAGATAACCTCAAAACATATGCAAAAACAGAGAAAATAAAGGAGTGCATCAACCCGCTATCAAACAACACTCGTGCAATAGATGGGGAGATAAGGATAATACCGTCGACGACGTTTTGATTCTCATTGCCATAGAAGTACTGAGAATCTCCTATGTCATAAGCTCTTCTTGAGACCTTCTCCTTGAGCGTGTGACCCTTCCCTCAGCCACTCATGGCTAAACTCGGTCCTGCACTACTGTTCTGGAAAGATTGCTCACCAGATCTCTAATGCGGGTAGGGGCTAGACCCTTAGCTCTGTTGAAACACAATCGACCCCTGAAACTCTGGACCGGCATGTTGGTAAGAAGTGTCAATGGACGGTCAAGAATCGGCAGGCTGTTGAGGAGTAAAAACTTGTGTCCCTGATATTGTTGAAAAGATTGCCTGACTGAACCACATCCGTCTCCAGGAGTAACCCAAGCAGCACTTCCATGGGGTGACGAAAACGTCCGACGTGGTTGTTGCTACTAGTTTTGTGGGCAATCCCTCCTCCTGTGCCCAGGCTATCCATATGTATGGCAGGTGTAGAGGCTGAATCAGAGACTGCCAAATGATCCACTACTAATACTTGGGATCGGACTCCCACTGAACCTTTGTCCCTGCAACTTTCTTTTATTCTTATTCTTCTTCTTTATCTTCATCTCTTCCTTCTATGCCAACTTCTCTTGAAAGCTCTCATAATTTGCATCAAATACCCGCTCCATTCTTTGGGCAACTCCCAATACTTGCAAAAGAGAGTCGTAGTAGTTAACAACTACAACTTGCTGTATCTTCGGCCTTAAGCCTTGTTGGAATTTCACAATCTGCCTCTATTCAGAAATTCCTCCAAAGTACGAAAAAAGCTCATAAAACCGAGCATAATACTCCAATACAGTCATCATTCCCTGGGTCAACTCATAAACACCGTGGTCATCGACTTATGATGGCTCTGATTACACTATTGTCAGTTGAACACCTCCGTAAAGTCTTTCCATTTTATTGACTTTACTTCGATATTAGACTCCACTGCATTCCACCAGATTCGTGCTAACTTTCCTAGGTAATGGCAAGAAATCCCGACCTAGAACTCCTCCAGAACCTGAAGTGACTCAAAGTGTCACTCCATCTCTTGAATTTAATCTTCTGTTTCCATTGGGTTCACACTACCCTCAAACATTGGCGGGTTCATTCTAGCAATCTCCCAAAAATATGTCATATGAGTAGTGCTTGGGTTTTGATGTGGGTTATTGGTCGAGATATTGCGTAGCACCTCTATCATAGCTGCGACTTGATCATAACTACTCTCCAGCTGTTGGTTACGAACTCCTTCTAGGTAGCATTCTGACTTCTGAAAAGAAATTCTACCAAGTGTCAGAATGACCTTTCGTGCATAAAAGGCAACGTTCCAACTATCACACTATCAAATTCTCAAATAATCATTATTTGTGTGAACCTGGCTCTAATACTAAATATTTATGTCACGACCTAAATATGGGCCTAATAGAACGTCGAGTCGGACAACTCGATTCTTGGAGAGGACCCAATCGCCCAACTCAAGTCTTGGTTCGTAGTAGATGTTGCGAAAAATCGTATACGCAAGTGCACGTGTCGCAAAAGTAATAAAATGTGTATAAGTACGAGTGTCGATCCCACGAGGAATAATTATGTTAAATATTGAGTATCTAAATTTTAGTTTAATTTGAAAAGAAATAATAATTTTTGTGATTTAGATTTTAAAACTAAAATAATAATTCAAATAAAATTAAGCAGCAATTTAAATAAAAGATTTAAAAATAAAGAAGTAAGATTATATGATGAGAAAATCCAGGGTTCCGATTTCACTTAGCTAATCTTATTTATTAAATCTAATTCAAATAGTTAAATCCTATTTCTATGTGTTGATGACAATTTCACGAAAATATTTATCAATCTCTCTCGAGCAAAGATAAACTTATTCAATTAACGAATTATTACCTCTCGGTCTCTAATCCTGAGAATTAATTGAATACATTAAGAACAAGAAATTATACTACCACATGAACGCATTAGCTATCTCTAGTCTAACATCCTTTTCATGGCAAATTATTCAGTGCACGGTTAAATTCTCCGCTCTCGCATCCCGAATCAACCCTAAAGTTCTTAGTTTTGGTGATCAAGCAAACCTAAGCATTACGTCCAGAATAGATTACTCAACACAGAACAGGAACAGGAAATTAAATACTTGAATTAAGAAAAATAAATAATCATAACTAGGCTACATCGAAACCCTAGAACAAACGTTTAGTTCATGCTAGAAGATAAATAAACAACGGAAATAATAATAAAGTAGTGCATAATAAAACAGTAGAAAGAAAAAGAAAAGAAAAATTATTCTGTAATTCTCTGCCGACGAAAATCGCCTCTGCTCTCTGTCGCTGAATCCTCTCCAGCCGATACAGAATCTCCCATCATTTAGGTCTGCTCTAGGTTTTTAATGTGGTTTTTCAGCCGATCAATGGTTGAGATGAAGTCTGTATTCAGTTTAACGGCTCGGATTAAAACACGTCCTCTTTCCATATTAACAATTTGATCAGCGATCGATCTCTGCCAAGTTATAGAGATCGATCGCGGCATTTCTTTGTAGCATATGTGTGGCGATCGATCTCTGTATTTCACAGAGATCGATCGCTGCTTCCTTCAAGTGATCGCTGCTGGCTATGTTAATTGCATGTTAATTGTTCTTCTGCCTTTTCTCCATGTACTGCGATCGATCTCTGGATTCATAAAGAGATCGATCGCTGCTCTTCTATGTACAACAAATCGCTAGCTTCTCTTCAATTTGCAATTATGTATATGTAGCGATCGATCTCTTCATTTCATAGATATCAATCGCGGCTATGGTTTGCTCTTAAAATTGCAAGCGATCAGTTGCTGAATGTCGATCAGTTGCTTCTCACTTAACTTTGAATTTTAATTCTTTTTCACCTCCTTTTTCCAGCCTCATGTTCTATATTTAATATCTGCACACTTGCACACAATTTATCAAATTTATTCAAACACTCGAGGAAAAACTTATCAAATCAAGTGTAAAAAGATATAAATAAGTGTGTAAAATACACACTTATCACACCCCCAAACTTGAATGAAAGCTTGTCCTCAAGCGAACAAAATGCAACTCAGTTAACACAAATATATATTCTCAATTTAAAATCTGCTTGATAAAATATAACAATGGTAAAGCAATCTTAATCAAGATTTTCGGTAATTTGTCTCAGCTTGAAATAAATCCATACTACAATACCAAGTTAAACACCTTGCAAAAGAAATAACTCATAATAACGCATTGACAATAGCTTATATAGAAATCTTCGTGTGTGTGTGTTCATTCTCATTCTCTTCTAATTGCTGGTTCAATTAATGTAGCTACAGGTCAGGGATACATTCTTATTTCGCTCGGGATCACTCCAGTCACTCTAATCATTCATCAGTTTTGCCCACTATCCATCTAATAGCAAATATCTATAAATCAAAACAAAAATCAATAGGTCTTCACAAGCTTGTAATGAAAGGCCAGGTTAAGGGGTAGGAATTTTTATGGATTCAAGCAAATACTTAGAGCACCACTCCTTCCTCCTTATTTCACCAATTCAGAACTTTCTTCCATTCACTTACAGACTTATTAAACTCACTCAAACTTTCTTCAAATGCACCCCCAAACTTACTTCACTCAATCTCACCTACTTTCAACTCCTTTGTCATTATTACAACACAATATCAATATAAATCTACTAATTGCATAAAAAAAAAATAAATAAATAAATAAGAACGAGAGCTGAATTGTTCAAACTTGCTCTCTCTTTTTCTTTTCTTTTCTTTTCTTTTTTTTTTTTTTTTTTTTTTTAACATACAACATAAATACAACGAATTAATGCTGCAAAAAGAAACAAATGACAAAGGAATTTCCATAGAATTTCACCAGCTCCTCCAACTCTCCCTTAATGTAGATTAATATCCTCGTGCTCATTTAATAGGGTAGGACAAATATATGTATGGCTGGTCTGAGATCAGGTGACAAATGAATTTGTAAATAATAGGCTCAAAAGGGTGACTATGGGTGTCACTGAATGACACGACAAGGTAGGCTCAGAAAGCTCAAACGGTTCAAAGATGGCCTAAATCATTCTCCTGTCTTGAAAAATTTCAATTTGCATTCGAGGATATTGAGCAAAACCAATAAAGATATTTCCTCACAATATTCTCAATCTCACTATATTTGACTGGTGTTACACTCCCTTACTGTGTTTACTCTCTTTCACTCCCTTACTGTGGTTGGGTCTCACTCTCAGTAAACTACACCAATATTACCAACAAAGAGAATCAAACAAGAATGAAAACGTGCTCAGATTTGTGAAAATAACTATGTAAGCTCTAATCAATGCAGCTAAAACAAATTAATCTTTCACTCAGTATATCTCAAGGAATTAAAGCATGAATTTATTTCTATTTAAATCATCATAGACACCTAAATCAAGTTCAGACTGCATAACCATGTCATATAGCAACTGTTTAACAAAGTAGGAAAAAAAAAATAATTGAAACCAGTAAAACACCCCCAAACTTGAATTCAACATTGCCCTCAATGTTAATAAATCATATACGAAAAATAAGAAAAGGGATATTGTACCTCATGTGGGGCCCCGCGTGTCGTCCTCATCATTGTTGTGTGGATCAGGAAATGGCCGCAATAAATGCTCCGGGTAAGTAGGGAAAAGAGGTGCTGATTGCGATGAAGAGCCATGGTGAGCATTGCGCGCCTCAATATATTGCGCTATAAATAAGGAGTGCTCGATGAAGCGCTGTTCCAGACGGGTCTGCCGTGTGTGGAGCCTCTCGTGTTGAGTAGTCAGATTTTCCACCATTCGTCCCACATCATCAAACGTATAAGAGATAGGAGGCAGGGATGAAGAGGAAGCCCCGATGGTGGGTGATGCAGCAGGGTGATCCTCATTGCGTTGTTTCGTGCGGGCTTCTCTGCGAGCCTCCTCATTTTGCATACGCTGTACGCGAGGGATAGCCACTGGTGGAGGAGGAATGGCTGCAATGTCATCAAGGTCATCAAATCCTAAACCATCAGCTCGGGCTATCCCATGTGGCCAATCTGCAATCCTAGCAATCTTGGATGAGCTGTAAACCATCTGCTGGATCCAAGGATCATCTGTAGAGCTCATAGGGACATCAGCAGCGGCACACAGATGAGTTAGAAGAACGGGATGTATATGTCCTCCCGTGCCAGATCCCTTACTGCATGTGAGAATATTGCGGTGGATCAACCGCCCGATATTTATGGACCGCCCAGTAAGAATGCAATATAGCATCACCACCCGTTCTTTCGTCAACTCGGATTTCTGTGATGTAGGCATCAAATTGCCTCGGATAAATTTGCACCAGGCCTGTGCGTATCGGTTGAGGCAGCTAGAGATAATATGGAGAGGTCGAGTCTGATCTTGCCGAGAATAACTCCAACTGGAACCCCTGTGACCTATCTCCCAGAGAATAAGCTCATAATCTGGCCCGGCATCTAACATAGCCTGAAAATCGTCCGGTGTGTCATGTCGAGGCCCAGGTAGGCATTAATAGCTTCAGCAGAAAAATGTATAAGTTGATGTCGAACTCTGACTGGCCTGTCTATGTTGGCTGCTTTAAGATTTGCGTAAAATTCACGAACGACATTTACGTTCGCCTCGCCTTCTAGGACGGCCAGTGTCTCCCACCCGCGTTGTAGGAGGGTGGTCAAAATAAGTCCATCGTCCGCAGAAGGTTGAAATTGTATTTCGCAAATGATTGCTTTATCTCTGGCCATAAATTCCTGATAATAGTTTGCTGCCGTAGGATTGAGAAATGAGTGTTGGACGGGTAGAAATGAAACTAGACAGGCGTTGGCTCGTGATCGTCTCGGCGGCATGTTGAACTAGCTCGCGAAATATCCTGTGTCTGACAGCGAGGGGAAGTGCGAGATGAAGAATAGCTGACGAAGGCGGGAGAGCGATCGAGCGCGGTGGAGAGAGAGGATCGCGGTGTGGTTCGCGGTGGAGAGAAGCGAAAACAGAGATAGGGTTTTGAGAAAATGAAATTGAAGAGTATAAAAAAAATCGATCAAGTGTCGGGTCTAAAAGGACCCACTAGAGGCAGGGATCGATCTCGGAGAGTCTTCAGAGATCGATCGCTGCGTTTTAAAATATTTCGATTTTTTTTTTTAGAATAAATTAAACTAAAAACGATAATAATAATAAATGCAAAACGTGAAAATTGAAGAAATAATAATAATAATAATAATAATAATAATAATAATAATAAGATAAGTAAACTAAAATAAAATAGAACAACAATAAAATAAAATAAAATTAATGGGTTACCTCCCACCAAGTGCTTGATTTACCGTCTTCAGCTTGACGATATACTGCGTCATGTGGGATCACGATATATAATGAAATTTGCATTTTTAACCGTACCGTCCCAATATGGTAACCATTGTTGCCCATTTACGAACTTATCATTTGCCAAAAGCTTGTTGTAGTCGGGTGGTTTCTTTATATGTGGTAGGACCCGTAATGGTGACTCCCCCAAACTTTCAACATGCTGCTTCCCATTAGGCTCAAGAAAATTGTTTGGTTGACGTGAAGCTTCTATTGGGTACTCCAGTGATTTATACACCTTGAATGTGACATCTTCATCTTGTACGTGCAATTTAAGCTCTCCCTTTCTTAAGTCAATTACAGCACCCCCTGTGGCTAAGAATGGTCGACCTAATATTATAGGAGTGCTACGATCTTTCTCCATATCAAGAATCAAGAAATCAGCGGGAAAAATAAACTTGTCGACTTTGATGAGGACATCTTCAATAACCCCATACGGATGCTTTATAGAGCGATCGGCCATCTGTAGAACTACACTTGTGGGCTTTGCTTCACCAATACCAAGCCTCCGAAATATAGATAGAGGCATCAGGTTAATGCTCGCTCCCAAATCACAAAGTGCCCTTTCAAATATAGAATTCCCAATTTCGCATGGAATAGTGAAACTTCCTGGGTCTTTCAGTTTTTGTGGAAGCTTCCTCTGAATAATAGCACTGCATTCTTCTGTAAGAGCTATAAAACCAAACTCCTCTATTTTGCGCTTGTGGGAAAGAATATCTTTCAAAAATTTTGCATATTTAGGCATTTGCTCGAGAGCCTCAGCGAATGGAATGTTGATGTGGAGCTTTTTGAAGATATCAAGGAACTTAGCAAACTGGTTATCCAACTTTGAATTTTTCAGGCGTTGTGGGAAGGGGACCTTAGGGATGATCTCCATTGGAATCTGAGGTGGAGTGTCCAGTAGCTCGTGATCCTTTGGTGCGGACTCGGATGATGACGAATGCACTCCGTCATGTGCGACCACTTTCTTATTTTCTTTGGTATAATTTTCAATCACTGCTCCACTTCTAAGTGTGATGGCATTGCACTGAGCTCTGGGGTTGATTTCAGTGGAACTGGGTAACGTACCTTGTGGGCGTCCATTTAATGCAGCTGCCATCTGGCCCATTTGAGTTTCTAAACTTCGAATCTGAGCTGACTGGTTTTGCAAGGTTGTTCTTGTTTCGGCCATAAATTTATTTGTGTACTCCCCCATTTCAGCAATCATATTACTGGTGCGCTCTCCCATCTTTGCAATTAACTCTTCAAGATCAACCTTTCTTTCCTGCACTGGTGGCCCTTGTTGAGGTACTTGAGGCGGTTGCACGGTGTTGTTCTGATTTTTCCATGAAAAATTCGGATGATTGTTGCGCCCCCCATTAAAATAATTCCCTGAATTCTGGTAAGTTGGTCTAGTATAATTTCCCACAAATTGAGCTTGTTCAGATGAATTGCTAGCCATTTGGTTCCCTTGCTGACAGTTTTCACTAGCATGTGGTCCTTGGCACCAATGACATTGTATGATCGGGGAATGAATTGCATTAACTCGAGCTTGATTACCTTGGATGTGCTGAGTGAGGGATGCAACCTGTGTAGTCAATGCTTTTATCGCTTCCATTTCTGGGGTATTTGGCTGCCTCCTTAACATCTGACGTTCAACCGGGCACTGATCATTATTGAGGGATAACTCTTCTAACATGTTGAACGCCTCCTCTTCCGTCTTTTGTAATAGTGATCCACCAGCCGCTGAGTTGACAAGAGTCCGTGTAGAAACAGATAAACCAATGAAGAATGTCTGTATTTGCATCCATTGTGGTAGACCATGTTGGGGGCATTTTCTTAAAAGCTCCTTGAATCGGCCCCATGCTTCATAGATTGTCTCACCATCAAATTGAGCAAAATTGGTGATTTCATTACGGAGTTTCGCCATCTTTTCAAAGGGAAAGAACTTGGATAGAAATTTCTGCATTAGTTCATTCCACGTGGTAATTGAATCCGAAGGTAAGGAGTTCAACCAATTCTTTGCGCGATCTCTTAGTGTGAAGGGGAATAACCTGAGCTTGATAGCATCCTCAGAGACATTATGGTATTTAAAAGTATCACAGACCTCGACGAAGCTAGCAATATGATCCTTAGGGTCCTCATTAGGCAGGCCACAAAATTGATACTGTTGGATCATTTGTATTGTTCCCGGCTTTATTTCAAAATTATTGCACGTGATAGCAGGTTTCCGAATTGCTGATTGAATCCCGTCCATGGATGGCATAACATAATCGAGCAAAGTTTGTCGTCCGACCTCTGCCACTTCAACCCTCTGTTGTAGATTTGCGTTTTGATCATCTGCCATAATTGCTTGTTTTGTTTCCCTTCGATTTCGGCGACAAATTCGTTCAATTTCAGTGTCGAGAGGGATTAGGTTGGCAGTACCTAATTTTCGCATACACCTGTAATGTGCAAATAATATAATTTAAGCCTAGCAGCAAAAGAAAATTCAAATATAAACTAAAATCAAATAATTCAATAATAACAAAATTAATTCCCCGGCAACGGCGCCAAAAATTTGTTGCGAAAAATCGTATACGCAAGTGCACGTGTCGCAAAAGTAATAAAGTGTGTATAAGTACGAGTGTCGATCCCACGAGGAATAATTATGTTAAATATTGAGTATCTAAATTTTAGTTTAATTTGAAAAGAAATAATAATTTTTGTGATTTAGATTTTAAAACTAAAATAATAATTCAAATAAAATTAAGCAGCAATTTAAATAAAAGATTTAAAAATAAAGAAGTAAGATTATATGATGAGAAAATCCAGGGTTCCGATTTCACTTAGCTAATCTTATTTATTAAACCTAATTCAAATAGTTAAATCCTATTTCTATGTGTTGATGGCAATTTCACGAAAATATTTATCAATCTCTCTCGAGCAAAGATAAACTTATTCAATTAACGAATTATTACCTCTCGGTCTCTAATCCTGAGAATTAATTGAATACATTAAGAACAAGAAATTATACTACCACATGAACGCATTAGCTATCTCTAGTCTAACATCCTTTTCATGGCAAATTATTCAGTGCACGGTTAAATTCTCCGCTCTCGCATCCCGAATCAACCCTAAAGTTCTTAGTTTTGGTGATCAAGCAAACCTAAGCATTACGTCCAGAATAGATTACTCAACACAGAACAGGAACAGGAAATTAAATACTTGAATTAAGAAAAATAAATAATCATAACTAGGCTACATCGAAACCCTAGAACAAACGTTTAGTTCATGCTAGAAGATAAATAAACAACGGAAATAATAATAAAGTAGTGCATAATAAAACAGTAGAAAGAAAAAGAAAAGAAAAATTATTCTGTAATTCTCTGCCGACGAAAATCGCCTCTGCTCTCTGTCGCCGAATCCTCTCCAGCCGATACAGAATCTCCCATCATTTAGGTCTGCTCTAGGTTTTTAATGTGGTTTTTCAGCCGATCAATGGTTGAGATGAAGTCTGTATTCAGTTTAACGGCTCGGATTAAAACACGTCCTCTTTCCATATTAACAATTTGATCAGCGATCGATCTCTGCCAAGTTATAGAGATCGATCGCGGCATTTCTTTGTAGCATATGTGTGGCGATCGATCTCTGTATTTCACAGAGATCGATCGCTGCTTCCTTCAAGTGATCGCTGCTGGCTATGTTAATTGCATGTTAATTGTTCTTCTGCCTTTTCTCCATGTACTGCGATCGATCTCTGGATTCATAAAGAGATCGATCGCTGCTCTTCTATGTACAACAAATCGCTAGCTTCTCTTCAATTTGCAATTATGTATATGTAGCGATCGATCTCTTCATTTCATAGATATCAATCGCGGCTATGGTTTGCTCTTAAAATTGCAAGCGATCAGTTGCTGAATGTCGATCAGTTGCTTCTCACTTAACTTTGAATTTTAATTCTTTTTCACCTCCTTTTTCCAGCCTCATGTTCTATATTTAATATCTGCACACTTGCACACAATTTATCAAATTTATTCAAACACTCGAGGAAAAACTTATCAAATCAAGTGTAAAAAGATATAAATAAGTGTGTAAAATACACACTTATCAGTAGAAAACTAATCAAAGCCCAAAGATCTACATAGTGATTACAAATATAATAATGCGATAATGAAAAAACAGTTTAATAAGGTCCAAATATTCAAATCTAAATCATTTAATCTTATACAAACCCAAGTATAAAATAAGTCATCACCGGGAATTCAACTAAACACTCAAACGAATAAAAAAATAAATAAGGATAACCGCCACTAAGCTCCAGCTATTGGCTACTATTTTCCTTGTCTGGAAAGGGAAAGAGTCGTTTGGAGTGAGTGACTAATTCAGTAGAAGTGTTATAATAAATGCATGTAAAACTTCTTTTATCTTTTCTTTCAAAACATGATAAGGTAATGAAATGATTTTCAAAACATCGTTCAATGAAAATTCATTTTCATCATTTAAGAAATCAGACTCCATGAGCCACCGATGAGACAATAAGTTAAACATTGTCGTGTATATAAACAACTATGCGAAAATATGTTATCATCGTTTTTATCATATAAAAATTACCTTAGTGGAAAAAAAGAGTCACTCAAGGACTCTTTCGGTAGATCAACATGGAAAGACGGTGAACGATGTCCAACAACACCTCATGAGCAAGAAGAAGAAAATAAGCAATGCGCGATCCAAAGATTCAACCCCGTCACTTAGGTTGTCGGTGAACAATGGTTATCTACAAAACAACTTGTACAAACGATAATCAACAATACCTTGATCAAATTTAGGGATTTGAAACTCAAGGAGCGCGATATCACCGCCCTATTACCCTTTTTGTAGCGTGCATACAAGACAACTTTTACGTAGGAGAAAGTGTACTTGGATGTCCTCCTGATACTTTTACACCGAGACCGTTCAAGCGTATCGAGGATCAATCCTCCATCACAACAATATAAAACCATGCATCAATGTTAAACGTGTAAATCGTACATAAATACACGTAAAAATACTGACATGCTGGCGACTTGTTCTACTTAGGTTTTCTATAGGTGACAACTCACCAAAATAGGATTTTAGAAAAAAAAAAATGATGCAATGCAGTGCAAATAATATAAAATTTATACCTTTACACCGAGCGCTTCTTCTTCCAATTAGAGGCGCAACTTCAGCAAAATGCTCGAAATCCTCAAAGTCGTCGAACCAAGGTTATGATTATCTCACTAAAAACTAAGGGAAGACACAAAGAGGGGTGCTGTACCAGGACTAGGAATCCAATCCATAACACTATAAAAGGCTGTGAACTTTGTTGAGGCGACGAAATTTTCCAAAAATAAAGTCCTGTAGTCGACACTTTAAGGAGCACTTGTCGACATTTATAGGTGGGGGATGACCCATTGGTCGACACTTTGAACTCATAGGTTTTGCCTTGGTCCACACTTCATCGCAGTAGTCCACATTTCATATCTCTCAGATTTTAGCCCAAAATACACTAGCGGTCGACACTTCCTCTTGAGATGTGGACACCTATCCAAAATAAAAAAGTTGAAATGTCGAAACCTTCACCAAGTAGTCGACACTTCAGGTGTCGACCAATCTCTCAAAGAAGTCAACATCTTAAACTATTTGTTTCCAGCTACAAGGCTTGAAGTGTCGACCAACCATTAACAACGATCGATACTTGGGTGATTTTCCAGCGACAAGAGGCGAAAATCGCATCCCTTTGCCATTTTTCATCACCAATCAACCAAATAACTTATACAAAACGTAAACCTACTCAAACTGATCAAAAATAACTAATGGATTCGAGTTTTCAACCTCAAATCGAATCCAATAAACTCCTACACCTTAAAACCTCAAAATGGTGAAGAGAAACTTACTAACCTTTGAAGTTCTTTCACAAATAATATTGTACAATGCCCCTTTAACGTGTTTCCTGTCTCACAGTTCGGTGATTCTCAAGTCTGAAAAATCTCTCTTTCCTTCCTTGGTGGCCGTGCGGTGTCGAGGGCATAATAGGGTTTCAACCCTTATAAAAATAATCCCCTCTTTTATTTAACTTTTCATATTTATTATTTTACCCCAATATACACTTAATTTAAAAATTCTTCCAATTCTATGCTTAACAACTTCGAATGTTGTCCCAATGCATACTCGAGGTAAATCTTAAATTACCCAACCTTAGATTTCTCCAAATAATCCACATGGTAATTTCTTGTATTACCGATTTTGATTAATTGATCGAAAATCCAACGTGGACGCTAAATGACATAACGTGTCAGCCCACTACCTGTTGACTATTAACAACGCAAAAATTTAATACGTGAAATTCAATTACTTAAAAATATCAATTTTTACAATTACAGTGGGACTTCATATGTTTATCATCCAATAAGAAATGAAACTTCAAGCTTAAACAAATAGGTAAATACTTGTAAGATATTGTTGGCTAGTTTGGAAGAGAACCAAAAGACTTTATTGTTTCATATAAAAGAGGTTGTAGGAGAAAGTTCAGTTTGCTGTATAACTGTGAAAGCATTTAGTGCAAAAAGATGTAGAGATAAGTTTGCTAGAATGATTGTCATAGATGAATTATCTTTTAGAGTTGTTGAAGAAAAATGATTTGTAGATTTGTTAAATGAGTTGAAGCCAAAATTTATTGTTATTTGTTACAAAACTATTGCGACTGATATTTTCAAAGAGTAAGCTGAAAGTTTTTTTTTTTTCCAATTGTTGCAAGAGTTTGTCTTACCACTAATGTATGGACATCTATACAAAATATAAATTCTATGGTGATGACTGCTCATTTTATTGATGCAAGTTAGACTTTGCATAAGAAAATTATTTATTTTTGTGTTATTGATAATCATAAAGGAGAAACTATTGTTATGACCTTGGAAAAATATTTATTGGAATAGGAAATAGAGAGAGTTTTGACTGTCACGGTTGATAACGCTTCTTCCAATGAAGTTGTTTTGACTCATTTAATTAAAAGTATTAGAAATTTGAAAGGTTTGTGCTTGATGGTGAGTTTATACATGTAAGATGTTTTGCTCATATTATAAATTTATTTGTTTGCAATGGCCTAAAAAATAATAACGATTCTATTATAAAGATTCACAAAGTTGTGAAATATGTCAGGTCTTGTCCTTCGAGGATGTTAAAGCATGTGCTGAAAGTAGAAAAATTACATGCAAAAGTAACATATGTCTTGATGTTACAGCTCGATGGAACTCAACATACTTAATGTTGAACGATGTTGAAAAATTTGTAAAAGCTTTTACAAAATTGAGTGAATATGACAATCAATTCATATAAGAATTTCTTGAAGATGAGGATGTAAGTAGTCCTCCCACTGATGAAGATTGGTCTGTTGTTCGTGAGTTTATAGTACTGTTGAAAGTAATTTATGATGCAACATTGAAAGTTTTGTCAACTTTATGTATCACTGCAAATGTTTTTTTCTTGAAGTATGTAAACTTTATAGAGTTATCAAAAAATATATTGTATGTGATAACTCATCACTAAAGTGTAACGCCCCGAGTTATTTGAACTCGGTTCGTTACACAAAAGTTCGTACATGACTAAGAAATCTCAACTGTATTATTTTTTTTTTTTTAACTTTGCTCAACATTCAACATTTGACATAAGCTAAAATCTCAAAACATTTAAAACTTGCAGCGGAAATCATTTGGACAACAATAGAGTTAAACAAAACTATGAACATTGTTTGAAATGTAAGAAATAAACGACTAAAAAGAAATAGAGGTTTAAATCGTGAAATACTTGGGAAGTCGCAGAAGTCAAACGCATCTGCCGATGGATAAAGTCAACGGAAGAAGCAGAAACAACAAATAGAAGGCTTCTACTGATGACGTGGACCAGAAGAGTTGGAAACAAAAGACATCTCTCGGTGGACTGCATCTACCGATGACGTCAGCCGGATAAATCAATTATCCAACATCAACCGATCGCAAAACGACAAGTTTTGCGACTCGTATCTACCGACGGCAAAACGACAAAAATCTCTCATTCCCTTCTTCCGATAGAATAAACTGCATATACCGATCACTAAACGACAAAGCATAATACTCACTCATACCGGTAGTGCAAAATCTACATCTTCCGATAGAATTAAACCTACATCATCCGATGGCTTTTCTGAAGACATCTTCCGATAGAGAACAGAGCGACATTTCAACTATTTCTTGCTATGCAAGCACAACTCTAAGTACAGAAAAGAATTTACTTATTTCACCACAACCATTCAAAAACAATTCAAATCATTGCATTACTCAAGTCCAGTATAATCCAGTGTTAAAAACCAACGGAATACTATTATCAGAAAAGTCTCAAAGTACTTTTTGAAAACATCAAAACAACTTCTATCATCAGAAAGTTTAACATACTCAAATTGAAATCATTGTCCACTAAACCTTCACAACCACTGACACCAGTTAAACCGCCCCATCAGATGCCAAATCGATGCCTGATTGCACCCCTCCAACCTGTCTAGTCCTCAACCAACTCAGAAAATTTACCTGCAGTATCCTCAACACCTACATCACAAAACTCATCTATTAGCCTAATGCTAAGTAAGTAAAGCAGTAATGAAATGAAATGCTGAAACATAAATTCCTAAATATGCAATTTCTACTTTCTCATCTCAGTTGCATTCACATTCATTCATAAGCTGATCTGATCCCTCGGTTCCCTTGGGAAGTGGATCAATTTTCCCAATGTCATACATCCTCTACTCGATTAAGGGGCGAATGAATTTCCTTAATAGCTGATCTAATCCCCCTGTTCCCTTGGGAGTGGGATCAATCCTCCCAATGTTATAAATCCCTTCATAAGTTAAGGGGTGGATTAGTTCCCTTAATAGTTTGTCTGTCACATTCAGTTCATGCCTTACCATCCTTACATAGAAATTCATTTTCGTAATCTTTCAAAAAACATGATGCATGACATACAAAATCATTCACAAGATACATAACTCTACTGTTTTGTGATGTAGGTCCGAAGGCACATGCATACTTTACTTACCTGGCTTCTGGAAATTGTCTGGTCGCTAGCTACTTCGGAAATCTACTCACCTAAGTTCATAACAGAATATAAATCAAAACTTCACTAAACCTCACCAAGAATCAAACAGTGGTTCGAGGAATCCAGTTAGAAACTCTACTACCCGAGCATTCCCTCTTTATCACTAAAACCCGAATCTACGCTCAATCTCAGAATCCTCAAAATCCTCAAAATCCTCACATTGTACTTTTTCAGGTATTTAACCACTATATCATAAGAGAAATGAGGAAAACTTACCTAAGTCGAAGGAGAATCGGGCAAGGAAAATCGCCTAGAGAGCTCGACTGCTTGAGCTGAAAACCCGAAGAGAAAAGTATGAAATGGTGGTGGCTACAGTGCATTAAACCCAATCTCTCTTTCCTTAAATACGTTATCCACTTTTAAAAATGTAATTTACTCTAATGCCCTTGTCTAGTCTAATCATTCAATAACCCTACTTAAATTATTAACTAATAAAGTGTATACCATTAATAATAAAAGAGCTGGTTCGATAGAACCGGGTGTTACATAAAGACCATGGAATTTGGTATCCAAACTAGGTATGAAAAATATTTGAAATTTTTTAGTAAAGTCAATCACTTCATGTATGTGGCTGTTGAGTCTGATCCCCGATGTAAACTAAAATTCGTGAAACATTATCAATTGAAATTGCATGGACAGAAGACAACCAATATCTAAGTAATGGAATATACAATTAATAGGTTGTATTCAAGCTACAGAGTGGATCCACCAACAAATAACTTGGAACAAACTTCTAGGTATGTTGTTGAAGTTACTCATGACTCTATGGATGATGACGAATTTGAGTCGTCATTTCAAGTAGAATTGAACAATGAAGATGAACACGGTAGAAATGAAGTGGGAAATTATTTGTCGGAGAAACTTGATAGTTTTTTAAACGATAGTGGTATATTAAGTTGGTGGAGAATGCACACTTGAGAATATCCAACTTTGAGTAAAATAACAAGAGACATGTTTGTTATTCTTATTTCTACAATTGTCTCATATTCGACATTCAGTTGTGGTGGTCGAGTGTTAGATTCCTTTATGAATTCCTTAGCATTAAACTGTAGAAGATCTCATTTGCACTCTAAGTTGGATTCATGTTTCAAATAGTCATGTAAATATTTACGAAGGATTAGACGAAGTCGAACAATTTGAAAACAGTATAATCATTTATATTTTGCCCTATTTATTATTTAATGTTAGTTCATTACTTCATTTATTTTAATTGTTCACAAACTTTTTGTAGATTTGGATAACACTATAAATGAAACAAATAATGATTGATGTAAGGTGTGATTTATTTGTTTACTTTTCTACTATTTATTTTTGGAAATGACAAATTTATTATTCAAGATATGATACTTGTTCTCAATTTTTTTTAGGCATCACCTATACAATTGGCTACAAGGCATTTAAACATCGAGGAAAGGCCAAACAACAGCGCTACTCTAGAGGGAAATACACATCTAAATTTTTTGGGTAAAGTGCAATTTGCACCTACAACGATGTGAAATGGACAATTTACACCGTAAACTTGGGTAAAGTGCAATTTGGCCCTTACAACTAGGTGAAATGAGCAATTTACACCGTAAACTTGAATAATAGGCAAGAACAACCTTAATGTATTGATAATGGGCAATATGACCCCTACCGTCATATTTTCTATCAAAAAATAATATTTTTTCACTTATTCATTTTTTTTTCTGAAATGCCCCTCACTGGACCGAACCAGACCAGACCGGTTCAGCTAATTCCACTTTTATTTATTTATTTTTTTTAAATCTTATTTCTCAAAAAAGAGAAGACAGATAAATAGAATTAAATAAAAAAATAAAAAACCAAAGTGCAATTAGTCGAACCGGTCCGGTTCGGTTGGGTCCAGTGAGGGGCATTTCGAGAAAAAAAATGAACAAGTGAAAAAATATTATTTTTTGATGAAAAATATTATTTTTTGATGGAAAATATGACGGTAGGGGCCATATTGCCCATTATCAATACATTAAGGTTGTTCTTGCCTATTATTCAATTTTACGGTGTAAATTGCTCATTTCACCTAGTTGTAGGGGCCAAATTGCATTTTACCCAAGTTTACGGTGTAAATTGCCCATTTCACTTAGTTGTAGCAGCCAAATTGCACTTTACCCAAATTTTTTTTCTCTAATTGTTTATTTTTATCTTACGTTAAAGCTATGCATTTGTAGGATTCTTTCTGTGTTGAGTTATACTATCTTATAGTGGTTATTTCTGTGTTCACTTGGGCTTAACGTTTCTATGATGTAGCATATTATATGGCATCATGTTGCTTAGTATTGAATATAAAGTGATGTTTGTTATAAGGTCTGCCATTTTGTGGGACATTGTGCAAGTTGAAATTGGTTGAATTTTATAATTTAGGATTCTAGCTCATTTGCGGGCTGTTAACTATCTTATATGTGAATTCTCATACTATCTAGAACATGTCACCAATTTCTTATTATTTGTTCTTTGCAGTTTGCAGATTTTGGATTCTCAAAACTTGAGAGCTTGTTGTGTAAAACATGGCCAAACATCATCCTAATCTGATTATGTGCTGAAAGCAGCCTGGAATTATGGATTAAACCAAAAAAATTGAAGAAAATGATCCAAAAACCGAAAAAAATGAGCCCAAGACTGAAGAAAACCGAGCCCAAAATCGAAAAAACGAACCCAACCTTGACACTCAAAACCAAACCAATTAAACCGAATTTTTTTTATATCTCATCTGTTTAGAAAGTAAAATTTACTGAATTGGTTCAGACTATGCCATTTGCAGTCTCTTTAATCTGTCTGTGGGGTAGCCCCTTCGCTGTTGCAATAACAAGAAAGAACAAGGAGAGAGAAAGGGAGCTACTGTTGTGGAAGAAGAGCCAGAAAACAAAACACAGCAATCCAGACAACATTTAGATAAAACAACTTAGAAGATCAAAATTAGGACGATTCCAACTAAGATTAGAGGAAATAAGACATGTTGTGTTTTATGGGTCTGGTTTTGGATTTAAGAAATTTGGGTTAAACTCAACTTTAAATTTCATTCTTGAAAAAGAATATGATGTCTCAGTGTCCCGTCAACATCTCAATGCACGAATACAACTCCTAAACAGGAAAAAGTTGGATATTCTGTATGGGTTTTACAGGCTCATAAGCTGACAAATTTTAGAACTGCTAGTGCAGTAGTGTGTAAAAAAGATAGCCCACTTTTTCTCATCGTCTAGATTATTGCAGAATACACAGTGACGCAGAACAGTTTATCATATTCATTAGCCTCGTTCCATCTCTCTCCTCCTGTGACGAGAGAGCTTTAGAGAGAGAAAGTGGGGAAAGTGCTTTTTGAGTGTTCCAAAGAAATGTGAGTGCAGCAGCAGCCAAAGCTGAAGAATGGGACCATCATTTTCTGCCATTTTTATTTTTATTTTTCTGCACTTCTATTTTTCCACTTAGCTTTAGCTTTGCTTCTTTAATGAAGCAGCAGAGGTCTATTTCTCTAGCTTTTACAGCTTTCTGCTCCCTGGATTTAGACCTGTTGGAGAGGGACTCCTAAATTGTCTTCTTTTCATCATCATCAACCTGCCCTTTTTTCTCTGTGGCATCTCCTCCTCTACTTCTTCGTCAATTCTTCACCTCTCTGCCAATCTGGGTTTTCAAATTTGTTGCAGAAACTCATTTATTATTTGGTTTCTTCGTCTAGTTTTCAGCTCTTTTCCATCCTTTACAACTTCCTCCCATTATTATTATTATTTTAAGGTTGTGACTCTCTCTCTCCCCACTCTCTCTCTAACTGCACTAAACTTGGATGAATTTGGTCTAAATTCTTGTTAGAAATGGTTAGCCATGACTCCCCTCCGAACCCAGGTTCAAATATTCTCCACCAGTTCATAGTTTCAGACTCTGTTTCTTCCCAAACCCAGTTTGATCACCCACATTTTGATGCTTATGGCTCTGACTTGAGAGGACACGACTCATTTCATCACCCAACTATTCAGTCACTCGGAGAAAGAATGTCTAGATCTATTGATCTTGTGCAAACTCCTCCAATGGCGGAAGATTCTCATATCAGCCATACTGCACATCTTATGAACCTTCTTGGAGCAGCAAGTGAGGCTAGCCATCGAGTTCGTGGTCTCTCACTTTCTCTCAGCTCCCACATGACCTTAAATTCCAATCTCATTACTCCAAATCACTTCGTATGTGGAGGAAACGGAAGAGAAATTGGCGATTTTGAAGCTAACGAGAATTATTCTTTGATGGATAGAGCTTTTGCTTCATCTTCAAACTCTATGCGTAGTAGCCCTGCAGAGTTTTTCGGTTCAGTTCTGGGTAATTCAAGATACCTTAAACCGACTCAATCGCTACTCGAAGAAATCGTCAATGTTAATGGCAAAATTGTCGATCTAGACAGTGAGTTTGATAGAGGTAGAAGAGGATCACTTGGTTTATCTGCAGATTTAAGAGCAGAATTATGCAGTAATCTTCCATTTTCGGCCGAGAAACAAGAAAACCAGCTTCTAATCGCGAAGCTTATCGACTTATTGGAGGAGGTGGGATGGTTTAAAAAGTTGTGAAATTGCTTGAATTCAGTAGTGTAAGATTTACAAAAGTCTGATTTTTGCCGATTCGATTTTCAGGTCGAGGGTCGATTCGAGAAGTACTGTCATCAAATGGAAGGAATTGTACATTCATTTGAAGTTATAGCTGGTTATGGTGCAGCTAAATCTTACACTGCTCTCGCACTTCAAGCAATGTCTAGGCATTTCTTCAGCCTAAGAAGTGCTATAATTTCTCAGATAAATCTCGAAAAAAGAAGACTTCTCCGAGGCTTACCGAAAATCAGTGCCGGTTTATCGCAGCTTAGCTTGTTCGATAGAGGAAACCAGAGCAACCGAATCGCTCTTCAGCAGCTCGGAATGATTCATGGCCAAAGACAAGCATGGAGGCCAATCAGAGGCTTACCGGAGACCTCTGTGACGATACTTCGGTCCTGGCTTTTCGAGCATTTTCTCCACCCGTAAGCGCCTTCGACCCTGTTATTTTTACTACTTCTGCTATGTTTCCATTGCTTATCTTCCCAGTTTTGTTTTTCTCTTTTTCAGCTACCCAAATGATTCGGAAAAGCTAATGTTGTCTTCTCAAACTGGCCTGACCAAGAATCAAGTAAAATCCTTCGAAATCAATTTTCTTTTTCTGTGATTGGTGAATCCTATTCAGTAAATTGGCATGGCTTCTTTTTTTCAGGTTTCGAATTGGTTTATAAATGCCCGGGTTCGGCTGTGGAAGCCGATGATAGAGGAGATGTACAAAGAAGAATTTGGAGAGTCTTCAGAAGACTCCAATCCATTGGCTGGTGGTTCCATGGCCGGAGAAAGTTTTACAGATTATGCAGAGGATTGAAAGAGCAGAGCAGAGGTAAACTCAGAGCAAAGAAGTGTAATTTATGGACTAGGAATAACAAGATACTGAGATTGTTATCAATGTAAATCATGAGAGAGAAAGGGAGAGGAGAGAGAAAAAGAGGGTTTTTTTTTCTTCCAATGATCGGCAGTTTAGTTTGCTCTATCTTCAAACCTTAACGGAGGAGCTTTAAGCAATCATTATGCAGTAATAAATCCGGTATAAATCATGAATAACGCTAGCGTCTTATTCTACCCTCTTAAAATATTTGACGACGTGTCAAATAATGATTGGTAGAATTAATGTAATAAATTAAACATTTACAATTGGATCGATCATTATTTGACACTTTTACAAGTATTTTAAGAAAGTAGGATAAAAAAAATAAATGTAGCATTGCTCTTTAGTCATGGTCACATAATCATCAACTTGATTGCTGAAAAGTGTTATTTCAAAAGTTTTGAATTGTTACCTTTTTTTTTTCAAGTCGGATCAAGAAACTTGTGGTATGAATCTCTTTCATGTCAAGATAAAGATTGTTAGACTTCAATAATCTGAATTTTATTTGGGTTTGGCTGATGAGTTCTCATTATAAGTCTCATTTGACGTTTTATTTTACTTTATAAATACATATAAATTTGAATTGCAAAATTCATAATTATATTTTAGTTTTCAGGGTAGATTATTTTTTTTTGCCCATGAAAGTATTTTCAAGTTCGATTTCAACGTTGACTTTAATTGTTTTTCAATATCTTTGTCTTGATATGCCCTAGTAGTAGAACAGTGACGTGAACCTAAAATTGGTAATTATGAAGAAATGACATAACCTTAAATATCTGAGTTAGGGTGATATTGGACTTTGACGTAGACCATGATGAAAATTTAAAATTCACATAGGCACTTGATTTCTACCAAGTCTTTTTCGACAAATTTCTAAAAGGGAGCTAACAATCATAAAGTCTTACTTTCTATAGTAGTATAACTTTGTAAAACATATAAATTAGCATATTTCTTGTATCCTTTCAACACAAAAAGACCACCTCTATTTATCTGTATGACTCTAACTTTAGCAGTACACTTGTACTCTTTCGAGTCCAAAGTACTCAAAGAAATCATATTGTCCTTCAATTCATAATGTGTTACCAAGTGTCTTGACACACATATGAAACATGTAAGTTCAATCCATAATACAAAATTTTCGCAAGACTTCGAATTTCTTCTAACACAATTAAATCATATTGTATTAGAGATGGAGCTTTTGTTGGGAATTAAACTATCAAAGATCAAACTAATTTGAGAGAAAAATTAATCTATTCAATTCACAGATTGAATTTACAGAAAGAAATAAAAAAAAATTCTCAGATCCTCACAGCACTCTCAAGGCTCTCCTCTACTTGGGATTGGGTTTCCTCAACTGGGAATAGGATAATTTGAATAACGAGCTGAAACCTCTATTTATAGAGGATATTCTGCACATGTTAATAGGTGTGAATGGAAGATGGCAGCCATTGGAGAATCAACAATAGCTGCACCTACCGTTGAAGAAGTGGACCTTCTAGATGGTGGCTGGAGATTTCCAATTTGAGTTCTTCAATTCTCCCCCTCCAGCCATATCCGAAACAAGCATTCCAGCTATGTCTCTGCATAACTCTAACTTTTCTCGAGTTACCACTTTTGTCAACATATCTGCTGGATTCTCCTTCGTATGAATCTTAACTAGTCTCAACAGTTGTCGATCCATAACTTCGCGTATCCAATGATATCGAATATCAATATACTTTGTACGGGAATGGTACATGGAGTTCTTGCTTAAGTCGAGAGCACTTTGACTATCACAATGTACCTTGTACTCTTTCTGCTTGATTCCAAGTTCTTGAAGATATCGCTTTAGCCACAACATTTCTTTCCCAGCTTCAGCGACAGCAATATACTCTGCTTCTGTTGTGGATAAAGCAACACACTTCTGCAGTCGTGACTGCCATGAGACAGCTCCCCCCGCGAAAATGTAGATATATCCTGAAGTAGTGATAAGTGTGTATTTTACACACTTATATATATTCTTTAAGACTTGAAATGAATAGTTTTTCTCAAGTGATTGGAATAATTTAACGATAATTGTATAAGTATGCAGAAAAGTTTACAAAAATAGGAATAGAAGACAACAAGAAGAAATCACATGCAGCGATTGATCTCCAAGAAGCATTCTGAAATCAATCGCCACAAACAGCAAAGAAGTCACAAGCAGCGACCGATCTCCATAAAATCCAGAGATCGATCGCCAACAGAAGAAGAAGGAGCGATCGGTCTCCATGCAAAGCAGCGATTGATAGCCACCACATCTTGAAATTGATCGCTGAAGACCAAGGATAGAAACAAAAGAATGAGCGATCGGTCTCCATGCAAACCCAGAGATCGATCGCCACACATGGAAAAGAAAAGAGGGAGAACCAATTACACAAACAGCCTGCGATCAGCGATCGATTTCTGAAGAGATGTCAGCAATCGTTTGCTGTACAATTGAAGGAGAGAAGCGATCGATCTCTATATAAAATCCAGAGATCGATCGCTGTACATCAAAGAAAGGAAGACTACACAATACATATTCCAGCAGAAAAGAGGTCAGCGATCGATCTCTATGCTTGGCAGAGATCGATCGCTGAAGGCGTATCACCATTTTGGAAAGAATCTGAATTTTAATCTACACCGTTGATCTACAGAAGCAGTGATTATTAACCATCGATCTGAAATTGAATTAAACCTAGAGCTTAAACCTTTTATAAAGAGACTGAAGCCGAGAGCCTGGAGTCTAATCCTGGAGATCGGCAGAGAGCACTTCCGCGGCGATTCTTGGCGAGAGGGGCGATTTTTATTTTAGTTTTTCTTTTCTTTTCTTTTTATTTCACTATTTCATTATGCACATCTTTTTATTTATTGTTTATTTATCTTTTATCATGAACTAAACGTTTGTTCTAGGGTTTCGATGTAGCCTAGTTATGATTATTTGTTTTTCTTAATTCAAGTATTTAATTTCCTGTTTCTGTTCTGTGTTGAGTAATCTATTCTGAACGTAATGCTTAGGTTTGCTTGATCACCAAAACTAAGAACTTTAGGGTTGATTCGGGATGCGAGAGCGGAGAATTTAACCGTGCACTGAATAGTTTGCCTTAAAAAGGATCCTAGGCTAGAGATAGTTAGGACGTTTGAGTGGTAATATAATTTCTTGTTCCTAATGTATTCAATTAATTCTCAGGATTAGAGACCGAGAGGTGATAATTCGTTAGTTGAATAAGTTTATCTTTGCTCGAGAGAGATTGATAAATATTTTCGTGAAATTGCCATCAACACATAGAAATAGGATTTAACTATTTGAATTAGGTATTATAAATAGGATTAGCTAAGTGAAATCGGAACCCTGGATTTTCTCATCATATAATCTTACTCTTTTAAATTTAAATCTTTTATTTAAATTGTTGTTTGATTTTTATTTGAATTATTTTAGTTTAAAATCCAAAAACCACTTATTATTTCTTTTCAAATTAAACTGAAAATTAGATATTCAATATTTAACATATTTATTCCTCGTGGGATCGACACTCGTACTTATACACACTTTATTACTTTTGCGACACGTGCACTTGCGTATACGATTTTTCGCAACAAGTAGATTTGCTACTATCAATATCTCCGCCCATATCTGCATCCGTATAGCCCTCCAATATTGGATCAGCTCCCCCGTAACAAAGACATAATTTAGTAGTACCCCTTAGATACCTGAGAATCCACTTTACTGCCTCCCAATGCTGCTTCCCGGGGTTGGAGAGAAAACGACTCACCTTTCCCACTGCATGAGCAATATCTGGCCTTGTGCATACCATTGCATACATCAAACTTCCAACAGCTGAAGAATATGGTACTGATGACATTTCCCCGATCTCTTTCTTGGATAAAGGACATGCACTCTTGCTCATCTTGAAATGATTGGCAAGTGGAATGCTGACTGGTTTGGCGTTGTTCACGTTGAACCTCTCGAGCACACGTTCAATGTACTTCTCTTGAGATAACCATAACCGTTGGTTGTTTCTGTCTCGAACAATCTGCATTCCCAAAATCTGTTGAGCTGGTCCTAAGCCCTTCATTTCAAAAGACTTAGAGAGTTCATTCTTCAACTGACTAATCTTCGTTGCATCCTTTCCCACGATCATAATATCGTCTACATAAAGTAGAAGAACAACGAAACTCTCGTCTGAAAATTTCTGAATGTAAACGCACTCATCTGCAGCAGTTTTCTTATAGCCTTGACTTGCCATGCATGAGTCAAACTTCTTGTACCACTGCCTTGGTGCCTGCTTTAGACCGTACAAGCTTTTCTTAAGCTTGCAAACGAGGTTATCACCTGAAACCTCAAAACCTTCTGGCTGCTCCATATAGATTTCTTCTTTTAAATCTCCGTGAAGAAAAGCTGTCTTCACATCCATCTGTTCAAGCTCCAAGTTCATACTTGCTACCAAGCCAAGTATAACTCGGATTGACGTCATCTTGACTACTGGTGAAAATATCTCATCAAAATCAATTCCTTTCTTCTGTTGGAATCCTTTGACTACCAATCGTGCTTTGTATTTCACCACTTGTCCGCTGTCATCTTTCTTCATCTTGAACACCCATTTGTTTCTTAGTGCCTTCTTCCCTTTTGGAAGTTCTACGATCTCATAAGTGTGATTCTTCTGCAGAGATTTCATCTCATCTTACATTGCTGACAACCATGTTTCTTTGTCCTTATGAGATAGTGCTTCTTGGAAACTCTCTGGTTCTCCATCTTCAGTAAGTAGAAGGTACTCGGATTCCGTATATCTTCTAGATGGAATCCGTCCTCGTTCAGACCTACGAACTTCTGGAATAGTCTGAGGAGATTCACCATCATCTGGGCCTTGTGATGGTCCTGGAACATCTGGTGGAGTGGGTTGTGGCTCCCCCTGCTCAACACCCCCTTCTTCTTCAGCTTCTGCTTCTGGCATGTATTCTGTCACTATATCGAACGGGTTTAGTGCTGCATCTGAATTTAGAGCACCAACATTTGACTTCTGAGACATTGTAGGTTTTTCAATGTCTTCTATTGTCTGGCTTTCATGGAACACAATGTCCCTGCTTCTGATCACCTTTTTCTCCTTTGAATCCCATAGTCTGTATCCAAATTCTTTATCTCCATAGCCAATGAAAATGCATGGAGTGGTCCTTGCATCGAGCTTCTGTCTGAGCTCCTTGGATACATGTGCGTACGCCAAACATCCAAATACTCTTAAGTGTGAGTATGATGGGTCCTTTCCAGACCACAGTTTCTCCGGAACTTCAAAATCAGTGGTACTGATGGTGATCTGTTGATCAGGTAACAGGCGGCTCTGACCGCTTCTCCCCAGAATGACTTTGGCAGTTTAGCCATACTGGGCATACTCCGAACACGTTCCATGATTGTCCGGTTCATTATTTCGGCTACACCGTTGTGTTGAGGGGTGCGAGGGACCGTCTTCTCATGTCGAATGTCGTATGTTTTGCAATACGCATCGAACACCTTGGAAGTGTATTCGCCTCCATTATCTGACCGGAGACACTTCAACTTCTTCCCAGTCTCACGTTCTACCATGACATGAAACATTTTGAAGTATTCGAATACCTGGTCCTTCATCTTCAGGAAATAGACCCACACCTGTCGAGAAGTATCATCAATGAACGTCAGAAAATATTTATTTCCGCCTAGTGATTCATCCTCCAGGGGACCGCAAACGTCAGAGTGTACCAGACTGAGCAACTCTGATCTTCTCGTTGAATAGGAACTGAATGAGACTCTGTGCTGCTTACCAAATAGACAATGATTGCAAGGATCTGGCGCAGCATCTTTGTCAACGGTGATAAGCTCTTTCTTTATTAGGGTAGACAACCCTTTCTCACTCATATGGCCGAGTCTCTGGTGCCACAAATTTTGAGAACCCTCCTTCTCAGCTACGTTGAGGGTGTCTGTACATATCTTCATGTGAGTCTTGTACAGTGTGCCACAAATGTGTCCTCGAGCGACTATCAAAGCACCCTTTGACATCTTCCATGTGCCATTGCTGAAATGATTATCATAGCCCTGTTTGTCAAGGGCTATTCCAGAAAGAAGATTGAGCCGAAGATCTGGCACATGTCGGACATCCTTCAAAGTGATTGTACTTCCAACACTTGTCTTTATTTGGATATCTCCAATTCCTACAATCCCAGAGGAACTTGCTGTAACGACCCCATTTCCCAGCAAGATATTGTCCGCTTTGGGGATTGGGCCGCAGCCCAATATCCTCCCCTCACGGCTTTGTTTGGCGAGAACTTCCCAGAAGGTCACCCAACCTGGAATTGCTCTCGCCGAAGCACTTTTAACTTCGGAGTTCTTATGGGATCCGTTGCCAATTGTGCTCCAAAACGCGTCTTGCTATCTTGGGAGGATCTCTTTACATATGTTTCATTTTCACATACTTCCCCAAGCGATGTGGGATTGTGATGACCCCTCTTTCTACGACCGAACCCTCCGGCCCAAGTCCAACCCGGGATCCGCGGAGTTTTAACCCAGCACGTCACCCTCCGGCCCAAGTCCCACTCAGGATTTCCTTGTGCGGAGTCACGTGGTAGGAAGCTGCAGTATCTACCACCCATTCTGTGTCTTCTTTTGAAACGTGAAGGCATGTCTCATTATGGGTCGAACAGAACGCTACATCTCCAGGAATGATGACTAGCGTTTCTCCACCCTTGTTCTTCGACTGGGAACTGCTCTGGCCTTGCTCCTCTAGCCATTTGTAGCAATTCTTCTTCATATGACCCTCTATTCCACAGTGATGACATTTGTACGAAGGTTTTCTGCCATCGGTGGATCTGCCTCTGCTCTTGCTTCTGCCTCTCCATTTGCCTTTACCCCTTTGTTGTTTCTCTTGTTGTCTTCCTCGGGGATCTGTGACAAGGGGATCCGCGGAGTTTTAACCCAGCACGTCACCCTCCGGCCCAAGTCCAACCCGGGATCCGCGGAGTTTTAACCCAGCACGTCACCCTCCGGCCCAAGTCCAACCCGGGATCCGCGGAGTTTTAACCCAGCACGTCACCCTCCGGCCCAAGTCCAACCCGGGATCCGCGGAGTTTTAACCCAGCACGTCACCCTCCGGCCCAAGTCCAACCCGGGATCCGCGGAGTTTTAACCCAGCACGTCACCCTCCGGCCCAAGTCCAACCCGGGATCCGCGGAGTTTTAACCCAGCACGTCACCCTCCGGCCCAAGTCCAACCCGGGATCCGCGGAGTTTTAACCCAGCACGTCACCCTCCGGCCCAAGTCCAACCCGGGATCCGCGGAGTTTTAACCCAGCACGTCACCCTCCGGCCCAAGTCCAACCCGGGATCCGCGGAGTTTTAACCCAGCACGTCACCCTCCGGCCCAAGTCCAACCCGGGATCCGCGGAGTTTTAACCCATCTTCACTGCTCCAAAGTCACCAGCTTTGTATGTCGTGAAGTATTCCTTGTGCGGAGTCACGTGGTAGGAAGCTGCAGTATCTACCACCCATTCTGTGTCTTCTTTTGAAACGTGAAGGCATGTCTCATTATGGGTCGAACAGAACGCTACATCTCCAGGAATGATGACTAGCGTTTCTCCACCCTTGTTCTTCGACTGGGAACTGCTCTGGCCTTGCTCCTCTAGCCATTTGTAGCAATTCTTCTTCATATGACCCTCTATTCCACAGTGATGACATTTGTACGAAGGTTTTCTGCCATCGGTGGATCTGCCTCTGCTCTTGCTTCTGCCTCTCCATTTGCCTTTACCCCTTTGTTGTTTCTCTTGTTGTCTTCCTCGGGGATCTGTGACAAGGGCATGAGTCTGGTCTGTGCCCATATCCTTTCTTCTGGCCTCTTCATTGAACAGGGCATCCTTAACCATGGACATGGTAAGTTTGCCATCTGGAGCCGAGTTGCTGAGAGAAACTACAAGTGTTTCCCAGCTACCAGGAAGTGAACTGAGAAGTAGGAGTGCCTGCATCTCATCTCCAAGTGGCATCTCTACAGACGATAATTGATTTACCAGACTCTGGTACTCACTGGTATGCTCGGCAACAGAAGTTCCACTTTTGAACTTCATATTGACTAACCGCCTCATCAACAGGGCTTTATTCCGAGCGGTCTTGGCCTGGTACATGTCCTCCAGCTTCTTCCAGAGAGCATATGCGTCTGTCTCCTGTGCAACATGGTGGAAGACACTATGATCAATCCATTGTCGGATTTGACCAATAGATTTCCGGTTTAATTTCCTCCACTCTGACGCTTTGGTTGGATCAGTGACACGGGGTCCCTTAGAAAAGGGGCCCGTGTACAACCCACGAAAATCAAGAGAGGTGCTCGGTTGTGTGTGAGTGAAGAATATTGAAATAAATGAAGAAAAAGACTAAAATAAAATGCAAGAAAATAACAACAATCTAATATTGATATGGTAGACTATGAGATGGTGATTAATAGTGAGAAATATAAAGAGAAATAAGAAGAAGGAGATGATAATAGATGTTAGAGATGATAAGGAAATATAATGCACAAATAATAAGAAAATGACATAAAAGTAAAGGTGGGTGTGTGGATATTGTGAAGCTGAAATTTAGAGGTGGATTTGTGTGCAAAGTGAAGACAATAAAAGTAAAGAAATACCCTTGGTGGATCCGAGGAGCGAGCTTACGGTTTAAGCTCCCGGATACACGTTTTCCGTGAGGAAAACGACCACCGTAGGCCGGGATTTTCTTCCTCGTTTCAACTCCCAATGGAGAAGATGAGGAAAAGGATAAGAGCTAACCTAGCAACCCTAGCTAGGCTAGCAATGGAGGCTAACTCCTCTTGGTTCAAGAACCAAGGAAAATACCAAAGGAAAACCAAAGATATTTAGGGGAAATAGTAGTATATTGATAGCCAAAAGTTGTAATACATTCACCAATGCCATGCATTTATAGAAAATCCTAGGGTGGATGATTAGGGTTTCCATAAGGATGGATGAATGGTGGCCCTTGGATGAAAAATGATGGATGGCCAAGATCAAGGCAAACAAGCACACATCCTAGGGAGGAGATGAATGCTATGCCTAAATAGATCAATGGAGGGAATCTTGCCACATCATCAATCCATGTTGCCACTAACTCTTGTACTTGCAAAATCATACCTTTAAATGTGGGCTCTTCTTTGGGCCATGGCTTCCTTTGGGCTCCATTTGTTGTAGACATTTTCCTTGAATATTTGAGTTGAAATTCTTCAACCCATAATCCACCAACATACATCTAACCCTAACCACACAATCTAATGCATGATATGCAGTTTATAAAATCCTTACAAAAAGGCTAATGTATGCCGATGAGTTTGAAAAATAAAAAATTACAATTTCATGGCCCGGGAAGACAAATTCCCATAGGGCTATCAGCAAGTTCCGTGCGAGTGCTCCAATGGATGACATGGCAAGGTTTCTCCTCATCCTCCTTAGTCGGCTCCCAAGTGAAATCCATGAGGGACTCGAAACCTGCAAAAAGAGATAAGTCATTAGAACATTGAGCGGTTAAATTTTGTGCCCGGGTTTGTGATCTTGTAACGGGCCTCCGAGGCACGTCAATCAGGATTTTCACCTTTCAATTCTACGGGATCGAACAAATCTTTACAGCTGAGGAGATCTTCCATCCGAGGTTTCCACAGCGTGTAGTTGGTTGCCGTGAGCATAATCATAGCTCCAGAATATGATGTTGACTCTTATGTGGTCATCTTCAATATTTATTTATCAAAATAGGAGCTGAATCTCGTAAAACGGAGCACACCGTTGTGTTCGGAACGGCCGAAAATGGTGGAATAGGCACTTCAGGGTCAGAAATTCTATTGCTGAAAATTTTGGGATCACTATATAACTTTCTGATAGTTTATGGGTCTCTAAGTCATTACCAAAAGTTCAGGGGCCATTCTGTACTTTAGGAAAGATAAAGGATCATTTTAAAACGAGCAGAAAGTATAAAGACCAAAATGCAATTTTCAGAAATTGAATAGTACTGATGACGTGGCACTGATGTGGCTCTGACTAGGCGCTGACGTGGCTCTGACTGTGCACTGACTGGACGCTTACGTGGAGCTGACGTGGCGGGCACTGTTCATCATCTTCTTCGTAAAGAACTTTTGAAAAATCACAGAAAATTCGTTTGATGTCCGATTTTCGATCTGAAAATACCGGTAGACTCGTGGGAACGAGAGCTACGTCGTGGTATAATCAAAACAAGATTTCAGACACTTTCATGAAATCGAATTTTTCACAAAGAGCTCTCATTCGATGGCTAATACCTTTAACCTGACTCTGATACCACTTGTTGGGAATTAAACTATCAAAGATCAAACTAATTTGAGAGAAAAATCAATCTATTCAATTCACAAATTGAATTTACAGAAAGAAATAAAAAAAAAACTCTCAGATCCTCACAGCACTCTCAAGGCTCTCCTCTACTTGGGATTGAGTTTCCTCAACTGGGAATAGGATAATTTGAATAACGAGCTGAAGCCTCTATTTATAGAGGATATTCTGCACATGTTAATAGGTGTGAATGGAAGATGGCTGCCATTGGAGAATCAACAATAGCTGCACCTACCGTTGAAGAAGTGGACCTTCTAGATGGTGGCTGGAGATTTTCAATTTGAGTTCTTCAGCTTTTTCATTCTCACAAAATTTCTTTTGCTTTGTCGAGAACGATGGCATTTTATCAAAGACTAACAAAATATCGTCTAAATATATATGTCCGAGATGAGCTTGCATCTTCACATGTCATATCAAAAGTATTAAACTACAATACAATAACAAGAGATTATAATTTAAAGAACTTATTGCATAAAAAATGATAGATTCAACAGAATATGTAAACCAAAAATTTCCCACTGAAAAAAAATCTGTATTTGTTGGTAAAAAACGAATCAAAATAAATCCCTTCAAAAACATAAGAGAAATCGCAAAATTCCAAAACAAATAAACCTCAAATTATCAAAATAAAGCAGCAAAAAAAAAAAACGAACATATCACAAAATTTTAACAAAATGAAGTTTGAATTTTGCAACAAGAAACTTCTTAGAGAAAAGAACCGAATAAAGAAGGAACCCAAACATGTGCGCAGAACAAAACTTGAATCTCTGCAAATATTTTGTTGAACAAAGTTGTTTCTTCCCCGACGAAGGTGATGGTCCTTCAAAAACGAAACAAAACATTGGAGCTATCTTGGACAGAAGGTACAATCTGTGATATCAATTATTAAAATCGAACCCGAAATAATAAAGAAACGCTCAAATACTATGACAACATGCTTTGACGTGACAAAGCTTTTCGGTAAAAAATCACAACTTAATTTTTCAATTCAAGCAACAAGTAACTAAAAAACTCAAATACTGAAGACGGGGTCAGCCTAACCCAAGTGGTATATGGAATATTGGGTAATTATCGATTTGAATCCTGTATTATACATGTTTTTTCAATTTGCCCTCTGTACTAAAAAAATCGACAAACCGAACTCTGTACTTTGATTCTGTTATCAGTTTTGACATTCTATCAACAATTTCATTAAACCCTCGTTGAAAAAACTATCAAACGACCTTGAATTTAGTTGAAATTTTTACCACATGTTCATAGTTAATGAGAAGATAATCTGAAAATTTTCGGGATTTTTTAACACATGTACAATTTATTGTAATTTTATTTTAGTATTTTATAAAAATATTATAATAAATCATACAAGTTTTAAAAAATTACGAAAATTTTCTATTATCTACCCATAATGTGGTAAACATGTGGAAAAAGTTTCAAATAAATCCAATATCTTTTGGTATTTTTTTAAATTAATCTTAGTTTCTTCTTTATTTTATAAATTAATTTTTTTAAAAATATCAAACGATATTTGATTTATTTGAAAAAAATTTCACATGTTCAACCTATTATGGGTTGATAATAAAAAAATTTTCGTAATTTTTTAAAATTTGTATGATTTATTATAATAGTTTTATAAAATACTAAAATAAAATTACAATAAATCGTACATGTTTTAAAAAATCACAAAAATTTTCAGATTATCTTCTCATTAAGTAGTGAACATGTGGTAAAAATTTCAACTGAATCGAATATCGTTTGATAGTTTTTTCAATGAGGGTTTAATAAAATTGTTTATAGAATGTCAAAACTGATAACAGAAACAAAGTACAGGATTCGGTTTGCCGGTTTTTTTAGTACAGGGGGGCGAATTCAAAAACCATATATAGTACATGGTTCAAATCGATAATTACCCGTAAATATTTAAAACAAAGGATAGGGTTTATAGTGGTTAGGCACTAAGGTCTACATCCACTGTTAACGGCTATAATCTCATTAAAAGACGACAAGATTGTCCAAAACTATACATCCAGTACAATACATGTAAGTGAACTGTTTCAGCCCAATAGATAATAGAAATAATACTAGATCAAGCAGCCAATAAGAAGAAATACAACGATAAATAGCACATTCTATCTTTCACAAGCAGACCTTTCCCGATTTCAAACTTTGAGTATCACAATGCTCTCCCTTTGCAATCAAAACCAGATTGCCTCTCAATGTCCATCATAGTACAGATGATGTTAATTTCAGCCGTTTGAAGATACCTAGAAGAAAAAAGTTCACAAAAATCAAGTTCTTTGGCCTCTTCATCAATACCCGGATCAAGAAATACATTGAAAATGTTCATTTTATCTGCATTAAAAAGAAGAAATTTCCATTAATTTATAAAGTGAAGGGAACCTTTATAAAGTGAAGGGGAAACTTTATAAATTAATTTTAAAAAAATCAAAAGATATTCAATTTACTTAAAATTTTTACCACATATTCACCGCATTATGGGAATATAATTTGAAATTTTTCGTGATTTTATAACACTTGTACGATATATTGTAATTTTAGTTAATTATTTTATAAAACAATTATAATAAATCATGCAAGTGTTATAAAATCACAAAAAATTTCAGATTATCGTCCCATGATGTGGTGAACATGTGATACAAATTTCAAATAAATTGAATATCGCTTGGTATTTTTTTAAATTAATTTATAAAGTGAATAAGGTAATCCACGTGACATTTGCCCCCGTTCTATGTGTAAAATACAGAACGAAGAGATATCGGTCAACCGCCAGATTTTTTTTGTTAGGTTTTTTATATTTTAAGGTTTGTTTTATCAAGTTTAATAGTTTGAGATTTTTTTTTTTTATAAAAAAAAAAATCATACTTTGAAGGTGAAAATGGATTTAACCGTAAAATTAATTAAAGATCATTACTTTTTAGTAACCAAAAATGGAATGATTTTGAGTGATGAGAGTAATTAAAATAAAGCAAGTGACAAGTGATAAAAACTTGTGAAAAACAATTTTTGTGAATCGATTTCCTTACCGTTATATTTGTTAGTTACGTCTCATAGTAGTGATACAACAATATCCATTGGTTAACTCATGATTTTAAAATTTATGACATAATAATCGTCAATCTACTATGTTCTATTCTTTTATTTATTATTTTCATATGTCTATACGTAAATATAATAAAAGATAAAGATGAATTTACGACAATGCATCTCCACACTTGTCTGCCCTTGATTATCGTCTGTCCACCTATGGTAAACGCCACAGACAGAAGTCGGACCTTGCTCGTCATCAGACGTCAATTGTTCGCCGATTTTGCTCGTGATTAACCAACTTGGCTAGCCTTTCATTTTCCTCCTCGTCTTCTGGTTCTCATGCAAGTGTCATTGTCACACATGGTAAACGCCACAGACAGATTTGTCAGACCTTGCTCGTCATCAGACGTCAATTGTTCGCCGATTCTGCTCGTGATTAACCGACTTGGCTAGCCTCTCATTTTCCTCCTCCTTGTCTTCTGGTTCTCATGCAAGTGTCATTGTCACACATGGTTTTCTTCAACACTCAGAACTATGATCAAGGAGACCATACCCTTTCCTCCGTCATTGGCTTGAATCATCTCCACCTCTACCATAAGTAGCTTTGTTTCATCTGTACAGGTAAAATAAGATAGTGGCTCTACCGGGCAATGTTGAGACTGTTCCATGCTCATTCGTTGTTTCGTTTCTTTGTGAAGCAACCTCACCTCTGCCACTAGTTTTGGTAAGAGGGTGAGATGTTCCTACATGCGAGATAACATTGATTGTTGGTAAGAGACGTCTAGTAATTGCCTTCAAATTAGCTCGTATCCGACGGACGACATCTTTCTTCCTTTTCACAAGAGGTTTAGACCGGCTCTAATACCATTGATGAGCATAAAAATTGATTCATTCTGATAAAATTGTAAAAAAAAAAAACACAAATAGAATTGGAAAACCATAGGTGCGGTGAAACTCCAGTCCCGAAACGACCATGAGCTATTGCTTGGAAAAAACAACACTTTAAGGAGAGTAATATGACTTAGACAATATTTAATAATAATCCAACACACTCTCTACCATCTATTTATAATAAACTAAAATAATTATAATACCTAAATTAACTTTCTAACATATTCTAACATTACTAAATCACCGCCCTGATATATTCCTAAGGTAAGCCTAACTAGCTACAAATTATTCAACAAGTGTTCGTAACTCAAATTATTGTTCGACGCGTATGAAAGATAGTTTATGATTAAGTAAGTCGGCCTTTTATCATAATAATAATGAATTACGTTATTGAATAAACTAACATATATAAATTTTGCAAAACTAATAACACAAACAACAAATATAAAGTTTAGTACTTTATCTTCTCAACCTTAAGAAAATTACTTCATATTGGAAAATTAAAAAAAAAATAAAGCAAATATTAAATAAGGTCTAGAGTAGAAGAAAAACAAATAAAACAATAAAGAATCTTCCTCGGTCATCAAGCGCGTAAGACTCTTTATCTTTATCCTCCATGTTAGGTTTATAACATGTTAATTTCTCATATGACACATTTATCATTAACTGTTATTAGTGCTTAATTGAATAATTAATTCATAACGATTTGCGTGCTAATTATTCGATCCATAAACTAACAAATAAAAGAATCTATAAAAATGAATTTCACATGTTACCTTCTCACCTATTCATTTTATTTCATTTAAATCCTAAATGATTGAATTGTAATTCATACAAAACTTTACCAAATAAATAGAAAAATAAACTAAAATAAAATAAAAGCTTGTTAAATATAATGAATTAAAATCATAAATATACTATCTTTCTTGTGATAAATTTAATTGCTTGAAATTTAATGAAATATTAGCATAATATAATTTTATTTGTCAAATTCAATATAGTCATATTATACAAAATATATTCATCGTATATCCCTACATATATAGTTGGGACATGACTATACACTTAGAATAAGATGAAGTATATTTATGACTTTGTATTATTAAAATATTTCATACATCGAATATAAGTCACAAACTTATTTTGGTTAATACTCTTTATATTTTATCACTCATATATACAATATATAATATAAAGTAACCAAGAAATATTATATGAATTTTATAAAAAATAATCTATAATAAAAACATAATATTAATTAATATAAATTTATTAATCTGTTACAAAAATTGGTTTAATACATTTACTTATCGAGCTTATAATTCCCAACACATTCTATCATATCAAGTGCATTATGAACTGCTTCAACCAGGAAGAAACAAAGAACAATTTGTGTATTTGATAAAGAATTCACACAAATGGACTGATTGGAAAGGAAGAACAAAACAATTATTCATATTAAAACAAGAATGCTCAAATATAAAAAACACATCGACTAGCATTTAGGTTGAAGTAGTCAGCATTGTTGTTTACATTCTTAATCAGTCTAACAAAAAATTAATCATGAACAAGACATTTCATGAATTTTGAAACAAATATAAATATGATATTAATTATCAACAAATCTTAGATACATCGTATTTGCTCTAATTCTTGTACAATACGAGAAAGAAAAAAGTTCATATTAATCTTTTATAATAACCAAAGCATTTCGACTAAAGACGTACACTTTGATGAAATAAAACGATCCGTTCTTGTAGATCTTGAACTCTAAATCCAATGATAGTATCGGTTTTCCAATTCGACGTCTTGAATAATTAGAATCCAAGTGAAAAGAGGCAAACTTTTGTTAAAAGGGTCGGAGATTTCTTTCTTTTTCTAAGATAATTTTTATGTGATTTTATTGTTTAAATTTCTTTTTAATCATACATTACTAGCTTATTTAATTAATAGTAACGATAAGTTTATCTTCTAATTCTTATCCTCTAACACTGGCAAGTTCTTCTCAATGATGGTCCTTGTAACGGCTAGCTTGAAGATCAAGTTGCAGCAAACTACTCCGGATCTGTCTGCAAATTGGTCAATGGGTTGGTGGCTTTGATTCTGATTCCCTTTGACTTTGCTTTTTCATTTGCCTTCGTAGCGTTTCTTTTTTAAGGAACTGAAACTCGTCAATCTGGTTTTGAGTCTTGAATCAAAAATGGAAAACTCCTCCAAATTGTAGCATACCAACGTGATGGAACAATTTGTCCACTTCAAACCATTTTGGTTTCAATATGAAACTCATTTGTTTGGGGTGAAATAAATTACTTGATATTAAACTATTCTCGTCTTCACATGTGCTTGGGTCACAAAATACCTGTTCATACCCTTGGTTATTTATATATATCTTTCCTTACCTTATTCTTAATGAACAATACCCAACTCCATACTTTTTGTTCATGGAGCAGGTAAAACTAGAATCTCTATCAACAAGTACACACACTCTCTCTCTCTCCCTACGGTGAAGTTGACAGAGTCATAACTAGTCATCTGTAGTAGGTGTTCTAGAGAGGATTGGTTAAGGGGAGTGGTTACTTGGGCTAAACCATTGCATATTTAAGGCAACGGCTAGCCAATGAACCTATCACTGAAACTGGAGGACAAAAGTTTGATAAGGGTCTCAATGGATATCTTCAAAGTTCTTCTGGGTTTTATTGTGCTGACATTTTTGTCCTCCACACTCTCCCAAGCCTTCCCAGGCTTTGATTTTGGTTTTGGGTGGGGTGGTAGTGGTAATATAGGCAATGGCGGAGGTTATAATGGTCTGTTTCCTCAATACTATCAGTTCTCATGCCCCCAAGTGAATGACATTGTCATGTCTGTTTTGGAGAAGGCAATTGCACAGGAGCCTAGAATGGCTGCCTCTTTACTCAGACTTCACTTTCACGACTGCTTTGCTCTGGTTCATTTAAAAACACTTATAAACATCCAGTTTTTGAAATTAGAGAAATGGGTTTTGTCAATTATCTGTTTTAATTAGTTTCTGAATTAATGGTGTGTTCTTACAGGGCTGTGATGCGTCTGTACTGCTGGATAATAGCGCCATTATTAACAGTGAGAAGAATTCTTTGCCAAACAGAAACTCCATTAGAGGGTTTCAAGTGGTGGACGAGATCAAGGCTAGACTGGAAGAGGAATGCCCTCAGATAGTTTCCTGTGCTGACATTCTAGCACTGGCTGCCCGTGGCTCTACGCTTCTGGTATGCTAAAAGCTTAGATTTTTCCCTAAAAACTCCAAAAAGGGTATAGTTTTTGCTACTTTTTGAATGCTGAAATGGGTTATTGTGACAGAGCGGAGGGCCATCTTGGGAGCTTCCACTCGGCAGAAAGGACTCAAAAACAGCAAGTGTTAGCCTCTCAAACAACAATATTCCAGCCCCAAATTCCACCGTTCAGAACCTCGCAAACTTGTTCAAACGTCAAGGCCTCGATGAAGTAGACCTCGTTGCTCTTTCAGGTTGGCCATGGTCATGAATTCATACAAAAAAAGTTATACAGATCGTTTATAACCTGCCTATTTATATGTGTTCTTGTTATCACTATGGGTTAGACAGGATTAGGACTTTATTTTTGTGGTGCAGGTGGACATACAATTGGGGTGGCGAGGTGCGTGACGTTCAAGCAGAGACTGTACAATCAAAATGGAAACAACGAACCAGACGAGACGCTTGAAAGAAGCTACTACTTTGAACTGAAATCAATCTGCCCAAGAACTGGCGGAGACAACAACATTTCTCCGCTGGACATTGCCTCTCCTGTCAGATTCGACAACACCTATTTCAAGCTCATACTGTGGGGAAAAGGGCTTCTCAATTCAGACCAAGTCCTCTTCACAGGAAATGATGCCAAGACGACGGAGCTGGTCAAGGTTTATGCAGAGAACGAGAGCTTGTTCTTCGAGCAGTTTGCTAAATCTATGGTGAAGATGGGAAATATAAGCCCTCTGATAGGGTTTAATGGAGAAGTCAGGAAGAACTGTCGCAGGGTTAACTGAGAAAAGTAGCCATTTTTATGATTAAGCTAGCTTGCTTTGATTGCTTTGATTGTGGAACGATTGAAAAGGGTGCCTAGTTCTTATGGTTTTTAGGAGGGTTTTACAAAAATATTTGGAAATTCAATAAACAATGTTGATGAAGTAAAATAAGAGTTTACATTAGAAAAATTAAAATAATAATACTACGTTTATTTTCTATTTTTACGTTTATTCTTGCTTCTTGACGTGACAAATATTGATTGGTGTAATTAATATAATAAATTACAAATAATTAAAATAAATCATTAATTGCACCAATTAATATTTGACAGAAGTAAAGACAGATAACATTACATTGCATTGGAACAGGCGAACCGGACCAAAAAAAATCCAGCCAAAATTGAGGAAAACCAAGAAAAAATCCAAAATCGAACAAAAACATGTCTCGTTAGGTATCAACTTATGTAAAACCGAACCCTGAATCAGCTACCACCACTTCTACTCTAAACGGTGTCGTTAGCGTTCCTCGCTCCGCTTATATAGCAGTAGGCGAGCAGCAAAACAGCATCAACAGGCTTCTTGTCGTCCAAGAATTCTGAGAGCGCATCTCATCAATCTTCCCATCTTCGAGCAGACGGTGCTTTTGAAACTGCGTTTGCTACTATGAGCGACGGCGAAGACGCAGCAAAACGGCGTACTGCAGTTAATGATTACCGGAAAAAACTCCTCCAGCATAAGGAGTTGGAGGCCAGAGTTCGATCCGGTGAGATTTCCTTAATTGTGAAGATTGGGGCTTTTCTCTGATTTCTGTAAATGGGATTTAGGGTTTATGTGTCTTGTTTTTCTATGGAATTTTATTCTTCTACCACTGATATTTTTATCTGAGTTGTATATTGATTTTTTTTTTTTTTGAGAGATTTCTGCAAACCTGGATGTGGTAAGTTTGAGAAAAGATTCAAACTTTGAGATCAGTGTTTACTTATGTTGTTTATTCAGGATACTTGTTGGCTTTTAGGGTGTGAATCTCTACGATTTTCGTCCATTGATTTTCGGAGGAGTTCTTAAGGAAGTAGATAGGAATTTCATGTTAATTGTCGCTTCTTTGTAGCTTGTGATCCTTAATGCTTATAACTGGCACTAGCGGGATTTTGCTCAAATCTGTAGTCCACTAAGTGGGGAATTTTATCATTACTTCCATTTGCCTTTTATTGTAATGTCTCTTGGCCTTCTATATCTGACCGATTAAACACATTATCTTAGTTTACTTATATCTTGTTATGAAATGGATGTTGAATTTTCAGTAAAGGAGAATTTGCGTGCTTCAAAAAAAGAGTTCAACAAAACAGAAGATGATTTGAAGTCGCTTCAGAGTGTTGGGCAGATTATTGGAGAAGTTCTTAGACCTCTTGACAATGAACGCTGTAATTCTTCTTGTTTTCAGTTACATCTACGCGAGTTTGGATTTACCTAGAGTTATTGAATAATTGTAGATTGTGGTTTATTTTATGGTCTCAGTGATTGTCAAAGCAAGCAGTGGGCCTAGATATGTGGTTGGTTGCCGTAGCAAAGTGGATAAGGAAAAACTGACTGCCGGAACTAGAGTGGTTCTTGATATGACAACACTCACCATTATGCGAGCCCTACCACGTGAAGTAAGCTAATCTATTCATTTTTTGTTACGTTTCACTGAAAAGAAAGGTTAAAGGGTGGTGCTGCTGCCAATATGTTCTCTTTATAGGAAATTGAAGTGTAAAAAACACAGTTTTAGTGGTCTAATATGAGATGACAGGTTGATCCAGTTGTTTATAACATGCTGCATGAAGATCCTGGAAATGTGAGCTACTCTGCTGTTGGTGGCTTGTCTGATCAGATTAGAGAATTGAGGGAGTCTATTGAGCTGCCCCTCATGAATCCCGAGCTTTTCCTGAGAGTTGGAATCAAACCACCTAAGGTACTAGATCTCTCTTCTGTCTGTTCTAGCTATGTGTACTGAGTAACATTTCTTAATAACCATCTCTCTCTTTATCTCTTTGTAGGGTGTTCTTCTTTATGGGCCTCCAGGTACTGGCAAGACATTGTTAGCCAGAGCAATTGCGAGCAACATCGATGCCAACTTCCTAAAGGTAGTTTTTTAATGCACTAAACTGAAAATTCATAATGAAGTCATAGTAGTTATCTTTTAAAATATTTTTTTTTTTCTTCTAGTCATAATTACTGAAGAAAAAATCATCTATTCACTTGAATATAGGTTGTTTCTAGTGCCATAATTGATAAGTACATTGGAGAAAGTGCAAGACTGATACGAGAGATGTTTGGATATGCACGAGACCACCAGGTACTATTTGTTATTGAGCTTGCTGTTTCTGATTTTATCTCTTGTGACTGAGTTTTGTCTTTCCCCATGCTGCTTTAGCCCTGCATCATTTTTATGGATGAGATTGATGCCATTGGAGGGCGAAGATTCAGTGAAGGAACAAGTGCTGACCGTGAAATTCAGAGAACACTGATGGAGTTGTTGAATCAGCTTGATGGTTTTGATCAACTTGGAAAGGTTGTCTAATTTTTATGTTAGATAAATTTATTTCTTGAGGCATTATTGAGGCTTTTGTTGCACTTGTTAGTTGGAATTATCCTTTTCTAAAAAAGGAGAATTAGATTGTACATCATTGGCATATTGCATAGTTTTCCATGGCCGGATCATTAGTCTCGATCTTAATTAATTCTTCTACGAACAGTGTAGCCTTTTCCATAGGGAAACAGACAATCTGTTCCTTTCGTCGCATAAGTGGACTCGTGCTAAGAACTATTTATTCATTTGTTATAAGAAAATTATGTTAGAAATTAGAAAACAAGTATAAGGAGAACAACTATATTTATTTTACGATGACTTTTCTGCCTCTTTTTGTAAGTTGCATTTATGGAGAGGTTAATTTGCTCATGTTGCAGGTTAAAATGATCATGGCAACTAATAGGCCTGATGTTCTTGACCCTGCACTTCTTCGACCGGGGCGATTGGACAGGAAAATTGAGATACCATTGCCAAATGAGCAGTCAAGAATGGAAATCCTCAAGATTCATGCTGCTGGGATTGCCAAACATGGGGAGATTGACTATGAGGCTGTTGTTAAACTTGCTGAGGTAAATTTTTGGAAGCCTTTCTTTATCTCGACTTAATTTGCTACTTTTGTTTCTAATTTTTATTCTTTCCTTCTGCCTTTCTGCAGGGGTTTAATGGAGCTGACCTCCGGAACGTCTGCACTGAAGCTGGAATGTCTGCTATTCGTGCTGAGCGCGATTATGTCATCCATGAAGACTTCATGAAGGTAAGTTTACTTACATCTTAGCCTGTTGATTGTTCTTGTAAAACATGTTTTCAGTGCTTTCATTATGAACTGTTCTTTGAAATTACACGAGACGATCGTTTTATTTCGTTTGATTTGCAGGCTGTGAGGAAACTGAACGAAGCGAAGAAACTCGAGTCTAGTGCACATTATAGTGCTGATTTTGGAAAAGATTAGAAGTTCAATCTTGGATGCTGGTCTAGACCAAGCTCTTTTCATCCATTTTTGTTGCTTCTTAACCAAAAATATCATGTAGTTTATCATGTATTCTCTTAATTTGATCACGCCTCAGAGAACAACTTGGTGTTCATTTTAGACTGCATTTGTTATTGTTCTTCCTCTGTTCCTTTGATGACTTGAACAAAGATAGATATTCGCGAATCCTTAAACATTCTCGTTTGTTTATGTTGTCACCCAAAAGGGACAAGACATTCCTATGCATTGTGTTAGGTGCAATAGATTTCCCCAGTGCTTGCGTAAAACGATATTGAGCTGCTACAACTTCACGATGAAACCATTTTTGTAGCAGTAGTTTATCAATTTGCTTCTTTTACTCACTAGCAATGTCACTTTGATGGAGACTATCAACGCAGCAATCACAACACCATATCAAGAGATTCATCCACTGTTCAAGGACTAAACTTGGTTCGTTAGGCTTGTTTAGCCTGCTCAGCTTTTAACTTTGAATAGTTAGCCAGTTAAGTTGAAAATGTTTTTGATCAGACTCGTTAAGCTCGGCTCGTTGACTTGCTAGGTTTTGGCCGATTCGTTTGTCATCTCCAGGTAAAAAGATGCAAGAGTGTATGGGCTTGTTAAAGCCGTAGGATCAAGACTTATATACTAGATTGTTAGTTTGGCTAATATGTGATGGTCATTTGTACTCACGTAGTTATTAAATTAGTGTAAGCATTGTAACTTTTAATTAGGCCCATATACATGCATTGCACAAGGCAAAATTAAATGACATGTACATGGCACGCGTTACTTTTGTCACGACAATGACTACTTTGCTAACAATTTTCTCGAAAAATATAGTTTGAAACATCTACCGTCCTTGGCCCTTTGGTACAAATGGTAAATTATAATTTACGTTATTATTTAAATCGAGTCATATTATCTTTTAATACGGGCAATCATCATGTTAGTTTTAGAGTTAAGAGTATAGTTTGAAAATACATGATTATAATGGTGAAATCCTCAGCCATGACATTGGAGTTGTCATCCACAAATTTGAGAGTCAAAGAATTTGTTCTTTTACATTCTAATAGAACTTTCAAAGACGTTTAATCTTACTTGTCAACTCTCATTCTCATCTAAATCTTTAGAGTTACGTCATTATCTTCAGCGTTTTCAATTCCCAACACCCAAATTTAATGTACTTCTTTTGACAGAAATAACAGGTTCTATTTCAGTTCCATTACTTTGATCTGCCTTTCAAACTCTGAAAATCATCAGTTTTTGTTGTTTGACTCTCTTGTTCTACCCCGAACGACAAGTCCCTCTTCGCAAGACTCGAATCCAACAACAATATGTTTCATCTTCTCATTTGATAATAAGACATTATAAACTTCTTCTAAAATTAAAGTATCCGACTATATCAAATAGTCTCTCTAAAAGCATCGTATGAAGCACGCAATTATCATAGTAGAATTAACTCAAAATTCTCCTCATCGTACATGCATCCCATAGTCTTGAAATTCAAAACTAATTCTTTGAATGCAGTTAAGTGTTCTTCAACTGATCTACCTTTCATCAACCGATAAGAATATAAACTCTGCTTCAAATGCAGCTTACTCGTCAGGGTTTGCTTCATACAAAATTGCTCTGATTTTACCCATAATTCAGTGGCACTTTTCTCCTTCAGAACGTCATGCAAAATTTGATTTGACAAATGCAAACGTATCAAAGATAAGACCTTTTGATCCTTTAGAATTTTCTCCTCTTCACTCCAAGACTCAAAGTCTCAAACTGTAGGATGAGTAAAGTTTGAGAAAGTTCTAAGGGAAAATTATTGTAATATGGTAGCAAACGAAATATTATCAGTGCCTACCATGACTTTATATACGAAGAGCTTATAGTCTTGCAATAACATTCAAAGTTGTGGGGTTGTTTGAATATATCAAGGAGATCGATGAAATTGAAAAAGAAAAATGTGGTCTAAGATTCGCTCTAGACTGTCAAGCATGGAATTCAATTCTATTCATTAAGTTGTGTTTGCTTCACAACATATAGAGGTTGACCTCGATGAGTGTTTTGTGAAGTAAAAAGGAGAAATGAGAGAAAGCAAACTAGTGAGAACAAGATTACAATAAAAAAGGGAAGAATCAAGGATTTTGTGGTGGAAAGATTGCAAGTGGGAATGGTTCTTCTTGTGGTAAGCACCCAGTCCCTTGTGTTTACCAAACTTGTGGATAACAATAATATTTGACAAGGAACTAACCAATGAGTCAATGACCAACCTCGCCTAGCTTAGTCACATAAGTTCCTGCAACAAGTTAAGTGATAACTCTTGGAAAAAAATTATTTTTAGTTGATATTTGTATGTGAAAAATTACTTGAATCCAATAAAGTACAAATTATTTATGTCAAAATTATATAAATTGCTTCAAACGGCTGCAATAATATTTGTTTTGAAGAAGTAATGGATTTAATTTTCTGTGAAATATCAAATTTTTAGCACTATAAGGAATTTGCTATAATTTTGGTGTTGATAATGCCAACTGGGTTGTACATATTTTGAAAATTAAATAGATGAATCAAAAGATTTGATGGTGAAATTCAAATCAATAACAAAAAGGGAAATTTCATGATAAGAGAAAATCACACAAAAGAAGGAAAGAAAATTGGCTGAGAAGATTTGAATGAAATGAATTTTAAATGGAAGGCTAGAAGAGAGAGAAAGAATAAAATAAAAAAAAAAACTTTTAAATAGAAGAAAATGATGCTGGAGAAAAAGTGGAGACAATTGGAAGCCAAACACAAGGCACGAAATGGCTGAAGAGAATGAAATTCAGAGAAGAAACTGAGAAGAAGAAAGGGCGGCGCATTGCTGCAGCATCGTACAACAGTGCATCGCAGAGAAGTTGAATCATATTTTTTCAGTTTTGAATATATGATTAATATGATATGTCTTCTATTACAGGCTAGGAGTTTATTTTGGTTAGACAAGAAAATATTTGTTACAAGAATTCAATTGCTTGTTATGATTATTTATTTTTGTTGGAATAAATTATTATGATGATTATGGTAAAATTTAATTTATGTCGACGAGCAAAATTGATTACACATGTTTCTTATCATATTGAAAAATAGGTAAGAATTGTTAGATGCATAATAATTTATACAGATTGAATTTTACGAAGTTGTTATTATTCAATTTGTATGACTTATAGAATAGAGCGTTATTACAAAGTTTCCACCTAGCAATCCAAATGAACTTTGGTTATTACTAAGTTTTTACTGTTCGAACGAATATTGTAGCAATATGTAGCTTTCAGTAGTCGAATTTACGTAACAAAGAAATCGACCATGACTAATATTTTCATTATTTGACTTTCTCGTCTGATTATTTGCATTTTTTTTATTACTTTAATTTCTACTTAATTCATATTATCCGATTTATTTATCTTAAATTAATTTTGTTTTACTTAGATTTAAAGTTTGATAATTTTATCCTTATCAATTCGACTCGTACTTGTTCTTTATTATTTTGTTACCGTCACGTGCATTTGCATTAATGTGTGATTTTTCACTAACATTGAGATAGTGTGCCTAATAGAGGTTTTGTGAGTCATAGACAATAGAGTTATTCCTCATCTTAGACATTCCCTCCACCATAATCGATTGGGTAATCAACAATCATGTTATGATCAATACGCCAACTGATTTGACTTTCAGAAGTCATTGGAGTACCAACAAAGTCATGAATCTAACCTCATATCCCAAAGGTTTGCTAGTTAGTTTTTAATCTTTCATTCAATGGCACAAGTGATTCCCAACTCTAAAGCGACTTACTCCGTTATTTTTGTATTGTTTGCACCTATTTTGACGATGAAGGTAAAAAAATTTCAACCTTAATTAATGTTGAAAACACCACTAAATATAAACAGTAAGGTTTCAACTATTTGTCATTCTATGTGTGGTAATGATGCCCACGGGCTACCAGAAGATTTGATAGTTCTATTAAGGATGAGTTTGATGTGATAATAGAGATGATTAATCAAGTATTATGCGTAGCTGACTGCTAAGCAAAGAGTGTGATTCTTTTGATTCTTACAGGCCCATATTGCAGGCGAAGACAATTGAAGCATTATTGAAGTTATGGGTTGTTGATGGTAGTTGTGAGAATTTCGGGCAAGATCCAGATCTAACAGAGTATCTTGATGTGTTTTTAGAGAATCTATCAAGTTCGTCACACGATCGAGAGATATAATTTCCAATTAATCTTGTTCCTGACACTGCTATAATATCTATTGCTCCATATAAAATAGCTCCAACCGAGTTAGGAGAGCTAAGGAATCAACTTAATGACTTAATCTTTAGTGGTTAACTTTTCCTCAGATAGAATTTTCATTGATGTAATTGACTAGAAAGATGTAAATTTTGGTATCCCACTTATGATTTAGAGTTTGTGGCAATTATCTTTGTTATAAAGTTATGGAGAAGTTAACTGTACGGTGAAAGATTCAAAATTGTCTCAGATCTTAAGAATTTGAAATATTTCTTCACAAAACGAGATTTTAACCTTGAACAACATAGATGGATGTTGTATATAGAGGATTACGATTTTAACCTAAATTACCACCTAGGTAAAGCTAATGTGGTGATTGATACTCTCAGTCAGAATCCGTAAGAGTTTATACCTTGGTGTTGGAGGATTTGAATAGGTTGGTGAATATTGGTGATTATAGTAACGTAGGTTTCGTCTGCGCTTACAATTTGATAGACTCCTACTCTTAGACAACATGCAAAAGTAGATGCAAGATGTTGAGATCAATGAGATCTTTTAGTCAGTAGCTTGATGGTTAGAAAAGTAGTGCTGATGGAACTGTACTCTTTAAGGGAAAAGTTGTTAACCTTAATGACTCAAAGTTGAAACAAGTAATAGTTGTTGAGTCATGTGTCAAGATTTTTCATTCATTTAGGTAACACCAACATGTGCTAGAATATGAAGTGCCAATATTGGTGATTGGTATGAAACATGGCAGAACTTGTGACTAAATATTTGACATGTCACCATATTAAGGCTCAACGTCTAAGGCCTATAAGATTACTACAACCCTTGCTTATTCTCTGAGTAAAAATGTGATGATCTGAATGTGTACGTCTGAGCATGACTATAGGGCAAATCTCAGATTACGGGACAAAACTATAGACCTAAGCCGAGCGTAGGCAAATCCCAGATTCGAGTATAAGTAAATCTCGGGTCATAAAAAGCGGAGTCGTCACAATCTCACATCGCTTGGAGATGTATATAAAAATGAAACATATATAAGGAAATCCTCCCAAGATAGTAAAATGCGTTTTGTAGGACAATTGACAACGGATCTCATAAGAACTTCGAAGTTAAAAGTGCTTCGGTGAGAGCAGTACCATGTTGGGTGATTGATTGAGAAGTCATCGCCAAACAAATCTGTGAAAAGAGGATATTGCGTTACGACTCAATCCCCAGAACAGACAATATCTTATTAGAAAAAAGGATCGTTATAGAAAAATTCATAATTGAAATTGTTATGGAATTATCAATAAGATAAACCTAAAGCTAGATATACATAAATCTACAGTGTCCTTTTACGATCGAGTTTTTGAAAAAGAATTTCAAGTCTGAATTTGTTAGTTATCGATCTTTAGATTGAAAATGATTTTCTTAAGAATTTTGTCTGTCTTTAGACTTTCTTCCATAATGGGACATCATAGTGAATAATTATACCATCATTTAATCTAGGAATAATAATCCAATATAACTTGTAAGTCGGGATTCAATTAGGAGCACATGTTAAACATATTTGATCACTTGAATGAGTTTAACTTTACAATAATTTCTAATAAACAATTATTATTAAATTGACGAATGCACTTATCAATCCAAATTTCAAAGTATAATTAAGCGAACTGAAAGATCAAGGTTAGTGACCCGATGTTATAAAGTGTTATAACACTTCGTGTGACACCGGTTATAAATACGATATAGGATAATATTAAAAATGCGGAAATTAACGACACAGGAGGTTGTTAACGCAGTTCGGCAATCAACCTACATCTGCGGGGCCACGCCCAGATATGAAAACATTTCACAAGTTCAAACAAGGTTACAAGACACTCGGACTAAAACAAAATAAGACTCCCTCTTATCTTTGATGCCGCTTCCTTCAACCTTCACAAGTGAAACTGTTTTGCGAGCTCCCCTCGACTTTGAAACGATCTCTCCCGAGATCTAGATAACAACAAGATCCCCTTGTTGTTGGTTCCTCCCGAAACCCGTGTTATGGCAAGATCCCCTCGCCCACGATCAAGAACGACAAGCTCCCCTTGTCAATAAATAGAACTCCTCCAGAGTTCCAAGGCAGTCTCCTCTCAAGACTGGATAATAATGAAGATCACAAGAATAAACTCCTATGACACTGTCTGTGACGCTTGACAATATCTTAGGATAGGATCACCCAGAACAGGCTTCAACAAACCAGTCTTTGACAAAACCGAATCAATAATCACATACACCACACAGAAACGTGGGTGAAGAAATAAAGACGCCCAGATGAATAGAAAAATTCCACCCACGAACCAAATGCTCGACACTTCACAAAAAGAAATCTTTATATCAAACCACATTCCTTTTTTTTTTTTTTTTGTTTTTTTTTTTTTTTTGTTTTTTTTTTTTTTTTTTTTTGTTTTTTTTTTTTTTTTGTACGAATGCAAAAAAATAAAAACAACACTCACAAGTACTTTCTTCAGAGAATGCAAAGGCCCAGAGCTGACCTTAGTTCGCATGTAGACAATGATGAAATGAGATAGCAATTATCAGAAGACCTTATTCCTTCGATGATGCATTTATTTGTATGATCCGAGACAACACATTTGTTGCGAGTGAAATGCACCTTCAGATCTTGATCACACAACTGACTGATACTGATCAGATTCGCTTTCAAACCTTTTACAAGAAGAACATTTTCCAGAGGAGGCAGTCCTGGAACGGCTAGTGTTCCCTTTCCAACGACATTTTCTGTGACGCCGTTTCCAAATGTTACTTTTTCTAGACCTCCTGATGTGATATTCTTTAAGAATCTTACTTCACTTGTCATATGTCTAGAAGATCCACTGTCAAAGTACCATGCATAATTCCAAACAGAATTAATAACCAAAATAATCTTTTGCCAAAACTATAATGCCAAACATCGTTGCATTAACAATCTCCCCCTTTGGCATTTTTTGGCAAAACATAACTCCCCCTGAAGGAGAGAATTCGAAACTCCCCCCTGAATCGAGAAATTCTTGATACAATCCGATCAATATAAAGTCATTTCAAATAGTAGCACCAATATAGGAGATAACCACAACAGTTAAAATATAGGAGATTTCCACAGCATCATAAAAGCAATCAATCTCCAAAACTACTTCCCCTTTTTGCCATAAAAAGACAAACAGAAACCGTCAATGTCAAACAAGCATGTCCATAGGCATCCCAGCAAAAATACTGAAAGAGTCTCATAGAATGACAAACAAACATCTAACCAGATTGATCAAGGGTAGCAGGATCTTCTATAGTGACATTTGGTGTAACATGTTCAGGAGATGTGGCAATTTGGGAAATAAACCCAAAGATATATCCACAATTAACTTCCAGAATCCCATAAATATATTGTATCTCCCATATTTGCAGAAATTCCACCAAAAGTTCATAAACATTATGGAAATAAACCATAAATCCTTCCACAAATTGAGAAATAAACTCAAGTTTTTCACAAAAAGGAACAGAATCTTCATAGAAAATCACATGTGTCATGCAGGACGTTGAAGAGCAAGAATAGCAAAGAAATTGCCTTTTTTTTTTTTGTTTTTTTTTTTGTTTTTTTTTTTTTTTGTACGAATGCAAAAAAAATAAAAACAACACTCACAAGTACTTTCTTCAGAGAATGCAAAGGCCCAGAGCTGACCTTAGTTCGCATGTAGACAATGATGAAATGAGATAGCAATTATCAGAAGACCTTATTCCTTCGATGATGCATTTATTTGTATGATCCGAGACAACACATTTGTTGCGAGTGAAATGCACCTTCAGATCTTGATCACACAACTGACTGATACTGATCAGATTCGCTTTCAAACCTTTTACAAGAAGAACATTTTCCAGAGGAGGCAGTCCTGGAACGGCTAGTGTTCCCTTTCCAACGACATTTTCTGTGACGCCGTTTCCAAATGTTACTTTTTCTAGACCTCCTGATGTGATATTCTTTAAGAATCTTACTTCACTTGTCATATGTCTAGAAGATCCACTGTCAAAGTACCATGCATCAACAGATGTTGCCTTTAGAGAAGTATGAGCAACATTACACTTACCAATGGTTTTCTTTATCCATTTCTGTTTGGGAAATCTGTATGAAGAGATATATCTAGCAGTACCTTTTCTCAAGTCATCAAGATAAGCAAAGCACCTGGGACGAATATGACCTTGACGAAAACAATAATGGCAAATAGGAATAAATTTGTTACCTTTGACCTTAGAAACATGAAGATTGGACTTCTTCTGATGACTGTCTTTAGAGTTAGATTTCTGTTCAGTTTTGTTGATGGATATTGCAGCTTTCTTCCCTTTATTTTCAGCATCGATGTTTGACACTTTCTGTGACATTGAGCATTCTCCTTTGTAACCAATCCCAGAGGTATCTTCATATGATCTCCTGGCCATCATAATTTCATCAAGAGTAGAAGAACCTGAGTTTAGCATTCTGACATATTTCTTCATGTGATTCAGATCATTTGACAGCCGTTCTACCTCATTCTGACTTGATTTCAGTTTAACTTCCAAATCAGTAACATAATCTTGGAGGCTTCCATTTTCGTTTTTCAGACTTCCAATCTGTCTTCGAAGATGTTGATTTATTTCAACCAATTCTGTCCATTTTTCATAAAACTTCTTATTTTCATTGATAAGATCTTCTTTTGTATCATCATCGCTATTTTCAGATATACTTTCAGAGACATTTTGAGTGACGCTATCAAGACTTGTAGGTTTAGCTTTAGCAACCAGCGCCATATTTCGGTTTGAGATTTCATCTTCTTTTTCTGAATCACTCTCACTCCAGGTTGTGTTGAGAGAGGTCTTTTTCTTCTTCAAGGTATTTGCACATTCAGCCTGAATATGTCCATAACCATCACATTCTCTACATTTAATTCCCCTGTTATTCCATACTTTATCTGAAGGTTGATTTTCGTCTTTGGACTTCTTATAACTTGTAGAGTCATTCTTGGTGTTAGTGACATTTTGTCTGACACCACGATTATTTCTACCAAATTTCTTCAACATTCTGCTGAAATTTCTTGATAACGATGCTAAAGATTCTTCCAGATCATCTTCATTAAATTCTTCAAAATTCTGCATCTCTGCTTTTAAAGCCAAGTCTTTCACCTTCTCTGTTTCCACATTTACATCGAAATTCATCTCAAATGTTTGAAGAGAACCTATCAGCTCCTCTAATTTCATTTTGGTGATATCTTTTGCTTCTTCAATTGCTGTAACTTTATAAGCAAAGCGTTGGGGCAGAGATCTTAGAGTCTTTCTCACAAGTTTCTCTTCAGAAATAGTTTCACCAAGAGCAAAAGCTTCATTAGCAATGTCACAGAGTCTTGCATTAAACTCGGTAATATTTTCATCATCATGCATCTTCAAGTTCTCAAATTTCGTTGTTAAAAACTGCATTTTTGATAACTTTACTGCTGAAGTACCTTCATAAGTCGTCTGAAGAATATCCCAAGCCTTTTTAGCAGACTCACATGTAGAAATAAGTCTGAATTGAGTAGGATCAACACCATTAAATATAGCATTAAGAGCCTTTGAGTTACTATTTGCTAGAACATTTTCAGTGACGGACCAGCTTTCTTCAGGTTTGATAGTTGTGACTCCTTCTTTGCTTATAATCATTGGTGGGTCCCAACCTGTTATAATAGATTTCCAGGCTTTTTCATCAACAGCCTTAATAAACGCTTTCATTCGAGCTTTCCAGTAAGCATAATTGTTTCCATTTAGCAAGGGTGGACGCACTGTTGAACCTCCTTCTTTCATAGAGTCCATCGTAGCAAAAACCAAGATCAAGTCCTACGGATCTCGCCTAAGAAACAGAGACGATCTGCTCTGATACCAATTGAAAGATCAAGGTTAGTGACCCGATGTTATAAAGTGTTATAACACTTCGTGTGACACCGGTTATAAATACGATATAGGATAATATTAAAAATGCGGAAATTAACGACACAGGAGGTTGTTAACGCAGTTCGGCAATCAACCTACATCTGCGGGGCCACGCCCAGATATGAAAACATTTCACAAGTTCAAACAAGGTTACAAGACACTCGGACTAAAACAAAATAAGACTCCCTCTTATCTTTGATGCCGCTTCCTTCAACCTTCACAAGTGAAACTGTTTTGCGAGCTCCCCTCGACTTTGAAACGATCTCTCCCGAGATCTAGATAACAACAAGATCCCCTTGTTGTTGGTTCCTCCCGAAACCCGTGTTATGGCAAGATCCCCTCGCCCACGATCAAGAACGACAAGCTCCCCTTGTCAATAAATAGAACTCCTCCAGAGTTCCAAGGCAGTCTCCTCTCAAGACTGGATAATAATGAAGATCACAAGAATAAACTCCTATGACACTGTCTGTGACGCTTGACAATATCTTAGGATAGGATCACCCAGAACAGGCTTCAACAAACCAGTCTTTGACAAAACCGAATCAATAATCACATACACCACACAGAAACGTGGGTGAAGAAATAAAGACGCCCAGATGAATAGAAAAATTCCACGAACACAAATAATAGCGTCGACACCTTCAACATAAAAAGAAAAGTCTTTTATATCAAACCCAAGGTGCAGATCTGTTTCACTCACCAATATCTTTTCGAAACAGACTATTCATTCAAATAGTAATATCCCACGAAATCAGCAAAGGATCCGGAAATCACTGCCACACAAATTTAGCGCAGTGACACTTTGAATGACGCTTTAGTAAAGAATCCCAAATACTTAGGGATATGAACCATGTTTGTTACGATTCCTTTTCCAACAAATCACATTTGAATTGACGAAATATTCTGCCAAATATTATCTCCAAAATAGAAGGATAGAATAATATATATTCCAAAAGAATATAATTTCCAAAAAGATATATAACCAAAAATAATCTTTTGCCAAAAATATAATGTCAATACATCGTTGCATTAACACGAACAAAAGACATTCGCGCATCATGATCTATCAACCATTTGAGCTTTGATTTCTTGATTTAATTCTAGAGACCTTTTGTAGAATCGTTCTTGCAACATGCTGCTGATATTACCCTACACTTACGTTATATTTTAATAATTTTAATTCCAACTTAGTTCAATTTTAATATTCAACGGTAATGTAATAAAATAATAAAATAAACAAATTGGAAAAACGACTTTTCATCTTCGGAAAAAGCCATTTTAATCTTGCTTCAATGACTCTCCACTTGCATTAAGAGATAGAATTAAGAAAACGACGTCATTTTGTTTTTTGTATTTCTTTACAACCTTTCTCAATATTTAAAGACTTATGAATTCGTCAGCTTAACCAAATTAATATTTCAGAATTTATTTTATATATAAATATAAAGATGACAAATAGAATTAATCATCCTTTTACAAAGACAGGTTTTAATTTAATTTGTTAATAACATTTTACGTGACCAAATAACAGTAAATGTGTAGTGCCTTGAGTTGTCTGAACCCGGTTCGCTACTCCTATTACGTATCCATACTCAAAAATTCGAGACAAATTTAAAATTTAAACTATTGACTTAAAACGTCACCGTTTACAAAAAAAAAAAAAACATTTAAACCTTTACAATGGTAAACTACTCATACGTGGAAGACTCGTTAAAAATTAAAAACCAAACAAAATTTTAAGCTTTAAAACAATAAAATTTTTTTTTTTTTTTTTTTTTTTTTTTTTTTTTTTTTTTTTTTTTTTTTTTTTTTTTTTTTTTTTTTTTTTTTTTTTTTTTTTTTTTTTTTTTTTTTTTTTTTTTTTTTTTTTTTTTTTTTTTTTTTTTTTTTTTTTTTTTTTTTTTTTTTTTTTTTTTTTTTTTTTTTTTTTTTTTTTTTTTTTTTTTTTTTTTTTTTTTTTTTTTTTTTTTTTTTTTTTTTTTTTTTTTTTTTTTTTTTTTTTTTTTTTTTTTTTTTTTTTTTTTTTTTTTTTTTTTTTTTTTTTTTTTTTTTTTTTTTTTTTTTTTTTTTTTTTTTTTTTTTTTTTTTTTTTTTTTTTTTTTTTTTTTTTTTTTTTTTTTTTTTTTTTTTTTTTTTTTTTTTTTTTTTTTTTTTTTTTTTTTTTTTTTTTTTTCTACGTCTGGCTAAAAATAAGCCTAATAAAATTAAAAAAAAAAAAAAAAAAAAAAAAAAAAAAAAAAAAAAAAAAAAAAAAAAAAAAAAAAAAAAAAAAAAAAAAAAAAAAAAAAAAAAAAAAAAAAAAAAAAAAAAAAAAAAAAAAAAAAAAAAAAAAAAAAAAAAAAAAAAAAAAAAAAAAAAAAAAAAAAAAAAAAAAAAAAAAAAAAAAAAAAAAAAAAAAAAAAAAAAAAAAAAAAAAAAAAAAAAAAAAAAAAAAAAAAAAAAAAAAAAAAAAAAAAAAAAAAAAAAAAAAAAAAAAAAAAAAAAAAAAAAAAAAAAAAAAAAAAAAAAAAAAAAAAAAAAAAAAAAAAAAAAAAAAAAAAAAAAAAAAAAAAAAAAAAAAAAAAAAAAAAAAAAAAAAAAAAAAAAAAAAAAAAAAAAAAAAAAAAAAAAAAAAAAAAAAAAAAAAAAAAAAAAAAAAAAAAAAAAAAAAAAAAAAAAAAAAAAAAAAAAAAAAAAAAAAAAAAAAAAAAAAAAAAAAAAAAAAAAAAAAAAAAAAAAAAAAAAAAAAAAAAAAAAAAAAAAAAAAAAAAAAAAAAAAAAAAAAAAAAAAAAAAAAAAAAAAAAAAAAAAAAAAAAAAAAAAAAAAAAAAAAAAAAAAAAAAAAAAAAAAAAAAAAAAAAAAAAAAAAAAAAAAAAAAAAAAAAAAAAAAAAAAAAAAAAAAAAAAAAAAAAAAAAAAAAAAAAAAAAAAAAAAAAAAAAAAAAAAAAAAAAAAAAAAAAAAAAAAAAAAAAAAAAAAAAAAAAAAAAAAAAAAAAAAAAAAAAAAAAAAAAAAAAAAAAAAAAAAAAAAAAAAAAAAAAAAAAAAAAAAAAAAAAAAAAAAAAAAAAAAAAAAAAAAAAAAAAAAAAAAAAAAAAAAAAAAAAAAAAAAAAAAAAAAAAAAAAAAAAAAAAAAAAAAAAAAAAAAAAAAAAAAAAAAAAAAAAAAAAAAAAAAAAAAAAAAAAAAAAAAAAAAAAAAAAAAAAAAAAAAAAAAAAAAAAAAAAAAAAAAAAAAAAAAAAAAAAAAAAAAAAAAAAAAAAAAAAAAAAAAAAAAAAAAAAAAAAAAAAAAAAAAAAAAAAAAAAAAAAAAAAAAAAAAAAAAAAAAAAAAAAAAAAAAAAAAAAAAAAAAAAAAAAAAAAAAAAAAAAAAAAAAAAAAAAAAAAAAAAAAAAAAAAAAAAAAAAAAAAAAAAAAAAAAAAAAAAAAAAAAAAAAAAAAAAAAAAAAAAAAAAAAAAAAAAAAAAAAAAAAAAAAAAAAAAAAAAAAAAAAAAAAAAAAAAAAAAAAAAAAAAAAAAAAAAAAAAAAAAAAAAAAAAAAAAAAAAAAAAAAAAAAAAAAAAAAAAAAAAAAAAAAAAAAAAAAAAAAAAAAAAAAAAAAAAAAAAAAAAAAAAAAAAAAAAAAAAAAAAAAAAAAAAAAAAAAAAAAAAAAAAAAAAAAAAAAAAAAAAAAAAAAAAAAAAAAAAAAAAAAAAAAAAAAAAAAAAAAAAAAAAAAAAAAAAAAAAAAAAAAAAAAAAAAAAAAAAAAAAAAAAAAAAAAAAAAAAAAAAAAAAAAAAAAAAAAAAAAAAAAAAAAAAAAAAAAAAAAAAAAAAAAAAAAAAAAAAAAAAAAAAAAAAAAAAAAAAAAAAAAAAAAAAAAAAAAAAAAAAAAAAAAAAAAAAAAAAAAAAAAAAAAAAAAAAAAAAAAAAAAAAAAAAAAAAAAAAAAAAAAAAAAAAAAAAAAAAAAAAAAAAAAAAAAAAAAAAAAAAAAAAAAAAAAAAAAAAAAAAAAAAAAAAAAAAAAAAAAAAAAAAAAAAAAAAAAAAAAAAAAAAAAAAAAAAAAAAAAAAAAAAAAAAAAAAAAAAAAAAAAAAAAAAAAAAAAAAAAAAAAAAAAAAAAAAAAAAAAAAAAAAAAAAAAAAAAAACTATGGGCGGAAATCTCTTGCAATCATGTCTCAGTGAAAAGATGAGAGCGAAAGGGAGAGGAAACAACGTGATAGAGACCACAGACAACAAAAGCCATCGACAACGAACCAGCTTCTTCATTAACACTTGAGTTACATTAATCTTACTGCATTCAATTCACAGACCCATCATCATAATTTAGTACTAGTGCTAGGAGAGGGAAAATTCCACTCCAGATGACCCTAAAATCAGAGAAAACAAGCTCAACGATGGAAGATATCTGCAGAAGCAACAATTGGCTGGTTAGAACATAGGAAATTGAAGGGATTCATGAAGCTATCGGCACTGTTCTGAAATGATTCAGCTTCGAATCCGCCATTGTTGGTGTTGAGATAACTGAGGATCTCATCGAGAGACTGTAGTCTTTGCGAGAGCTCCGCCATTTGAGCCCTCAACACTGTATTTTCAGCCTCGATGTTCAGATAGTGTTGTGTGGTGCCATTTATGTTGGAGAGAATCTGATTGTTTTCCTGTCTGAGTTGGGCCACCTGAGCCATCAGATCGTCCAAATGTTGCTGTTTTCTCATCCTCGATCTCCTCGCAGATTCCCTGTTCGATTGCATTCGCTTCCTTTTCCTCTGATCCATCAATCGTTGCATGTCTTCATCAGACCCAGAATTCAGAGGCTGCAGAGAACCTGAGGAATTTCCACTGGAAGAAGCCATTTTGACAATATATTTTACACCAAATCAACAGATTTTTTTTTTTTTTTTTTTTTTTTTTTTTTTTTTTTTTTTTTTTTTTTTTTTTTTTTTTTTTTTTTTTTTTTTTTTTTTTTTTTTTTTTTTTTTTTTTTTTTTTTTTTTTTTTTTTTTTTTTTTTTTTTTTTTTTTTTTTTTTTTTTTTTTTTTTTTTTTTTTTTTTTTTTTTTTTTTTTTTTTTTTTTTTTTTTTTTTTTTTTTTTTTTTTTTTTTTTTTTTTTTTTTTTTTTTTTTTTTTTTTTTTTTTTTTTTTTTTTTTTTTTTTTTTTTTTTTTTTTTTTTTTTTTTTTTTTTTTTTTTTTTTTTTTTTTTTTTTTTTTTTTTTTTTTTTTTTTTTTTTTTTTTTTTTTTTTTTTTTTTTTTTTTTTTTTTTTTTTTTTTTTTTTTTTTTTTTTTTTTTTTTTTTTTTTTTTTTTTTTTTTTTTTTTTTTTTTTTTTTTTTTTTTTTTTTTTTTTTTTTTTTTTTTTTTTTTTTTTTTTTTTTTTTTTTTTTTTTTTTTTTTTTTTTTTTTTTTTTTTTTTTTTTTTTTTTTTTTTTTTTTTTTTTTTTTTTTTTTTTTTTTTTTTTTTTTTTTTTTTTTTTTTTTTTTTTTTTTTTTTTTTTTTTTTTTTTTTTTTTTTTTTTTTTTTTTTTTTTTTTTTTTTTTTTTTTTTTTTTTTTTTTTTTTTTTTTTTTTTTTTTTTTTTTTTTTTTTTTTTTTTTTTTTTTTTTTTTTTTTTTTTTTTTTTTTTTTTTTTTTTTTTTTTTTTTTTTTTTTTTTTTTTTTTTTTTTTTTTTTTTTTTTTTTTTTTTTTTTTTTTTTTTTTTTTTTTTTTTTTTTTTTTTTTTTTTTTTTTTTTTTTTTTTTTTTTTTTTTTTTTTTTTTTTTTTTTTTTTTTTTTTTTTTTTTTTTTTTTTTTTTTTTTTTTTTTTTTTTTTTTTTTTTTTTTTTTTTTTTTTTTTTTTTTTTTTTTTTTTTTTTTTTTTTTTTTTTTTTTTTTTTTTTTTTTTTTTTTTTTTTTTTTTTTTTTTTTTTTTTTTTTTTTTTTTTTTTTTTTTTTTTTTTTTTTTTTTTTTTTTTTTTTTTTTTTTTTTTTTTTTTTTTTTTTTTTTTTTTTTTTTTTTTTTTTTTTTTTTTTTTTTTTTTTTTTTTTTTTTTTTTTTTTTTTTTTTTTTTTTTTTTTTTAAATGGGTCCTGCGCCTTAAGGAGGAATTTATCATAAACCCAGAAAGAAGGATTTCACAGAGGACAGGAGACATGAATTTGAAACATCAAGAAGGATGTTTTCAGCATGAGATTCGAAACGAAAGAAGAAGGGTAAACAAACAATATTTCCGCAGCATAAAAATTATGATCAGATCTGGCAAAACAACGATTTCTGGCTATCGATTGCTGAGATAAACCAGGATTTCAGAGCCTTGCAACCAACGAAAGGCGCCAGAAATCCGAGAAAAATCAGGCAGAAATTCCTGAAACCAAAATAACAGAACCAGGGCGCCAGAAGAAGAGAGATCTCAAAAAAGAATACAAGATCTGAAAAGAGAGGGTGGACAGAGAGAAGGGAGGAGATTTCAGAAGTGGGACGAAAGAGGCATTTAAAGAACAAAAGGGTAGGCCGAGAAAGCCAAGAAAAATGGTGGAAAATAAAAAAAAAAAAAAAAAAAAAAAAAAAAAAAAAAAAAAAAAAAAAAAAAAAAAAAAAAAAAAAAAAAAAAAAAAAAAAAAAAAAAAAAAAAAAAAAAAAAAAAAAAAAAAAAAAAAAAAAAAAAAAAAAAAAAAAAAAAAAAAAAAAAAAAAAAAAAAAAAAAAAAAAAAAAAAAAAAAAAAAAAAAAAAAAAAAAAAAAAAAAAAAAAAAAAAAAAAAAAAAAAAAAAAAAAAAAAAAAAAAAAAAAAAAAAAAAAAAAAAAAAAAAAAAAAAAAAAAAAAAAAAAAAAAAAAAAAAAAAAAAAAAAAAAAAAAAAAAAAAAAAAAAAAAAAAAAAAAAAAAAAAAAAAAAAAAAAAAAAAAAAAAAAAAAAAAAAAAAAAAAAAAAAAAAAAAAAAAAAAAAAAAAAAAAAAAAAAAAAAAAAAAAAAAAAAAAAAAAAAAAAAAAAAAAAAAAAAAAAAAAAAAAAAAAAAAAAAAAAAAAAAAAAAAAAAAAAAAAAAAAAAAAAAAAAAAAAAAAAAAAAAAAAAAAAAAAAAAAAAAAAAAAAAAAAAAAAAAAAAAAAAAAAAAAAAAAAAAAAAAAAAAAAAAAAAAAAAAAAAAAAAAAAAAAAAAAAAAAAAAAAAAAAAAAAAAAAAAAAAAAAAAAAAAAAAAAAAAAAAAAAAAAAAAAAAAAAAAAAAAAAAAAAAAAAAAAAAAAAAAAAAAAAAAAAAAAAAAAAAAAAAAAAAAAAAAAAAAAAAAAAAAAAAAAAAAAAAAAAAAAAAAAAAAAAAAAAAAAAAAAAAAAAAAAAAAAAAAAAAAAAAAAAAAAAAAAAAAAAAAAAAAAAAAAAAAAAAAAAAAAAAAAAAAAAAAAAAAAAAAAAAAAAAAAAAAAAAAAAAAAAAAAAAAAAAAAAAAAAAAAAAAAAAAAAAAAAAAAAAAAAAAAAAAAAAAAAAAAAAAAAAAAAAAAAAAAAAAAAAAAAAAAAAAAAAAAAAAAAAAAAAAAAAAAAAAAAAAAAAAAAAAAAAAAAAAAAAAAAAAAAAAAAAAAAAAAAAAAAAAAAAAAAAAAAAAAAAAAAAAAAAAAAAAAAAAAAAAAAAAAAAAAAAAAAAAAAAAAAAAAAAAAAAAAAAAAAAAAAAAAAAAAAAAAAAAAAAAAAAAAAAAAAAAAAAAAAAAAAAAAAAAAAAAAAAAAAAAAAAAAAAAAAAAAAAAAAAAAAAAAAAAAAAAAAAAAAAAAAAAAAAAAAAAAAAAAAAAAAAAAAAAAAAAAAAAAAAAAAAAAAAAAAAAAAAAAAAAAAAAAAAAAAAAAAAAAAAAAAAAAAAAAAAAAAAAAAAAAAAAAAAAAAAAAAAAAAAAAAAAAAAAAAAAAAAAAAAAAAAAAAAAAAAAAAAAAAAAAAAAAAAAAAAAAAAAAAAAAAAAAAAAAAAAAAAAAAAAAAAAAAAAAAAAAAAAAAAAAAAAAAAAAAAAAAAAAAAAAAAAAAAAAAAAAAAAAAAAAAAAAAAAAAAAAAAAAAAAAAAAAAAAAAAAAAAAAAAAAAAAAATTGGATAAATGACCGTGGAGAACTGTTATTTTTCCAAATTACCCTAATGACTGAGATTGGGCTCTCAGCTACCAAGGAAGCGAGGAAGAAAATTGCTTACCTAAAGCAGACCGAGAACCTTGTAAACCTCCTCACCCATTACCTTCTTCTTCAAATTCTCACTGTACATCAACACCGGACATACACCTCCGCGTCGTCGCAGTCACTGATCTCCACAGAGTGTGAGATACGTCGCTCTCGCCGGAGCTTTTAGGCTAAAAAAACGGCTCTTATCAGCCAGAACATTATTGTGCAGGTTCATTGAAACCCTAAATCCCTGTAAATTGGGATTGCAATAGGGCGCACCGTCTAAGAGCTTCAAAACACAGTCATTTAGCTGCCGGCGCTTGTCATCGGGAATCCTGAACTCTCTGAGCTGATGATCTCGGACATCATGTTGTACAACGTTTGGATCTGAGTCAGGGGAGATGGAGACTGAATTGAGGCCAACAATTGGGGCGGAGGGGAAGAAAACTCACCCAGAAGGAGAGCTGAAGATTTACAACAAATTTTCACATTTTGACATTGTATTGAAGGGTCACAGTACAAAATGATTTATTAGTTTTTACTATTTTTAATTTATTATAATTATTTTAATAATAAAAAAACTATATATTGTTGTCACATCAAAATGTAGTAATCATAGTATTATTTCGATGAATAATATTACATTTAAATTACATTTTAATTTTAAAATATTTATATGACATATCATAGTATAAAATTATAATCTAAATATATATGTACTCTTCCAATATTCTATCATGAAATTTATTTATTCAATTTTTTTTTTAAAAAAGGTGAAATTAAATTTGTTTGTACTAAAATTTAATAAAGTTCTAAACAGTGACATAACAAATGACCCATAACATCATATGGTAAATCTTTGCTTTATTATGCAAAGTTTCATATCTTCTATCACTTTATTTTCTTTCACTAACTAGTGTCTCTTCCAAAACTAGGTCGTATTTACAAGTAATCCGGTTAGAGAAAGACGGGTGTCGTGTAATTTCGTTAAAGTTCTATTAGAAAGTATTAAAAAAAATTTCAAAAAATATTAATTTAATAGTAATAAGTTGTCACATCATTAGTTTAACAAAAGCAAAGAAAAATAAGAAATATATATTTTTTAACCTTAAATTCATAAAACATGCAATTGCTTTTTTTGTTTTTAATTCTTTTTTCTCTAATATTCCAAAATATATACTAATTTTCAAGAACTTGTACTACATCTATTTCTTAGACATAAATAAAAATTCATTGTTTTCTTTTAATTACTTAGTTAAAATGGGTAATTCTCAATATTTTATAATTATAAAAAAAATATTGTGTTGTCAGAAAATAAAATTAGGTAAGGTGGATATGAGACACATTTGGGAAATGAGGAATCCATGAAGGGTTTGATTTAGCTTTACTTAATTGTCCATAAAAAAAAAAAAAAAAAAAAAAAAAAAAAAAAAAAAAAAAAAAAAAAAAAAAAAAAAAAAAAAAAAAAAAAAAAAAAAAAAAAAAAAAAAAAAAAAAAAAAAAAAAAAAAAAAAAAAAAAAAAAAAAAAAAAAAAAAAAAAAAAAAAAAAAAAAAAAAAAAAAAAAAAAAAAAAAAAAAAAAAAAAAAAAAAAAAAAAAAAAAAAAAAAAAAAAAAAAAAAAAAAAAAAAAAAAAAAAAAAAAAAAAAAAAAAAAAAAAAAAAAAAAAAAAAAAAAAAAAAAAAAAAAAAAAAAAAAAAAAAAAAAAAAAAAAAAAAAAAAAAAAAAAAAAAAAAAAAAAAAAAAAAAAAAAAAAAAAAAAAAAAAAAAAAAAAAAAAAAAAAAAAAAAAAAAAAAAAAAAAAAAAAAAAAAAAAAAAAAAAAAAAAAAAAAAAAAAAAAAAAAAAAAAAAAAAAAAAAAAAAAAAAAAAAAAAAAAAAAAAAAAAAAAAAAAAAAAAAAAAAAAAAAAAAAAAAAAAAAAAAAAAAAAAAAAAAAAAAAAAAAAAAAAAAAAAAAAAAAAAAAAAAAAAAAAAAAAAAAAAAAAAAAAAAAAAAAAAAAAAAAAAAAAAAAAAAAAAAAAAAAAAAAAAAAAAAAAAAAAAAAAAAAAAAAAAAAAAAAAAAAAAAAAAAAAAAAAAAAAAAAAAAAAAAAAAAAAAAAAAAAAAAAAAAAAAAAAAAAAAAAAAAAAAAAAAAAAAAAAAAAAAAAAAAAAAAAAAAAAAAAAAAAAAAAAAAAAAAAAAAAAAAAAAAAAAAAAAAAAAAAAAAAAAAAAAAAAAAAAAAAAAAAAAAAAAAAAAAAAAAAAAAAAAAAAAAAAAAAAAAAAAAAAAAAAAAAAAAAAAAAAAAAAAAAAAAAAAAAAAAAAAAAAAAAAAAAAAAAAAAAAAAAAAAAAAAAAAAAAAAAAAAAAAAAAAAAAAAAAAAAAAAAAAAAAAAAAAAAAAAAAAAAAAAAAAAAAAAAAAAAAAAAAAAAAAAAAAAAAAAAAAAAAAAAAAAAAAAAAAAAAAAAAAAAAAAAAAAAAAAAAAAAAAAAAAAAAAAAAAAAAAAAAAAAAAAAAAAAAAAAAAAAAAAAAAAAAAAAAAAAAAAAAAAAAAAAAAAAAAAAAAAAAAAAAAAAAAAAAAAAAAAAAAAAAAAAAAAAAAAAAAAAAAAAAAAAAAAAAAAAAAAAAAAAAAAAAAAAAAAAAAAAAAAAAAAAAAAAAAAAAAAAAAAAAAAAAAAAAAAAAAAAAAAAAAAAAAAAAAAAAAAAAAAAAAAAAAAAAAAAAAAAAAAAAAAAAAAAAAAAAAAAAAAAAAAAAAAAAAAAAAAAAAAAAAAAAAAAAAAAAAAAAAAAAAAAAAAAAAAAAAAAAAAAAAAAAAAAAAAAAAAAAAAAAAAAAAAAAAAAAAAAAAAAAAAAAAAAAAAAAAAAAAAAAAAAAAAAAAAAAAAAAAAAAAAAAAAAAAAAAAAAAAAAAAAAAAAAAAAAAAAAAAAAAAAAAAAAAAAAAAAAAAAAAAAAAAAAAAAAAAAAAAAAACCTTGTTAAGAGGCATAACCTCTTGAGAATAGTTGTTCCTTCTACAAATAGTATCATGCGTTAGGACGTAAGGCAAGAGGAAAAGATGGAGAGAGAGAGAGAGAGAGAGAGAGAGAGAGAGAGAGAGAGAGAGAGAGAGAGAGAGAGAGAGAGAGAGAGAGAGAGAGAGAGAGAGAGAGAGAGAGAGAGAGAGAGAGAGAGAGAGAGAGAGAGAGAGAGAGAGAGAGAGAGAGAGAGAGAGAGAGAGAGAGAGAGAGAGAGAGAGAGAGAGAGAGAGAGAGAGAGAGAGAGAGAGAGAGAGAGAGAGAGAGAGAGAGAGAGAGAGAGAGAGAGAGAGAGAGAGAGAGAGAGAGAGAGAGAGAGAGAGAGAGAGAGAGAGAGAGAGAGAGAGAGAGAGAGAGAGAGAGAGAGAGAGAGAGAGAGAGAGAGAGAGAGAGAGAGAGAGAGAGAGAGAGAGAGAGAGAGAGAGAGAGAGAGAGAGAGAGAGAGAGAGAGAGAGAGAGAGAGAGAGAGAGAGAGAGAGAGAGAGAGAGAGAGAGAGAGAGAGAGAGAGAGAGAGAGAGAGAGAGAGAGAGAGAGAGAGAGAGAGAGAGAGAGAGAGAGAGAGAGAGAGAGAGAGAGAGAGAGAGAGAGAGAGAGAGAGAGAGAGAGAGAGAGAGAGAGAGAGAGAGAGAGAGAGAGAGAGAGAGAGAGAGAGAGAGAGAGAGAGAGAGAGAGAGAGAGAGAGAGAGAGAGAGAGAGAGAGAGAGAGAGAGAGAGAGAGAGAGAGAGAGAGAGAGAGAGAGAGAGAGAGAGAGAGAGAGAGAGAGAGAGAGAGAGAGAGAGAGAGAGAGAGAGAGAGAGAGAGAGAGAGAGAGAGAGAGAGAGAGAGAGAGAGAGAGAGAGAGAGAGAGAGAGAGAGAGAGAGAGAGAGAGAGAGAGAGAGAGAGAGAGAGAGAGAGAGAGAGAGAGAGAGAGAGAGAGAGAGAGAGAGAGAGAGAGAGAGAGAGAGAGAGAGAGAGAGAGAGAGAGAGAGAGAGAGAGAGAGAGAGAGAGAGAGAGAGAGAGAGAGAGAGAGAGAGAGAGAGAGAGAGAGAGAGAGAGAGAGAGAGAGAGAGAGAGAGAGAGAGAGAGAGAGAGAGAGAGAGAGAGAGAGAGAGAGAGAGAGAGAGAGAGAGAGAGAGAGAGAGAGAGAGAGAGAGAGAGAGAGAGAGAGAGAGAGAGAGAGAGAGAGAGAGAGAGAGAGAGAGAGAGAGAGAGAGAGAGAGAGAGAGAGAGAGAGAGAGAGAGAGAGAGAGAGAGAGAGAGAGAGAGAGAGAGAGAGAGAGAGAGAGAGAGAGAGAGAGAGAGAGAGAGAGAGAGAGAGAGAGAGAGAGAGAGAGAGAGAGAGAGAGAGAGAGAGAGAGAGAGAGAGAGAGAGAGAGAGAGAGAGAGAGAGAGAGAGAGAGAGAGAGAGAGAGAGAGAGAGAGAGAGAGAGAGAGAGAGAGAGAGAGAGAGAGAGAGAGAGAGAGAGAGAGAGAGAGAGAGAGAGAGAGAGAGAGAGAGAGAGAGAGAGAGAGAGAGAGAGAGAGAGAGAGAGAGAGAGAGAGAGAGAGAGAGAGAGAGAGAGAGAGAGAGAGAGAGAGAGAGAGAGAGAGAGAGAGAGAGAGAGAGAGAGAGAGAGAGAGAGAGAGAGAGAGAGAGAGAGAGAGAGAGAGAGAGAGAGAGAGAGAGAGAGAGAGAGAGAGAGAGAGAGAGAGAGAGAGAGAGAGAGAGAGAGAGAGAGAGAGAGAGAGAGAGAGAGAGAGAGAGAGAGAGAGAGAGAGAGAGAGAGAGAGAGAGAGAGAGAGAGAGAGAGAGAGAGAGAGAGAGAGAGAGAGAGAGAGAGAGAGAGAGAGAGAGAGAGAGAGAGAGAGAGAGAGAGAGAGAGAGAGAGAGAGAGAGAGAGAGAGAGAGAGAGAGAGAGAGAGAGAGAGAGAGAGAGAGAGAGAGAGAGAGAGAGAGAGAGAGAGAGAGAGAGAGAGAGAGAGAGAGAGAGAGAGAGAGAGAGAGAGAGAGAGAGAGAGAGAGAGAGAGAGAGAGAGAGAGAGAGAGAGAGAGAGAGAGAGAGAGAGAGAGAGAGAGAGAGAGAGAGAGAGAGAGAGAGAGAGAGAGAGAGAGAGAGAGAGAGAGAGAGAGATATTCAAATTACTAATTAATTTGAAATTCTACTAATATACATGACATAATGTAGTAATTAACTTTCACTTTCTCATCACTAAGGCAAGGATCCTCTCTTTGGTTTACTCTTATTGGCAATTTCTTGTTTTTTTTTTTTTTTTTTTTTTTTTTTTTTTTTTTTTTTTTTTTTTTTTTTTTTTTTTTTTTTTTTTTTTTTTTTTTTTTTTTTTTTTTTTTTTTTTTTTTTTTTTTTTTTTTTTTTTTTTTTTTTTTTTTTTTTTTTTTTTTTTTTTTTTTTTTTTTTTTTTTTTTTTTTTTTTTTTTTTTTTTTTTTTTTTTTTTTTTTTTTTTTTTTTTTTTTTTTTTTTTTTTTTTTTTTTTTTTTTTTTTTTTTTTTTTTTTTTTTTTTTTTTTTTTTTTTTTTTTTTTTTTTTTTTTTTTTTTTTTTTTTTTTTTTTTTTTTTTTTTTTTTTTTTTTTTTTTTTTTTTTTTTTTTTTTTTTTTTTTTTTTTTTTTTTTTTTTTTTTTTTTTTTTTTTTTTTTTTTTTTTTTTTTTTTTTTTTTTTTTTTTTTTTTTTTTTTTTTTTTTTTTTTTTTTTTTTTTTTTTTTTTTTTTTTTTTTTTTTTTTTTTTTTTTTTTTTTTTTTTTTTTTTTTTTTTTTTTTTTTTTTTTTTTTTTTTTTTTTTTTTTTTTTTTTTTTTTTTTTTTTTTTTTTTTTTTTTTTTTTTTTTTTTTTTTTTTTTTTTTTTTTTTTTTTTTTTTTTTTTTTTTTTTTTTTTTTTTTTTTTTTTTTTTTTTTTTTTTTTTTTTTTTTTTTTTTTTTTTTTTTTTTTTTTTTTTTTTTTTTTTTTTTTTTTTTTTTTTTTTTTTTTTTTTTTTTTTTTTTTTTTTTTTTTTTTTTTTTTTTTTTTTTTTTTTTTTTTTTTTTTTTTTTTTTTTTTTTTTTTTTTTTTTTTTTTTTTTTTTTTTTTTTTTTTTTTTTTTTTTTTTTTTTTTTTTTTTTTTTTTTTTTTTTTTTTTTTTTTTTTTTTTTTTTTTTTTTTTTTTTTTTTTTTTTTTTTTTTTTTTTTTTTTTTTTTTTTTTTTTTTTTTTTTTTTTTTTTTTTTTTTTTTTTTTTTTTTTTTTTTTTTTTTTTTTTTTTTTTTTTTTTTTTTTTTTTTTTTTTTTTTTTTTTTTTTTTTTTTTTTTTTTTTTTTTTTTTTTTTTTTTTTTTTTTTTTTTTTTTTTTTTTTTTTTTTTTTTTTTTTTTTTTTTTTTTTTTTTTTTTTTTTTTTTTTTTTTTTTTTTTTTTTTTTTTTTTTTTTTTTTTTTTTTTTTTTTTTTTTTTTTTTTTTTTTTTTTTTTTTTTTTTTTTTTTTTTTTTTTTTTTTTTTTTTTTTTTTTTTTTTTTTTTTTTTTTTTTTTTTTTTTTTTTTTTTTTTTTTTTTTTTTTTTTTTTTTTTTTTTTTTTTTTTTTTTTTTTTTTTTTTTTTTTTTTTTTTTTTTTTTTTTTTTTTTTTTTTTTTTTTTTTTTTTTTTTTTTTTTTTTTTTTTTTTTTTTTTTTTTTTTTTTTTTTTTTTTTTTTTTTTTTTTTTTTTTTTTTTTTTTTTTTTTTTTTTTTTTTTTTTTTTTTTTTTTTTTTTTTTTTTTTTTTTTTTTTTTTTTTTTTTTTTTTTTTTTTTTTTTTTTTTTTTTTTTTTTTTTTTTTTTTTTTTTTTTTTTTTTTTTTTTTTTTTTTTTTTTTTTTTTTTTTTTTTTTTTTTTTTTTTTTTTTTTTTTTTTTTTTTTTTTTTTTTTTTTTTTTTTTTTTTTTTTTTTTTTTTTTTTTTTTTTTTTTTTTTTTTTTTTTTTTTTTTTTTTTTTTTTTTTTTTTTTTTTTTTTTTTTTTTTTTTTTTTTTTTTTTTTTTTTTTTTTTTTTTTTTTTTTTTTTTTTTTTTTTTTTTTTTTTTTTTTTTTTTTTTTTTTTTTTTTTTTTTTTTTTTTTTTTTTTTTTTTTTTTTTTTTTTTTTTTTTTTTTTTTTTTTTTAACAAAGTTATAAGACAATCGTACTTATACAAATAAAGACTCTCTCTTATCTTTGTCGCCGCCTCTAGCTAACTTCCCTAAGGAAACTGTTTTTGCGAGATCCCCTCGACTTTAGATCGACCTCTCCTGAGATCTAGAAAACAACAAGATCCCCTTGTTATTGATTCCTCCCGGAATCCGTGTTATGGCAAGATCCCATCACCCACGATCAAGAACGATAAACTCCCCTTGTCTAAAAACAGAACTCCTCCCGAGTTCGGATGCAGTCTCCTCCCGAGACTGAGCTTTAATGAAGAACAAAGAAAGATTGCCTCCTCTGACACCTCCTGGAACATCAAGTTGTTGTCTTCGGACGCAAATACTCAACACACTCAATAAATCGATTCAATCCACAACATAAGAAGAGTGTGTAAAACAATCACAGAACCATACGAAGAAACGTAGGGAGTGAAAGAAAAGCGACGGCACGCTAAGATGAAAAAAACTTCTCTCGTGAATAACAAAAATTCTATCCGCTGAAGAACAATCACCAACGACTCACAGTAAGTGTGAATGAAAGGATTAACAATTGCTGGACACGCACAATTGTCGGTGTAGAATAAAATCACCCCAAAGAATAAAAACTTTTAGCTCTCAAGAATAATGGCTTCAGCAAGCTTCTTCAGAAAAACAAAGGCTTAAATATAATAGGTAACAACCATATCTTCAATTTAATTCAGTTACCAAAACAGAATTAAGGAAAACAAATCTTAACAAATTCGGTTGAGTGACACCACGTGTGACACTTTAGGAAAGTATCTCCAACAACTTGGATATTCGTCCAAAAAATTAGGAAAACATTCAATTATTCATGGTAACTCGAAGCCCAACAGATTTCACCAAATCTCCATCAAATCGGCTTACCAAAACAAACTTTTCTAAAAAGCAAGTGCCTTTAGCTTTTTCAATAACTTTCCTAATATTCTTGTTTCCTTATTTTTCTTTTCAACATAATCTTCATGATTGCAATATGTATCCATCCAATAATCTGAATATAATATTTCTTGATCACCAAGAAATAAATTATCAATTTGAAAAATAATGAAATAAAATATTATCTCCATAAAAATATATTGCCAAAAAATCAATGTCAACACATATGCAAAATCTTTGCATTTACAATTTACATCATGGTCTTTACATGTTAAAGCATGATCCATGCTATAAGAAATACATTTAACTCGTTAAATAAATCGATATTTTAAGTACTTTAGTGGGTTAAACATAATGATACCTGTAACATACAGGACATATGTATGCACGTAGATTATCACATAATCTCCTCCAATATAGTTAGATAAAAGGAAAAAATAAAGGGGAATTTACTCGGACATACAAATGAAAACTTGAAAACCCCACTGAACAATTCTGAGGAAATTGTTGGTTCTTTTTTGAATTTTGGGATCAAAGATTAAAGTAAGCATAGACAAGAGAATCACATTCCAATTAGCGTACACGACAAATGTTCTATTTGGATGCAAAGAAAACGAAGAATCAAAGTAGAGAGAAGTAATGTGTTCATTCTCAAAGACTGAAAACAGTCAATTGAAACATATCCCAATATCTGAAAAAGCACAACCAAATCTTGCTGCAAAAATGGCTGCTTGTTTGCTTTTGTTTGAGTTTTTAACATGTGGTGTATAAGAAAAGGGTCACAAATCTGACAACACCTTCCTTACTACTCTTGCTTTTAATTGAGATGAAGAAATTGTAAAGATCAACTGAAACGGGAGACAGACTATAAATACTTTAATTAAAAATAACATAAAATTATAGCAAACTATAGTTTTTCATATTGTAAACAATAGCAAAATAAGATTTTCCCACGTACTGAATTGTTATTCAAAAAATTAAGTTGCATGGTTAAAATTAATTTAAATCTTCAAATTATTTTTCATTTTCTCTCTCACGTGGAGACCTGACTGTAATTGCTCTTGGAAATTGTGAGAACCGTCACATTTCAAATGGACAACTATTGTTAGAGAAACTAGAGGGTTAGAAGTTTCAAGATCTCAAAATACCTCATGTGCTCGTATTGTGTTTTTGTAAATTTTTTGAGTATATTTAACATGATATCTTGGTTTAGAACTGAAACCAATTCACACGGTGTTGGATCAAAATAATTGGATCGAATTCGAGAAAGACCCTCGAAGAATTTTCAAGGGTAGATTAAATTCTTCTATATTGTCATCATTTTAAGCAAAGTTTGATATTTATTTTCGAGTTTTTAGTAATTTTAATCTATTTTAAGTTATGATGTAAACAAATAATGAAACAAAGACGAAAAATAGTGACTATTGGAATACGAGTGGTGACTCAAGGAAATCTAAGGCATGACATAACAAGAAAAAATAAATAAACGTTGTGCAGCAGCAGCCAAGTTGCAGCTCAAGGTAGTTAAGTTGTGGTCCAACGAACAAATAGATCTCAAGCTACAGCTCAAAGGAGTCCAAGGCATAGCTCAGTTAAAAAAAGGCATTCGAGCTACGGCTCAAAATGGCTAAGTCGCGGCCCAAAACAAAATCTACTTTCCAAAATTACGAAATCTCATTGTTCTGTTGCAATGCTTTGCTGTTAAGGGCAGTACAAATAAACTTACCAAGGTTCATGCTTTAAATGACTTGTTTGACAAATTATAGACCAATTTGAGTCCACCACCAAGGTTTAAACGTAAAGAACAACCATCATTGAGAAGAAATGCACGTGTAAGGGCAAATAACTTCTCCAAAGTTGAGCACACAACTTTTACTTCTCCCTTTACTACAGATGAAATTATTCCTAACGTTGAACTACACAATAGATCTCCCAAGTATAAAGGTAAATGTATAGAGAATGAAGACTTTCATATTGCTCGTCTTTTTCTACATTCAATTTCTCAAAACCCAAAATGAAACAGTGGAGGTTGCAATCCTCAAAACGGTAGGGAATGCATCTTTGCAATGCACAAGCGTGTTTTGATAAAACATTATGTAAAACAAAGCATAATTTTGTATTGCTATTTGAAGGTTGCCCAAAATTAAAAGTTGGTTAGAAAGAATGTTTTAGCCCGAAAAAATCTTATAACCAACAACACAAAATGGAGAAGTTCATATCATTACAACAACAAATATGAATAAGACGACCTTTTTCATTTTGTTCATACTGACATATTGAAAAGTAATAAGAACTAGAGTGTTAAGCTTTTTATCATCCTGGCATCAAGCTATTTTTTCACATGACCTCCCCTACAGTATTGTGACAACAATAGAGTTCATGATGGATTGGTGTGATTCCTCTACGCCTCGGATACTAGAATATCGAACCATGAACGTAAAAATTCATGAGAGAAAAACATATTAGTTAGTGATTGTGAGGCACCAATTCTTGACAGGAGGGGACACCAAAGGTTTCTGCCCTTCCATCCCTTGGATAGCTAGAAAGGTGGGGTAGAGCTTTTTTTGTTGTTGTTTCACTAGATAAAGGAATGATATCTTCTACTCATTGCATGGGAATGGAGGTGGAGATTGTTGACTATTTTTGTTTTCTTCAACATGAGCATTATCTTATTTGTTTTCAGTCAAGGTTATAAACAATAAAGTCATTTTGGAAGACGATGACGACGTTAGAGTCGATGTGGGCAAGTCATCAGTGAGAGCTATAAAGATATATTTGCATTTTTTGTAATGAGTACGATATTTTTTCTCATTGCGGATGCAAAATATTTAGCTCTTCGTCAAACTTTTTTAAGATTGAATTCAAAGCTCCTGTGCAACAAAAATGAAAAATAAAAAAAAAAAAAAAAAAAAAAAAAAAAAAAAAAAAAAAAAAAAAAAAAAAAAAAAAAAAAAAAAAAAAAAAAAAAAAAAAAAAAAAAAAAAAAAAAAAAAAAAAAAAAAAAAAAAAAAAAAAAAAAAAAAAAAAAAAAAAAAAAAAAAAAAAAAAAAAAAAAAAAAAAAAAAAAAAAAAAAAAAAAAAAAAAAAAAAAAAAAAAAAAAAAAAAAAAAAAAAAAAAAAAAAAAAAAAAAAAAAAAAAAAAAAAAAAAAAAAAAAAAAAAAAAAAAAAAAAAAAAAAAAAAAAAAAAAAAAAAAAAAAAAAAAAAAAAAAAAAAAAAAAAAAAAAAAAAAAAAAAAAAAAAAAAAAAAAAAAAAAAAAAAAAAAAAAAAAAAAAAAAAAAAAAAAAAAAAAAAAAAAAAAAAAAAAAAAAAAAAAAAAAAAAAAAAAAAAAAAAAAAAAAAAAAAAAAAAAAAAAAAAAAAAAAAAAAAAAAAAAAAAAAAAAAAAAAAAAAAAAAAAAAAAAAAAAAAAAAAAAAAAAAAAAAAAAAAAAAAAAAAAAAAAAAAAAAAAAAAAAAAAAAAAAAAAAAAAAAAAAAAAAAAAAAAAAAAAAAAAAAAAAAAAAAAAAAAAAAAAAAAAAAAAAAAAAAAAAAAAAAAAAAAAAAAAAAAAAAAAAAAAAAAAAAAAAAAAAAAAAAAAAAAAAAAAAAAAAAAAAAAAAAAAAAAAAAAAAAAAAAAAAAAAAAAAAAAAAAAAAAAAAAAAAAAAAAAAAAAAAAAAAAAAAAAAAAAAAAAAAAAAAAAAAAAAAAAAAAAAAAAAAAAAAAAAAAAAAAAAAAAAAAAAAAAAAAAAAAAAAAAAAAAAAAAAAAAAAAAAAAAAAAAAAAAAAAAAAAAAAAAAAAAAAAAAAAAAAAAAAAAAAAAAAAAAAAAAAAAAAAAAAAAAAAAAAAAAAAAAAAAAAAAAAAAAAAAAAAAAAAAAAAAAAAAAAAAAAAAAAAAAAAAAAAAAAAAAAAAAAAAAAAAAAAAAAAAAAAAAAAAAAAAAAAAAAAAAAAAAAAAAAAAAAAAAAAAAAAAAAAAAAAAAAAAAAAAAAAAAAAAAAAAAAAAAAAAAAAAAAAAAAAAAAAAAAAAAAAAAAAAAAAAAAAAAAAAAAAAAAAAAAAAAAAAAAAAAAAAAAAAAAAAAAAAAAAAAAAAAAAAAAAAAAAAAAAAAAAAAAAAAAAAAAAAAAAAAAAAAAAAAAAAAAAAAAAAAAAAAAAAAAAAAAAAAAAAAAAAAAAAAAAAAAAAAAAAAAAAAAAAAAAAAAAAAAAAAAAAAAAAAAAAAAAAAAAAAAAAAAAAAAAAAAAAAAAAAAAAAAAAAAAAAAAAAAAAAAAAAAAAAAAAAAAAAAAAAAAAAAAAAAAAAAAAAAAAAAAAAAAAAAAAAAAAAAAAAAAAAAAAAAAAAAAAAAAAAAAAAAAAAAAAAAAAAAAAAAAAAAAAAAAAAAAAAAAAAAAAAAAAAAAAAAAAAAAAAAAAAAAAAATGCTCAATTTTTAACTCCTTCTAGAGGGTGAATGAAGTTTGAGAAGGTCGGAGGGCGGTTCTCCAATCGAGCAGAGAAAGGTGTATTTCGAGAATTAATTCTTCTTTGGATAAAAATCATTGGTGTATTTCTGCTTTGAACCGAAATCTGCATAAATTTATTCTTAGAATTAATCTAAAATGCGTTGTACTAGGTAAGGAGGAGAAATCTACTTATAAACCATTTAATTTTCACTCTCTGAAATGATGTGAAATTACACCTCCATTGATATAAGTTGGGCTCTCACAATCAACAAAATTTTATGTCGTCATTGGCTTCACAAGGTAAGTTGCCACAAATATAATACGGTAATGCATCATCAAGAAAACGCAAAATTATAGCACTATTCATTATATCAACAAACTTAATTTTTGGTGTTCAAGTAGCTTGGTCAAACTAATAAAAAATGTCCTCAATCTTCTCTTCTTCACAAAAAGCACGGTGGATTGACAGACCGTTGGTCATGTTGAGGTGTTATTACCTAAGACTCAATTATTTTGAGTACAATTTTTGACCTACTGTTCACAAAAATGCAACTACCAAGCGGAGATTACATGCATTGATAGTGATTTGATGACAGTGGCCGACATTGGAAGCTTGAGATGGAATCATGGAGTGACGTTTAGAAATATATCTTCTATTAGGGCATTTACTAAGTCAATATCATTTAAATATAGTATAATTATAGACCTAGTCAATTTAACTTTGTCATCTCAATATGTAGACTCTTTGCAATTCCTAATTCAAAGTAAATACTCTCGAAAAATGGATCTTTTGAATATGCATATTGGTTGTTAATTTTATTTTTGTCAAGGTGGTTCGTCAAAAAGATCTTACTAATGACGCGTCCACAATGTCATTTCAGTAACCTTTGCTAATTTATTTTTAGGGAAAAAACCAATTATAGACATGTACTACGAGTTATTTTCAATTATAAACACAAACTATCAATTTTTACAATTCAAAACATGTACTTTGAATGATGTTCCAATTATAGACATGCCGGACGGACGGGCTCACTCTCCGTCCGTCCGGACCTCATTTTCGCCAGACAGCGGACGGACGGTCTATATTACCGTCCGTTCGCTTAAATGAACGAATCATCTGCTGCCACGTCTTCCGGCCGGACGGAAACTTTCAGCGTCCGTCCGGTGAAGCGGGTGATCAAATTAACGACAAAAACCTGCCACAAACGCCGGACGGACGGGCTCACTCTCCGTCCGTCCGTAGTAATTTTCAGTAAAAACCCTATAAGAACTACCGCGGTAGTTTTGGTAAAGTACCAATTCTAACCGCGGTAAGTTCGGTTTTCTCGATCTTCTTTGAGAACGGACAGACGCTGTTGTCTGCGTCCGTCCGGCCGATCTTCGGAAGAAAACGGACGGACGGAAAAATACCGTCCGTCCGCAGTTTGGCAAAATTCTCCGAAGCGGACGGACGGAAAAATACCGTCCGTCCGTAGTTTGTAAATATTTTCTGCGGACGGACGCAGATGCTCCGTCCGTCCGTTCTTCGCAGTTTTGTTTTTTTTTTTTTTTTGTTTTTTTTTTTTTTTTTTTTTTTTTGTTTTTTTTTTTTTTGTTTTTTTTTTTTTTTGTTTTTTTTTTTTTTTTTTTGTTTTTTTTTTTTTTTTTTGTTTTTTTTTTTTTTGTTTTTTTTTTTTTTTTTGTTTTTTTTTTTTTTTTGTTTTTTTTTTTTTTTGTTTTTTTTTTTTTTGTTTTTTTTTTTTTTGTTTTTTTTTTTTTTGTTTTTTTTTTTTTGTTTTTTTTTTTTTTTGTTTTTTTTTTTTTTGTTTTTTTTTTTTTTTTTTTTTTGTTTTTTTTTTTTTGTTTTTTTTTTTTTTGTTTTTTTTTTTTTTGTTTTTTTTTTTTTTTGTTTTTTTTTTTTTGTTTTTTTTTTTTTTTGTTTTTTTTTTTTTTTTGTTTTTTTTTTTTTTTGTTTTTTTTTTTTTGTTTTTTTTTTTTTGTTTTTTTTTTTTTTGTTTTTTTTTTTTTGTTTTTTTTTTTTTGTTTTTTTTTTTTTTTTTTTTGTTTTTTTTTTTTTTGTTTTTTTTTTTTTGTTTTTTTTTTTTTTGTTTTTTTTTTTTTTTGTTTTTTTTTTTTTTTTGTTTTTTTTTTTTTTTTTTGTTTTTTTTTTTTTTGTTTTTTTTTTTTTGTTTTTTTTTTTTTTTGTTTTTTTTTTTTTTTTTGTTTTTTTTTTTTTTGTTTTTTTTTTTTTGTTTTTTTTTTTTTTTTTTTTTGTTTTTTTTTTTTTGTTTTTTTTTTTTTTTTTTTTGTTTTTTTTTTTTTTTTGTTTTTTTTTTTTTGTTTTTTTTTTTTTTTTTTGTTTTTTTTTTTTTTGTTTTTTTTTTTTTGTTTTTTTTTTTTTTTGTTTTTTTTTTTTTTTGTTTTTTTTTTTTTGTTTTTTTTTTTTTTTTTTTGTTTTTTTTTTTTTTTTTTGTTTTTTTTTTTTTGTTTTTTTTTTTTTTTGTTTTTTTTTTTTTTGTTTTTTTTTTTTTGTTTTTTTTTTTTTTGTTTTTTTTTTTTTTGTTTTTTTTTTTTTTTTTTTGTTTTTTTTTTTTTTTTGTTTTTTTTTTTTTTTGTTTTTTTTTTTTTGTTTTTTTTTTTTTGTTTTTTTTTTTTTTTGTTTTTTTTTTTTTTTTGTTTTTTTTTTTTTTGTTTTTTTTTTTTTGTTTTTTTTTTTTTTGTTTTTTTTTTTTTTGTTTTTTTTTTTTTTTGTTTTTTTTTTTTTTTTGTTTTTTTTTTTTTTGTTTTTTTTTTTTTGTTTTTTTTTTTTTTTTTTGTTTTTTTTTTTTTGTTTTTTTTTTTTTGTTTTTTTTTTTTTTTTTTGTTTTTTTTTTTTTGTTTTTTTTTTTTTTTGTTTTTTTTTTTTTTGTTTTTTTTTTTTTTTGTTTTTTTTTTTTTTGTTTTTTTTTTTTTGTTTTTTTTTTTTTTTTGTTTTTTTTTTTTTTGTTTTTTTTTTTTTGGAAGAGGTGAAAGTAGAAAAATACGAGCGGCCAAGTCAGTGATTTTGTTGCTGAGCAGAAAGTATGGCTCTTTTACAGGAAATTAAGGATGAAATAAGTCAATATTCTATGAAAAAAAGGAGTTGATATAAAGATCGTTAACAGTTCAACGAAAAGGCTCACAGCAAAATGCCAAGGAGTAGGGTGTAAATGGCATTTGCATGCTTCGGTTATGAAAAATGAAGCGAGCTTCCAAATCAAAGCTTATTATAATGCACACAACAAATGTAAAGGGAAAAGTCTAATCGACACGCAACGGTAAAGTGGTTGGCAACCACTTATGCGGATAGGTTCAAAAGTCAACCAGATTGGCCGATCGGTGATATTATCACCACCGTCAGGGTCGAGCGTCAAATTCACATTAAGCGTAGTCTTGCAAGAAGAGGAAGAGCCTATGCTAAAGAGCTTAATTACGGGAGAAACGAAGAACAACTCAAGCTACTTCGTCATTATGTAGCAGAAATTCTGAGATCAAATCCTGGTAGCACAGTCATAATAGATGGTGATTTGGTCGTTAGGAATAGAAAGGAGTATCAGATATACAAAAGAATGTATATGTGCCTAGCTGCTTGCAAAGCTGGTCTGTTGGAAATGGGAAGACCTGTAATATGCTTGGATGGATGTCATCTAAAGGGAGCTTGCCCTGGCCAACTACTAACTGCTGTAGGTATTGATGGCAACAATGGCATATATCCCATTGCTATTGCCAACGTGGAGGCAGAATGCACGGACTCGTGGACATGGTTTTTGACCTTATTGCGCAGCGACTTGGGCATTGGCCAAGGGAGAGGATGGACAGTAATCTCAGATCGCCAAAAGGTATACATTGTTGTATTAATCTTCTTTGAAGCATTTTGTCTATAGTATTTTCTGCGGTTGTGTTGATTATGTTGTTGTTTTTAACTTCAGGGGTTAGTGGCTGCCGTGGACGATATATTTTGTGATGCCGAGCATCGTTTTTGTCTAAGGCATATGTATGCAAACTTCAAAGGCAGGTTTCCGGGCGTAATGTATAGAGATGCCTTGTGGAATGCAGCAAGGGCCACAAGAAGAGAAATTTTTGAGATTCATATGCGAAGGGTAAACGAGCTCAACACAAATGCATATGAATGGCTCCGAAGAACACCGCCAAGGTTTTGGGCAACTCACGCATTTTCAACAATTCCCAAGTGCGATTTGGGCCTTAACAATCTCAGTGAGTCTTTCAATGCATCTTTAGGAGGCCAGGAACATGCCTATCTTGACGATGTTCGAGATAATTCGATCAACAATGATGACTCGCATCGTTAAGAAAACCATGAGATGCGCCAAGAACGAAGATCCCCTGTGTCCCAAGATTAGAAACATGCTTGAAGCAATGAATGGAGGCTCGCAATTGGTATATTGAATTAGCAGCCGGGGATGATGTGTATCAGGTTAGCAAGGACAGTGAACAATATGTCGTTAGGCTGAGCGAACTCACATGCACATGTCGACGCTGGGAGCTTACTGGAATCCCATGTGTACACGCCTAGCATGCATTATTGACATAAGACTGGAAGTAGACGACTATGTTCATATATATTTTCATCATCAGACATATATGGAGATGTACTCACATTACATTCAACCCATAAATGGCCAACAGCTGTGGCTGGAACCTGAGAACCGGATCCCAATAATTCCAGCCATGAGGAGGCGGCAACCTGGTAGGCCAAAAAAGAAAGAAGACGAGATGTCGATGAGCCTTCTACTTCTTCGCGTGGTCGGCTTCATACTTCTAGGAAGAAGGCCAGAATGACGTGTGGCAAATGTGGGCGTCAGGGGCATAACAAACGCACATGCTCTGAGCCGGGATCCAGTTCACGCGCTGCTTCGGGCCGTGGCACATTTATGGGTTTTCGGACACCACTCGGGACACAGGTACAATTACTTTTAACCATTGTCTTTATTTATGTTATGACTTTTAACTGCCATTACTTTTAATCTAATATTACTATCATTATATGCAGGAATCGACTTCAGAAAGAGGAAGCGGAAGAGGAAGAGAAAGAGGAAGAGGAAGAGAAAGGGGAAGAGGAAGAGAAACTTCAATGTAAACTTCAATGATTGGATGTAAACTTCAATTGATTGGATGTAAACTTCATTTTAATTGGATGTAAACTTTATTGTAATTCATTTATTCATAGTACTATAGATGTTGAAATATACAGGATGATATTACTTTCGGGGAGCCAGAAAACAAAGGAACTCTGCCGAAATTCGGGCAGAGTTTCCTTTGTTTTTTGGCTCCCCGAAGCTATCCTGCATATTTCTACATCCAATCCATCTATCAAACATCAGATCTATCAATCTATCAAACTATGAACATATCAAACAGAATATCCATAACCATTCATCAGATCCATCTATCCATCAAAACTTATGAATATACAAACAAAAAACTTATCCAGTCATAACCATTCATAACTATTCATCAGATCCATCTATAAAAAACTTATGAATATACAAAACCAAAAACAAGTCTTCATCGCCAAGTCCTCATTTCCAAGTCCTCATCGCCCGCCCTGCATGTAATATAAGTTAGATTAGAATGAATTCAAATATAACTATTAATGAATGAAATAATAAAATCGTTCAAACATACCTAGGAGTCCCCAGCCTCGTCATCTCTAGCCCCAGCCTCGTCATCTCCATCCCCAGCATCAGTCTCAAAAAGGCTGTCACCCCCAGGCATCACTGCCTCGTCATCGGCATCATCGGCACCAAGGTGGACAGGATCAAAAGAATGAGCATCAATCCAAGTCTGTAAGATCTTTCTCGTCTCTCTTTGGTAATCCGAGATACCTTTGAGGTATTTCATGATCCTCCGTTCACTAGCTGCCACGTATCTCGAATCTCCTGTCTGATAGCAGCTATATCTATGGGTGGTCCCCCTCGACGAGGGGGTTGCAACAGAGGAGGGGGTCGAACATCATCAGGCTCAGTCCAAACTCCATCTACCTCCCTTAGGCCCATCTTCACAAGATGAGACCTGCCGAAGGCATCAATCTGTCTCTGTGGAAGGAGCTGGGCCGCTCGTGGAATCTGAATCTGAAAATGCTGGATAATCTTCATAATCAGAACTGTGTAGGCGAGGTTCTTGTTGCGGGCCCGTGAGATCTCCCGCATGTGGCTCAGAATGACGAAGCCGGGGTCAAACTTCCTGCCGCTGTACAATCTCTCCATGACATAGAGACACATGTAGCTGACGTGCTCTCTATGTCCTACGCGTGACAGGATAGTGTGTGCGATGAGGTTGTGGAGGATGCGAGCCTTGACATTGAGCTCTCTGGCTATTGGCTTCACGAAGCCTTCAATATCAGCGTTCCTGTGAATCTGTCTACAGAACGCTGTACCCTCATCTGTTGCCAAGATAGGAAATGTCTTCAGGGCGTGGTAGTACCTCTCAGCGTCTTCTTCGTGAAAGCCAAGAATATCATTCACCACCTCAGGCGTAACTTCAATTCTTGGCCCATGATATAGCTGGAGATAACTCCTTCCCTAGCAGTAACTGCTATGTTCGCATAGAATAAGCGAACTATCTTCTCGCAACTATCTCCATGCAGAGAGTATAGCCCTTGGAGTCCGATTCTGTCAACATTTCTCGAATCTCGAAGGACTCCCACCCTGAAAATTGTAAATAACAAATGAATAAGACATATCAACAACTTATTGAATGAATAAATAATAACTGAGTGAAAATTTACCTGTAAAGTCGATTATCTTGGTCATCAAGACCTTCCTCTGTGGAATATCTAGGAAATACTGCTCTCGGCAATGTTCACTGCGAAAATCACGACTACTTTGCAGGTCTCCAAGCCGTGAGGATGATGCAGGGGGGAGTGGAGGCAGAGGACGTGCATCTGACGCCCGTTGAGCTGACTGTGTGGCCTGCGGCCGTTGCTCTGCGACCCTTGAAGCTGCTTGCGGGGTCGGGGGACGTTGCTCTGAACCCCTTGCAGAGGACTGTGGGGTCGGGGGATGTGAAACCCGTGGAGTGGGCTCTGTAGAAGGTGGAGCAGTCTTTTGACGCTTTGACTGTCCATCTTTCGACTTCGAACTTTGTTTTGATGTCGAAGCTCCCTCTTTTCTGAAGTATGTCTGTTTGTCTACCATTCTTTACGATATGAAAATAGGAAACATCAAATATTAGCCACATGAAAATCAAATTTCGAACAAATACAAAACACAACAAACAGCATTGGTCCGGACGGACGTACCATTTCTGCGTCCGTCCGGAACTTCAAGGCGAATCAACCGGACGGACGGACTATTGGTTCGTCCGTCCGGATTGTTATGGATGATCCATCCGGACGGACGCACTAAAACTGCGTCCGTCCGGAGGATCATCGTAACTAAAACCTAGGGCAGGCCGATTTCTACCGATTTAACCATACAAACCGAGAAAAATCATTAGGAGATGGACTGAAAATATACCTGGTATGTTTTGCAGTCGACGATTTGGCAAGAGATTTGAAGAACGTTGATGGAAAAATCGAGTATTTCGAACGGTTTTTCGTCCGACCTAAAACTCGTCGATCTGTTATAATCGACGGAAACGGACGGACGGACTAAAGTGCGTCCGTCCGTAGAGTACATATGAATTCATACGGACGGACGGACTAATGTACGTCCGTTCGTAGGTCGAGAATTACAATACTTTTACCGGACGGACGGGGCAATGTTCCGTCCGTCCGTGCACGTGGCATCTTTTAATTGGCTTGACACGAACGGACGGACGGTAATATAGACCGTCCGTCCGCTGTCTGGCGAAAATGAAGTCCGGACGGACGGAGAGTGAGTCCGTCCGTTCGGCATGTCTATAATTGGAACATTATTCAAAGTACATGTTTTGAATTGTAAAAATTGATAGTTTGTGTTTATAATTGAAAATAACTCGTAGTACATGTCTATAATTGGTTTTTTCCCAAATAAATAATTAAAATGTTACATCTTATAATATTTGTTTAATCACAAACTATTAACTTTTTGTTAGTATTTGTTTTGTAATGCGAATGGCAAAAATGTTGCATTCGACGGAAACGTGAATTGCATGTTAAGTCGCTTAATCTATGTAGTCTATGTATAAAAGAATGGAGGTTTGAATTTTGTTTTGCCATTTTCAGTTATTTTTATTTTCATTTTATTATTTACAATTTTAATTTTAAATATAATATATTTTTTCATAATGATTTATTGTTTTATTAACTCTCTTTATTAAACATTTTTTTTTTTTGACATCTATCATTTTGATCTTGAAATAGAATATATTTTATCATCTTGATTAATTGTTTTATTAACTCTTTTATTAGATAATTTATATTATCCATGATATTTTTTATGAATTTTTTTTATTGGATAATTAAAAAAAGGGTAAAGTCAAAAATAATTGTTGAATTATGGGAATCGTCCTGTCCTTAAAACTATTTTGACAAACAAGATTTTTCTTAAACTATGTTCCATTAATAAATTGACTCTTGCCATTCAAATTTTCGTTAAAATAGACAAGTGTCAGGCACGTGTCAAAACTAAATTGGTTTACTGGTTATAACTTGGTTTAAGAAATACAGTTCATAACAAGTATTATGTTGTTAGTTCATTTCTCTTTCCTTCCTTATCATTTCTCTTGTTGGCAATTTTGAAATCGACACGTTTAAGGACGAGTTCGAGCACAAGTATTATGAACGTATGAAAATGGATGACCTCTTTATCACAATGGTAAGAGTGGTTTTCGACTAGAATCTCACCTGCCAACCAATAGACCAATTGAAAATAGGAATTGAAGATGAACTCCCAAGTAAAGGTTCTGATGTAACTCATTCATGATGAAACTTTTAAGCAAAGAAAGAAATAGATTCAGTGAGATGTGGCAACAAATAATAATGAAAATGGAGAGAGTAAAAAAGAAGGAAAAAGGTAATAAGTTAAATACGTTGGATAAAATGTCAAAAATATATAAGAAAAAAACAAATAGGCTAAGCAAACTCTAGGAGATGAAGCGTACTCGACTACATATCCTATTATTTCTATAATCGCACGTGATCTACTTACACATTTCTCTACCGTAGCATCAGAGTCTATTTTTAGTACAAGTGGACGTATGTATAAAGAAACAAGAAGACAACTTGCACCCGACCTCGTAAAGACACTCATTTGCATTAAAGATTGAAATGATATTATGACGAGAGATCAATAACGAAAGAACGAAATACTAGAAGAATTTACAATTTTTGATGTTGAAGATTATATTTTCATTTAAATTTGGATGTATTGTACTTTGAATTTGGAAGTTTTTTTTTTTTGAACTTGTAATTTTTATGATATATTCTAAATGATTGACAATTAGATGAGTGCCAATCTAGTTGGAATGTATTTAATTTGTAGTGATGTAAATGTCAAATTTACAATGAATGATATAATTTTTTTATTGATTCGTCTCAAATAATTTTTTTACTAACATGCAATTTTGTATATTAATAAAATATTTTTTATTATTTAGACGAATAACTATTGTATTTCAACATTGCAATAATAAATATTTATTATAGTTTTAATTATTAAACTTTCAATAAAATATATAATATATTGATATAAAATAACATTATTTATGTATGTTCGTGTCCGTCTCATTCGGCTCGTTGGGCCGGTTGAGATCGGCTCGACTTGTGGCTTGCGAGCTGACTCGGGTTGAAACTTTTTTTTTTTTTTTTTTTTTTTTTTTTTTTTTTTTTTTTTTTTTTTTTTTTTTTTTTTTTTTTTTTTTTAAATTACTTTAGATATTTTAGAACAATAGTGCAAAGTAAGTTTGACTAATATAAAATAATATTTTATATGAAGATATTTTGTAAAAACAATTTTGATAAAAAAAAAAAAAAAAAAAAAAAAAAAAAAAAAAAAAAAAAAAAAAAAAAAAAAAAAAAAAAAAAAAAAAAAAAAAAAAAAAAAAAAAAAAAAAAAAAAAAAAAAAAAAAAAAAAAAAAAAAAAAAAAAAAAAAAAAAAAAAAAAAAAAAAAAAAAATCAACTTTATTATTATTTTAAATTAATTTTAAAAAAAAAAAAAAAAAAAAAAAAAAAAAAAAAAAAAAAAAAAAAAAAAAAAAAAAAAAAAAAAAAAAAAAAAAAAAAAAAAAAAAAAAAAAAAAAAAAAAAAAAAAAAAAAAAAAAAATCAACTTTATTATTATTTTAAATTAATTTTGTCGGGGACTTCCTGAGAGTTGCTACGAATAAAACAGACCAAGAAAAGTGCAAAAAAAGTTTACCAAATCAAACACGAAAGCAAAGAGTAGCACCATAATCGCGAGACGCTACGATGATGTGATCGAAACCTCGACTCCTATTCCAAAACATCGAATTGGCATAGACAAGCTAAATGGCTGAGTTCGCGAGCTGGCTGAGGAAGTCATTAACGGTGTTGAAGTTGCAAGAAACATACGTAGGTACGAAGAAGAAATCGACCTCATAGTGATCAAATGTCCGAAAATTGCTGGTCATCAATGCTCTATGAATTGATGATTTACTTACAAAATTATGCTAAATAATTGTTATTATTTCTGAAAAAATCAACTTTATTATTATTTTAAAATTAATTTTAAAAAATAGATATTTTGAGAGGTGATCTTATCCAAGAATAGATCATCCTTAAGAACTGTCATCGTACACGTGGCACCAATCGAAGTATCTTTAATGGGTCAACCGCCGGCAAATGTAGGGCAATGTTGTCATTTCACCTCACGGTATCGTCCAATTGAACATAATCAACGTTTTTAATGTCACAAATACCCTTCCACAAAAGCTATTGAAAGAGAAAGTACACGTAATCCGATAGGGATGTATTAGTAATTTACAGCGAGTGTTACTTTTGTATTAGATTTCTCTCATCGAAAAATTTCTTTGGGTATCGAGCTCAGTTCTTCTCATCCGTTTGTTCGTCTCTGTAAACATCTCAAGAATCTGTTTTCGATCCAGTTTTCGTTCATTTTGCTGGATTGAAGTCTGAAATTTGAAAATCTCGGGTAAAACGCGAAGGTTTGTTTCTGATTCTTGCTAAGATTTGAAGAGGTCTTTTTTCAATTTATCCTCCCATCTAATGAAGACTTTAGAAAGCGAAGTTGACTGAAAATTGATTGTTTTGTTGCTGAGAATTAGGGAGTTGAAAATCGAAGGAATAGAATTATGAAATCGTATACTCTGTTAGTCTCTTAGTTTCTGCTAACATTAGCTAATAATCACCGGAAAAGCCATTGATTTTAAGTGCTTTATCCTCACCGAATGATATAAATCGTGAAGTGAAAATTATCTTTTACGTGTTCTCCATGCAACTAAACCCGATAAAACATGTTTTTCACATATTAATAGATGAAACAGTCGGTTGATATTTTACTTTTGAGTATAATTGTCGTTTTCACCAGTTGTAGCGCTTGTAAGGTACGATTATATCTTATCGCTCAAATAGAACACTGGTCAATCTCTTTCTCGATTGATTTTGTTCGTTTTTATGGTTGTGATGTAGAAATTGAAATGGGTTCTTTGCAAGGGCCAGTTGTTTGCCCCAATGTTCGTGCAAAGCAAGAAGGGTTTCCAGCTCCGCCAATTAATATCTCTCCAAGGTTGGTTGGACTTCATAGAGGAGAATCCTGGGGGTTCAAGAAAATTGATTGCAGCAAGACCAAAGTGGATTTTCATTCTCCTCAAATCCGGAAATGCCAAATTGTGCACTGTAGTTTCCGTTCATCTTCTGATGGGAATGGGAGTACAGCTGAGAACTTCAATTCAAATGACCAAGATTACATCAATTCTAGTGTAATTGAAGCTGGTAGGTAAATGGTTCATACATGTTGTCAACTTTTGTCCCTGGAAACTAGTGAAAGAGCTGATTGGTTATTCAAATTCATTTTGGTATAAGGATGTGGTAATCCTTATTCATTTATGCTCTTCCAATGGGGCGTAAACTTATACATATTCACTTGATGTGCCATGCAGTTGAGGTGAAAAGTGGGGCAGATGGTTTCATGATCAAAATGAGGGATGGACGGCTCCTGACATGTGTTCACAATAACCCTCAAGGTGGAACTCGGCCAGATTATGCTCCACATCCTGCAATGGTATTGAAGATAGAAGATGGAACCGGTCTTCTTCTCCCTATAATTGTGTGTATGTGATCCTTCACCATTATGAGAGCAATTCCATGACTTGAATTATTTAAAATTTTCACATAGAAGAAGTAGAGCAATTCCATGACTTGAATTATTTAAAATTTTCACATAGAAGAAGTTATGTTCTGCTATTCTATTGTAGTGGAAGTGCAAAGTATGTTGCTCCAGGCTGCAATGGGCAATGTTCAAATGGTATTTTTTCCTTCTGAAATTTATTTTTTGAATTTATTAAACTCATACGTTGTTTGCCTTATTGATATTACGAAAATTATCTTGTTATTTTCAGGCTAGACCTACTCTTTATCAAGTTGTGAAGGAAATGATCGAGAAGATGGGTTATGAAGTATGTTTATGCATTGTGCTTCATATGAGTTTTCTTGTAATTTGGGAAATATGCGCACTTTTAAATTTGATAGTTTAATCTGCCTGATTATAGGTCAAACTAGTTAGAATTACTAAGAGAGTGGATGAAACGTATTTTGCTCGGGTATACCTGACGAAGGCATGTGCCAGCTCTTTCATACCTAAATAATTTCTCTTTCTTTGACTCGTGTCAGCAAGCGACATCATTCAGTCACATATTTTGTTTTTATACAATCCAGATAGGGAGTGATGCTGAGAATGTGAGCTATGATCTCCGACCTTCAGATGCCATAAATATTGCTGTGAGATGCAAGGTACCGATAGTAATATTTTCCTTCCAACAATTTCTTTTTTTTTTTTTTTTTTCTTTTTTCTCCCCCTTATAAACAATGTCATAATGGATTGTATTATTAACGCAAAAGCTTAAATTTTTTAGTATAGGAAGATTGTATTTCATTGGAATAATTAATATTTTTTTATCTCACCTTGGTTTTTTTTCCTCTGTAACTGGATTTTGGATCAAGTTATGCATTAAGTGATGCAACTAGAACCTGCAGAATAGTAGGTTGATTCCATGGCAGTGCAAAGCTGAATGTAAACCGCCATGTTATATATCTCTATATGATAAATTGATATAGTACCTTGTAGACTGTTATCCACTGAAGTGCTCAAAATAAACTAATGTTTTACTGTGTTGATTTATTTGTATGGGTTCTGTAAACTTGAATTTTTGCTGAAGCATAGCATTTGGCATTTTTTTATCAGGTCCCCATACAAGTGAACAAAGCCTTAGCATATAGTGATGGAATGAGAGTTGTCGAATCTGCAAAGAATTACCCACGGACTCTGGCAACTGATGGGTTGTTATTCACAGAGTTGGATTTGTACGTCCTGAATAGACTCGTTTTAATTTATTTCCAAATTATCTGTACTGTTTTGCATTATTGGTGGTAAAGAGTTAACAACTGTAAATCACTAGGACAGAGACTTGTTTCCTTTCTACGTCCTAATGATTTATTATGGCTGGATGTGGAGCAAGGTTCTACCTATACAAAATTTGCTGCTTATGAACTAGTGGAAACGTCTAATTTCATGTTTTTCTATGATCAAAGGGCTAGCAGCCATTGCTTATGAAAAAAATAGAACAACTAATTGATTGTCTTCCAATGGTTCCAGCCCCAGTAGCCAGCCTTGCAATGAAACAGAAGAGTTTAACCTTGTTTGCAACATGCAGAAAGCTGCTAATGAGGAGCGATACGAGGATGCTGGTACGTATTTATCAACGGCTAAGAAAATTTAATGTGGTTTCTGGAGGTGTTATTTGTAGTCCTATAATGTGTGATGTTGGCTATGGTGAGAACCTGAGAGGTGGTTCTATAGAGGAGCTAAAAATTTGTCTTTTTGGGTGAAAGATTGGACAACTTATTAAATCTGTGTTCCCAAACAGCTCAGTGGAGGGATGAACTGGGTCAATTTCGAGCTCGGAAGAACAAAACGTAACAGGTATAAAATCTGACTATTCCTTGCCCAAAACTTGAAAATGCTGTTGTGGTAAATTTCCTTTTGTTGGTATACTTGTTTCAGGAGTGGTTAAAAGCTGTATATAATCATTGATCAAGATTGAGGACAGTTTACGATCATTCAATCCCTCGACCCATCTGCAATGTATGACTTTGTGTATATATAAATTTGAATTTCCTGTAAAAATGTACTCTCTATTTTAAAAACACGAGACTGATGTCGGTTTTTCAAATATTTGAATCCTTCGGTAGGCTTTTAATTTCGTAAGATAATTTTATGTTTATATTTTAATCTTATCTCTTAATTCTTACCTTCTAACGTGACGCTCATTAATTAATGCAATTAATGTATTATATTACGAATAATTAAAATAAGTAATTGATTGTACTAACCAGTGTCATGTAAGATGGTAATGTTAGATTTCTTAAACGATATAAACTTGTTTTAGAAACAGAAAATTAAACTATTTAAATCAATACAAAATAAATCGAAATACCTATAGCTGAAAAGTGTGGATTGCTGTTTTTTCTCGGGTTTATTCTCGTCTAAACCCTCGACAATCTCTTAACGATAATGTATTTCTTTTGAATCAGATGTTAGGTTTAAGAGACCTTTATGAATTTTTCTCTCGTTTTTTAGTGTGTCTATATCGTCTTCTACGAAGAAGACACACGTAGAAAGATAGGCATGGAAGACACACGTAGAAAGATAGGCGTGACTGAGTGGTTGTTTTGACAAAAATTATTGAAAATTGGGACCCAAAATGTGAAAAAAATCCGACCATAGCAGTTATGAAAAATTGCCGACACGTAAAAATTTTGAGGTAAGATTAAAAGATAAACGTAGAATTACTCAAAGCGAAAGAGAGTTTTGAATTAACATTTTGAATTATTTTTAATAATTGTAATTAGTGAAACTATTTATAATTTATTAAAACCTAAAATAATTTTAAATTTATTACTTAAATTTTATGGTCTTAATTTACCTTCTTTTTCACTCTTTCCAATAATATTCTAATTAGATCCCAAATGTCGTAGTCATTTGTTTCCACGTGGTACCATCTTAATCATAATTGTCAAACATACGTTAGTTTGAATCTAACAACAATCATTACCAAAAATTCAAAATTTGGAACATATTTTATTATTTTATTTGAATTTGGAACTTAAAAATGGTAACACGTAATTACAAAATGCTAAATTAAAATAATGTCGATCCATTTAATAATGTCACGTAACGTAGATGACCGTTTTGATTTGATGTCAGAACGCTCGCGTACCTTTCAAGCCAGGGCAGTTATAGAGACAAATTCCCGCCAAATATAGGACACGTGGGAAGTTCAGCAAGGACGAGACTATATATTCGGGCATATGCTCTCTCTTTCTCTCTCTGAAGATCGCATCTCGCTAGTGTGCGGTTCTCTCTTTTGATTTCGTAGACTCCATGTTCAATCATCTTATTATATTCTCCTTCTACGTAGCGTCGCCGATGGATGCTCACATGAAGCGCCGCCTCTGCGAGTCTCGTTTTTTCTGCTTCGATTTTTTGGATTTTGTGATTGATTTAATTTCGGTGTAGTGTAGTTCGTCTGTTGCTTTTTCGTTTTCTGCGCGGATTCGGATTTTGATCTGACGTGAAAAGTGAAAGCCATGTCCAGTCCACTAGATCGGTTCGCGAGGCCTTGTGAGTTCGATTTCTTCTGTGTTTTGGTGTTAGTGTTTACTTTCATGCTGTCTGTGTGTGTGTAAGAAAGTTGTTTCTTGTGTTTTGATTATTCTTGAGTTGTTTGGTGTGTTTTGATTGTGGTGAGTGCTGGTTTTAATATTGTTTCTGTGAGGAATCTATCTAGAATTAGTTTATAGGGGTTCTGAGGTTTCTTATGTTCTAGATTCTTTGGTTCTTATTTCTTTCGTTCTTGTGATAAGGACTAGTTAGAAAATTCCATTATAATTGGGATTCTTTCTTATGAGGATCACAGTTGCGTCGTTTTTCAAGATGTGTTATGATTTCTTGTTGATTATATAGTTCTTAAACGTGAATAGTTTCGACTAAGGAAAAATTGATAATTATTTTTCGTTTCTTGGAATTCATTTTTGGCTAAATAAAATGCTTATCGACTGCATTGATGTTTGGTGTTGTCAATGCTTCTTAGGCTGTGAAGGGTTCGGACATGATGAAAGAAGAGAGCGAAAATCTGATTTTGAAATCTCAGAGGATGAAAAGCAAACAAGAATTGAAAAACTGAAGAAGAAAGCAAGAAATGCCTCGAGCAAATTTAGGCATACTCTTAAGAGGAAAAAAAACCGGACAAGAAGTGATGACCCAAGTAACTCTATTTTAATTGAGGACTTCCGGGATGCTGATGAGCAACGTGCTGTTGAAGCATTTCGGAAGGCACTTATTATGGAGGGGTTGCTACCTCAAAACATGATGATTATCATACTTTATTGAGGTGATTTGCATTCATGTTATGCACAGTTTTCTTTAGTTTATTTGCGGTCGTGTTGTAAGTTAACACTAAAGACTAAAAGTAGTAAGAAATTATAGGGATATAATTTGAACTAGCCAGGAGGCAGAGTGCCTTTCTCTGTTCTTATTCTTGTCAAAGGAGGTTAATAATGTGTTATGTATATGCTCATGGCTTTAGTCACTGCTTTAATAGAAATTTAATGTCAACTTAACATTTATGATGTGACTTTCGTCATTTCAATTGCTTTCATTTATTAATTACATCCTTTGGAGATTTCTGGTGTTTTATCTTAAAACATGTATTTTGCGACAGATTCTTAATTGCGAGGAAGTTTGATGTTGAAGAAGCGAAAACCATGTGGAGCAACATGCTTCAGTGGAGAAGAGACTTCAGTGCCGACAGTGTTATGGAGGTAAAAAAATCTGATGACCCGCCTGTATGATGCTTGTGAGTCTATTCCTTGTGGTTCCAAGTCCAAATCTTATATTTTCATTTGACAAAACCTGTTGTCGTCCTTACTGAACCATAGGATTTCAAGTACAATGAATTGGATGAAGTTCTGAAATACTACCCTCAGGGTTATCATGGTGTGGACAAGGAAGGAAGACCCGTTTACATTGAGAAATTAGGTAAAATAGATCCAAGCAAGCTCATGCAAGTGACTACTCTGGACCGATATATAAGATACCATGTACAGGAATTTGAAAGTAGTGTGGCAATTAAGTTTCCAGCTTGTTCCTTTGCTGCAAAGAGAAAAATTGTTTCAAGTACAACAATTTTAGATGTTCAAGGCGTGGTATGTCACCTATAGTGTGTCATTAATATTCTCTCAGCTTTTTTGTTAAAGTTAGCATCTTGTAATACTTAATTTCCTAGTCTCTGCTTCATTATCCATCCTTAGGGTTTGAAGAACCTAACAAAACCTGCACGTGAGCTCATTTTGAGGCTACTGAAGATTGACAATGACAACTACCCTGAGGTACCTGGCCTTTTTGCCCATGATTTTTATTTGGAGTTATTAACAATTGATAAAATACTTAAATTATTATTTTAAGTTTTGGATCATGATTTCTGTCTAACTCCATTAGCTTCTTTTTGGCAGACACTCCATAGGATGTTTATAGTCAATGCTGGCCCTGGTTTTAAGATTCTCTGGAGTACAGTGAAATCTTTTCTTGATCCCAAAACAGCTGCTAAGATTCAAGTGTGTTTAAGAGTTTTCCAGATAATTGCTTAATTTTAACTCATCAATCGTTTATTTACTATAAACTAGTATGACCTAAATGAATAATTTATATTTGGATTTGCGTCAGGTTTGCGGTTACAAATATCAGAATAAATTACTTGAAATAATCGATGCAAGGTAGATGCAATCTCGATGTTTCTTTATTTTTTATTAAGTTGACAAAATAACAAATAAAACATTTATTTGGACTTGTTCTTAGTGAATTACCTGAGTTTCTCGGTGGTAGCTGCACTTGTGCTGACAAGGGAGGTTGTTTGAGGTCCAATAAGGGGCCTTGGAATGATCCAAATATATTAAGGGTTTTCTCCTAACTTTATAATTGCTTAATAGTTCTGTTATTTAGTTGATATCTAGAATTTTCTTATGAAATTTGCACCAATATGGGTTGATCCAAGTGTATGATATGCCTGCAGATTGTTCGTGAAGCCCAATCATCACAACCATCATTGACAGCCTCAATTGATGGTGTGCTGGTCAGTCCTCGGAATAATCCAAGTTATTTAATGGTTGGGACTATGTGACCATAATTTTTTGTCCTTGGTCAAATTGAGTTTTGATTTTCGAAGGTTCTCATTTCAGTCCCGCTTGGTTGCTGACATTTTGTTTTCAATTCAGATAAAAAGTAGTGACACATCTGCGGAATCAGGTTCTGAAGTAGAGGAAGTTTCATTTGAGGCAACTACGAGCCATGAATTGCCTAAGTTAACTCCAGTTTCTGAAGAGGTAATTATGTGCATTTATTGCTTAGACCGCTCTAAGAATCAAAGGCAAAGAAAAGTTGATTATCTATCCAAACATGAAATATTCTAGTTTATTGTCCGCAAATGGGTTTGAAGAAGGATTTTAACACTTCCATATTTTGCATCTATGTTGAAAAAGTTCATATGACAAGGTCATGCATGTTATTGGAAAATATAACTTTTTTTATAACTTATTCTTTTCATATTTATTTAGGAAAGAGTGGTTGGCAAGGGAAGTTCGACCGGTGGCTACTTGAGAATGAATATGTTCCTATGGTTGACAAAGTTGTTGACACAGGATGTGAGAAGCGGATCACTCATCAAAATGAATCTTCTTCTTCGGAAGGTTAGAATGTCTAGTTAAAATTTGATCTCATCTTCAATTAAGATAAAATATGTGTTTAGTTCTCAGTTTATTTCTCATTTTATTTATTTTTCTTAGTTTTAATCTCCTCGGTAAAGTTTTTGTATTTTCAATTTTATTTTTAAATGGTTCGCTAATTAATTTCATTATTAAAGCTAAAAAAATGTCGCATGACAATCTTTTAATTCTCGTTATTTTTCTCTGTCACCCAAGATAGTCACCTTCAGATAAAAAATTTAATATAGTTTTAAAATAACTAAAATTGACCATAAACATGTTAATCCAATTTTGAATTTTAATTGACACGCATAGATAAAAGTGAATTAAAAGATTGTCATATCGAGATTGAGGAAATGATCGTTTAAAGAAAAATGAAATTAAAATGAGAAAATTCAAATTACAAATTCTAACTTAGAACAGCTTTTAATGACTAACAACATATTATACTCGAGTTTTTAATTCTAAAATAAGGTGCTAACCTATCAACTTCTGATTTCAGGTGATTCTTCTCTTCAGCATGAGGAAAGAACGTCGGAAGGGATTATAGCCGATATCTTTGTTGTGATCGTGACATTTTGCATTACTCTATACACTTTCCTCCATTCATTTGCGGGCAAAATCTTCCACAGAAGTCTTGATTCGTTCTCGAGTTCACTATCGGATACATCTGACTTCCATGTGGATTCAATTGCAAAGGAAGAGTTTGGACATCATATTCCAGGGCCTTCCAATGCAGAGATATTGTCTGCTTTGAAAAGACTTGACAAGCTTGAAGAGAAAGTTAAGATAGTACAAGCAACGAAATTCCAGATGCCTATTGAAAAGGAGGAGCTGTTGAATGCTGCTGTTGCTCGTGTGGATGGATTAGAAGCGCAACTAATCTCCACAAAGAAGGTTAGTTGGTAAAGAAGCTTGAACTGTGTCTCTTTTTCTTTTTCTTTTTTCATTTTGCTTCTTCCTTGTAGGCTTTACATGAGGCTTTGATAACGCAAGAGGAACTTCTTGCACTTATTGATAGGCAAGAAGCGGAAAGCAGGGTAAGATAGAAGCTTAAATTCTTTAAATTATGTTTGAATGGAAGAGGAAGTAATATATTAAATGGAAGAGGAAGTAATATATTATTTAGCTGGGCATGAGATTTGATTTGCGTATCTTTACTTGTATGTGTCTAGCGGAAGAAGTTTTGCTGGTAGGAAAAAAGACACTCTTGCCTGAACTTTTGAAGACTCTGCAGGTGGTATGTCAGCATTTCTCGACTAAACTTGTTAGTTGTGCGAATAGTGGAATTTAATCCTTGGTAAATGATATTCTTTATGCATTGTTTATTGTATACTATGTAGTAGAAAAGTAATTGGAAACAAAAAATTGATAGTGTAACAAGATGTCAGTTAAAGTTTATTGATGTAATGAATAGATAATGATATGTTTTATAAAATTCATGCAAATTCTTAGGTTGGTTATGCAAACTTTTTGTTAACATATACGCCGAATATATATGATATAATATGAATAGTTCAGTCCTATGAATGAACGATATGATTTTATGTTGTTTTTATAATTTTCGTTAAACGAATAACAATATACATCATAATGATGGTCTTTTATCTATAATCTTGTATTTAGTGGAAGCTAGATAAATTCAATTATTAAGTTTATGTGTTATCTAACTTTTCTAACATATTGTCTTCAAAAGCTTCTTTTTGAGAGGAGAACACAAAAATTCTGATAACTCACACATCTTTGATGTTTTTTTACAATTCAAGGCATCACGCTCTTTTTTATCATCTCGAACATAGTCAAAATCAATTTGTCTCTCGCAATTATATTGAGTCTATTGAAAGACTCACTCAAATTGTTCAAGCCTATGTCGTAATTAGAGATTGAAGAAAACATTTGTTGCCTAAAAACTCGATAAATGCGTGGAAGATATGTGTGTTGTTTGGCCAATCAAGAATAAATTTTTGGGTTTTTTTTAAAAAAATAAAAAAAACCTTAAAGTTTAAGTTGGTTTTAAAAAAACCTTCAAACTACACTATTCATAAAAAAAAACCTTAATGTATTGAAAATATGCAATTTCAACCTCCCAGGGGGATGAGGAGGTCGTCCTCGTCGACCGAGTACGGTCGGTCCAGCTGGACCGGCCATACTGGCTTCCTTTTGCAATTTTTTTGTAAAAATGGAGTTGGAGTACGGACCGTCCAGCTGGACAGGCCGTAATCCTTGTTAGGAGGACAGCTGGTCCTTGGACCAGTCGTCCTCAATGGGTAAAACCCGTGACTCATATGCATAAAAAAAACTCAGTATATACCCTATCATCAAGAATGACGTCATTGCGTTTCACGTATTGATATAACTCATGGCGCACCATGACCCTTGCAAGTTTCTCGATGCTAATATTAGCAGCTCTAAGCAGATATTTATTTACTAGCACCTCACTACGCTTACGTCGCTCTTGATAGCCGTCGGTAATCGATAAAAAAATATTAGAAATATTTAAATAAATAAACATAAATTAAAATATTCATACGTTTAGAATTTTAATAGAAACTTTTAAAATAAAAATACAATGAATAAACAATACGAAAAAAAAAATTTAATCTCGGTTTAACACCTTGCATATGAATTTTTTAAAAATGTCTAAAGTAAATGATAAAAAAACAAACCTTTGTACTTGCTAGGTGAACACGGAGAAATATCGTCGAAATAAGAAACGAGGGAGAGAATTGAGAGAATTGAAGTGTGATTTTTCAAAGCCGATGTAATATCCGGCTTGTACGGACTTTTTGGATATATTATATTATATTATTATTTTATTGTTTAATGGCATTTTTAGTAAATGTGTCAAATCAAATCAGTTTTGCAAACGGAAAGCATCGTTTCAATCCTAACGATTTATAGGAATTTTAACGAAATTATGGGAATTTTCGGAGATTGAACGCTATATTTCGAGTAAATGCATTTCTCGTAATGTAAAAGACGTTCTCGTAAAAATAGCAAATGAGGTCCAAATCGCGAACGGACAGTTTTAATAAATCCCTGGCAATGGATAGGAGTTATTGGCAAAATATGGAACTTTCGAGAATCCGAATAGTAGGACGATTAACGAACCGAAGGACGAAACAAATAGAAATAAGAGCTAAGGGCATTTTGGTAATCTGCCAAACCAATATTATAACTTAACCTAAAATCTATTTCTCTCCCTCACTTTCTCTCTTTCCCTTCTCTGGAATCCACGAACAGAGAGCAAAGCTCTCAGCCGCCGTCGACGATTCCTCAATATTCCGACCTCCGTTCTTCTCCGTTTTTCCTCCGGTTCTTCACGTTTTCTCCTCCTCTCGCTATCCTCAGTATGTACCTACAATCTTAGAGCTTTTATTTCAACGTTTACGCCGTTTTAGATAATTAGGGTTTCGATTAAATCTCGTTAAAAACGCGAATTAGGACTCGTAATTAATAGGTTAGTCGTGATTAGGTATATATTGAACGTATCGGACGTTATTGGACGAAGATAAACCAATTTGTGAAAAAGTATAAATCTGAGAATTTTCGAGTTTTCGGAAATTTCTCGTAATAGGAATTTCAAGTTATCGAGCACTAATTGACGTTCTAATTGCTTTGATTAGCTAAGTGAGGAATTTAGGAAAAATTCAATAGTTAAGGATTTTGTAATTTGGACGTTAATAGCTTAAATTGGTTTTAACAACGAATATCGTGTTTTGTCTCAGACACACGACTCCCGTGGACGAAGCTTGAGATTCTGCGCGCTCGAGGTAAGTTTTCGTGACTTACTTTGACCAATCGGTCTACACCATACTTCGATGTCGTATCGAGGATCCCTAAGGAATTGTTTGCTTTAAATCGCTTTCGGTTGGGTAGTTAGGTTTAAATTGTTTATAGGTTACTCTATTTTGGTCTTGATGGTATATATGTTGATTGTTTACTTTCTGTCTATATCTGTTCATGCATCACGTATTTCAAATGTCATGAAAACGAATTTCTGCACGCGTTTTAAGAAAAGAAATGAACATCTGTAATTAATCTACGTAATCTGTATCTGGTTACGCGAGATGGGGCTCAGGCATGGCTGTAGGGTTTGTGAGCATGTACCCCCTCCTCTAAATCGAAAGTGGTAGTCCGACCGCGGGATGTATCCTTTCCATTTATAAGGCTGATATCTCGGTAACAATCTGTCTGCGATGTAATGAATCTGTATCTGTATATGAATCTGAAACCTGCATGTTTTCTGAATGGCATACGCACGCACGCATCTGCATTTACGTAGCTTACTGAGATTTCAATATCTCATATGTGTCTGTATGGTGTAGGTGACGTTCTAGGTTACGTTGACCCAGGTGAGGATGATATTCCTCCCCCTGATGTAGGAGCAGCTGATGGATGATGCTCGTGGGAGTGCGCTGGGTAGTCGAGGCGCGTTTTGACCCGTGGGGGATGTACGTAAAGGTTTTGGGGGTTTTTGAGATATTTTGGACTGATGATAAACTGTATAGAAAATATTAGGATGCTTGGTCTGGTAGTTGATAGGTTGTTTTGATGTTTGAAAACGTTTTGAAATGTATTTTTTGTAAAAGTTCGGTATTGAAGGATACTCAGTTTTTAAACATAACCACGCAATTTGTTTTCTTAAAATTGATTCGGTTAAAAGTGTGTCGGGTGTATTTTGTGATCTGGGTGTAAGAATGGAAGAAGTGGTTTCTGGCTAAGAAAAATGTGGGAGAAGTATAAATGAAAAATGTTGAGTTCTGCTCTCTGGAATCACGTTCCTGAGAGGTGAAAATGTTAGAGTGAAAGGTTGGTTGCTCTCTGGAAACCTCAAAAATTTCCAGAGAGTCAAGTCGCTGCTGTGTGCAGCGACCAGCGCCTAGTCGCTGCACAGAGCAGCGACCGAGCGCTGCTCCATTCACGAGGGCAGAATTCCGATTCTGCCCTCCCTTCTTTTATTTGTTTTTTTTTTTGTTTTATTAAATGTTTTAGTTTTAATTATTTATTAAAGGTTTTGTTTTAAATGCTTTTAAAGTTCAGTTTTAATTCCGACTTCAGTTCTGATTTCAACTTCGGTTTAGATTCCGCATTAAGTTTTATTTAAAGCATAGAAAAGTAAAAAGTATAAAAAGAAAAATAATTACGGAAAAAAAAAAAATGGGTACAGTATTAGGGGTGTTACAGCCGACCTTGTGGCTTTAAATAGGAGAGTCGAGTATGGCCGGTCCGACTGGACCGACCGTACTAGACCCGCTAGAGGACGGAACCCGTGACTTTTGTCACGGGTTTGTTTCCCTCCGAGTACGGTCGGTCCAGTCAGACCGGCCGCACTTGCCTCTAAATGACAAAACCCGTGACAAAAGTCACAGGTTTTACCCATTGAGGATGGCTAGTCCAAGGACCAGCCGTTCTCCTAACAAGGAGTACGACCTGTCCAGCTGGACGGGCCGTACTCCAACTTTATTTTTGCAAAAAAATTGCAAAGGGAGGCCAGTACTGCCGGTCCAGCTAGACTGCCCGTACTCGGTCGACAAGGACGGCCTCCTTACCCCCACTGCGAGGTTGAAATTACATATTTTCAATACGTGAAGGTTTTTTTCGATAAATAATGTAGTTTGAGGTTATTTTAAAACCAATCCATACTTTAAGATTCTTTTAAAAAAAAACCCTAAATTTTTCATCTCTCAAAGTTAGTAGTTATGGTAGCCTTAAATGTATTCCACAATACGTCTATGTACTACTTCATCTAGACTTTTTTTTTTTTTTTTAAATTGTATATACATGTCTAAGATAGTAGCAGTCTTAGGTTGACGGTAATATCTCTGCTACAACACATGCCACCACCTAAAATTTGAACAAATACGTAATTAGAAAAATGTTATACAAAATATAATATAACATAGAAAACAAATATATATTCGTCATTTCTTTTTTTGACATGATATAAATGTCCATCATCGACCCGAGTCACTATCTGTCTATCTTTACTACGTTCAAAAAGTAGGTTCACAAGTCTTTACATTCTTCTTTCACTACTGCAATATCAACAAAATAAATTCCATCGTGATCATTAATGCTAACAATTGTAAGTAATTAACCTGCACACAAATGGTTCAGCTTATTTTAAGAATCTATTTGTTGACATTTTTATTATGCCAAAGTTTTTTTCTTCAATATAAGCAACGATTCTACGATTCCACAATTCATTTTCTGTCACTAGTCACTTCAGTCTTCTCACTTCTAATCACGTCTCATATTTCACTCCTGATCACTTCTCGTAGTCACTTCATTTTCAATCATTTCTTTGTACAACCCACACTAACTAATTATCTTCATTAAATCTCAATCTTTGTCCCTCCAAATAGATTATATATTTTTACGTAATAAAAATACATGTTTATAACTTTGCAAGCATAGCAGGAAGGTCATAGCAAGAAGAGTATTGACAGATTATCTTATAAAATTTAATTTATATTATAAGATCTTACCGACGGAAATGTTTGTTAGATACTACTGTTCACTTACACTTTAGTTTAGCTTTTCTAGTTCAGTTTTACTTGCTTCCAATGCTCATCATTTCCCATTTTTGAATATACATGTACAAGTGTTTTGATAGAAAATATACACGGAATGATTACAGAATACTCTCTCTCCTTGCCACTCATAAGCTCTTTCTTTTCATTCTTCTCCTTCTTTATCGTCTGATCTCAAAACCGCTGCTCTTTCTAAATCTCAACTTGGTATCAGAGCCATAATGGCATCGCCCAGCTCCACAATTCCGTCCTCCCATACAACTCAATCTTCTTCCCCTCTGCTCCTTTCCTCTCTGTAAATAAAACTCTCACCATTAAACTGCACAACACAAATTACCTCGTATGGAAAACACAAATGCGTAACGTCGTTATTGAAAATGGCATAGACAACATATTCGATGGTTCTTACCCAGCCCCTCCACAGCTTCTGGATAATCTATCCTCCCAAATCAACTTTGAATACACTGTCTGGTAGTGATTTAATCGCCTTCTTATGAGCTGGATATTTTCCACGCTTTCGGAAAACTTGCTTCCACAGATAGTCTCCTTCTCCACAGCCAATGAAATCTGGTTTCCACTGACTCAGATGTTCGCATCCTCTTCCTTAGCAAGGATTACAGTCCTTCTCAGTCAGCTTTACTTCTTGTCCAAAGAGGGCATCACTGCTGCTACCTACATCCAATAAAATCACGTCTCTCTGCAACACGCTCGTGGCTATCAGAAAGTCGGTACCCTATCATGATTAGGTTATCTACTTTCTGGGCAGGCTTGGCAATGATTACAACGCCTTCGTTACATCGATTGCAAACTGAGCAGATCAACCACCCTTGGAGGAAATTCATAGCTTGCTCCAAAGCTATGATTTTCGGCTGGAAAAACAGAATTCGGTGGTTCTTCTTCCGACGCCGAGTCAGATTCAGGCCAACGCTGCCGTCCAACGCCTTTTCCAACCAAGATGGACTCCTCGGTCGTCTTAGAATGGCTCATTCCGATCTCATCCTTTGGTTTCCCTACATCAGAATGGGTACATGCCCTCTTTCTCACCTTTAGCTTGGCGCCCAAACCGACCCGACAATCAACCCAAGCTCAAATGCCAGATCTGCCATAAGGTAGGCCACTCTGCCCCGGCTTGCTACCATAGGCTGAATACATCTTACAGGCAGCTCACCCAACATCCTTTTGGGTCACCCGCCTAGTTTTCAAACCAGAACCATTTCGGGTCACCCACCCAATATCCACCCAACTCCTTTCGGGTTATCCACCTCGGAATCCTTCCGACACCCTCTTTCTCCGAACCGGACACTCCATGGGTGCTTGATTCTGGAGCAACTAACCATTTTACTCCAAACTCCGACCCCTCTCCCAACCAAAACCGTACACTGGCTTCTTGATAACTCTTAAATTATAGTTATTTTATATTATTTTTAAATGATATAAGTTGTATGATTTGAGTGAATGTAAAAAGAAATTGGTGAAATTTATTGAAATTGCTGTAGGATGCTGCAGCATCAAGAGATTGGTTGAATTTAACGTATTTCATGCATATTCTAAAAAAAAGCAGATTTTTATCACTAATTCGAATTTTGTATTATTTTATTTGAATGCAGATTTATTAGCAGAAAAATACAAAAAGAAATATCGGTGTTTTAACAAGTTTTCAAATTAAAAAGGATAAAGATTATGAAAATCTCGAAGAGAGAGAAAATAAAGTAATAAAGGAGATTATTTTTACCAAGAATCAAGGAGAGAGAAGGATTTAGCTGGAAAAATCCCTAGAATCAAGAAGCGATAGAGATTTGGCTGGAGAAATCCCTAGAATCAAGGGAGGAAGAAAATTTTTGGCTGAGAAAAATTAAAAGAAAAATAAGAAAGGAGGAATATGGAAGGATTTGGCTGCTAAAAACAAGGAGATGAAAACAACGTAGGGATCTGGAGAGAAGAAGGACGTAACCTTAGGCAAGAAAGAAAAATTGGTGGGGGATGCAAACCTGGGACAAAGACCAGGGGAGGCAAAACCCTCACCAAATTTGATGGAGAAGACCACTGCTAGAGGACAAAAATTCATGATGAAGATGGAACTTGAAGGACGTCACCCTGGGGACGAAGACCTAGAGGGCGATTCTGCATGCTTCCAGATTTGATTTCAATTCCTCTCTTTCTACTTTTTATTTTCTTTCTTTTATGAATATTATTAATTTAGATTTTATTATTATGATTTTAAGCTAAAGTTTTTAATCTTGGTTAGGAGAAAAAGTAACATTATATGCTTTTATTTTGATTTATGAATGTTACGTATTTTTCACCGAACAATTTCTCATGATTTTTATTGCATAATTTGAATTGTGTCGATAGGCAGATTTGATGTCACATGTTCCTATTGTATCGATAGGTAGATAGGAATTTTAAGATGCATGGGTGATTAAATAAATTAAATTTGTTGCAAAGTCGCTAACATTAATTTATTTAGTGTTAAGAATAGGATTACAAGGAAATCCAGTTTAAGTTTTTGCCTTTTCAAAGTAGAAAAAAAAATTCTGAAACAGATTCATCTAGGCAATTCGATAGAACCCTAGAAATATTATGAATTCTTGTTGTTCTGTGATAAATGCTGTAGCATTTCTTTAGAATTAGTGGTAAAATGCATGTAATGAGGAAATCAACTCTAGTCAAAGCTTCTACCATATTTTTAACACACTGCCGTGAATTGTTGTGAATCACTTTTAACAAATTTCACTTTATAATCATTCTTCAATGCATAATCTACTATTTCTTCTCTAATTATTTTTAAAAAAAATATTTTTTCCCAAATAAAGACCCATTGAACAGGCTTCGCTTACTGGTCTGTTTTCTCACTCATCATCCTCTGAGTCGCATAATGAACGAAGCTTCTCTTCTAGAGCTACCGAGGTCGAATGCACCTCTATATTTAGATTAATATCTTCATGATCGAATGCACAAAGCATGCCATATATAAGTTCGAAGTAGGAATCACCCTCCATGTTGGGATCACAAGTTGTTGTCCCGTGTAATTCCATAAATTATGTTGAATTAATACTATAGATAATACATGGAAGTAATCTTCTAATAGTGTAATTATGACATAAGAAAAAAAAGGTATTTAAGATCAATTACTTTTACTCGACCCAGAATCCATTGATCTCATTCAGACAACGTTGGTTCACAAAACAAAAGTAGCAAATTAAAGGGGCAAAAAATTAGTGTAATCGCTGAAAGAAATCGATTATGAGGAAGAAATATCAAGGAATTTGCACAAAAATGCAAGAAATTGATCGTCGTAGAGGGTTAGTGTGATGCTCCTAGTTAAGATTAACTATAATAATTATAATTATAATAATTAAATATGATTAGAAATTATATAAAATACTTTCTATGATAAAGTGAATGATTGCTTATTGAAGCACGTGATAGTGTAAATTCAATAATAAATTCTATAGTGCTCAAATAATTCTGAAACTTTATAGTGTTGAATTAGACACAGAGAAAAAGAATGGATTTTGAATCAAAGCAATTGGGATATGGAATAAAAGTTATTCAATTTTAAAGTTGGTTGATCTATATTAGTTTTAGCGACGATTCGTCGAGTTTTGGCAAAAACTTCATACACAAAAAGTGTTCATGGCATCGAGAGGAATGTTTTGGTATAAAAGTCTCGAAGTGAAACCAAGATTTTAAGTAAGTTACTCTTTACCCTATCAATTTATGAATATATACAAAAAACTCAATGAATTCGTTATAGCACATGAATTAATTGGTATAGAAATATTAATATTAGTTTAATTGACATATTATGATGTTTGGAATAATTGGAAATTAGAAATTTGGATTGAAACCTAGTGGAAATCAAATTGAAGAGGATGATATTTTAAAGAGTTTTGGAGTAAGAAATTATAATCTCCATATTGTTAAGTTTGGTTAATGGAATAATTAGAAATTGACAATGGATTAGAGATATGGAAAACTGAGTTAGGAGTAGATGACCACTTTCTAAGAGCAGTCATCTGGGACAATGGAAATTAGAGTGATCGTAATGGAAATACGAGCGGTGGAGTTTTGGAAACTTACACTTGTTTCTGATGATACGAACACACACAGTGACAAAAAATAAATAAAAATAATATGTAAATAAAGATAGCGATATAAATTATACAATATCATTTAAACTGCGGAGTAGGAGCCTGCAAAAAGTTTAAAATGTATAATTAAAATATAATTTTAAGTGATTAAAGTTTCAGATTTTTGCAAGTTTTAGGACATCATTATAAAGTGTCTAGATAGTTGTATAACCATTATTTATGCATCATTTTGCTCGTCATATAAACTAGATTTGAATGTTCATTTCACATTGATGTACCAAGAGGAGCAACCACTCGGTCACGAGCCAAAGTTTTAACTAACTTATGTGCTCATTTTGTAGGTAATAATGCATTTGAAGACCAATTAAAGCTAAACCCTAGCACACAAGACAATGAGAGACCATTTCATTTGTTGACATGGGAGCAACATCATGGCTGAACCGAGCATGAAGAAGGAACCAATGTCTTCCTTGGAGCAAATTGATGTAACCATAAGTTAGTTTATTTTCTCTAATCGTTTAGTAGTTCTTATTACATGCATTGTGATGGCCGAACTTATGTGCATTAAAAGTCACTTATGGCTGTGTTTTGTGGAAGAAGTGGCCACTTAAAAATGACATTTGGAAAGAGGAGTGGTTTTGCCAAAATTGGCAAAACATGTTGTACTCGGCTTGTACACTTGGCCGAGTATCCTTTTGTTTGTCACATTTTATTGGCTGAACATTTGAACCCTAATTTTGTAAAGGAGAGTGGTATTTCAACTACCCTTATGGCTGTTGAAGAAACAACACATTTTTTAATGAAAAACTAAAGTTCCTCTTCATCCAAACCTTGAAGCTCCCGAGCATCAAGTAACTGTATCTCCTTGGTGAGTCATACATGACGGGGGGTGCACAATCTCACATAGAGGTGTTCAAAAGTCAGTTCGGTTTGGTTTTACAGTCAAACCGAACTGAACTGATTTTTTTTTTGTTTGTAAAAAATGGAATCAAAACCGATGCATACAAGATAGAGAACCGAACCAAAATCAAACTGAAACCGAACCAAAATTATCAGTTCGGTTCCTATTCGGTTGCGGTTTGATTACAAATTCTTTAAAACACAAATTAATGTCCTTAAAAATAAAATAATTATTAAAAAAATGAATCTTAATAAAATATCAAATTAAATAATTAATTAATCTAAATATAGACAATTTAATTTAAATAACTAAATCAATTTATAAGTCAATTCACTTTTAATAATATAATTCAAGCTCTAATTAGTATAATATGACAATTTAATAATCAAGTATAAATTCAGTAAAAATCTAACAATTTAGTTACTAATAAGTATAATTCAATAACATATACACTAATTAGGTATAATTTACTAATTAGGTATAATCTACCATGTAATGGGCATTTTTGCCTAACGCCTGTTTTGCCTAACGCCTGTTCATCGACTAAACGGCGACACCCCAACACGGTATACGAAAGACAACTTAAAAGAAATATGAAATCAAAGCAAGTTTTCTTTGCACATAAAAACACTGAAAGAGTTAACAGAATCTTATTGAAGGAATCACCTCATCGTATTGAGATAAACAAAAGATCTTATTGAAGTTAACAACTCATATCGATTTACATTAGAAAGATATAGTTGAAGTCTTTGGTTATTTAAATGTAAATACAAATTTAGCCAATCATTAGGCTCTGTACCAAAATCGACACAGGATCGAAGAATTTGCAGAGAAATAAACAGAAATAAAAGAATGAGTAGAAGAAGTAGAAGAACAATTATACTATTATTTCACAATAAGAGAACGTACACGAAAGCACACCAAGCAAGAGATTTTTTCAGAAAGTGAGAAGGCAAACTCTAAAACTTAGAAGAAAATGAAAACTAACTCCTTTATATAGACATAGGAGTGAACAAACAAACAAAATTAACTCCACAATGGAGTACGAAAGATTCTCACTTAGTGGTGGGACTACCTCCCACTTAGTGGTGGGACCACCTGGACACATGACTCGTACCACTAAAAAACTAAACAAAGACAGGATAAACCCTGTTAAATTGACGATACTCTGTCATAAAGTTCTTTGTATTTTGCAAAATTACTTCAAACTTATCTGCTTTGCGTCATATTCTGAATATCGTCAGAAAGATGCTCATACAACTTTAATAACTTCTTTGAAAACTTAGTCTTTTTAGAATATCCTTCAAATACACTTTGCATAGCTTGTAAATATCTTCTTCGATTAGTAAGCATAACCTCATCACTCATTCCTGGAAGTCTTTGATAAATTAATCGATAATTACGTTTGGAAATAGGCCATTGATATCTTCTCCACTGCATAACATAGCGATATCTAATAACTCGAGTTCTTCTATTTGGATCTCGAGGATACCATCCAACATTCCAAGGAGCAATATTCATGATAATTTGGATTTTCCTTTATTCTTATTTTTATGCTTTTGAGTAATATCAACAAAAACTTCTAATAAATCTTTAGAAGTATAATTCACTTCAAGATCAGCAATATCTTCGTTAGGATCTTGAGAATCTTCTACTAAAATATGAAAGGATCCTGAATCGGTCATAGAAATATCCCGAAGGACTTATTCCTACTAAATATTTTAAAAAAACTAAACAACGTTTAACTGCTGGTGGTGGTAGTCAGTTAAAAGTGTCTTATAAATTATCGAATGCTGAAATTTATAATAATGAAGTAGTAATATCAACTACTTTCTTATTATAAATTTCAGCATTCGATAATTTATAAGACACTTTTAACTGACTACCACCAGCAGCAGTTAAACGTTGTTTAGTTTTTTCAAAATATTTAGTAGGAATAAGTCATTCCTTAACACAATTAATATCAGCCTACACGAAAGCACACCAAGCAAGAGAGTTTTTCAAAGAGTGATAAGACAAACTCTAAAACTTAGGAGAAAATGAAAACTAACTCATTTATATAGACATAAGAGTGAACAAACAAACAAAAGAAACTCCATAATGGAGTACGAAAGATTCCCACTTAGTGGTGGGATTACCTCCCACTTAGTGGTGGGACCATCTAGACACATGACTCGTACCACTAAAAAACTAAATAAAGACAGGAAAAGCACTGTTAAATTGACGATACTCTGTCATAAAATCTTTTGTATTCTGCAAAATTGCTTCAAACTTATCTGCTTGCTTCATATTCTGAATATCGTCAGAAAGATGCTCATACTTCTTTAATAACTTCTTTGAAAACTTAGACTTTTCAGAATATCCTTCAAATACTCTTTGCATAGCTTGTAAATATCTTCTTCGATTAGCAAGCATAACCTCATCACTCATTCCTGGAGGTCTTTGATAAATTAATCGATAATTACGTTTGAAAATAGGCCATTGAAATCTTCTCCACTGCATAACATAGCGATATCTAATAACTCGAGCTCTTCTATTTGGATCTCGAGGATACCATCCAACATTCCAAGGAGAAATACTCATGATAATTTAGATTTTCCTTTATTCTTATTTTTATGCTTTTGAGTAATATCAACAAAAGCTTCCCATAAATCTTTAGTAGTATAATCCACTTTAAGATCAGCAATATCTTCGTTAGGATCTTGAGAATCTTCTGCTAAAATACGAAAGGATCCTGAATCGGTCATAGAAATATCACGAAAGACTTATTCCTACTAAATATTTTGAAAAAATTAAACAACGTTTAACTGCTGCTGGTGGTAGTCAGTTAAAAGTGTCTTATAAATTATCGAATGTTGAAATTTATAATAATGAAGTAGGAATATCCACTACTTTCTTATTATAAATTTCAGCATTCGATAATTTATAAGACACTTCTAACTGACTACCACCAGCAGCAGTTAAACGTTTTTTAGTTTTTTCAAAATATTTTGTAGGAATAAGTCATTCCTTAACACAATTAATATCAGCTTACACGAAAGCACACTAAGCAAGAGATTTTTTCAGAGAGTGAGAAGGCAAACTCTAAAACTTAGAAGAAAATGAAAACTAACTCCTTTATATAGACATAGGAGTGAACAAACAAACAAAAGAAACTCCATAATGGAGTAGGAAAGATTCTCACATAGTGGTGGGACGACCTCCCACTTATTGGTGGGACCACCTGCACACATGACTAGTACCACTAAAAAAACTAAACAAAGACAGGAAAAGCCCTGTTAAATTGACGATACTCTGTCATAAAGTCCTTTGTATTCTGCAAAATTGCTTCAAACTTATCTGCTTTGCGTCATATTCTGAATATCGTCAGAAAGATGCTCATACTTCTTTAATAACTTCATTGAAAAGTTAGTCTTGTTAGAATATCCTTCAAATACTCTTTGCATAGCTTGTAAATATCTTCTTCGATTAGCAAGCATAACCTCATCACTCATTCCTGGAAGTCTTTGATAAATTAATCGATAATTACGTTTGGAAATAGGCCATTGATATCTTCTCAACTGCATAACATAGCCACATCTAATAACTCGAGCTCTTCTATTTGGATCTCGAGGATACCATCCAACATTCCAATGAGCAATATTCATGATAATTTGGATTTTCCTTTATTCTTATTTTTATGCTTTTGAGTAATATCTACAAAAACTTCCCATAAATTTTTAGTAGTATAATCCACTTCAAGATCATCAATATCTTCGTTAGGATCTTGAGAATCTTCTGCTAAAATATGAAAGGATCCTGAATCGGTCATAGAAATATCACGAAGGACTTATTCTACTAAAGATTTTAAAAAAACTAAACAACGTTTAACTGCTGCTGGTGGTAGTCAGTTAAAAGTGTCTTATAAATTATCGAATGCTGAAATTTATAATAATGAAGTAGGAATATCTACTACTTTCTTAGTATAAATTTCAGCATTCGATAATTTATAAGACACTTTTAACTGACTACCACCAGCAGCAGTTAAACGTTGTTTAGTTTTTTCAAAATCTTTGTAGGAATAAGTCATTCCTTAACACAATTAATATCAGCTTACACGAAAGCACACCAAGCAAGAGATTTTTTCAGAAAGTGAGAAGGCAAACTCTAAAACTTAGAAAAAAATGAAAACTAACTCCTTTATATAGACATAGGAGTGAACAAACAAACAAAAGAAACTCCACAATGGAGTACGAAAGATTCTCACTTAGTGGTGGGACTACCTCCCACTTAGTGGTGGGACCACCTGGACACATGACTCGTACCACTAAAAAACTAAACAAAGACAGGAATAAACCCTGTTAAATTGACGATACTCTGTCATAAAGTCCTTTGTATTCTGCAAAATTGCTTCAAACTTATCTGCTTGCGTCATATTCTGAATATCGTTAGAAAGATGCTCATACTTCTTTAATAACTTCTTTGAAAACTTAGTCTTTTCAGAATATCCTTCAAATACTCTTTGCATAGCTTGTAAATATCTTCTTCGATTAGCAAGCATAACCTCATCACTCATTCCTGGAAGTCTTTGATAAATTAATCGATAATTACGTTTGGAAATAGGCCATTGATATCTTCTCCACTGCATAACATAGCAATATCTAATAACTCGAGTTCTTCTATTTGGATCTCGAGGATACCATCCAACATTCCAAGGAGCAATATTCATGATAATTTGGATTTTCCTTTATTCTTATTTTTATGCTTTTGAGTAATATCAACAAAAACTTCTCATAAATCTTTAGTAGTATAATTCACTTCAAGATCAGCAATATCTTCGTTAAGATCTTGAGAATCTTCTGCTAAAATATGAAAGGATCCTGAATCGGTCATAGAAATATCACGAAGGACTTATTCCTACTAAATATTTTTAAAAAACTAAACAACTTTTAACTGCTGCTGGTGGTAGTCAGTTAAGAGTGTCTTATAAATTATCGAATGCTGAAATTTATAATAATGAAGTAGGAATATCCACTACTTTCTTATTATAAATTTCAGCATTCGATAAGTTTATAAGACACTTTTAACTGACTACCACCAGCAGCAGTTAAACGTTGTTTAGTTTTTTCAAAATATTTAGTAGGAATAAGTCATTCCTTAACACAATTAATATAAGCTTACACGAAAGCACACCAAGCAAGAGAGTTTTTCAGAGAGTGATAAGGCAAACTCTAAAACTTAGGAGAAAATGAAAACTAACTCATTTATATAGACAGTAAAGTGAACAACAAACAAAAGAAACTCCATAATGGAGTACGAAAGATTCCCACTTAGTGGTGGGATACCTCCCACTTAGTGGTGGGACCACCTAGACACATGACTCGTACCATAAAAAACTAAACTAAAGACAGGAAAAGCCCTGTTAAATTGACGATACTCTGTCATAAAATCTTTTGTATTCTGCAAAATTGCTTCAACTTATCTGCTTGCTTCATATTCTGAATATCGTCAGAAAGATGCTCATACTTCTTTAATAACTTCTTTGAAAACTTAGTCTTTTCAGAATATCCTTCAAATACTCTTTGCATAGCTTGTAAATATCTTCTTCGATTAGCAAGCATAACCTCATCACTCATTCCTGGAGGTCTTTGATAAATTAATCGATAATTACGTTTGGAAATAGGACATTGATATCTTCTCCACTGCATAACATAGCGATATCTTATAACTCGAGCTCTTCTATTTGGATCTCGAGGATACCATCCAACATTCTAAGGAGCAATATTCATGATAATTTGAATTTTCCTTTATTCTTATTTTTATGTTTTTAAGTAATTCAACAAAAGCTTCCCATAAATCTTTAGTAGTATAGTCCATTTCAAGATCAGCAATATCTTAGTTAGGATCTTGAGAATCTTCTGCAAAAATATGAAATGATCCTGAATCGGTCATAGAAATATCACGAAGTACTTATTCCTACTAAATATTTTTTAAAAACTAAACAACTTTTAACTGCTGCTGGTGGTAGTCAGTTAAAAATGTCTTATAAATTATCGAACTGCTGAAATTTATAATAATGAAGTAGGAATATCCACTACTTTTTTATTATAAATTTCAGCATTCGATTAATTTATAAGACACTTTTAACTGACTACCACCAGCCAGCAGTTAAACGTTGTTTAGTTTTTTCAAAATATTTAGTAGGAATAAGTTCTTCCTTAACACAATTAATATCAGCTTACACGAAAGCACACCAAGCAAGAGAGTTTTTTAGAGAGTGAGAAGGCAAACTCTAAAACTTAGAAGAAAATGAAAACTAACTTCTTTATATAGACATAGGAGTGAACAAACAAACAAAAAAAACTCCATAATTGAGTACGAAAGATTCCCACTTAGTGGTGAGACCACCTCCCACTTAGTGATGGACCACCTGAATACATGACTCGTACCACTAAAAAACTAAACAAAGACAGGAAAAGCCCTGTTAAATTGACGATACTCTGTCATAAAGTCCTTTGTATTCTGCAAAATTGCTTCAAACTTATCTGCTTGTGTCATATTCTGAATATCGTCAGAAAGATGCTCATACTTCTTTAATAACTTCTTTGAAAACTTAGTCTTTTCAGAATATCCTTCAAATACTCTTGGCATAGCTTGTAAATATCTTCTTCGATTAGCAAGCATAACCTCATCACTCATTCCTGGAGGTTTTTGATAAATTAATCGATAATTACGTTTGAAAATAGGACATTGATATTGTCACAACCCGAGAGGGGGCCTAACAGAAACGCCAGGTTAAGCGATCAACCTCGGAGAGGTCCACCGCCTAACCTAAGGCTAAATGCGGAAGATTAGCACTGATCCAGGACCTCCTCGAAGCAACAAATAAAAGAGAGTATAAACAATCGTAGAAATACAAGATAAATGAGAATAATTACATGCCAAAATAAAGTACAATCTCGAATGTCTTACATACACAAATCTGTAGGAAATAAAAAGTGTGACCCTAGGGAAAATCCACACGACAGAGCTCACTTCCTAGCCTTCCTTCCTTTACCTGTAGAGGGGGGAGTCGATGGGGTGAGTGACAAACTCAGTATGAGATGTTATACCTACCACTCAAGGATGCATGCCTTATCAAATCAATGCACGTTTTAAAAATCAAAACCAATTTCAATATTATTCATTTCTCTTCTTATTATCCATTTAAAACGGTTAATGGGGCTAATGATAAAATAAATATATATAGTGAAAATAGGCCCACATAAACAATGCTATCATAAAAATAGATATCCAGGTGTACAGTGAAAAGAGAGGTCACTCACGGATCCTCCGAACTACACCAACACAGAAAAGCCGCGATAACACCAGGCAGGGCCTCATAGGGAGAAGAGAAAAGGTCAACCACTAGGAGGGACGAACCACTCAGCCCTTGGCCACCGGAACACGCGCTAGGGCACACCAGGAGGGACGAACCACTCAACCCTGGGCCCAGGGGGTCCACAAGGTGGACTTAACATACCGTGGTAGCAACGAACAGACACTGGCCAGGTCGGGTAACTGGGCGAGCATACCTCCGAGCCCATTCCGCCTATTCTCAGGGGCGTACCCTACATTCCGCCTATTCTAAGGGGGCGTACCCTACATTCTACCTATTCTCAAGGGGCGTACCCTATCCAAACAAGTATGTGGAGTACCACAACAACTGGGCAAAACCCCCTGATACTCCTAGCATAAGGGCCCAGCTAAGAGTGCCAGACGGTTATCTCCAGTATCAACTCCAATTAGCACAGCAGAAAACCAATGCATGAACAATACCAAATGCACGTATAAAACCAACTACATGCCAAATATGATAAATCTCAGGACAATTCTCAAATACACTACGTCGGCAAAGGCAAGTAAAACATGGCATCGAAATCTAATCGGCAGTGTAAATCAATGATAAAGTATACGTGCCACTATATGCAAAATAATTATGCCAGTAAAATGCCGACTTCAATACTAGTGGTATCCCACCAAAATAATATACGTGCATGTGCATATAGGTATAACGTAGTAAGTATAATAACCCATACCCCTGCGGCGAGTCCTCCTATCTTTGGTAAACCGTGGCTCTTCAGGAATTGCTTCCAAATCAGCAAAATCCTCTGAATCTAAGAAACAACACAAAGAATGAGCTCCGTTAAGGCCCAATTGGGTCCAGAAACGATATACACTACGAACCGGGGCGAAAACGGGCAAAAAAGGCCTGGGTTGACTTTTGGTCAAAAGTCAAAGTCAACGGTCAACAGTCAAAGTCAACGGGCAAAGTCAACGATCAACGGTCAACGGTCGACCGTTGACTTTGACTGACCGGACCGGTTCGGGTTAGACCGGTTCGGGTCGGCCTGGTTCGGGTCCAACCAACCCGATTCGAGTTGGTCCGGGTCGGATCGGTTTGACCCGAACCGACCCGTTCCAACTGGGCTCGGGCTAGACCCGGCCCAAACCCAAATCGGGTCGGACCAGGCAGGTTCGACCCGTAATGGGCTGGGCCTGATGGGTCGGGTCAAACTTGGCCCAATGGACCCAAGTCTAACCCGGCACAGAAGGCCAAATGACGTGCCTCGGGTTGCATTTAAAAGAAACTTAGTAAAATCCCGTGCTTTATCTAAATTCTCTATTTATTACGTGTTTTTATTTTTGTTGGTATAATTTATGGAAGGAATACATAAGGAGTACTTGGAGGAATCACCATCCGGCTCATGGGAATTTGTCTTCCCGACCCAATAATTTGTAATTTTTATTTTGAACTTATTTGGCATACATTCGCCTTTATTGTATGGATTTTATAATTGCATTTCATGCATTAGATTGTGTGGTTAGGACTAGATGTATGGTGGTGGATTTGGGTTGGAGGAAGTTCAACAAAACATTCAAAGGAAAAGGCTCTACAATAAATGGAGCCCAATGGAAGCCTTGGCCCAAAGAAAAGCCCACAAAAAAAGGTATAATTTTGCAAGTACAAAAGTTAGTGGCAACATGGATTGATGATGTGGCAAGATTCTCTCCATTGATCCATTTAGGCATGGCATTCATCTCCTCCCTAGGATGTGTGCTTGTTTGCCTTGATCTTGGCCATCCATCCTTTTTGATCCAAGAGCCCTAATCCACCTAGGACTTCTATAAATGCATGGTATTAGTGATTGTAGACAACTTTTGCTAAATCAATATACTACTATTTCCCTAAATCTCCCAAATTCCTTTGGTGATTTTTCCTTGGTTCTTTGAACCAAGAGGAGTTAGCCTCCATTGCTAGCCTAGCTTGGGTTGCTAGGTTAGCTCTTAATCATTCCCTCATCTTCTCCCTTGGGAGTTGAAACGAGGACCAAAATCCCCGGTCTACGGTGGTCGTTTTCTTTACGGAAAACGTGTATCCGGGAGCTTAAACCGTAAGCTCGCTCCTCGGATCCACCAAGGGTTTTCTTTACTTTTATTGCTATCACTTTTGCACACAAATCACTCTTTACTTTTCAGCTTTTCATTATCCACACACTCACTTTCTATTTTTTTATCTTTTCTTTATTTCCATTGCTTTACATTTCCTTGTCATTTCTAACATATATATTGTCATCTTATTCTCTTTATTTTCTTGTAATTTTGCTTCTCTCTACTAACCTATAATCTCGGCCATCATCTTAACATTTGCCTTCTTTATTTCTTGCCTTTAGTTTAGTATTTTATTTCAATATTCAAATATTGTTCACTAGCACCCAACCGAGCATCAACCTAGCATATTCGTGGGTCGTACACGAGCCCCCTTTCTAGGGGCCCCCGTGTCACCAAAGGTCCTGGGTCCAGCCTGGCCCGAATTTGGATCGGGCTGGGCTAAACCCAGTCGGCCAAACTCGGCCCTAGGCCAGAGTCAACTCGGCCTTGGGCCTGAGTCAACTCTGCCCAAAGCCCGAGTTGACTCAACCCATATGGTCGAGTTGACTCGACCATCGATCGCCAAACGCCGACGAAGCTCCGGCGACCAACCGACGATCAACCCGCGGCGAAAAATCGAATTTCTTACATGTTTTTCGCCGAAAATCGCTTCCCACACGTTTCTAACTACTTTTCGAGTCGATCCCTGCCAAAAACAATAGGAAATCGACCCCAAAAATTCAGATCTAACAAAACCTAAAACCCGAAACTTCTCGGGCAAAAATCGAGAGAAAGAGAGGATACCTTCGAAAACGCCCTTCACAAACGTTGATCTACTCCTCGAGACGAACGTTTTGACACCAAAATCGTACCGAACGGAGGTCGTTCCGGCGTCGGCGACTTTCTCCTCGCGCGGCTCTCTCTCTCCCCTTTCTCTCTCTCCTCTGGTTGTTTTCTAAAAACCCTCAACAGATAAGGTTTCTTTTTGAAACCTTATCTTTTAATTTTAATTTTATTTATTTTATTAATTGTTTTATTTTTATTATTTTATTTTATATTAAATCAATTTCATTTATTAATTTACCTACCTCATTATTATTTTACCTACTTCTTTTTATTTTGATTTTAATTAATTCTTTTATTAAATTTTTTTACAATTAATTACCTTTAATTGAACGTTCGGTTTCACGATCTAAATTCCTACCGTAAATTAACGAAATTGATCCCAATTATTTACACTTAAAATTCGCGAAAAATTTACTCAAATTTTTACTACTAAAATTTGACGGGTTTTATAGATATCTTCTCCACTGCATAACATAGCGATATCTTATAACTCGAGCTCTTCTATTTGGATCTCGAGGATTCCATCTAACATTTCAAGGAGCTATATTCATGAAAATTTGGATTTTCCTTGATTCTTATTTTTATGATTTTGAGTAATATCAACAAAAGCTTCCCATAAATCTTTAGTAGTATAATCCACTTCAAGATCAGCAATATCTTCAGTAGGATCTTGAGAATCTTCTGCTAAAATATGAAAGGATCCTGAATCGGTCATAGAAATATCATGAAGGACTTATTCTTACTAAATATTTTGAAAAAACTAAATAACGTTTAACTGCTACTGGTGGTAGTCATTTAAAAGTGTCTTATAAATTATCGAATGCTGAAATTTATAATAATGAAGTAGGAATATCCACTACTTTCTTATTATAAATTTCAGCATTCGATAATTTATAAGACACTTTTAACTGACTACCACTAGCAGCAGTTAAATGTTGTTTAGTTTTTTCAAAATATTTTGTAGGAATAAGTCCTTCCTTAACATAATTAATATCAGCTTACAGGAAAGCACACCAAGCAAGAGAGTTTTTCAGAGAGTGAAAAGGCAAACTCTAAAACTTAGAAGAAAATGAAAACTAACTCCTTTATATAGACATAGGAGTGAACAAACAAACAAAAGAAACTCCATAATGGAGTACGAAAGATTCCCACTTAGTGGTGGGACCACCTCCCACGTAGTGGTGGGACCACCTGGACACATGACTCGTACCACTAAAAAACTAAACAAAGACATGATAAGCTCTGTTAAATTGACGATACTCTTTTATAAAGTCCTTTGTATTCTGCAAAATTGCTTCAAACTTATCTGCTTGTGTCATATTCTGAATATCGTCAGAAAGATGCTCATACTTCTTTAATAACTTCTTTGAAAACTTAGTTTTTTCAGAATATCCTTCAAATACTCTTTGCATAGCTTGTAAATATCTTCTTCGATTAGCAAGCATAACCTCATCACTCATTCCTGGAGGTCTTTGATAAATTAATCGATAATTATGTTTGGAAATAGGCCATTGATATCTTCTCCACTGCATAACATAGCGATCTCTAATAACTCGAGCTCTTCTATTTGGATCTCGAGGATACCATTCAACATTCCAAGGCGCAATATTCATGATAATTTGGATTTTCCTTTATTTTTATTTTTATGCTTTTGAGTAATATCAACAAAAGCTTCCCATAAATCTTTAGTAGTATAATCTACTTCAAGATCAGCAATATCTTCGTTAGGATCTTAAGAATCTTCTGCTAAAATTTTTAAGGATCCTGAATCGGTCATAGAAATATCATCTTTAGGAATAGTTGATTCTTCCATAGAAAATAATTAATCTTTCATCATAGCAAATAATTTTAATTCTTTATCCTTTTTACTCATATCAGGATATTGCTGATTGATATTATCATACATTTTTTTTGATATAATTATCTTCCGAATTTTTTGCGGTGTTGGGCATAGGTACCTTTACTTGTTCTTTATAAGAGCTTATAGCTGTCTTAATTCTAGCGACACATAAGTCAGTTTCATATCGAGCCCACCATTTAACATAAAAGTTTCATTGGACTTCATAAAGACCAATAGGGTCTTGATCAATTTCAAGGCTCCATTGCCAAAATCCAAAAAAAAAAAAAAAAAAGTAAAAGGTTCACAATGTCTTTCATGTGTCTATGCTAAGAAATGCTACGTGAATCCGACTCAGTTGTTGAACCAACAGAAATCGAAATTGAACCTAATTTGGTGTATGAAGAGAAACCAGTACAAATTTTGGATTCTACAGTGAAGACTCTAAGGAATAAGGAATCTTGTTGGTTAAGGTCTTGTGGAGAATCATGTATTGAAGAAGCTACATGGGAACTACAGCAGGATAGGTGGACAAGTATCCAAAACTCTTTGCTTGACCAATTTTCGAGGACGAAAATGTGTCTAAGAGGGGTGGATGTACACCCGCATTCGGCAGGTGAAAGTTTTCTGGACCATTCTAATTGTTACCCTTATTTAACCTTTATGATTAAATTTAACGTTGAGGCAATTCATTACAAGTTGAGTAAAACTAGGTTGGTGGCAATTTTGTAATAAAGATTGAAGGATTAGGTATAAATAGAAAATGGAAACCTTAAATCTCATTTAAAACCTCACTGCAGCCGACATTTCCTCTCGGCGACTCCCTTCTTCTCTGGAGCCTTTTTCCTCCCCAGCAACTGTTTTTCAGCCCTCCAATCCGATAACCCACATTCTAGGTAAGATTTTGACATGTAGATGCCGGTATTCATTTATAACTCTGTTTTCAGTTGAACTTGTACTTTCGTGCTCTTCAATG
>CM039506.1:4256433-4350699 GCA_022432975.1 Begonia masoniana
GATGGACTAATAAAGAATTTTACTATTCACAGGTGGATGTGAATAAGACAAAAGTGAACAGTGACAGCGGTGGATGTGAACTACAAACAGAAATTTACTATTCACAGGTGGATGTGAACTACAAACAGAAATTTACTATTCACAGGTGGATGTGAATAAGACAAAAGTGAACAGTGGCAGCGGTGGATGCGAATAAACAAAGAGAGATTTACTGTTCACTCGGTGGATGTGAACTACAAATAGAAATTTACTATTTACAGGTGGATGTGAAGAAGACAAAAGTGAACAGTGACAGCGGTAGATGTGCTTATTAAAAGAGTAGCGGTAGATGTGATTTCTAAAGAGAACGGTGGATATGAATAAGACAAAATGAACAGTGACAGCGGTGGATGTGAATAAGACAAAAATGAATAGTGACAGCGGTGGATGTGCTTATTAAAAGAGTAGCGGTAGATGTGATTTCTAAAGAGAACGGTGGATATGAATAAGACAAAAATGAATAGTGACAGCGGTGGATGGGATGTGCTTCTTAAAAGAGTAGCGGTAGATGTGATTTCTAAAGAGAGCGGTGGATATGAATAAGATAAAAATGAACAATGACAGCGGTGGATGTGAATAAGACAAAAATGAACAGCGACAGCGGTGGGTGTGAATAAGACAAAAATGAATAGTGACAGCGGTAGATGTGAATAAGACAAAAATGAATAGTGACAGCGGTGGATGTGCTTTTAAAAAGGGCAACGGTAGATGTAGTTTTAAAGACAAAACTGACAACTTTTAATAGGATTACATGGGAACAGAAGACGTGAAAACAGGAGGTATGAAAGCTTCAAGCTTCAGAAAACGATTCAAAATATGATTTTGGGCATATCAGGAAAACACGACAGAAATTTAAGGAAAACAGATTGCCTGGATAACTCTAAAATCACGATAATCATGCCAACCTTTAAAAGAGAAATATTCCAAACAATTCCAGATACTTCAAACATAAATTCAACTGTCAAATGCATAGGTTTTAAATACATCAACAACAGAATATTTCAAAACGACAACTATCAACTGTCAAACAAAGGTTTAAAACTCGAACATCAGAACCTATACATTATAAAATTCCCAACAGAGTTTTTAAACCAAAAAACACAGAACCACAACAGAGGTTTAAAAACCAAACAGCAGAATCCCAGTAAAGTTTTACAGACTTGAACATTACTTTAAAAACTTCCCTCCCTCGGGTCAGAAACATGTCTAGTTGCCACAACCACTCCCAAGAGCTCGAGCGACCTGCCACCTATTCGTCGGACTGAGGCACAAAGTCCTCATCTGCGGGTTCAGTACCTACATCAGGAAGTTCACCTATGAGTCTAAAACTCAGTAAGAACATATATAAATGCAGTGATGCATATGCTATGCATGAACTTTCAGAATACGGTGACAGAACAGTACATTATGTTTCAGTAGCAGAGGGGTATAAGTGGGGCTTATAGGGGAACTGGCAAGTGCACGACAGGCACAAACAGATATACAGAAACAGAACAGTAGGCCAGTCCCCGTCTCGTACTTAACCAATACATTTCAGTCAGATTTTATCTTGCTTAGCTTCAAACCGTGTACAGAAAACACTTTTACATGAACTTTCGGGAAAATCGTGTATGGATGGACATTCACTGTGCTTACAATTAAAACAGCAGACAACAGAAACAACACAACAGAACCTAAAGGAAGAACAGGTTACTCGGAATATAACTTCAACTTATCTACCCGAAACCCCCCGGCAGTAGTAAAATCTCAGAGTCTCCGCGATGTAGGGTCTTAAGGGCCAACCTACGGGTATGAACTTGTGACAGCCCCTGACCCGGTCGAGGACGAGGAGCCATTACTCCAGACATTTAATAGAAAACGGGACATATATTTTTTTTTAACCTTAAAACTTTACAGAGAGAAGAGACCTTCTCTGGATTTAAAAGCAAAACGGGAAACAGTGAATAAAAGACTGGATGGGAAATCAGGTGAGGAGAAACACTTGAGTGTTTAAATAACAGGCTGGGTGGACAACGGGCATGGAGAGAACGACCGTGATAAAATACATGTAGTGAGAATAATGAGAAGTAAAACTGAGAGATATATGAAAAAGACTACAGTGATACCGGAGTGGGTGATCTATGGCGGAGGAGTAAATAAAACAGGGCGGACGACGTAGGTAGAAAATGTAAGTAAACTGGGCGGGCATAGGAGGACGCCTGGTGGAAGACGACTGACGGAGAAGTAGTTTTCAAAGGCAGAAGCGGAAGATGTAAATAGTGGATAATGTGAATAAGACAAAAGTGAACAGTAAATATAGGTGGATATGAATAAGACAGAAGTGAACAGTAAATATAGGTGGATATGAATAAGACAGAATTGAACAATAAATATATGTGGATATGAATAAGACAGAAGTGAATAGTAAATATAGGTGGATATGAATAAGACAGAAGTGAACAGTAAATATAGGTGGATATGAATAAGACAGAAGTGAACAGTAAATATAGGTGGATATGAATAAGACAGAAGTGAACAATAAATATAGGTGGATATGAATAAGACAGAAGTGAACAGTAAATATAGGTGGATATGAATAAGACAGAAGTGAACAGTAAATATAGGTGGATATGAATACAGGTGGACGTTACTGTTCACCGGATGATGTGAACTACAGGTAGACGTCACTGTTCACCGGATGATGTGAACTACAGGTAGACGTCACTGTTCACCGGATGATGTGAACTACAGGTAGACGTCACTGTTCACCGGATGATGTGAACTACAGGTAGACGTCACTGTTCACCGGATGATGTGAACTACAGGTAGACGTCACTGTTCACCGGATGATGTGAACTACAGGTAGACGTCACTGTTCACCGGATGATGTGAACTACAGGTAGACGTCACTGTTCACCGGATGATGTGAACTACAGGTAGACGTCACTGTTCACCGGATGATGTGAACTACAGGTAGACGTCACTGTTCACCGGATGATGTGAACTACAGGTAGACGTCACTGTTCACCGGATGATGTGAACTACAGGTAGACGTCACTGTTCACCGGATGATGTGAACTACAGGTAGACGTCACTGTTCACCGGATGATGTGAACTACAGGTAGACGTCACTGTTCACCGGATGATGTGAACTACAGGTAGACGTCACTGTTCACCGGATGATGTGAACTACAGGTAGACGTCACTGTTCACCGGATGATGTGAACTACAGGTAGACGTCACTGTTCACCGGATGATGTGAACTACAGGTAGACGTCACTGTTCACCGGATGATGTGAACTACAGGTAGACGTCACTGTTCACCGGATGATGTGAACTACAGGTAGACGTCACTGTTCACCGGATGATGTGAACTACAGGTAGACGTCACTGTTCACCGGATGATGTGAACTACAGGTAGACGTCACTGTTCACCGGATGATGTGAACTACAGGTAGACGTCACTGTTCACCGGATGATGTGAACTACAGGTAGACGTCACTGTTCACCGGATGATGTGAACTACAGGTAGACGTCACTGTTCACCGGATGATGTGAACTACAGGTAGACGTCACTGTTCACCGGATGATGTGAACTACAGGTAGACGTCACTGTTCACCGGATGATGTGAACTACAGGTAGACGTCACTGTTCACCGGATGATGTGAACTACAGGTAGACGTCACTGTTCACCGGATGATGTGAACTACAGGTAGACGTCACTGTTCACCGGATGATGTGAACTACAGGTAGACGTCACTGTTCACCGGATGATGTGAACTACAGGTAGACGTCACTGTTCACCGGATGATGTGAACTACAGGTAGACGTCACTGTTCACCGGATGATGTGAACTACAGGTAGACGTCACTGTTCACCGGATGATGTGAACTACAGGTAGACGTCACTGTTCACCGGATGATGTGAACTACAGGTAGACGTCACTGTTCACCGGATGATGTGAACTACAGGTAGACGTCACTGTTCACCGGATGATGTGAACTACAGGTAGACGTCACTGTTCACCGGATGATGTGAACTACAGGTAGACGTCACTGTTCACCGGATGATGTGAACTACAGGTAGACGTCACTGTTCACCGGATGATGTGAACTACAGGTAGACGTCACTGTTCACCGGATGATGTGAACTACAGGTAGACGTCACTGTTCACCGGATGATGTGAACTACAGGTAGACGTCACTGTTCACCGGATGATGTGAACTACAGGTAGACGTCACTGTTCACCGGATGATGTGAACTACAGGTAGACGTCACTGTTCACCGGATGATGTGAACTACAGGTAGACGTCACTGTTCACCGGATGATGTGAACTACAGGTAGACGTCACTGTTCACCGGATGATGTGAACTACAGGTAGACGTCACTGTTCACCGGATGATGTGAACTACAGGTAGACGTCACTGTTCACCGGATGATGTGAACTACAGGTAGACGTCACTGTTCACCGGATGATGTGAACTACAGGTAGACGTCACTGTTCACCGGATGATGTGAACTACAGGTAGACGTCACTGTTCACCGGATGATGTGAACTACAGGTAGACGTCACTGTTCACCGGATGATGTGAACTACAGGTAGACGTCACTGTTCACCGGATGATGTGAACTACAGGTAGACGTCACTGTTCACCGGATGATGTGAACTACATTGACAGGTTCAATACAATGTTTAAATATCACAGAGCTGAAGTCAACCCCTGACATATGTTTCCAAAATTCACCAAAACAAAGTTTTAAAACGTATACGCAAACTCTATACATCGGTTTGCGAATTTCAAAAGCTATACAGGACTTGACATACTTCAAAAATACACTCTCACAGGGATAACGTTTGTCTGACTGCAGCACCCCACCCTGTGCTCATCCCGCCAACTACATCAACTCCTCATCCTGAGGCACAATGTTTTCTTCTGGAGGATCCATACCTACAACAGGGAGTTCAACTATGAGCCTAGAGCTCAGTAAGAACATACAATGCAAAGTGATGCACGTGCTATGCATGAACATTTTCAAATACATGAACATTACATTACATTTCACTGGACAGGAAGGTATAAGTGGGAAGAAGAGCTGGCACAACAAGAGTACATGCCACAACAGGACATAACAGGAGTACATGACAGGATGTCAATCCTCATCCACACTTAACCATACATTTCATTACGAGTTTTATCTTACTTAACTTCAAAATATGTGCAGAAAATATTTTCATGATTTTCAGAGAAAACGTGTATGCATGAACATTCATAGACAGGCGACAGAATGATAAACAGAATATAAAACAGAATACACTTAACCTTAAAACATAACCTATGGTTTAACTACCCAACAGAAATCCCGACAACATAAAAACCTAGTACTTCCTTATTGTAGGGCCTTAAGGGCCAAACCTATAAGTATGAACTTACATGTTGTCCAATATGCAGCAAGCTTGACGTGCACAACAACGGTGGTTCGCGAACCTTTACTGAAGGAAACAGAAGAAACAAAGTTTTGGAAATTTGTTTCAGGCGTCTGGAAGAGAGAAAGCAGAGAAGAAAAGATGAAAAATTGCAAGCTGGAGTGTTTTCACGTAGGAGGGAAGGAGGAAGAGGGGCTTGGCTTCTCCTACAAGTTTGCCAAGTGTCAAACACTTATTAGTTCCCTCCCACCAACCTTAATTTCTTCCTAATTTGTCATTCCATTGGTTTTTAACTAAAACATTATTTAGTTAATCGATTCGGTCTCACGAATCACCCTCGTTCTATTAATCACATCGACAATTTTATTAAAAACAGTCATTGCATTAATATCGAGTAATCCCGCTTAATTATTGGGGAAAATAATTACACGGAAAATGCCGGGTGTTACAGAACTTACCTGTTTGCTGTAGAGTTGATGTTCTTGATCGTCTCGGTAATGCAAGAACCTGTACATGCACGGAAGGAAAATAAACAAGCTGCAAATGCTAACTAATAAATTGTAGGATATGCTTCTAACTCCATTCAGACTTTTAGAAAACGTTCCAAAGTGTTTTCATGTAATAACAGTGAGTTTTCTCCAAAACACCTTAACCCTAAACTTCAACAAAACTCACTTTTAACATGTCCATACTTGTCAACTAGGTTAGATGATTACCTTTGCTGAAGAAAACAGAAGTAAGCAGGAGAAACAAGTTTTGGAGATTTGGCACTGTCGCCTGGAAGAGAGAAAACAGAGAAGGCAGAAGGATGTTTCACGTAGGAGGGAAGAGAAAAAAACATGGCTTCTTCAACAAGTTGTCAAGTGTCACTCAATCATTGGCTTCCTCCCACCAACCTTAATTGGTTTACCTAATTTGCCCTCCCATTGGTTTTTAACCAAGGTGTTCTGTTTTGGTTGATTTTTTGTTTGATTTTCCAATTGAATTATTAGTTAAATTCACTGATCCGTTTTCTCTAGACATCCACTTAGGGTATCACAAAACTCCAATGAAATACGCACTTCATTAATGGCCAATATATGTATATCTCATTTAATTGTTCAAAGAATAATTACATGGCTAAAATGTCAGGTGTTACACTTTTAACTGACTACCACCAGCAGCAGTTAAACGTTGTTTAGTTTTTTTCAAAATATTTAGTAGGAATAAGTCCTTCCTTAACACAATTAATATCAGCACAGCTATCGATAAGAGCAATTACATTTACTAAATGATATTCTTGATTAATAATTAATGTAATTTTTATAAACTATTTTTGAAATTTAATTTTAGTTAATAAATCTAATTGCAAATTAGTTTCTTCAGGGTTATAGTTTTCTGTATTATAGTTATAATTATAATTTTCACTGTTATCTATTGGATTCTCTAATTTCAAAAATCTATCATTAATCATAATTTGATATTGATTATAATTATATTGCAATTGTTGTAATTCAATTTTTAAATCTTTTACTTCACTATTTAAATCTTGAATAGTGACTGGTTGAACCTTTTATTGTTCTAATCTTTAAAATACTTCATTCATAGTACAATATTGATTTCTTTTATTATGTTCTTCTATTTTTTCTTTTTTCATATTAGAATGAATAACTAATTCAATAATTTGTTTACGAAATGTAGGATTATTTATTTGATCTATTTGATCATAATTTCTTGTTGATTAGATGTTGATACATTTATTTGATATTTCTGACAGGTGATATCATCATTAGACGAAGAATCTGATAAATATTCTAAAGAATTGTCAGAGACTGAATCTTCTTCAGAAGACGTTAATAAAACTTTCGATAATTGTAATCTTAAATTTTCATCAATATCAATGTTATTTAATTTTGTTTTTGTAGTACATTTGGAAGCATAATGATCAAATTTACCACATTTATAACATTTAATTTCATCTATATTTTTCTTTTTCTTTTTAAATTTATGACGTTTAGAAGATTCAGGAATATCTTGCTTTTGTTTATATTTTTTAAAGCTTTTTTATAGGCTTTTTTTCTTCTTTTTATATTAATTTGTTTGCTTCAATTTGTTGATTTTTAGATAAGTCTTTCATAATAGTTTTTTTTTAGCAACATGATATACAAATTGTTCACAAAATTCACCTATCTCTTATCTACAAGTGATGTTTTGTTTTTTCATTTGATATTGTAATTTCATATCATTACACAAAGTTAAATCTTCTTGAACACATACACTAATTAAATGACCATAAGTACAAGTAGACTAAGGAATATTTATACCATAATTAATTCTAATAATTTATCCTTAATTCTTTTAGAAAATAAAGGAGGTAAGCCATCAATAAATTGACTTTCCAATGCTCACGAATACCATCCGGTTCTTTGCCTTAATTTTAGTTATAAATACATCTTTATACCATCTAAAATGGGTAAAGATTATATCTCAAGTTTTGTAATAATTCTCATCTCAAGTTTTTGTAATATCTCATCTCAAGTTTTGTAATAATTCTCATCTCAAGTTTTGTAATAATTCTCATCTCAAGTTTTGTAATAATTCTCATCTCAAGTTTTGTAATAATTCTCATCTCAAGTTTTGTAATAATTCTCATCTCAAGTTTTGTAATAATTCTCATCTCAAGTTTTGTAATAATTCTCATCTCAAGTTTTGTAATAATTCTCATCTCAAGTTTTGTAATAATTCTCATCTCAAGTTTTGTAATAATTCTCATCTCAAGTTTTGTAATAATTCTCATCTCAAGTTTTGTAATAATTCTCATCTCAAGTTTTGTAATAATTCTCATCTCAAGTTTTGTAATAATTCTCATCTCAAGTTTTGTAATAATTCTCATCTCAAGTTTTGTAATAATTCTCATCTCAAGTTTTGTAATAATTCTCATCTCAAGTTTTGTAATAATTCTCATCTCAAGTTTTGTAATAATTCTCATCTCAAGTTTTGTAATAATTCTCATCTCAAGTTTTGTAATAATTCTCATCTCAAGTTTTGTAATAATTCTCATCTCAAGTTTTGTAATAATTCTCATCTCAAGTTTTGTAATAATTCTCATCTCAAGTTTTGTAATAATTCTCATCTCAAGTTTTGTAATAATTCTCATCTCAAGTTTTGTAATAATTCTCATCTCAAGTTTTGTAATAATTCTCATCTCAAGTTTTGTAATAATTCTCATCTCAAGTTTTGTAATAATTCTCATCTCAAGTTTTGTAATAATTCTCATCTCAAGTTTTGTAATAATTCTCATCTCAAGTTTTGTAATAATTCTCATCTCAAGTTTTGTAATAATTCTCATCTCAAGTTTTGTAATAATTCTCATCTCAAGTTTTGTAATAATTCTCATCTCAAGTTTTGTAATAATTCTCATCTCAAGTTTTGTAATAATTCTCATCTCAAGTTTTGTAATAATTCTCATCTCAAGTTTTGTAATAATTCTCATCTCAAGTTTTGTAATAATTCTCATCTCAAGTTTTGTAATAATTCTCATCTCAAGTTTTGTAATAATTCTCATCTCAAGTTTTGTAATAATTCTCATCTCAAGTTTTGTAATAATTCTCATCTCAAGTTTTGTAATAATTCTCATCTCAAGTTTTGTAATAATTCTCATCTCAAGTTTTGTAATAATTCTCATCTCAAGTTTTGTAATAATTCTCATCTCAAGTTTTGTAATAATTCTCATCTCAAGTTTTGTAATAATTCTCATCTCAAGTTTTGTAATAATTCTCATCTCAAGTTTTGTAATAATTCTCATCTCAAGTTTTGTAATAATTCTCATCTCAAGTTTTGTAATAATTCTCATCTCAAGTTTTGTAATAATTCTCATCTCAAGTTTTGTAATAATTCTCATCTCAAGTTTTGTAATAATTCTCATCTCAAGTTTTGTAATAATTCTCATCTCAAGTTTTGTAATAATTCTCATCTCAAGTTTTGTAATAATTCTCATCTCAAGTTTTGTAATAATTCTCATCTCAAGTTTTGTAATAATTCTCATCTCAAGTTTTGTAATAATTCTCATCTCAAGTTTTGTAATAATTCTCATCTCAAGTTTTGTAATAATTCTCATCTCAAGTTTTGTAATAATTCTCATCTCAAGTTTTGTAATAATTCTCATCTCAAGTTTTGTAATAATTCTCATCTCAAGTTTTGTAATAATTCTCATCTCAAGTTTTGTAATAATTCTCATCTCAAGTTTTGTAATAATTCTCATCTCAAGTTTTGTAATAATTCTCATCTCAAGTTTTGTAATAATTCTCATCTCAAGTTTTGTAATAATTCTCATCTCAAGTTTTGTAATAATTCTCATCTCAAGTTTTGTAATAATTCTCATCTCAAGTTTTGTAATAATTCTCATCTCAAGTTTTGTAATAATTCTCATCTCAAGTTTTGTAATAATTCTCATCTCAAGTTTTGTAATAATTCTCATCTCAAGTTTTGTAATAATTCTCATCTCAAGTTTTGTAATAATTCTCATCTCAAGTTTTGTAATAATTCTCATCTCAAGTTTTGTAATAATTCTCATCTCAAGTTTTGTAATAATTCTCATCTCAAGTTTTGTAATAATTCTCATCTCAAGTTTTGTAATAATTCTCATCTCAAGTTTTGTAATAATTCTCATCTCAAGTTTTGTAATAATTCTCATCTCAAGTTTTGTAATAATTCTCATCTCAAGTTTTGTAATAATTCTCATCTCAAGTTTTGTAATAATTCTCATCTCAAGTTTTGTAATAATTCTCATCTCAAGTTTTGTAATAATTCTCATCTCAAGTTTTGTAATAATTCTCATCTCAAGTTTTGTAATAATTCTCATCTCAAGTTTTGTAATAATTCTCATCTCAAGTTTTGTAATAATTCTCATCTCAAGTTTTGTAATAATTCTCATCTCAAGTTTTGTAATAATTCTCATCTCAAGTTTTGTAATAATTCTCATCTCAAGTTTTGTAATAATTCTCATCTCAAGTTTTGTAATAATTCTCATCTCAAGTTTTGTAATAATTCTCATCTCAAGTTTTGTAATAATTCTCATCTCAAGTTTTGTAATAATTCTCATCTCAAGTTTTGTAATAATTCTCATCTCAAGTTTTGTAAAACTTTTTCTGCTTTATGTATGTATATCCTCTGCAATTTTTTTCCCATATATGACATTGTTTACAAATATTTCTTTTGGTGGCAGGGATTCTTCAGCTAACGTAGAGGGAAATGCACTACAGGCGATTGAGCTTATAAAACAAATGGCACATGCTTTTTTACAAAAAATGAGGACTTGCACTTCGATCTTTTGAGCCTCCATTTTGTTGAACTTGTTTCCTCTAAGAAATGGTGAGAAAATGAAAACTGGCACACAATAGATTATGTGGTTTTTTGTAATTGTATATTTCTTTGGCAGCACAGAAGCATTGGAATTTGCTCAGACAGAGTTGACCACATTTGGGAAAGTTCAAAAATACATGGAAAAGCTTGAAGTATGTGTATGTTTTTGATTGAGAAAATCATAACGAGTCCTAGATTTTTTTAGTATTGTATTTTATTTGTATGTTTTTACATGTTTATATTTTGGTTTTAACATAAAAAGACGTGGGAAGATCTCGACATTTCATCATCTTCATTTTACTTGAGGATTCAGACTATTGTATATTTCTGTTCTATCAGTACACATTTTGTTTCACAGAAAAAGAAACAAAGATCTGATAATTCAGGTCTCATCCTTGCAGGACTTCATGGCTTTGCTTGCATATGAAGACCCAGAAAAATCCCCTATGTTTCATCTGCTTAGTTTTGAGTACCGGCAGGATGTTGCAGATAGTTTAAATCGAGCAATTCTTGGTTTGTTCCGCATAGACCTTTCTTGCTTCTTTGTAAATGTCTGTTCTCAGGATGCTATAAGAGATATGTTTCTCTCTCATAATGTTTTCTCATTTCATTTTTGAATATCAATCAGCGATGCATTCCTTAATAACAGTTTCCTTTGGCTTATGATTGATTTCAGCACATTCGAAGTTACCGGCCTATACAGTAATGGAAAGGCTAATGAAACAGGCAACAGTTGTTAGACAGTGCTTAAGTCAAGAAAGCAGTAAGGTAACTGATAGTGATTCTCATCAAGTTGCTTTCTCCATTGAATATTATTTTTCTAAAACATGATAATGGCATATAATTTTACACTCTAATATCACACTTTGACTTGAACATATAAGTTGCTCAACAAGTGGACTATTAATTTAATTATTTATAATCTATTATAATTATTCTACTAATCAATAAACGTCATGTTATAATGTAAGAATAAAATGTAAAATTAGAGTATACATTTGTGGTTACTCCTCTGAAAATGGGTGATATGATGGAAAAAATAGTGGGATAAATATTAGACAATGGTCGCCTGAATAGAATATGAGAGGGGAAGTTTTCTATTGCATGGATATTAATGTGATTGAGTTGAATATTGGGATCACTAACCTGGAATGGAAATTTTTTTTTTATCTAAATTGTACTTAAGAGTCATCAGTCATCATTTATCTGTGGTTTCATATCATTGTAGTTTTATTAGAAGTGCAGGTTGCTTATATAAACTTTTATTTGCTGGGTTTCAGGACGGAATTCCACCATTTTCTTTGAAGAACTTTCTCAAAAATTAAATCAACCAAGTCTTTGAACCTTATATCCCAAAGGACAGTGAAGTTACATCTGGCTCATGCTGTATGCCCTGTTGCCACCGATGGTTATGGTATGAAAATTGGTCGAGATATGGTCATCTGCAGAAGTTGCTGATGAGGCTTCCTGATATACCTTGGGTTCTTCCTTCAAATGCTGAGGTTTGTGCCCTTTTATTGGTTAGGGTTAGCCTTGAAAAAACCAGTTATTGGGTCCCGTTGAGCAAATTGTTTGTTTTTACTGCCTCTGATTTGTGATCTAATTGATCCATCATAAGGGCTGTGCATATGGTGTCTTGGTTGAGTTGAAAAGTTTGGATTAAATAATTTGCAGAAATTAAAGTGCAATGTGTTGCATATTTGAAGAAAGTAACTGTTCTTTCACATGAGAGAAGTGATGTTTTGATTGGTTTTTATAAATAATTTATGTTTGAATTCTTAATCACTGAGAATGACATTCTTGCAAAAGATGACTTCTAGGAGTTAGGGTGGACGCTGTCCAGTCATGTTTGATCCTGGGTCGGAACCAAACCGAACCTAACCAAACCGGCCACTTCCGGTTTCACAAAAAAGACAGAAATGAATCAAGACTGAATTGGGTGATAGGAGATACTGAACCATGAGATTAGGCCTCGTTTCAGTTTGATTTCTGTTCGGTTAATGACATTCTTGACTTCTATACGTATTAAGTTGACATTTTTTATCATGTGACGAGTGACATGACAACATTAAATATAATGACAAGCTCAAAAAATGAGTTGTAATGTGAGTTGTTGTCCTTGTTGGATTTGAAGACATAATCCCGCAAAACCATGTCATCTGAAACAACTATTTTACGTGGTCTGCTTGCGTTCTGGGTATCTGTACTCTGCAACTATTTTGTACTCTGTGTTAAGGTTCTATTCTGAAGCCCCAATAGAGTTATTGAAAAGAAGTATAGAATTTCGTACATTTCCTTTAAATTATGTCAGCTTAGTCTTTATTGTTCGTCGTAATCTGATTTAATCTGTCTTTTTGGCCTGTGATAGGTTAATACGCAACTCATGCACTCATTGAAATAGTCCTGCTCCTTCAACGACTAACGTGGGTTCACATGAGTTCTTGTTTTTTTAAAGTCTTATTGGTCGAAATTTCTGAGGCCTACTTGTCAGTGTGGTTAATGAATTATATATATACTTTTTCAGCTTAAAAAAAATGTCATGACTTTCACTGCGCAATTGAAAATTTTCAAGTGTTCCGCTTTATCAAAATTGTTAGAAAAAACTATATATATATATATAATCAGTCGCGGAAGCCCATTGGCTCATTGTGTATGTGTGTGTATATATAATCAGTCGTGGAAGCCCATTGGCTATATATATATATATATATATATTTATATATAATCAATCGCGAAAGCCCATTGGCTCGTTGATGTCGGACAGACATATTGTAAACGCCTAGTGAAAGGCAGAGAACGCCTACTTCTCGAGAATTTTGAAGGTCACTATACATAGAAGCTCACTCTGCTGTGTAAGAAGCTGATTGCTCTCTATCTTGAAGGGCTACTATTTCATCTTTTAAGCCTTCATTCTTGAGATATAAACCTAACCTCTTTGGCTCCTATACTTTGTTCATTATTGAGAGAGTTAGGTCTTGTGCTTAAAATTTTCTACCACTTTTATACTTTGTATAAACTAAGAGGGTGACACCTTTAAATAGTCAGTTAAGGTTCAAGAGACACTCGTAAGATCAATAAAAGAAAATGGTGAATCTCGTGAAAAGTCTGTTAAGTTTCGATTAACACCTATAAACTCAATCAAGAAAAAATCTGACCTTATGAAGAGTCATTGTAAGATTTGATTGACACTCATAAACTCAATCATTTGTAACTAGAAGAGTTATAGTTGAAAAAATCCTTCAAGAATGAGTCTTGGAGAGCGAATGTAGGTAAGATTAGTTGAATCGCGTCAAATCTTTTGAATCTCTTTCTCTTTTGTCTTTACTAATTGTTTGTGTTCGCATATTAGAATTGATTTATTTAATTAAGAAATTATGTGTGTGTGTGTATTGGGATAGCAAACGAAAGGGTATATTTAATGACACAATTTTTTTTAGTAAACCTAATTCATCCCCACCTTAGGTAAGGTTAATATCGATCCTAATTGCTATTAGAACGGATGTTTAGATTTTGTTGTGATTAAAATTTTTGTATAAATATTTTTTAACTACATCTATGACCTTTAATGTGTATAGTTCAAATGTCGAAAGACAATCAATCTCTAAGTCTTCTCTCTTTGATGATAATGATTATGTTTATTAGAAATATAGGATGTGAATTTATAGTCAATCATTAGATTATGATTAATGGTATTGTAACGACCCCTTTTCTCAGCAAGATATTGTCCTCTCTGGGGATTGGGCCGTAACCCAATATTCTCTCCTCATGGCTTTGTTTGGCAAGGACTTCTCAGTCGGTCACCCAACCTGGTACTACTCCCGCCGAAGCACTTTTAACTTCGGAGTTCTTATGGGATCCGTTGCCAATTGTGCTCCAAAATGCGTCTTGCTATCTTGGGAGGATCTCTTTATATAAGTTTCATTTCCACATACTTCTTCAAGCGATGTGGGATTGTGACGACCCCACTTTCTACGACCGAACCCTCCGGCCCAAATCCAACCCGAGATCCGCGGAGTTTTAACCCAGCACGTCACCCTCCGGCTCAAATTCCACTCAGGATTCGCAAAGCACTGGATGGTTCCTCCTCATATGTGTCCATTCGGGTCATCACAATCACCCCCCCTCCCTCGGGGGCCCAACGTCCTCGTTTGCCATATTTCCGATTGGGTACAGGCTCTGATACTATTTGTAACAATCCCCTTTCCCAACAAAATATTGTCCGCTCTGGGAATTGGGCCGGGAAAAAGGGGTGGTTACAGGTATATTGTAGAGAATGTCCATATGTCTAAATTGAACAAGAAAATAGTTTGAATGTGCCTAGTTGGCTCTGGAGTACAATAACAATGATAAAAGAAAATTGTATTTAAATGCTAAATTCATGATCGCATTATATTGTACTCTAAATAGTTACGAGTTTAATAAAATACAAAAGTGTGACAATGATCATGAAATTTAGAAATTACTTGAAGTCACATATGAGTCAACAAATGAATTTAAATCAAGTAAATTAAGTTTACTCTGAATATCAATTGTTTTCGTGGAAAAAGAAGGAAACAATTATCCAAATGTTTCTTGTTTTACTAACATTATTAATGGCTTGAAAGCCCTTTGTAGGATTTATTTGAATGAAGAGTTGGTGAAAAAATCCTTAGACCTTGAGGTACTTAAGATGGAAGAACTCATTCGGTCTCTTATGACACATGAGACCATAATAAAAGAAAATGAAAAAGAATAGCTAAATGAGAAAGAAGCCTCCAAGAAGAAAGAAATAAAGGCCACATGAAATTATAGCGATGAAGAAACATCATCTGAAGATGAAGAATGACAAACATATGCTTCATGACTAAGTAGAATGAAGTACATGACTCTCTTAGTGAGTTGGATGATAGTTATGATAAAAATGAACTGTTGGATGTATTTGATTTAATTAGCACAATTCAAATCACTCAAATTTAATTATAAATTATTGAAAAAAGGAGAATATAGCATTGGTGAAAAAACATGCTCATATTACTTCATCTTTTGAAAATAAAATTGTTGAAATAAAAAAGAAGAATGTTGACTTGCATGTCATAGTATTTAAATTTCCTAAAGATGGTAAAAACTTGAATATGTTGTTAGGACAAAAAATAATAACATTTCAAAAAAAAAAAAATGCTAAGGCCAAAATAACACTTGATAATTGGAACAAAATCGGTGTTCAAGAACAATCCGGATGAAAGCATAATAGTTGTAAGAATCAATGTTAGGTTGGTTGCAAAGAGTTATAATCAAAAAGAAAAAATTGATTTTGAAAAAACCTTTGCAATGATAGTATGTTTAGAATCCATTCGAATGTTTCTTGCCATAAAAATTTCACTTTATGTCAAATTGATGCAACGATTGTTTCCTTAAATGAATTTATTATGGAAGAATTGTATGTTGAGCAATTATTGGATTTGGAAGCTTCTGATAAGGGAGATCATGCATATAAATTCAACAAAACTCTTATGGATTCAAGCAAGCTCCTAGGCTTGGTATGAAACGTTGAATACATTTCTTTTATAAAGAAATTTAAAAAAAAAAAATTATCTTAAAATTTGTATCTTTAGATATTGAGAATAGATTTAAGGAAATAGAATTTATAAGTTGTGTAATTTAGATGGCTCTTATCTTTAAAAACATGTTCAGATGTTCTATGCTTATTTTTTTTTTTTAAATTGAGATGATATTGTTATGATTATTTTGAACTCATCTCTATTGCTTTGATGATGGTTTTTGATTTTTATATATTGCTCTAGTGATTTTTAGATTTATTTATTTTTGATTTGATGAGTATTGATATATAGCTCGGAATTTTGTTTGTATGTTTATCTCTGTAATGTTACGCTGATATTCGGTAAGAAAGAATATTTATATTTCTCTCGAATTGATATATCTTTATTAATGCATGATATCTTTTTTATAATGACTAAGCGGGAGAAACAAGACAAAGGTTACTCTGCCTGATTTTCTTTATGACAAAGGGTGGAGAGTTTACAAACATAGAGATTTATGAAAACAAAGAGAATCTTAAATTTTAAATCAAAATATTTGTCATAAATTAAGAGAGAGTATGTTGGCTTATCTATGTACTCTGATACATTTTCATATGATACATTCTTTCATGTTCATATTGTTACTTTGATACTGACCATTCTTTTTTATAGTGACAGGGGAGAGAATTTTATATAGGAGACCGAAGAATCACATGAATTGTATATGGGGGAGAAAATAACATACGAGGAAAGAACGTCATCAAGAAAAATTTAATCTTATCCTTGAGTGTGTGTGTGTATATATATATATATATATATATAAGGAAAGAACGGAAAGAAAGAAAAGAACGAAAAGAAAGCAAAAAGAAAGGAAGTAAAGCAACCAGAAGGAATAGAAGTATAGACAATATAAGAATTTATATTAACAAGAGTTCTAACACTTACAAGTCGGAGGATACAAACCGAGAGAGTTTTTCAGATGAGAAGGCAAACTCTAAAAACTTGTTGAGAAATGAAAACTAAGGCTCCTTTATATAGAGGAGGAGCTTACAAACATACAAACTTTACGTCGTCATGGATGACGAACGAAACGATTATTAAAGTAGACACTAGACACTAGCTAGTGGATGTACTATTAGTGCTAGTGGAAACACTATGTGAATTGGTGGCTGCATTGTGAGGGTTCACCATTTTTGGAAATGTCTGGCACCAAGCTGACGTTGGAAAATGTGGAAATTCCTTAGCTGGATTCCATTCTAACCATTTAGTAGCTTCAATTTTACTAAGAGAACCTTCGGGTAATTGAAAATTATTTCGTAGAGTCCACTCTGAAGGAGGGTTTGGAATAGGACTTAGAAATCTTTGACGAAAAGTCCTTTGATCACCGGTCATTAGATATGGACTGGATTCTTTCGTAGATTGACCCATTACTCATATTCTTCTGGGGTCATTTGAATTCTTCTAGCAAGATCATTTTTGTATTAAGCATAATCATCATGATTTTTATTATGCTTTTTGCACCACTTATTCCTCTTTTTGCACCATCTTCGATATTTTCGAAGGCTTTTGGCAACATTAGCTTTGATTTGATCCAAGGCCTCTTGGACCACTCGATTGGGCCTCGGATGAGCACCAGGCCAAGGTCTCCAACGAGCTAACTGCTGAAGAGGTGGAATGTAAACATAACTCCTGTTATGATATTTGGAAATGGGGAAAGGTCTACCCCATTGTATTCGAGGAGCTAATGCATTAGCTCTCTCTTGTTGGAGAATAGCAGCATCCCAAGGGTCAAGCGGAGCTTGCTGTTGATGATGAGCTGCTTCTATTTGCATATTTTCTATAATGGCGTTTTCAGCATCCCAATGAGCCATTTATAGAATTTTCTTCTTTCCTTTAGTAAGTGAATATCGATATTGGGAACAATCGATAAGAGAGTTGAAAAGATCCTCTTCGATTGGAATAATATCCTCTGGATTTTGAGATTCGCCTGGTGACACCTGAAGGCGATGTGATCCTGAATGCATAGAGAAATCAGAATCAGAGTTAGAAAGATCATCTTCTTCGTCAGAGTCATCAAACATCTGGCTTTTTAAAGACTCCAAAAGTTTAATGTGACGTTCTTCTTTAGACAATGTTGGAAATTGTAATTTGATATCTTTGCGCATTTGCTTCACTGTATGCACAGATTCTTTGTGTGATTGAGTGGAGATGTTGGTAGCAACTTTTGCTTTATTGACTTTGATAGCTGCAACAATTTTGGAAAAACATTGGTCCGTGTCATATCGGGACCACCATTTGACAAAAAAGTTCCTTTGTAGCTCAGGGATATCAAGATGATCTGTATCCAATTCAAGATTCCATTGCCAAATCCAATTGATCTGGAATTCGGTAAAGAACCATAACAGAGCTTTGCCTTTGAACATAAATCTTTTATCTTGGAAATCTGGATGAGAATCAAACCAGGGTTGGAATTGATCTTGAATCTTTTGTGGTAAAATAGCAAATTCAGGAGAGTGATTTTGCCACCAGTGTAAGAACCAGTTTGGAAATTGATCTTCAGTTTTGAGAATCTCTGGATTCATAGTAAAAAACCATGAATGATTTCGCTTGGGATTTTGGTAATAAAACATATGAGACCAAGCCTGAACATAGTCCCAATAGTTGTAAGTTTGAAAACTGTTTTTGGTAGTTGTAGTTCTTGGGTTGAAAACATTCAAACCCCATTCCTGCGGATGAATGACTCTGATAATGTAGCATTTGGAATGAGTCATTGTACTTTTGATATTTCTCTCGTCAACATAATGATGCTGAATTTGGACAGAATTTGTATCGAGCAGAATTGCTTCATAGTAAAATCTAAGCTTTCCCTCGGTAATTAGATAATGCTGGCTTCCCATATATCGCTCTTTGAAAAACCACGCATCTTTGTGATTAAGAACAATATCTCTATTGGAAAGTGTGAGTAAAGACTCAGCCACTGATTTTTTGATAAGAGGGGGTCCATTCTCAAGCAGGACCTCTTTTGCAGTTTTCTTGGAATGTTCCTTATCCGGTTGCGCGGATGAGGTTTCCCCTAAAGTGGGAAATTCTTTTTGAAAATTTGTATTGGAAATACGATGGGTATTGGTAAAACCAATACCTCGACCTCGAGGTCTCCCTCTAGGTCTACCCCTCACTGGGGTGAACATCCTGCAAGAATTCTCTGGTTAGAAAATCAGGAAGAGAATTATCAATACCTTTGATATATTCGATAGTAAAATCGAAAGCCGATAACTCAGATTGCCATCTGGCAAAAATTTGTTTAGAAACTAAATGTTTAACATCTTTTGTTAAAATCTGTTTTGCAGAAGAACAATCAACTCTTAAAACAAAATGTTTATTGAGTAAATCATCTTGAAATTTGGTAATACATTTGACAATTGATAAAACTTCTTTTTTGACAGTAGAGTAATTTGTTTGAACTGGTTTCCAAGCACCAGAAGTAAATCTTATTAGTTCTTCTTTGGAAGTATTAGGATTTAATTGTTTTAGAATACCTCCATAACCTTTGTCAGAGGCATCTGTCTCGACAATTTTTTGCCATTTGGAATTTGAAAGTGCTAAACACGGAAGTGTTTGGGCTTTTACCTTTACTTTTGGAACTGCTGCAGTATGGACAGGAGTCCACGGCGAAGGATTTTTTCTTAATCTTTGATATAAAATTGCAGTATCCTGGGCTAAATTAGGATAAAAATCACCCAAGTAATTGAGACTGCCCAGAAATCTTTGAAGTTGTTTTTTGTCAGTAATTTCATCAGGAAATTTAGAAGCAAATTCAATACTTCTTTGTATTGGAATGATGGTACCTTGATGCACATTATGACCAAGGAATCTTACAGTAGTTTGGAAAAGTTTAAGTTTAGGAGCTGATACAACTAAACCATTTGTTTTCATAGCATCTTTAATGATTCGCAGATGTCTAAAATGTTGGTCAATGGAATTGGAAAAGACAAGTATATCATCTATGTAGACGATACAGAATTTGGAATATTTGGAAAATATATCATTCATGATATGTTGGAATTCAGAAGGTGCATTTTTGAGTCCAAAGGGCATTACATTCCATTCGTAATGACCAAAAGGAACTACAAAAGCAGTTTTGTAACGGTCTTCTTTGGCAATTTGAATTTGCCAGTAACCAGATTTGAGATCGAATTTGGAAAATATTAGAGCAGATTGTAATCTGTCTAACAAATCTTTTTTATTTGGAATTGGATATTTGATCCATTGGAGAACTTTGTTCAGGGGTTTGTAATTGATGACAAGACGAGGAACTCCTCGTTCTTTCTCAGCATTTTTATTGACATAAAAAGCTGTGCAACTCCAAGGAGATTGGCTAGGTTGAATTAGCTTTTTCTCTAATAAACTTTGAATTTCTTCTTGACATAATTTGAGATATTCCTGTTTCATTTGACTTGGTCGAGCCTTTGTAGGAATAAGATTTTCATCAAAGTTTGGAATATAGGGTAAAGAAACAATATGACGTTTTCTTTCCTAGAAAGCATTTGGAACAGTATGACAAACTTCAGTTTGAAATTGAGTTTCAACAACTTTAATTTTGGAAGAGATTCGAAGATCTGTTAATTGTTCTTCAATTTTGAAAGAGTTAATTTCTGATTTGAGAAAATTCAATTGTTGAATTTTGATTTGAGAAAAGTTTTTTAATTCATTTAGAATTTTGACAACAGGATCAGATACAAAAGGGTATAAGACCTGAGTATTTTGAACGGTAGCCATAATGCCCCTTTCATTGATAGTGATAGGCATTATCTGTTGGAGAAAAGGATTACCAAGAATCACTTTATGATTTAGATCTTTTACAAGAAGAAAAGTTGTCGGTAAACAACTTTGTTCATTGCAAATAGTTACATTGGATAATTTAAATTTGACAAAAAGTTTACTACTACCTGCAGTAATCAATGTTTGGGAAGTTTTCTCGAAATACTTGGTAGGAATGAATCCTTCTTGAATACAATTGACGTCTGCTCCACTATCCACAAGAGCAGTGATGTTGGAAATTTGGTATTCCTTTTGAATTAGTAAAGAAATCTCAACATACCATTTCTGACTTAGAATATGGCTAATATGATTGAGTTTGTCAGCTTGGAAAGGAATAGAATTATCCACGTCATTGCAAAGGGATTCTTCTAATCGGCTAATTTTGGCATCAGAAATTAATTGATTATTTCTGAGAAATTTGATTTCTTCTTTAAGATGATTTACCTCTTTTTGTAAATCTTGGAGAGTAACAGGAGTAACTTTTTGGCAATGATCTATTCGGCTAAATACTTCTTGCATAGTATAGTATTTAGGTTTTAGAATAGATTCGGGAACAGTTTGTTCATTTGAAACATTTTGAGACTGATTGATCAATTGGGAAACAATTTTCATCCTGAAATCAGGATCAGGAATTTGATCAATGTTTTTGAGAATATCTTCTTGTGCTTGTGAAAGCACATTAATTGATAATTTGGAAATTTGATTGCAACATTTGTTGATGCAATTTTCTTCGGAAGATGATGATGATGAGATCATATCATCATGACTTGGAAAACTTTCTTCTGAATCAGAAGATGCTAAAAATAGTTTTGAAAGTTGATTTCGGGTTTGTTCATCATGAACTAACTCGTTTAACTTTTTGGCTTTGAAACATTTATTTGCATAATGTCCTAATTGTCCACATTTGAAACATTTAATTTTGGACTTAGGAGTTTGTTGGTTTTTTCTCTTTTTCTTTGGAAAAGAAGGTTTAGGAATATTAGACCATTCTTTAGCCTTAAGCTTTCTTTTGGCTTTTTGATAATTTTTATAATTTTGAGATTTATGATGTTTGGTTTTATCCTTGATTCGTTTAGGATATTGGATTGGCATATCAAAAGCAAATTGTTGACAAAATTCTCCTATCTCTTGTTTGCCAGTGATATTTTGCTTCTTGATTTGATATTGTAACTTCATGTCGTTACATAAGTTGATACCTGTTTGAAGACAAATACTAACAAGATGGCCATAGGTTAAATCATTCTAGGGAATATTGTGACCATTTTGGGTAGTACTTAAAGCTTGTTTGACACGTTCGGCAAATTGAGGAGGTAATCCCTCAATAAATTTGGATTTCCAATAAGGAGCATTTGCATCAGGTCTTTGGAAAACTTTGGTAATGAAAACATCTTTATACCAATGAAAATTGGTTAAAGCTCCACATTTGAGATTTTGTAATAATTCGGTGCCTCGTTCAAGACGCTGATCAACCGAACCAACAAAATAATAGATAATGGATTGAATGAGTGTATAAACACTATCCTGCTGAGGTTGGGAAGTAGATGGCTGTTCAATTTTAACAGCATTGAGAATTTCTTCTCTTTGAACTTGAGTGAGAATGTTATCCCACCATCCTTTGAGACTGTCAATGAAACCACTAATGATGAAAATGGCAATATCTTTGTCATTGTTATGTGATGCACGATAAATACTGGCATACATTAACATTTTGTGAAGGACTTCGTAAATTTGATATTCAGATAAACCATCTATGTTCCATTCATAAATAGTTTTGGCTGAATATGCAGTTTGACTTTTGAAGAAATTTTCTTTCCAAAGCATATCAGGGGGAGTTGGTCTTGGATAATAGACACGTCTAAAAGTGTCTCCACCTAAATTGTCTTTGTATTTGATACGATTTAGAGATAAATCTTGGACATTGAATGAAGAGTTTTTAATTGAAGGGTCTTCATATTTTGGAAAAGTCATTTGCATTTTATGAATTTCTTCAAGATCAGAATCTGTACTAGACTCAGCAGAAGATTCAGCACATTTGGTAATTGGAGATAAGTTAACAGTTTTTAACCTTTTAACTAATTCATCCATAAATTCATTATCTCGATTCGGATTTTTGAAATTAAAATTGGACAAGAATATTGGAGGCTTTAGATCAGGTTGGCTAATAACTAAAGCTTTGGAAGTGGATGCTTCTTGAGAAGAGTCGTGTGGTTTTGGAATTTCCTTGTTTAGTTTATCCAATTGTTTCTCAATTCTTTAGAGTTGGTTACCAACTGTGTTGAGATTTATATTTGTATAATTCAATTGTTTATGAATGGTGGATTCGATAATGACCTCTTTGTCTTTGGAAGAAGTATCTACTAAAGGAATGACTTCAATAGTAGAACTTTTGTCCTGGCTAATTAACTGAATTGGTTCTAAAGGGGGATGGACGGACTTAACATCTCCTGTTTTAGTATGCCAATTGATTAGAAAATTGTCATATTGGTCTAAGACATCAATAGACGAAGTGTAATTTGGAATATAGTATTCCCAATACCATTTTGGAAAGAACATAAATGTTTGTTCTTTTTGAAGATAAGAGTAAAATTGCTCTTTGATAATTTGGAAAGGATTCCCGGCATGCTGGTGATGAATCCATTTTCGAAATAAAGAATTGGAAGGTTTTTGGTAATCGTCATTAACAATATCCCTAATTAAAGATCCTGGAGAGAAATCCATTAGAGATTAAATTGCATTTCCGATGCAGTCGGAGAATCATCCTTTTTGTTATCTTCTTGACCAAATGTAGGATGTTTGTAAATTCCATGAGGAATTTGTTCTTTGGAAACCTGAATCTCTTCAATGTTTAGAGATTGAGGTAATTGGGAAGAACCAGAAATTGAATTCCGGGAACTAGGATTCTCGATTGGTTTGAAGGGAGAGAAACTAGATCGATTGGACATACTTCGGGACAAAGAAATTCTTTTGGAAATTTCGGGAGTAAATTGGATTTGAATTTCTCCATCTTCTGTTTGAATAATTTGATCAATCTGAGAATTGATACTTGATCTTGGAAGTATGGCTTGAGGAATTGTCCATGTTGTTGGAAAAGTAACTTCTTCCCAGTCGATGAGACGAGGAATGGCTATATTGGTAGATAATAGATTACTTTCTATGACCATGGTTTTGCCAGGAATTTCTCGAATGATGGCATTTGGACACAAAGTGTTCATTAATTTGTAATTAATACGGTAGATGACCGCAATGGTTTCGGATCCTGGAAGAAAATCATAACCATGAGTTTGAATGTTCAAGGTGATAGCCTCAAACAGATTGGGATCTGTCAAAGACAGATTGAGATTTGGATATACATTAAAGTAAATTGGACCATGACATAAACTTGTTTGAATAACTCCCATGAGAGAGTTTTTCCAATTTTGATTTCTAGCGTCTCTTAGATTAGCTAGAATACTGGCATTTAAACCTGGAAGAGTTAAAGGTTTAAAAGCAATTTGAATTAATCCTATGTGGATATATTTGAATTTTTTGAAATACTTGTGAATATCTTTTAGACTTAGAAGTTTAAGCGTTTTGTCATTAGAATCTAAACAAATAGTTTGTTCAGAAATTTTGATAGCATTTTTTAAAAGGAATTCAAAAGTTCCTACTTTGTAAATTTCTTTGGTTTCTATTACAGGAATAGACCATTGATTTAGCAAAGAGTTTTGAGAGATTTCTACTATTTGTTCATTCTTAGTAGAATTTGAAGATATATTGGTAATATCAGAAAAATTCATTTTAGAAAATAGTTAATTCATTTATGCAAAAAGCAAATCGTTTCTAAGTTTAATCTTAGGATGTTAATTTGAAATGATATAATAATCCTTATTGATGATCACTTTTTCTCGTATTGAATTATTGAAATACCTTATTGATTTATTAATCACTCCTTATTGTTTCAATACTTCTCCTTATGTAGACTGTGAATTACCCATATCAATACAACCATCTCAAAGAGAATAATGTCATAATACTTTAGTAATCAATCTTCAATTATCTCGTAAATGGGTGTAAAAGCCTAAACGCCAAACCACGGCTAAAACGGCCACAACCCCGACGAGAATCCAGAAGATAAAGTCTAAAGTATCATAAACATTTAGTATTGATATTGCACACAGATATACACAAGAATAGATAAAGAAGCTTATTGGAGAAATCAACTCATCATATTGGTAAATCAACTCATCTTATTGAGAAAAATAAATCACCTTATTGGTTATTATTCATATCAAATTAAATTAATAAGATTACTCTTCGAACTGATTACTTAGTTCATATCGATATTGGGAACAATCGATAAGAGAGTTGAAAAGATCCTCTTCGGTTGGAATAATATCCTCTGGATTTTGAGATTCGCCTGGTAACACCTGAAGGCGATGTGATCCTGAATGCATAGAGAAATCAGAATCAGAGTTAGAAAGATCATCTTCTTCGTCAGAGTCATCAAACATCTGGCTTTTTAAAGACTCCAAAAGTTTAATGTGACGTTCTTCTTTAGACAATGTTGGAAATTGTAATTTGATATCTTTGCGCATTTGCTTCACTGTATGCACAGATTCTTTGTGTGATTGAGTGGAGATGTTGGTAGCAACTTTTGCTTTATTGACTTTGATAGCTGCAACAATTTTGGAACCGGTGATCAAAGGACTTTTCGTCAAAGATTTCTAAGTCCTATTCCAAACCCTCCTTCAGAGTGGACTCTACGAAATAATTTTCAATTACCCGAAGGTTCTCTTCGTAAAATTGAAGCTACTAAATGGTTAGAATGGAATCCAGCTAAGGAATTTCCACCTTTTCCAACGTCAGCTTGGTGCCAGACATTTCCAAAAATGGTGGACCCTCACAATGCAGCCACCAATTCACATAGTGTTTCCACTAGCACTAATAGTACATCCACTAGCTAGTGTCTAGTGTCTACTTTAATAATCGTTTAGTTCGTCATCCATGACGACGTAAAGTTTGTATGTTTGTAAGCTCCTCCTCTATATAAAGGAGCCTTAGTTTTCATTTCTCAACAAGTTTTTAGAGTTTGCCTTCTCATCTGAAAAACTCTCTCGGTTTGTATCCTGCGACTTGTAAGTGTTAGAACTCTTGTTAATATAAATTCTTATATTTCTGGTTGCTTTACTTCCTTTCTTTTTGCTTTCTTTTCGTTCTTTTCTTTCTTTCCGTTCTTTCCTTTTTCCTTCCGCAGCAATATGGTATCAAAGCCTTTAGGCTAGAACATTGTTAGTTCATTTATGAACTAAGTAATCAGTTCGAAGAGTAATCTTATTAATTTAATTTGATATGAATAATAACCAATAAGGTGATTTATTTTTCTCAATAAGATGAGTTGATTTACCAATATGATGAGTTGATTTCTCCAATAAGCTTCTTTATCTATTCTTGTGTATATCTGTGTGCAATATCAATACTAAATGTTTATGATACTTTAGACTTTATCTTCTGGATTCTCGTCGGGGTTGTGGCCGTTTTAGCCGTGGTTTGGCGTTTAGGCTTTTACACCCATTTACGAGATAATTGAGGATTGATTACTAAAGTATTATGACATTATTCTCTTTGAGATGGTTGTATTGATATGGGTAATTCACAGTCTACATAAGGAGAAGTATTGAAACAATAAGGAGTGATTAATAAATCAATAAGGTATTTCAATAATTCAATACGAGAAAAAGTGATCATCAATAAGGATTATTATATCATTTCAAATTAACATCCTAAGATTAAACTTAGAAACGATTTGCTTTTTGCATAAATGAATTAACTATTTTCTAAAATGAATTTTTCTACATATATATATATATATTCGGCAGTACGTTGATTTATCTCTAATGCATGAACTAAGAGAAAGTTAGGAAATTCAATTGCATAACTTAGAATAAATAATGTCATCACAAAAAAAAATGATAGATTATTGGGTTAATAAGGATCAAACATAATTGTTTTGATGATGAATGTAATTATTTAAATATAATTCTAAATTATTAAGTTTAGATTATTGATGAATATATTTTTAAATAAATTATATTGTCTTTGAAAATACTTTTGAAAAGTTAGTACTTGGAATTTCTAATATGTTTATTGAGTCTATGCTCTTAAAAGTTGGTTTTTAGGTTTCTAATATGTTTATTGAGTTTATGCTGTAAATCATAAAATTATAATATATGACTCAATTCAAAAGATTAAAACATTGAAGATCACTCTGTGCAGCAACCCGGATATCAAGTATGAGCTCCACAATATGTAGAATGAAAGAACTCGCAGATGCCTTGTGAAATGCGTGGAAGCACGATACAGAGAGTCAAACTATTTGACAATAGAAGTGCGGACGTATGGATATCAAATGTCATGGCCTAGTCTCCATCCAATAATATTTCAAAATTTAATTTCCAAATGTCAAGAGAAAGATGCATACACACATAGCGGACACCAAGAGGATCTTGTAAAAGTCACGCTTAGAGACAAAAACTAAAGCTTCACGCAAACGCGCCCGATCACAATATGCGAAGTTTTGGAGCGCGAACATATTTTTTTGTATCTCTTCGTCTAACTTTTTTTCCACAATTGACTCGTAAATATTACATTAGGATATAAGATTAGAATGTATAATTAGAATGTCAACATAGTATTACTCATATATATATAGGTATATATGTACGTATGTATGTATAATTCATTAATATAATTAATGAATTATTTTAATTATATTAAATTATAAATGTTAATATAAAAATAGAGACTCTGATTTTAGCAGAGTTCGATACCGCCTCATTTCAACTTGGACTTGAGAGGATTGTGAAGCTACTTGGCCTCGAAGGGCTTGGGCTCTTTCAACCATTGTTGATCCTCTTCACTGTAATTGTAATTTTTGAAATCTCTCTGAGTCGATAGATGCTTGTTTACTTTGGATAATGGTGTCTCTGCTTTCTCTTCCATCCTCAAGTTCGCCAAGGTGTTTCGATTATTCTTTATTTCTCAGTGGCGCATACACGAGGAGGTAATTCTCTGCTTTTCCTAATCCACAATCAACTCTCTAGCAGGATTTTAGTTTCTTTCATTCGCCACTTACTGAAGAAAAACTCGGTTGATACTTGCGTTTCAGAGCAGTCAAAATCAATGTTCGTTCCGTTTTTTCACGAGTCTTGTGCGCTCACAGTTTAGTTTCTCAGCAACCTAATCAGCTAACAGTTAGCTGTTTCTGATTTCATTATGAATAGTTCTATGTAATATTTGATTTTTATTTCAGTGGGTTCGAGGGATGTGTCCTCTGACGTTCTGTACTTATTGTTGTTAATTTTCTTCCTTTCTTTTGCAGTGACTTTCCTATCCATAGTATTTATCGTATCAGAAGGTTCTCTGAAAACCATAGTTTCAACGCAATCAAATGTAGACTTGCAAAGCCCAAGGAATCTCCTTCAAAAGCTGCTACATTTACAACGGAACCTCACAAGTTTTTTGATCAGGCAATAATCACAGTTCGGTCAGGAGACGGAGGCCATGGGGCAATTCTCAGTTTGCCTAATCAACAATCGAGTAAGTCACATGTTAAACATGCCAGCGAGAAGACAAAGAGAAAGAGCTCGTACAAAAGGGATTTTGATGGGTCGCTGATTCTTCCAAGTGGTGGGCGTGGTGGAGACGTTGTAATCTTTGCAGACGAGGGGAAAGATTCATTGCTGGAGTTTCATACGAAAAGTCGTCATAATGCAAAACGTGGTGGAAATGTTGATGCAATGGGTGTCTTGACTTCACAATTACATGACGGATTTAATGGTCCAACCCTTCGCATTCCTGTACCCTTAGGTTTGTATGTTGAGTTAATTCCAATAATGCATCACGTGATATTCATTCTGGGATCTAGTTGGTGACTATCAAGTATAATTTGATATTTTTTTTCCCCTTTCTTTCTTCTGTTGTTGTAATGCAACAGGTACAGTTGTAAGACTAAAAAAGGGGAAATTATTGGCCGATCTAGAGCATCCAGGTGACGAAGTTGTTGTTGCCAGAGGTGGACAAGGAGGGGTGAGCTATATATGAATTTGAAGAGCTGGTGAACATGTCACTAATAATCTATTACTTGAATCACACTGCCTGTAAATTAATATTATCTTTTTTCGTCGTATGTGTTTATGGTGCTTGTGTTTTTTTTACTAGTCTTAGGCTCTGCGTTACTTCTATTTTCTTTCTCTTCTTGCAATATATTATATTCAGTATTTTCATCTTCTTTCTTCACAGCTAATCTTACTATGTGGATAGTTATTACTTTATTTCAATAGTATTTTATCTGACCAGAAGCTGAATGTAATGCCTAACAAGTTCTAAACAGTGAACCTTAATATTTTGTATTTCTGGTTTTGTGGTAGACTAGCCTGGTTGAAATGCCTGAGCATAGAAGGAAAAAGTTGATGGCTTTAACTGCAAATGTGATGAGGGATGAAAGTGACAAGGTAAATGTTTTGGTATTATTTGCTGGAGTAAATTGTTTCTTTGTTTCTGCATCCATGGATTTTCTTGTCCTAATATGTAATTACTACATTGGGGGAGAACTATAAATGACTGAACCTCTTTTAATTAACATTAACAATGATCTGCCTATTTCGTTTTGTGTACTATGTAAAACTCTGTAAGTTGGTACAGGTTTTAGTTATTGGTCAACCGGGGGAAGAAGTCAGTTTGGAGCTTATTCTCCGAGTTGTTGCTGATGTTGGTCTCGTTGTGAGTATATTTTAGTTCTTTTTTACTTTTCCAATAAACAAATTGCATAATTTGATAATTCCTCTAGCAATTCTTTATTTTGTGGTGAGGTTCACTAGTTATGGCTAGACATTCTTTTCCACAGTTATGGAGTTGAGAAGTGATCTACATTACTCGTTTGCACCGATTTTATATGAACTATGTCATAATTTAAGCATAATATGGGGTGACGATATCTGGTAGTATCATATAGAGTGGATAAGGTTTTCCTGTTCTAGTTGCTAACGTTATTGCTTCTTCTAGGGACTTCCCAATGCTGGGAAATCAACTCTTTTGGCAGCTATTACAAAAGCAAAACCTGATATTGCTGATTATCCTTTCACAACGTTAATGCCAAACCTTGGTCGCCTTGATGGGGATCCTACGCTTGGGGCTGGAATGTATTTATCAGAAGCAACATTAGCAGATTTGCCTGGCCTTATTGAAGGTGCTCACTTGGGAAAGGTATTGTTGTATAATCTTGTTTTTGGGGTTACTTTAACAACCCAAGTTGCTTTTTTCAAATACTTCTATCTATAGGGTCTTGGTCGAAATTTCTTGAGGCACTTGAGAAGAACTCGACTCTTAGTCCACGTTGTTGATGCTGCTGTTGGGAACCCCATAGAAGATTATAGAACTGTCAAAGAAGTAAGTTTTGCCGAGCTCTCATTTTATACCACTTCTTAATTATACAAGTATATTTGATTTCTTGGTCTGCTGAATGGAAGTTTATGGTAAGTTTAAGTGGTATTAATAATGATATGATTTATTTAACTTTTCTTTTTTTCTTCGTCAACCCATCTTGTGAGGATTTGGGGACTTATGACCTCGTGTATTGATGAGATGCTTCTCAAGGATTAAAAGATACCAGTTTTTACTGAAACAAAGTAAATTGACATCCACTTCTTTTTTTTCATAAAATCATGGACGACCTCCTTTCACCTTCCCATAAGAGTTTTACTTGATCGTTATAAGTCACTCTACTTTACATCTACTTACTGCCTATATCTGTCCTGATCTCCTATTTTTTTAAAGGAAGATCCTATTTGGATGAAAATTTCTGTAGGAAGGCTATGTGAATGAGGTCATATCTATTCCGTGTAACCTCAGGCACCATTGTTTTATTGGTGGTATAATAAGGATCTAGAGTCGGTGACAGTTTGAATGGTGCAGGTCTAAAAGTATTTCTAATTTTTTTGGATTTCCAGAAATCTTTATTTGGACTAGCGGTAGAATATTTGGTAATGATATGGTAGTCTTCACCCTTTAACTTTTGTTTCCCATATTTTCATATTGTTTGTCTATTTAGGTTGATGATACTCTTTTCATTCTTGGTTGAAAGAGAAAAATGTTCTAATTACCAACTTATCAATGCAGGGACAGTAATTTGTTTTTTATTTTTTGTTTTCTTAGAGTTTCGTACATGATGAGAAATTCGGTTTTGTAGGAGTTACGAATGTACAATCCTAATTACCTTGAACGACCATATATCGTGGTGTTAAACAAAATTGACCTTCCTGAGGTTTGTTGTCTCATTCCTGCCTTGAATTCTGTTAATATTGTTTTAATGCATACTATCTTTTCAGGGAAGAGAGAGACTTTCATTTTTGATAGAGGAGATAGCAAATATTGGAAGTGATACAGTAGCTTCAAAGTCAGAAATGAACTTTGAGGATACTGATCAATTGTCACCATCAAAAGGTGGTCATTCCGATGTTGAAATAAAGAATAAAAACATCGAGGACTATCCCCGTCCACTTTCTGTTGTAGGAGTCAGTGTCCTGTAAGTTCGTAATATTATTCATACAACTTCTATCCTTAATACTTCAATGTCAGACTCCTAACTTGTTATTAATTATCCATGTTTCTTTTCCTGCATTTTTTATTTTGAACCTTAATATCACAACCCTACTACTGCTCTACAATGCCCTTTTCTTTGTTACTTTTCCTGTTTTTATTTTTTAGATCACGATGTACTTGGAGGGTATTAACTCTATTTGACATTATTTTATGTTAAATTATCCAAAGTTAGTTTTTGGCATGTAGTCACTATTTTTATCCAACTGGTATCCCCTTTTCTGTCTTCTCACTGTCAATCGACTTGATATTTTATTATGAATTAACAATAATTTACTAATGAGTATTTTTTAACCTTTGTCATTGACCCAGGAGTACACCAAGACAGAAACAGTGAAACACATTAAGTTTTGCAATGCTAACAATGTATTTTGTCATCCATCAAACTACTTCTGGCGTTAGTTAGGAAAAAGTAAACCGTATATTTAGATATTGGAATGAAGGATCTCATAAGAACTTCAATCTGAAAGGTTTTTGGTTGGGAGGGGGATCATGATAAGGAGTAGAATTGATATTTCCTTGTCTTTTGTTTGTTTCAATAAAATTGTTAAAAAAATAAATAAAATTGTTTCTGCTTGATGTATCTCTTACTTTGTGGTGGATTTATCCTTTTTCTGTTGTTATTACATTTGCGTCGAATTAAAACAAAAAGAAAGTGGACTTATATCCTTTTTTTGAAAAAAGGGAGACTGTAGTCCGAGTTTGTCAATTTTCTTCAGGAGCAGGAACTCATTACTCGTAATCTTATTTGTGTTCCTAGTTTTGATTTATGCAATACCAAGCAATTGTTTGACTGATGACACAGTAAAGCTAAATAATGACACAGTAAAGTTAAATAGCATTATTATCCCCAAAATAATTGCTTTTTCTTTATAAATTTGGTGACAGGAAAGGTATGGGGTTGAATGAGATGTTGAAGGAGATAAGAGCAGCCTTAAGGAAGTGCAGGGATTAAGATGAGGTCGTGATACAGACCCATGAGACTGGATCTTGTAGATTTTTCTGTCCCCTTGCAATATAATGACAAATTAATCAAAATTTTCAGTGTAGAGCTGCTCATAGAGCATAAGGTAATTTTGCATGCAAAATTGTTGTAACCATGGATGTTGTGTGCATAGAAATGGCATCAAGCATGTATTAAATTTGCATATAGGTAAATAGGTTACAAAAGCGGGTTCATGTGAAGATGATACAAGGTTTACGGGTAGACTGGCGTTTTCGATTCTTACCCGGCTACTCCATTTAGTAAACTACTTGGCATCAAAATTTTGAGTTGATTCTATGAATTTCCACACTAATCTTACCATTTGCAGATTGAGATGAGTTGCATTATTGGAGAGAACGCAGGCCTTTCCCGCTCAGTCTGTTGTGAAAATCGATTGGGAAGAGCCAACCAGCATCGCATGAATGGTATTACTTGCAAGTTTTACCTGAGGTTTGTTTTCTCTTTTCTACTATTAGATATGACTAGAATTATTGAAATTTGTGGTGTGGTGTCTTTGAAGACAAGGCCATGCTCTATTCACATGTAGGATATAGTAGTATGATGGATTATAGGATGTGCGACATAACATGCATATAAATCATGAGATTTAAACAAACCTGAAGAAAACTCAAACAAAGATGTTTTCAGCTTTATGGAAAAATACTTGCAATGGATTTTTTCCTTTACTTTGCAAAATGAAACTCTAGCTATAAATTCTGTAAGAATAGTTCACAAAATTCAAGTCGTTCTGCATTCATTTCTAATTCTTCAACTATTTGATAGACTCAAACTCAGAAGACAATGACAAGTGATAAACAATGAGCCTTGTTCGATAAGATCGCATACTTTATTGAAAAAATTGTGAAGTTAGTTGATGATCTGGGAAAACAAATATAAATTTGAAAAAGACAATGCTAGATTCCTGAGTTGAAGTATATAACCATGTCATAGTTCTAGTCGAGGTTTTAATAATTAAATGTTGAATTCGGGCAATTGCCGAAGTTCCCGCCTCTGATGATTGAGATTTGAGCGAGGCAGAAGTATCATTTTTAATAGATCAATTCAAATGTTAACCAACTGAGGTAAAGAGTTTCCCAATTAAACACTATATTCCTAAGATTAAATATAGAAAGAAAGTTTCCACGTTCTCCCAAGTGGCTGGTTAGATTTTGCGTTTAAACGTGCTAATTCATTGACTTAGCTATCTACCAATTGTTAGCAAGAAACTCTTGATTCATACACACAACTAAAGGATAGTATTTTATATAATTTGATATATGCTAGGATTAAACGTTTTAATCCAATTTGTTTTGAAACGAATAATAATGCAAAAAAATAAAAACACAGATTTATAATGGTTCACTCTCATTGCGAGAGTTACATCCACTTGTTGCTACGAGATTTCACTAAGATTAAAAAGAAACGAGTTACAATCATGTATGTGTCTCTCACGCTCTCTACCACTACACTTCGAAACCCTAAATATATCTTTATATACTCAACGAAATAGGGCAACGAAATAAGAGGATAAAATCACCAATATACTCCCAACACTAAAGACCCTTGTAAAAAGAAATTTCTTCTTAGGCGCTGCCCCCGACCCCAGAAGAGGGGTTTACCACCCTTCTTACAACCCCTACGTCGACCTAACCGCGTAAGTCGATTCGCGGATTTCTCTGCGTAAAGTCTTCAATCAGAGTAGGCTCCACAACTCAACAATATATTGATGAGTTTACATATATCATGTCTTCTATTTATATTTGTTACTATGTCAAGTTTAATAAATTGTCAAATAAAAATGAAATAATGAACTTACAATGGGTTAGTTGAGTTTGATTTAAAATTTAATCTCAATGACTAATAGTTATTTATTTCAGTATCATGACGTAAGTCACGTTCAATCCTATTCATTTTTCATATCTCAAATGTGATTTTTTCTATAAAGATATTTTATTGATCTAGAAGATTAGAACTCCTAATTTCATACTCACTCGCACTCTAATTGAGGATTTGGGTATAAGCTATATACCCTCTTACACATGGAAAAATTTTTGAGTTTATGTTGAAGGAAATGAGTAATGACAAATCTGGTCAATTACAGCTAAGAACTGTCATTATGCATAATGAGTCGAACCAAACTGCTACTCTCATTTTGATTTGATCTGGTTCGACCTGGTTCAGTTCCTTAGCATTAGAATTTTCCATTTCAATTTTAAACAAATGACTATATCCACCTTATCTTCCTTTAGGAACTTGGCTTGTACTATATGGCCCTCAAATAATATTACAACTAGCTAGACAAGTTGGTTTGGGCAATCAAAATAGTTTGGTTTAGTTTGAGATGAAAAAAAATTGAAATACATTATTGGCTTTTAGAGTTCAAGGCTTCTTTCAATTTTGTCAATTAAATTCTTATAGTTTTAGCTTTGTTTTTAAATAGTCATCTAATTAATTTTTGTCAATAAATTTAATGACATGTTATGAATTTCCTTTATTGATAACTTGTAAAAACTCCTATTTTTATAATTAATTGAAATTCCAGACTTTTGCTTTATTGACTGGCGTGTTAAGGGATGACTTATTTTGTTTTTATATACACGTTGAAATTTTCGGTCAATTGCTCAAAATCAGTAATTTAGAAAATTACTTTGTGGTTAAATTTAAGGAGAATGAATATTTTGGTAATTTGAAATTCACCTTGACTAATGTTTGGAATAACGTTCGATATTTTGAACAAATTAAGGATTTCATGGAGTTGGATTTAATATAAATTATATAGTTGAAGGAAAAAAAAAAGGGAATAAAAGATTTATTTTTATAATAAGGGTGAGAAACCCTTATTATTTCTCATCATGGTCACAAGAAGGGAAAGAGAGAGAGAGGAAGAGAGAAGTGAGGTTGCAAGGTTTTGGACATTTTGACGTCCGATTCGTGTAGTCAGGGTGAAAAGCTTCAAGTTTTAGGCCGCAAATCTTCAAGGGTAACGTTCCTCTCTCTATTTTCGAGTTTATGCTTAGGCTTTTTTGTGATGACCCGAATATGCACGTATGGGTACGATGGCTGTACGAACCGGAACCCGGATGGCGATACGTCCGCGCGGGCGAACCGGAAGGTAACAAGTTGTAAAAAGGGGGTCGTCACAATCCCACATCGCTTGGAGAAGTATGTGGAAATGAAACATATGTAAAGAGACCCTCCCAACATAGCAAGGCGCGTTTTGGAACACAATTGGCAACGGATCCCATAAGAACTCCGAAATTAAATGTGCTTCGGCGAGAGCAATTCCAGCCGTGAGGGGAGGATATTGGGCTGCGGCCCAATTCCCAAAGCGGACAATATCTTGCTGGGAGTAGGGGTAGTTACAAATGGTATCAGAGCCTGTACCCAACCGGAAATGTGGCCAACGAGGACGTTGGGCCCCCGAAGGGGGGTGATTGTGATGACCTGAATATGCACGTATGGGTACGATGGCCGCACGAACCCAAATCCGGATGGCGGTACGTCCGCGCGGGCGAACCGGAAGGTGACAGGTCGTAAAAAGGGGGTCGTCACAATCTCACATCGCTTGGGAAGCATGTAGAAATGAACATATGTAAGAGACCCTCCCAACATAGCAGACGCGTTTTGGAGCACAATTGGCAACGGATACCATAAGACTCGAAGTTAAAAGTGCTTCGGCGAGAACAATTCCAAGTTGGGTGACCTTCTGGGAAGTTCTCGCCAAACAAAGCTGTGAGGGGAGGATATTGGGCTGCGGCCCAATTCCCAAAGCGGACAATCATCTGCTGGGAGTAGGGGTAGTTACAAATGGTATCAGAGATGTACCAACCGGAAATGTGGCCAAACGAGGCGTTGGGCCCCCGAAGGGGGGGTGTGTGAGGACCTCCAAGGATATGCACGTTTTTATGGGGACGTGCCGCACGAACCCAAATAGGATGGCGGTACGTCGCGCGGGCGGAAACCGGAAAGGTGACAGGTCGTAAAAAGGGGGTCGTCACAATCTCACATCGCTTGGGGAAGCATGTAGAAATGAAACATATGTAAAGAGACCCTCCCAACATAGCAAGACGCGTTTTGGAGCACAATTGGCAACGGATACCATAAGAACTCCGAAGTTAAAAGTGCTTCGGCGAGAACAATTCCAAGTTGGGTGACCTTCTGGGAAGTTCTCGCCAAACAAAGCTGTGAGGGGAGGATATTGGGCTGCGGCCCAATCCCCAGAGCGGACAATATCTTTCTGGGAATAGGGGTCGTTACATTTTTATTTGAATTCGGATTCTAGCAAAAGAGCTTCAAATTCCTTTGATTATCTTTGGATGTAATTTGGTGTATTTGGAGTTTGTATATATGTATTCGTCTTTTGGAGGTGAAAAACAACAAGAAAAAGTGAGTTCCAAGAACTTCTCTTCACTGGAATTCACCAGCGGTTGACACTTTTGAAGGAAGTGTCGATCGGTGAGTAGTAGAGCAAACACCAGAGGATTTCAATGATCGACATTTCAAAAGAAGCGTCACCCGCGTTTGAACTCGAGAGTTTTAGGTGTCAACCGCTAGTTGGACCGATCGACACCTGCTTAAGGGTCGACCCCTGAGCAACTCGAGAGCTTCAGTGCAACCGCTAGTTTGGTCGGTCGACACCTGCCCAAGGGTCGACCCCTAAGCAAACCAAGAGTTTGACGTGCAGACTGGTATGGAGATTGGTCGACACGTGTTGGCACGCGAGAGTTTCAAGTGTTGAGCGCTTGGAGGCCGATCGACTGCACAACCTTTATTTTGGCAATTTTTGTCGCCTCGGCAAAATTTGCTGCCATTTATAGTGTTGTCGGATTTGGTTCATAGTCTTGGTATAAAACTCATCCTTCTTCCCTGAGTGTAGGGGTGGGCATGGTTCGGTTCGGTCCGGTTTTGAGTCGGGACCGGACTGGACCGAAGGATTCAGGAATTTTTTTCCAAATCCCAGAACCAGTCATATCACGGACAGGGACCGGACCGGGACCAAACCGAAAAATTTAGTCTGGTCCCGATTCGGTCCCAGTTTCTATCACAAAAAATCTAAATTAAAAAAAAAAAAAACAGGAATTTTTGTTAACCCAAATCAACTACCCAAATTAGCACAAAACAACAGCAAATTAAATTGAGCATTCACAATCAACTAATCAACTAGATAATTAAATTGAGCATTCACAATGAACTAATCCCAAATTAGCACAGCACAACAGTAAGATACACACCCTAAAACAGAATGAGATAACACAAAACAACAATTAATGCCCTCGGATTGATACCAATGTCAAACAGAAAATTGAACACTAAACAAAGCTAAACATGCAAGATAACAAACTTTAAATTGGAGTTTAAAACATGAAGCCAAAACAACACAAACTAACAACAAAGTGCTCCTCGGATTTACACCAATTGCTTGGCCTAAGGAGACTCCAAATTCAGCAATAAACGAACACAAATTTCACAATTAAACAGCAAAGGATACAATTTAGATTGGACTAAATAGTACTGAACAATAAACGCACCTATTGCCTCTTACTGTAGACTGTCGAGCGTTCGCCGAAGGTGAAGTTGAGACTTGAGTTGCTTGCTGCCGAGTGCGTGAGCTGTGAGCAATGAGTTGAAGTTGAATTGCTTGTTGCGTAGTGTCGAGTGCGTGAGCCGTGAGGGCTGAAGACTGAAGAGAGACCGGCGACTGCGAGAGAGAACTGAGTGACCGTCGCGAGCCAAGCCCTAACTGTTGACTTAATTGATGTTTAAGTCTAAATATGTTTATGTTTTTGATAATGTGTGTTTATGATAATATAATTTGATTATGTTTATTAAATGAGAAGTATGAATTTTGCATTTGTGTTTTAATCTGTTGGAAATACCCTTGATAAGGGTATTTTAGTATCTAATGCGTGTGATCAAGCGTACAGGGCTGAAATATATTAAATAATTTAAATCAGACTTCCGGCCACAAAACGACAAGAGCGGAGTCGTTTACAAGAATACACTTCCGGCCACTAAACGACAAAGGCGGATGAGTAAATGGAATTACTCCACCGCTCGCTAGACGACAAGGCGGATAAGCTAAAATGAAGAAGTCCACCGCTCGCTAGACGACAAGGCGGATGAGCTAAAACGAACTACTCCACCGCTCACTAAACGACAAGGCGGATGAGTAAATGGAATTGCTCTTCCGGCCGCTAAACGACAAAGGCGGATGTGTCAACCAAGCTACTCTACCGGTCACAAAACGACAAAGGCGGAAGATATCTTTGACCTAATCAAACGTCAGCGTTTTAAAGCTTCATCTTCCGGTGCCGGTTCAAGCGTTTTACAGCTTCATCATTCGATAGCGGTTCAAGACTAAATCAACTTCGTCTTCCGCCAGAATTCAAATTAGCCGCGAAGCTACAGTGACGTCGTTTTCAGCCATAACTCCAGAACATTAATGGCAACGACGACTTGCAACTACAAACGGCAACGGCCACCTGAAAATGTACGAACTGCTCCAACGGTAACAAAGTTTCTATTATTGGATAAGAAGCATTTAAGCCAAGCCGATTTTGCAGACAGAGTATTTAAGCTAAAGTTAGAGCTTGAAGAAACAACTTTTGCCAATTTGAATCCTGAGCCCTAATCTGCGAATATTATACTCTGAAAAATCTGCTACCTACATCCCTCTCTCTATTCCAAAACTTGAGATTCTGTTTTGAGAGGTTGTAGATTACTAATCTGTGTTTCAATTCTGAAAAACTTGTAAGGCAGTGGATTGACGCCCGTAAAGATCAATCCAGGATTGTGTAAGGCTGTGGATCGAAGCCCGTAAGTTCGATCAGTTTTTTCTCGTTGAGGAGAAGTAAGGAATCTTCAAGGAGGTGCCTTGGAGCGTGGACGTAGGCAGTTTGGCCGAACCACGTAAAAATACTGGTGTCAAATTTCTCTCTCTCTTTTCATTATATTGATTACTTGTGTTAAATCTATAAGTTTAAACAAGAGAGAAATTGAATAGATTAGAAATTAAAATTGAAAAGGGTCTAATTCACCCCCCTCTTAGACAATACCGATCCTACAATTGGTATCAGAGCGAGGTATATCTTTGTCTAAGTTGTTTTTTTTTAACACTCTGTGTGATATAAACCATGGCATTCAATACAAACTCCTCACATATTGAGGGTCAATCCATTTCTCGTCCACCACTGTTTGATGGCAGTGATTATGTTTATTGGAAAGCGAGAATGAGAATATTCATTCAAGCTATGGACTATGAGATCTGGAATATAATAGAATATGGTCCATTTAAAGCCATGAAAACTGTAGATGGCCAAAGTGTCCCTAAGATTTCCACTGATCTAACTGAGTCAGATAAGAGAAATATAAACCTTAATGCTAAGGCGATAAACACCATGTATTGTGCCTTAAATAGAGATGAATTTAATAGGGTACAAGGGTGTGAGAGTGCTCAAGAAATCTGGCACTTATTAGAGGTTACCCATGAGGGAACAAATCAGGTAAAAGAGAGTAAATTGAATATGCTTGTACATGAGTATGAGTTATTTTCTATGCCAAAAGATGAATCTATATCTTCTATGTTTACAAGGTTTACTAACATTACCAATGGCTTAAAAGCTCTTGGTAAATCATATTCTTGTGAAGAACAGGTCAGGAAGATTCTTAGATGTCTTCCAAGAAGCTGGCAGCCAAAGGTGACTGCCATACAGGAAGCAAAGAATCTTAAGATTCTAAAACTTGAGGAACTTCTTGGATCTCTTATGACACATGAGATCACGATGAGGTCAAACGAGAAGGAAGATCTCAAGGAGAGGGAAGCTATAAAAAGAAAAGATATTGCAATGAAAGCTTCCTCAAGTAAACAAGACCTGTCTGAGGAAGAAGAAGAAGAAGATGATGATGAAAATATCGCTCTCATTACAAGGAGGTTCAGCAAATTCCTCCAGAGAAAAAGATTGCAAGGAAGGAGATTTCCAAAGGGTGAAAAATCCCAAAAGGAGAAGGAAATCACCTGCTTCGGGTGTGAAAAACCTGGCCATATGAAGGCAGACTGTCCACAAGCAAAGAAATATCCCAAGAAGTTCAAGAAGAAGGCCATGAAGGCAACTTGGGATGAAAGTGAAGGCGACACCTCCTCTTCTGATGATGAAGAAGTTGCAAATCTGTGCTTTATGGCACACGAAGAAAAGGTTAGTACTTCTTCAAGTATTCTAAGTGATAGCGATAGTGATAATGAAGAAGGTGAACTAATTGATGCCTTTAATGACTTGGTCAAACAATTTGGCATGCTTAAGTCTAAGTATAACATGTTGAAAAAGGAAAATGCAGGGTTGTTAGAAAAGCATGTGAAAGAAGTAGATGTGCATGAAAAGGAAATTGCTGAACTTAAGAAGAAAAATGAGTCGTTGAATAAACTGGTTTTGTGGTTCTCAAATGGTAGCAAGAACTTAACATTGCTAATAGGGAACCATAGAGCTACTCATGATAAAGCAGGTCTAGGCTATGATAAGTTCAACAAAAGAAAAGTTTTTAAGAATTTCTTTGTTAAACCATCTACTTGTCATACTTGTAATGAAGTAGGACATAAATCCTTTGAGTGTCCATTAAAATTAAACAGTATGAAATCTGGCAGTAAATTACAGTGGGTTCCCAAAGGAACCAGACCTAACACTAGGACCCAAAAGATTTGGGTACCTAAGAAGACCAATTGATTACTGTTTTGCAGGTTGAGTGCTCTCCTGGAAAGAACCAGTGGTATCTTGACAGTGGATGTTTGAGGCATATGACAGGAGACTCAACCATGTTTGCTGCTGTTAACAAAAAGAAAGGAAGTGTCACTTTTGGTGGAAACCAAAAAGGCAAAATTGTTGGCATCGGCAATATAGGTAACAGTTTTAATCCTACTATTGAAAATGTGCTTTTAGTTGAGGGATTAAAACATAATCTGCTTAGTATTAGCCAGTTATGTGATAAAGGATATGAAGAGATTTTTAAATCAAACTCTTGTTTAATTAAAGATGCATCAAATGACAAATCTTTGTTCACTGGCTATAGAAAAGAAAATATCTATATAATTGACTTGGATATTATTGAGCATGTTGATGAAAAATGCTTTGCTGTTAACTCTTCTCTTGATTCTTGGATTTGGCATAGGAGATTAGGACATGTAGGGATGGATACCTTAGCTAAGATTACTAAGGAGAATTTAGTTAGAGGTATTCCTAAGATATCATTTGAGAAGGATAAAATCTGTGAAGCTTGTCAAATGGGCAAGCAGATCAAAAGTTCTTTTGCATCAAAGAATGCAATCTCCACTTCTAAGCCTCTCCAACTCCTTCACATGGACCTCTTCGGTCCTTCAAATGTTGCTAGTCTAGGTGGTAAATTCTATGCTTATGTCATTGTTGACGACTTTTCTAGATTTACCTGGGTATTTTTTCTAAAGTCTAAGGATGAGACTTTTGATACCTTCTCCAGCTTTAGGAAACGAGTTCAAAATGAAAAGGAGCTCACCATTGTTGCTATTCGTAGTGATCATGGTGGAGAGTTTGAAAATGAGAAATTTGAACTCTTGTGTCTCAAATATAGAATTGAGCACAATTTCTCTTCTCCTAGGACCCCTCAGCAAAATGGTGTTGTTGAGAGGAAGAATAGATCCCTCCAAGAGCTTGTTAGGACTATGCTTAATGAAAACACCCTTCCTAAGTACTTCTGGGCTGAAGCTGTTGCTACAGCTTGCTATGTACTCAATCGGGTCTCTATAAGACCTATTCTTGAAAAAACTCCCTATGAACTCTGGAATGGCAAGACTCCTACTGTTAAGTATTTTAGAGCTTTCGGTTGCAAATGTTTTATTCTTAATACTAAGGATAACTTAGGAAAATTCGATTCCAAATCCGATCTTGGAATTTTTCTAGGATATTTTCTGACCAGTAAAGCTTACAGAGTTTTCAATAGGAGAACTCTTGTTGTTGAGGAATCTGTTTATGTCAATTTTGATGAGACTCTTCAGCCATTAATGAATGTGGACGAGGATGTTCCCTTGGAAAAACAACTGGATTCCCTTTCCTTAGAAAAGCCTACAGATCCCATTCAAGAAGAAAAATCTTTAGAACCTTCTTATATTTCTCATGATATAGTTTCTGTCAAGGATGAAAATCCTGCTCTTCCTAGAGATTGGAAATTCATCAAAGACCATCCATTAGATGAAGTCTTAGGTGATCCTTCATTAGGAGTTAAGACTAGATCCTCTCTTAGGAATCTCTGTGCCCATGTGGCATTCATTTCACAAGTAGAGCCTAAGAAATTTGAAGAAGCCGAGATTGATGAAAATTGGATTTTGGCCATGCAAGAAGAATTAAATCAATTTGAAAGGAGCAAGGTATGGGAACTTGTTCCAAGGCCTAAGGATCATCCCATTATTGGAACCAAATGGGTTTATAAGAATAAATTGGATGAAAATGGGATTGTTGTGAGAAACAAGGCTAGACTAGTTGCTAAGGGGTACTCTCAGGAAGAGGGAATTGATTTTGAGGAATCTTTTGCCCCTGTAGCTAGATTAGAGTCAATTAGGATGCTCCTTGTTTTTGCTTGCTACAAAAACTTCACACTCTTTCAAATGGATGTAAAGAGTGCATTCTTAAATGGTTATATTACAGAAGAAGTTTATGTAGAGCAACCTTTAGGTCTTCTCAAGTATGAGAAAAGTTAAGTTTCTCTTCTATTTTTTTTCTGTCTTTAATATACACATCCTCCGGTCTTTTTACTATTCACCGGAAGATGTAGATCACTCTCAGACCGGATGATATATTTCTAATCTGCCGACACGTGTCAGCAATCGGACAATATCAGTTTTACACGTGTGGTTTCATCTTGTCGGGCGTGGTTCTCTCTCTCGTTTAAACTTGGTTTCCTCTCCGAAACGCTTCATCTTTCGCGCCCTTGCCGTAAATTCTCTATAGCCAACCCTTTCTCTCTAGGTCATCTTCGCAAAATTTCTCCAATGGAACAAGCTCGTGAACATGATCATCTCGCTTCGTCGTCTCGAGGTAATGCTGGACCACCGCAAAAGAAAGCCAAACTCAATCCTCGTCCGGCACGTGTGCTCCCTCGGGCGAATAGTTGGCCGTCACTCTATTTTCTAAATGAGGCTGCTGAAATCAGGTATCACGGCGATTTTAAGGATAAGAAGTTGATTTCTGGTCGTGGTATGTTTCCCGAGGAGCTTGTATCTCTAAACATTGTAGCACCCCTGATAGATATTGGATTAATAGGACTGTTTGAAGTTGAATCTTTCTATTTTCCCTCAGCCATTAGGATGTTTTATGCCAATCTCAGCTATACCTCTGACCACTCTATCATTTCCAGCTATGTGCGTGGAAAAACCATTGAACTCACCTCCCAATCTATCAATGCGCTTTTGGGCTATCCCCATTTGGATCAACATCCCAAAATTTATTCCATAGGGCAAGATACTCCATTTCTAAGACTTCCTGATGGCCAACAATTCTTAAAAGAAATTGCTCTTGATCCGCATAATATTCCAAATCCTTTAAAGAGCAAACATTTAACAATTAGAGCTCGACTTCTCCATCAAATGATCTGCTACAATGTTCTTCCTAAGGGTGGTCATTATGATGACATTAGCAGCATGGAGCTTGTTATTCTATATGCCATCTATATGAAGGAACCTGTTGACATTGGATACATCATTTTGAGACGAATGATTCAGAGCGTTTCTTCAAGCCCATCTACCTCTTTTCCCTATAACCTCCTTCTCATGAAGATTTTTGAGAAGTTTCAGGTTGAATTTCCTGATGATGAGGATCCCATCTGTCTGAAAACAACCAGCTATTACTCCAAAGACACTTTGACCAGGATGGGAATTAAGAGAAATCGTCAAGGGACTCTTGTTTTGGATCAGTCCAAGAAGAGGACTGCTAAGGTCAAAGCTGCCAGAAAAGGCAAAAAGGACGTGAGTTTGGATGAGGAATCATCTGTTCAAGAAGGTGGTGGTGATTCTGAGATCCCTGCCTTTGATATTTCCCCTCCTAGTCCCCGGGTCACACGGCCTAAACTTCCTCCACCAGTGCCCAGCCGCCGTGCCCCTCCTCCAAGGACTAGTCAACCTACTCCTTTAGCCTCAGCTAATCCCTTTGAGGCTATTTCTGCTCCCTCTGCACCTAGCAATCCTTCCCCTCCTTCCCCTCCACATTCTCTTCTACTGCCCTCTCAGCCTGCTCTTCCCTCCACCTCTCCGGTGTTTCGAGCCATTTCCTCTATCATCAAACATGGTCCACCAGTTCCCTCCACTTTACCCACTCTGCCTCCACCTGCTTCCTCTGTGTCCCCTCTGCCTGCAGCACATATGGAACCTGCTCAGGCTGCTGTTACTCAAAGAGGGAAAAGAAAACTTATCCTGGCAGAGGAGTCTGATCAGGATGATGTTGTTGAGACTGCCATCTCAGCTCCTGATATTCCTCCTTCACCCTCTTTGTTGTTGCTTTCCATGCCTGCCTCTGCCCCTCTGTCTCCTGCTGCTCATTCTTCTCCTCCTGCACCGATACTACCTCCCACAATTCCCCTTATGTCTCAAGACCTTCCCCCTGCTCCAATAGTCTCCCTACCTCTTACAGACCAAGTGACCTCACCAATCCCAACTGTCACTCCTGCCACTCCCATCGTATATCAACGGAGATCTTCTATCAGTCTGGAGCAGTATACGGAGTTGAAGTCCAACATTGACAAACTCAAGGCTGACTTTGACTTGTCCATTGAGTCCAAGATCAATCAACTCAAAGCGGATTTGCACGCAGCTGCAGTTGTGGAACGGGGTCAAATGGATCAAAAATGGGACAGGCATACCAAGATCTTCTCTCGTGACCTTAAGGCTCTTTCATCTAAAGTTGAGGCTCTTTGCCCTGTAGCACATATTCCTCTCAGACCCTCTGAGCCTACATATGAAGACCTCCTCCTTCCTTTTTCCCGACCAGAGGTTGTTGCAGATTCTCGAGTGATGCCTTTGGATCTACAGAAGTTTGAACTGGCATTCTCTACCCCTGCTGCTCCTTCTGTACAAGAGCCATCCTTCGAGCCCTCCAGTCCAATGGTTGCATCTCCTAGTGCTTCTCTGGTAGAGCCTTCATCTCCTGTTGCTCCTCCAATCGAGCCTTCTCCAAGTCAGGATCTGGTGGTTGCTCCAGAACCATCCCCCATTGTTAATTCCTGTACGGACTTGGTGATCTATCAGGAACCTCTACCTCGTGATCTTGCTACACTTCAAGCTCGGGTGGATGCCTTTTTCAATCCTCCCCTCACATTGCCTTCTTGGGCTGTTCATGCTTTTTGGAAGCATTATTTAGATTCCTGTCATAGGAGATAATCTACTTTTATCTATATACATTTTTTTTTTTGTTCTGGACCTCTATTGTTGAATGCAAAGTTTTCTGCTGACTTTCTCTGTTTATTATTTTTTGATAATGTCAATGGGGGAGAAATGTGAGAAATGAGAAATGAAATGTTCTTTGATTTAGTTCTGCATATACTCTCTGTTTGATTTTCTGAATAAGCTGCATATATTATGGGGGAGCTTAGATTATGGGGGAGTTATACTTAATCAAATTTTAATAGGTTGTCATCATCAAAAAGGGGAAGATTGTTGACTTAATTGATGTTTAAGTCTAAATATGTTTATGTTTTTGATAATGTGTGTTTATGATAATATAATTTGATTATGTTTATTAAATGAGAAGTATGAATTTTGCATTTGTGTTTTAATCTGTTGGAAATACCCTTGATAAGGGTATTTTAGTATCTAATGCGTGTGATCAAGCGTACAGGGCTGAAATATATTAAATAATTTAAATCAGACTTCCGGCCACAAAACGACAAGAGCGGAGTCGTTTACAAGAATACACTTCCGGCCACTAAACGACAAAGGCGGATGAGTAAATGGAATTACTCCACCGCTCGCTAGACGACAAGGCGGATAAGCTAAAATGAAGAAGTCCACCGCTCGCTAGACGACAAGGCGGATGAGCTAAAACGAACTACTCCACCGCTCACTAAACGACAAGGCGGATGAGTAAATGGAATTGCTCTTCCGGCCGCTAAACGACAAAGGCGGATGTGTCAACCAAGCTACTCTACCGGTCACAAAACGACAAAGGCGGAAGATATCTTTGACCTAATCAAACGTCAGCGTTTTAAAGCTTCATCTTCCGGTGCCGGTTCAAGCGTTTTACAGCTTCATCATTCAATAGCGGTTCAAGACTAAATCAACTTCGTCTTCCGCCAGAATTCAAATTAGCCGCGAAGCTACAGTGACGTCGTTTTCAGCCATAACTCCAGAACATTAATGGCAACGACGACTTGCAACTACAAACGGCAACGGCCACCTGAAAATGTACGAACTGCTCCAACGGTAACAAAGTTTCTATTATTGGATAAGAAGCATTTAAGCCAAGCCGATTTTGCAGACAGAGTATTTAAGCTAAAGTTAGAGCTTGAAGAACAACTTTTGCCAATTTGAATTCTGAGCCCTAATCTGCGAATATTATAGGGGTGGGCACGGGCCGGTTCGGTCCGGTCCCGAGCCCGGACCGAACCGGCCAAAACGGTTTCGGGATTTTTCATCCCGGAACCTGGACCAGCCCGGTCCGGTCCCGAGCCCGGACCTGGACCGCACCTGAAATTCCGGTCCGGTCCCGGTCCGGTCCCGGTTCCGGACCGACGCCATTTTCATTTTTTTTTTTTTTTTTTTTGTACTGAAATTTCCAGTATTCTATAATTATTCTCACAATCAACTTCAAGCTTTCCCCTCTATATCATTCAATCAAATATTCTTCTTTCCCCTCTAAATCAAGGATATGCAGGTTAATGACACTGCATACGAAGCTATTGACTGCAAGACTCTCGAACGTTCAACAACAAATACTAGTCATATCTGAGGGTCTTCAAAACTAATTTCACATTAATCCATCAAGTTCATGTGGCATCAACAAGTCCCATTCTAAGAAGACAAACAAATATAAAAAATAAAAGGCAGATAATGGAAAATATACTGTAGAAATACCACATCCAAAAACAAAAAGATAATTTTTCATAATGAATAAAAGAAGTAATTCTTCATAAATACTCATACAGCAAGTCCATGGTCAAGCTTATAGCAACAATCCCCAATAAAAGGAATAACCTCACTATTCCTTCCACATGGAGAAAACATCATAAGTTCTAAACATTAAGTAATTAAGTTTTGAGGTAATCTAAAGTCAATTGTGAGTAGAGAAATATAAAAATAAAAAAGTGAAAAGCATGTGGTAGATGATTTCACATGAAGAAAAGACTAGAAACTAAAGGTTCAAACTCCAAATTTCACATGCCATTGAATGACCAACACATCCATGGCACTCACATTAGAAAGCAGGCACCAATAAGTAACAGGGTAATAGTGCGGGGTTTGTATGCCCATGCAGTCCAGGGATCAAAATCTTCAGCTGTACTTGATATTTCGAAATCACCATTTTCTTGCACAAGATGATCTCTTCTCCTTACTCTTCTTTGACTATTAGGCTCCATAACTTCCCTTAAAAGACACAATTTTCTCACTGGAAAAACTGAACGCAAGGGATGAAGTTAGTCATAACAATTGAGCACCTACATAAGTTAATTTCAAGATTACACAAGTTAATTTCACAATTCACGAACATACACTATGCAATAAGCAGTATTGCAGTTCGCATTACAATTTACACAAGTTAATTTACACAAGTTACAATTCAATTCACAGAAACAATTACAAACAAAGTTTAGTGTTTGCTGTAATCAGTCACTTACAGTGAGCAGGAAGAGCCGCAGAGGAGGGTCGGCAACGGCAAGGTTCTCTAGCAGTCGTGGTGGGAGCTGCTGTCGGGGAGCAGGGAGTTCGGCGCAGGGGACACTTGACGGAGCAGGGATTTTCAGGCTTTCAGCTGCTCAGAATTCGGCCCTCAGAACAGCCGAACAGGGGAGAGACAGAAACTTTGGGGTCGCCGTTCGCACTTCGCCGTTCGCAGTGAAACTTCGCCGTTCGCACTTCGCCGTTCGGGACTCGGTTCGACTTCGCACTTCGCCGTTCTCACCCACACTTCGACGTTAAATCTTCGCCGTTCGGAACTGGTAGAGGGGTAGTAGTAGTTCCGGATTCGAGTTCGAGCAGAGAGCAGAGCGCTGCGCTAGGTCGGGGGAGACTCGGGAGACTGGAGAGTTCTGTTTAATTGTGTTTAGCTTCGGTCCGGTCCGGTTCTTCGGGATTTAGGTGCGCCGGACCGTGGACTGGACCGAATCCCTCGGTTCCTATTGCTTTGGACCGAGGACCGGACCGCGGTCCATATATAATGGACCGTACCCGGACCGAACCCGCCGGTCCGGTCCGGTTCCTGGTCCACGGTCCGGTCCTGCCCACCCCTAGAATATTATACTCTGAAAAATCTGCTACCTACATCCCTCTCTCTATTCCAAAACTTGAGATTCTGTTTTGAGAGGTTGTAGATTACTAATCTGTGTTTCAATTCTGAAAAACTTGTAAGGCAGTGGATTGACGCCCGTAAAGATCAATCCAGGATCGTGTAAGGCTGTGGATCGAAGCCCGTAAGTTCGATCAATTTTTTCTCGTTGAGGAGAAGTAAGGAATCTTCAAGGAGGTGCCTTGGAGCGTGGACGTAGGCAGTTTGGCCGAACCACGTAAAAATACTGGTGTCAAATTTCTCTCTCTCTCTTTCATTATATTGATTACTTGTGTTAAAATCTATAAGTTTAAACAAGAGAGAAATTGGTTAGATTAGAAATTAAAATTGAAAAGGGTCTAATTCACCCCCCTCTTAGACAATACCGATCCTACGCTAACTTCTGAGAGAGTGACTCGTGAGGATTGAGGAGGGATCGAGTGAGGCATGAACTGACCTGACCCTGCGGGCTACGGGTCTGCCAACTGCTGATGATTGAAGCTGCGAAACTTGCAGCTGCGAACTGCTGATTAGAGATTTCACAAAACAAAGAAACCTTACTGGCTACTGGCTCCAGTTAACCTGTAACGTTCCGGTTCCACGGTCGCACTTCGCCGTTCGCACTTCGCCGTTCGCACTTCGCCGTTCGCACTTCGCCGTTCGCACTTCGCCGTTCGCACTTCGCCGTTCGCACTTCGCCGTTCGCACTTCGCCGTTCGCACTTCGCCGTTCGCACTTCGCCGTTCGCACTTCGCCGTTCGCACTTCGCCGTTCGCACTTCGCCGTTCGCACTTCGCCGTTCGCACTTCGCCGTTCGCACTTCGCCGTTCGCACTTCGCCGTTCGCACTTCGCCGTTCGCACTTCGCCGTTCGCACTTCGCCGTTCGCACTTCGCCGTTCGCACTTCGCCGTTCGCACTTCGCCGTTCGCACTTCGCCGTTCGCACTTCGCCGTTCGCACTTCGCCGTTCGCACTTCGCCGTTCGCACTTCGCCGTTCGCACTTCGCCGTTCGCACTTCGCCGTTCGCACTTCGCCGTTCGCACTTCGCCGTTCGCACTTCGCCGTTCGCACTTCGCCGTTCGCACTTCGCCGTTCGCACTTCGCCGTTCGCACTTCGCCGTTCGCACTTCGCCGTTCGCACTTCGCCGTTCGCACTTCGCCGTTCGCACTTCGCCGTTCGCACTTCGCCGTTCGCACTTCGCCGTTCGCACTTCGCCGTTCGCACTTCGCCGTTCGCACTTCGCCGTTCGCACTTCGCCGTTCGCACTTCGCCGTTCGCACTTCGCCGTTCGCACTTCGCCGTTCGCACTTCGCCGTTCGCACTTCGCCGTTCGCACTTCGCCGTTCGCACTTCGCCGTTCGCACTTCGCCGTTCGCACTTCGCCGTTCGCACTTCGCCGTTCGCACTTCGCCGTTCGCACTTCGCCGTTCGCACTTCGCCGTTCGCACTTCGCCGTTCGCACTTCGCCGTTCGCACTTCGCCGTTCGCACTTCGCCGTTCGCACTTCGCCGTTCGCACTTCGCCGTTCGCACTTCGCCGTTCGCACTTCGCCGTTCGCACTTCGCCGTTCGCACTTCGCCGTTCGCACTTCGCCGTTCGCACTTCGCCGTTCGCACTTCGCCGTTCGCACTTCGCCGTTCGCACTTCGCCGTTCGCACTTCGCCGTTCGCACTTCGCCGTTCGCACTTCGCCGTTCGCACTTCGCCGTTCGCACTTCGCCGTTCGCACTTCGCCGTTCGCACTTCGCCGTTCGCACTTCGCCGTTCGCACTTCGCCGTTCGCACTTCGCCGTTCGCACTTCGCCGTTCGCACTTCGCCGTTCGCACTTCGCCGTTCGCACTTCGCCGTTCGCACTTCGCCGTTCGCACTTCGCCGTTCGCACTTCGCCGTTCGCACTTCGCCGTTCGCACTTCGCCGTTCGCACTTCGCCGTTCGCACTTCGCCGTTCGCACTTCGCCGTTCGCACTTCGCCGTTCGCACTTCGCCGTTCGCACTTCGCCGTTCGCACTTCGCCGTTCGCACTTCGCCGTTCGCACTTCGCCGTTCGCACTTCGCCGTTCGCACTTCGCCGTTCGCACTTCGCCGTTCGCACTTCGCCGTTCGCACTTCGCCGTTCGCACTTCGCCGTTCGCACTTCGCCGTTCGCACTTCGCCGTTCGCACTTCGCCGTTCGCACTTCGCCGTTCGCACTTCGCCGTTCGCACTTCGCCGTTCGCACTTCGCCGTTCGCACTTCGCCGTTCGCACTTCGCCGTTCGCACTTCGCCGTTCGCACTTCGCCGTTCGCACTTCGCCGTTCGCACTTCGCCGTTCGCACTTCGCCGTTCGCACTTCGCCGTTCGCACTTCGCCGTTCGCACTTCGCCGTTCGCACTTCGCCGTTCGCACTTCGCCGTTCGCACTTCGCCGTTCGCACTTCGCCGTTCGCACTTCGCCGTTCGCACTTCGCCGTTCGCACTTCGCCGTTCGCACTTCGCCGTTCGCACTTCGCCGTTCGCACTTCGCCGTTCGCACTTCGCCGTTCGCACTTCGCCGTTCGCACTTCGCCGTTCGCACTTCGCCGTTCGCACTTCGCCGTTCGCACTTCGCCGTTCCAATTCATATTTTAGTATCCGAACCGAAGACCGGAACAGAACTGATGGGATTTTAGTTGGGAGGATCGGTCCTTCCCATCCCTATAGAACAGATCGAATTACTTGAAGGACCGACCGAAATTGTCTGTCCGGTTCTCGAGAGTCGGTCCGGTCCTGCCCACCGCTACCTGAGTGTTGAGTGAGATATTCACAACTTTGGTTTTCTTTTAGGCTCATAAGAGTTTCTTGATTTCAAGCCAGCGCTAGAGATTGCTACTTCTGTGGGAAAGATAAGTAGTCATTGTCGAGGTAGGTATTTTATGCTTTTTGCATTTCATTGTATTGTTTTCAAAACTTTATTTTGGTGGTTTTCCACCTGTAAAAGTATGATGGGGCCTGATCCAGAACGTCAATTTTATACGTATATGTACGTATGATTTTCTCTCGTTTATTTTTAGTACATATGATACTTGGTTTTGATGTGATATGTTTAGGGGATGAACCCTCTTGATACTTTGGACAGTTTCACTGTCAAAATATCACGAAGCTATTCTGTGACACTTTATGTTGCATGAACGTTGTATTGTTTGCACGTAGGGATGGGCAGACCTGAGGAACCGAACCAACTCGAGGATTCGGTTCGGGTTCGGTTCGAGTCCAGGAGGTGTTTTTTGTGTTCGGGTCGGGCTCACTAATACGCTTTCAGGTTCGGTTCGGGTGGAAGGCAAACCCGAACCGAACCGAAAAACCGAACCCTGGATGAAAAACATAGTGAGGAGGAAGCAAGGGAGAAATTCGTATTTTCAGGGGAAATACGAGGATAATAAGGAAGAAGAGGCTATTTTAATGGAGATTTTGAAGCTGAGGGAAGAGCAGAAAGCTTTAGAAGATGAAGTTCTAGATATGAACAAAAGAATCGAAGCGACTGAGAGAAGACCTCAGCAAATGATGGCGTTTCTCTACAAATTCGTCGAGGACCCTGAAGTAATATCCCGTATGATGACTGAGAAGCACCGGTCTGTAAAACCAATCACAGGAGAGAAGAGACGCCGCCTAATGATAGGCTCTTCTTCTCCCGCGACGAGGCCGATAAAGGTTGAAGAGGAAGACCCAGTTACGAACACCTCGCTAGAGCAGGGATTCGACATCGACAACTTCTGTTCGCCATCGCCGTCGCCGGAGACGATTGGACCCGAGTGGTGGAGCCAACAGTAGGTCATGACACTGGTGTTTGTGCAAGACTGCACGTACGCATTTTCCACCGTGCCGAGCCCATTGACCTCAGATTCCGGCAGCGGGTTCAGTGACGGCGTTGAAATATCTCCACCATGTAACGCGACGGTGATCGGATACGGCGAAGGGAAAATAAGGGATTTAACAGAAATGTTGGATGGGGTCAGGGGTGAGCCAAGTCCACTGCCGCCTTATCCATTTTCTCTGTTTGGAGAAGGATTTTAGAGTTTCCCTAGATTTTTCTTCAATCTTATCTCTGAAATTATTCTCTGTTTTTAATTTCTATTTTTTTTGTAATTTAATCTTAGCAAAGAAAAAAAAAAAAAAAAAAAAAAAAGTGAAACTTAGTGTCTGGTATAACTCAAAAGGAGGAACCCGACTCGACCCAAACCGAACTTTTCGGTTTGGGTCTGGTATAAGTCAGTCGGTTTCGGTTTCGGTTTCGGTTTTGGTTTTGGGTTCGGAAACCAAAACCGAAACCGATTAGTTCAGTTTAGTTCGGTCCAAAACCGAACCGAACTCTTGCCCACCCCTATTTGCACGTACGGAAAATGACAGTAGGGCAGTGATGACCCACTCCTTGGGTTTCAAATCCCTAAACCTGATCAAGATGATAATTGTACGAGTGATGTCATGGCTAACTATTGGTTGCTGTGACGAGCTAGATCTTCAAATCGCCGTCATGATTTTCCTTCGATCTCATGAGGTGTTATTGGGTGTTCAAATCACCACCTTTCTCCGATTTATGTTGGAAAGATCCTTGTGTGACCTTCATTGTCCACTGAGAATGTTTTCTATAGAAAATGATGATATTATTTTTGATGTATAGTCACTTATGTACGTAGCATGTTTTATAATTACCTCCCTGAGGGCTCGTGGGTATGAAAAATGAATCGGGTCGCCCGACCCAGTGTTTCTGCTCCGTCTTATTCCTGGGTCGTGACATAACCCGACGTAAGTCCTATCACATGATGTGCATGCTGCTCTCACTTTATTTTCTATCTTTTGTAATAGAAATATGTAATACCCGGCTTGTACGGACGTTGGATTTAATATATTATATTGATATTTTAATAAAACGTGGCATTTTTCATAAATATGTCAAATCAAATCAATTTCGCAAACGGAAAGCGTCATTACGATCCTAACGAATAATAGGAATTTTAAGGAATTTACGTGAATTTTCGGAATGATAACGCTATATTCCGTGTAATTACGTTTCTCGAAACTTAAAAGTCGTTTAAGTAAAAATAGTAAATGAAGTCCAAATTGCGAACGGACAGTTTTAATAAAGCTCTGGTGACAAGTAAGGGTTAATGGCAAAATATGGAATTTTCGAGAATCCGAATCGTTGGACGATTAACGAACCGAGTGACGAAACTAATATAAAAACTTAAGAAAGGGCAAAATCGTCATTTGAGCGTTTGATTTTAATTATTCATAAAAGGCAAAATGCCTTGGTGATTTTCGTTAGAAAATCACTTTCCAGAGAAGAAGACTTCTCTTTCTCCCTCACGATCTCTCTCGGCCGCCGGCGTGCTCTTCCCCTCCGAGCTCCGTTCGAGCGTTGATCAACCCGTTTCCTTCACGGTTTCTCATCCTCTCGCAACCCTCGGTATGTAGCTTCGGTCTCTGAGCATTTATTTTGAGTTTTCGGTTCGATTTAGGGTTAGGGTTTCGACGAAAAAACGCGATTTAGGGCTCGTAATTAATAGGTTAGCCATGATTAAGTATATATCGAACGTATTGGACGTTATTGGACGAAGACAAACCAATTTGTGAAAAAGTATAAATCTGAGAATTTTCGAGTTTTCAGAAATTTCTCGTAATAGGAATTTCAAGTTATCGATCGTTATGTCGTTGTATTACTTCGATTTATTAAGTTAGAATTTTAGGAAATTCAATAGTTAAGGATGTTGTAATTTGGACGTTAATAGTTTAAATTGGTTTTAACGACGAATATCGTGTTTTGTCTCAGACACACGACTCCTGTGGACGAAGCTTGAGGATCTGCGCGCCCAAGGTAAGTTTTCGTGACTTACTTTGACCAATCGGTCTACACCATACTTCGATGTCGTATCGAGGATCCCTGAAGAGTTGTTTGTTTAATCTGCTTTTGGTTGGGTAGTTAGGTTTAATTGTTTATAGGTTAGTTTATTTCGGTCTTGATGGTATGTATGATTGGTTGTTACTTTCTACTCATATCTGTTCATGCATCACGATTTTCGAAAGTCATGAAAATGAATTTCTGCACGTGTTTTTAAGAAAAGGAACGTACATCTGAAATGAAATCTGTAACGAAATCTGAATGAATAAACGTAATCTGTCTGTTTCTGGTCACGCGGGATGGGGCTCAGGCACGGCTGTGCGTGTTGCAAGCGTGTACCCCCCTCTCTAGGTGGAAAGGGTAGTCCGATCGCTGGATGGGCCCTCTCCGCTTAGTGGGTAGAGGTTTCGGTGACAATTCTGTCTGTCTGCGACGTAATGAAAATGAATCTGTAATCTGAATCTGTATCTGTTTCTGTATCTGAATCTGAGCATGTTTTCTGAATGGCATACGCACGCATGCATCTGCATTTACGAAGCTTACTGAGATTTAATTATCTCATAGATGTCTGTATGGTGTAGGTGACATTATAGGTGATGTAGATCCAGGTGAGGATGACGTTCTTCCTTCTGATGTCTGAGGCAGTTGATGGATGATGCCGTGGGAGTGCGCTGAGCAGTCGAGGCGCTTTTGACCCGTGGGGATCGTCTGTGTATGTATTCTGGAGGATATTTGGTTAATACGAATGTATAGAACATATTAGGTTGTTTGGATCTAGTTAGGGGTCAGATAACCTTTTGATGCTTTAAATGTTTTGGGCAATTGTATGTAAAACGTCTTTGTTTAAACTGTTTTGATAAACGTTATGAAATGTTTTGGTTTAAATGTTTAAGTTGAATGAAAATGTTTTGAAATGTTGTTTGTAGGTTGTTACGGATAGCTCGGTTTTTAGAGCTATCCACGCAGTTGGACTTCGCAAAGTCCAAAGCGAGTCGATTGAGTTTAGGTTATGTTTTAATCGGTTGAGTGCATGTTGTGAGTTTTGGTGATTACTGGTGAAAGGAAGAAGGTGATTTGCTCTCTGGAGATCGGATTCCAGAGAACAAATAAATGTGTTTGAAGCTGAAAATTTTGAAGTGTTAAAGTCTCGAAGGAAAAGGAGGATCGCTGCCCTTGATGTAGGCAGCAGCGATCGATCTCTGCTGAAAGCAGAGATCGATTGCTTGCTGCATGCAAGCATGCAGCGATCGATCTCTGTAAACTACAGAGATCGATCGCTTGCTGCCAATATGCAAGCAGCGATCGATCTCTGTAGTTTACAGAGATCGATCGCCCCCCTCCTTTTGGCAGCTAGTTCCGATTCTACCCCTGCTTTAGTTGTCATTAAATACTTAAATGTTTTAAGTTTAATTAAATTGTTTTAGTTATGTTTTAAATGATTTACCCAAACGAACTTCGAATTCGATTCCGGTTTCGGTTTCGATTTCAATTCTGGTTAATATTAGATTTACAGTTTATAAAATGTAAAGTAAAATGAAAAATTTATACGGAGAAAATGGGGTATAGTATTAGGGGTGTTACAAAATATGTGTAGTAGTTAGTTATGATATGATTCTTTTTGCTGCGTACTTAATGGGTAACATTTGCATACACAATGTGCATAATACAAAACTGCAAATTCTTGATTTCTCTTGTTAGTCTATCTTGGTATAGAGCTCTTATACTCGATGGATTCTTCAAGCAGCAACTGTTTAACCCGTGATTCCATCTTCTGTCTCTAATATTCCCTCCCTTCCATCTTTGAGTCAGACGCTCGCAATGGTGCTTAACTCAAATAATCCTCTCATGTGGAAAAATTAAATTTTAAATGTTGTCATAGTTAATGGCTTAGAGGCGATTCCAGATGGTTTAAGCCGTCGGAGTGTGGTTCGGTTCGGTTCGATTTTAGATGGATTTAGAACCGAATCTCCCACTTGGAGACTAGTCTCATCATCTCTCCATCTGTAGCGGCTTCATTCTCATACCTCATCCAAGAAGTCCGACTAAAGTTGCGTACAACTTCAGCTTATCACTTGTCACAGTTTTCGTGACACGATTCTGGCTACGAAGGGTTTGTGTTTCTACCCACAACAACCGATTAGCAAAGAAACAGAAAAACAGAAAAACCAACAAATACGAACAATGATTTCACCAACCAAACGATATCCAAATTCAACAAAATTTTAAGGGGTTCTTCGAATATGAGTTAAAATTATGTTCTTAAATTTTCAGGTCCAGATGATGAGTAAATCGAAAGTTACGAGCAGAACACCAGTTGCTGTCCGGTAAGCAATATTTTGTAAGCTTCCGGCATACACTCTTCCGTAGAAGAATGACAGCAAGTGGAACGGTTTAATGGTCACCTTCTTCGTGTATCCTACTCTGAAAGAGAGGGAAGAAGTGTGGAACAATAGCTATTCAAGCAACCATGGGCTTGAAAGTGTAAAGGGGAAAACTCTACTCGGTTCTTGACCGAACCAAGCCTTACCGTTCACCGGTCTTCAAGCTCCAAGCACTTGGCCGAAATTAGGTTATTCTCATAGTATCAACAACAATTACAAGCACCAATAACCATGAATTTATAGACCTAAGGTGGGCTGGTTGTTGGGTTGGGCTTGGGTTGCAAAAAGGAGCCATTATATGTGGCCAATGTTGAGCTTGTCTCCATTCTTTGACCCAAGTTGGATTCTCTTCATTTCCTTTGCTTCAACCAACTTTCAACCACCATCTAACTTAACATACATCTAATCCTAATGCCTAAAGATGCATGCTTCCTTACAATAAGGCCATTGTTTGCCAAATTAAATACACAAAAATAACCAATAGAACACTTATAATATTCGATTACAATGAGTTGAATTTAGGGAAGACAAATTTTTTCTTTATCTTCATGTTTCCAATCCAAGCCTTTAAATATTCAACTCCGACAAAATAAGAAATTCATCTTTGTCAATAAACGCACTTACATTGTTGACGATGGGGCCTTGGGCACATCATTTCGTCAATATATCAGCGGGTTTGGTAGCATAAACATATTGACATGATATAAGACTTTTTTTGGGGTTAAATTTATCATGGAAATTGACTAAATGATCATGTGAAAATGAAATTGCAACTACAATGATATTTAGTAGAAAAAAATTTAGAATGATATGACCAAATTAAAAGAAAAGAAGACACAATGTATTTTTACATAGGAAAGTATAGAAAAAAAAAAGTAAAATTGACTTGTATGGAGTTTACTAATTTTCAAACTTAACCAAACGAAATCCAACAATTAACTTAAAAGTGCAATGAGATTCGTATTTTTATAATATAATATTTCTTTAAGGAAACTTTTAGTAACTGGGGAAGGATTTTTTTTTTTAAGATTTTATTATTGCTTCAACAAAGTAAAATTTTTCATAATTAAATTTATTTAAGTTTCTTTTATTTGATTAGTTAATTAAAAATATATTAAAAAATCAGCAGTTACAATTACATAAAGCTCGAAGACAGCAATTAATTGAAGTCCTAGGAATCTGGGTTACGACTTCATGATTCAGTGAACCTTGGAAAACGGATATCCTAGCAGTTTCATCTCTCTCTGTCTAGTTGCTCTCTCTCTCCTGGAGTAGTTTTTTCTTGGGTTTATCTCCACCGTTTCACACAATTTCAAGTCATCCAAATCCTGATCTTCTCCTTCCCGACCCATGACAATCTGAAAAGCCATAGCCATAGCCATAGACATAGCCATAAACCCTATGCCACCTGAGCTGCTGGACCAACAAAACTCGGAAGCCATGTAGCCCCTTCTGCTCTCTACTATGGACACGATCTCGCTCCTTCCTCCTGCCAAGTTTCACTTGGAACCCATTTCCAGCCACGTTTCAGGCCACCCTTCTGTATCTTCTCTTTTATCTTCTCTCAATTCACTTATAAATATTTCTCACATCTCAGGGCTGTTTCCCAGCCGAAATATTAATGGATGTGGGTGGGAATAGGCATCAGGTGAAGAAGGTGAAGCCTGCGCAGGGTAGTTCTAGGAAAGGTTGCATGAGAGGCAAGGGCGGGCCTGAAAATGCGGCCTGCGCTTACAAAGGCGTCCGGCAGAGAACTTGGGGCAAATGGGTCGCTGAAATACGCGAACCCAATAGAGGAAATCGCCTCTGGTTAGGCACGTTTGACACTTCTCATGAAGCAGCTGTGGCCTACGATGCTGCCGCTCGTAAACTCTACGGCTCCAATGCAAAGCTGAATTTGCCTGATCTGTGCCTTACCCATCATTATCCACTCCATTCTGCGGATACCCAGATGAGCCAAATAGACTTCCAGCCCCAGTTATTGCTTGATTCAGACGCTGCTGCTTCTTCTACTTCAGTCTACGATGGCGGCTCTATCTCGTCTTCTTGTTATGAAAAGGGCGATTCTTGTGGAGACAACGTTGGCAATTGTGGCAAGCAACTCGGTGAAGGGATTGAAGGGCTATGGCGGAGCATGAGCTTGAGCTTTGACGACTCCTTGTGGGCAGAAGCTGCAATGTCTTTGAACTTTCCAGTAATGGAAGACGATGGGAGAGGGTTGGACAGTTTACAGTATTGGTGCATGTAATACACAAAGTCTTCTCTCAATACATACATTCGTGTACATATATATATATATATATATATTACAAGTGGAAGTCATGTTTTTTCGCACGTTTATCTTCTCTCTCTTCTTTTCTGGACCTCTGATGTGTTGGTTTGTTTGTTCTTCGAGGGTAACACTTTTAATACTGTCAATGGATTGACTTTATATACCATGTGTATAATGTTTAAAAGAAACCACCTCTAGGAAGATTCTGTACTTGCAGAATCTCATATAATTTGGCCACTCTCTTGCAAGTTGCAGGGTATATACGCGTGGATAGTGTATGTATAGGTTGATGTTTGCTAAGAACGATACGTTCTGGTTTAGATTATTCGTATTTTCTGCTTTGTTTTTTATGCAAGTACGGAATTGCTGACAAAAAAGGGGAAGATTTCTCAAATTTCAGACCAATGGAAGGTTTATCCTCAGAATTGACAAGACCATCTAAAGTAAAATAGTCATAACGAGCAACCAATCATCCCAATTAAACAGCGCTAAATTAGACCAACTTACTTCCTGATTGGCTGCCTCTTGTCTTACACACAACATGGTATCTTAAAATTACACATTTTTTTTTACAGCAAACCTTCACTTTTCTGATTTTGAGGGACTCAACCTTCTGCAATTTCATATTTTCCTTAAATCCAAAAGCAAAAGAGAGGAAGAATCAGACTTTTAGCTTTTCAAAGAGTAGTTTTTCAAAATACAGCCAAAGATTGTTGTTTTAGAGAAGGATTCCAGTATCTGTTCTTTAACCACACGGAATCAGCCTCTACGGCATACCCATCTTCATTTCTGTTCCAACCAAAATAAGCATGAGTCCTGTTCTTTATTTCCAATATTCCATGACCAAAGCTGGCTTCTCGAAAAGCAGAGTAGTCTGGCTGTGGCTCTGTCATCCTGCAAATTATTCAAAAAAAACATTAGAAAAAATCAGGATATGTCATTCAGGCTTCTGCTAAAAATATTAGTATTTCTCTGACTGAGTTGCCAATCCTTCAAGATTTCCTCCATCGCCAATGGTTATGTAAACAGGGGCAGATTCATCTGGTATGGGAGTGCATAACCCATTTACAATATTGTATGCAATATTTGATATTCGTTCCTGCAATATGTCAGTTTCTCCATTATCAAAGGTCTTGATCTTGAAACTGAAGAACTTGATTTCGAGCAATATTGAGTGTGTACTTACAGATCGTTCGTAAGCATGGACATGACCAGCGAAGATAACATCGACTTTATGTTTAACAAACCATGATTCATACATCACTCTCATGGTTTCTCCTTCCATATAATGATGAACATAACTATTGTACAATGGAGAATGCATAAGTACTATGAGCCATGGGGTTTCAGTTCTGTTTACTTTAGGCAGCTCATCTTCCAACCATCTGTATTGAGGAGTGTACTTTCCTCCAAATATAAAAAAAGGGTGTTGGATAAAATCAAAGAATGACTGTTTTGCTCGAATTCACGTAAATGGGGAGGAGAAAAAAATACCATATGCAGAGTATGAAGACATGACAATTATATAAGCTGAAGCTCTTTTAATGGAGAACCAAAATGGAGCGGTGCTGTCTGATGCCTTGTATGGGACATGATAACGATGCGAATAAGGCTTAAACGGAACAATTTCCCCCTGCAAAGAACTTTTCTAAAACTAAAACTAAAACTAAATGAGAATTGAAGAACAGAAGGAGGGATAAATTCATACAAGTTGTGGAGCAAAATCAAGTTCATGATTTCCAGCAGTCCAAATCCATGGTTGATAGGCTGCATTTCTTTCAATGAATCTTCCCCATGTGTCCCACCTCGTGTTATCATGAAATGGATAATCATCCGCATAAGAAAGGTCGCCGACGAACAACACAGTTTGTCCCTTTGCTGGGCTTAATTCATAATGGGTAAGCGTCCTATTCGAATCGTGTGTTTGTCCAAGGTCTCCTTCTCAAATATAGTTGGATATGAAAGAAAACACCAAGATTTAAATAAAGCAAATGAGTAAAACTTAAGATAACAAATGTTTCCTCTCTTCATAGTTCTTTTTTCAAAAGCTGAAAATCTTGGGAGATTTCATTGATCAAAAGGTCAAACTCTTTAAAATAAAAACTAGGGAGCGTTAGGCCACCAGGAAGAATAACCAAAATCTATGCCAGAGTTAGCCAAAAAATCAGCCAATGAATGAGGCTCTTTAATGAAGAAACAGAAAAGATTAATCAAAAGAATGCTGACTCGAACAAGCCGAATCTCTTCCCAACATACGAACTCAATTCATGTAAATTCCAAATGGAAAACTCCATGGAAGAAAAGTAAATGGAAGGCTTTTATAACAATTTAAGTAGAAGGGAGAATGGCCTACACTTAAAACAAACTTACCTATGAGGCCAAAAGTGTATGGAACATCAGGACCAACTTGAGGAGGAGTCTTAAACCAAAATCTCCTGGTGGAATTGCCAAACCCAACCTCATAGAAGTATTTGGTATCAAACTGCAAATGAGATGGGATCTGGTTAACCAGACCGTCCGATTAATCTAGTGTTTATCTTACAATGAAAGAATTACACACCTCCAAATCTTCTATGGTGCAGTGATGAATATAACCAGATGTATAATTGTAGTATTTGTAAGTAACATAGAAGCCATTAGCTTGGCTTTTGAGCTCACTATTTTCAGACCAGTAAATGACTGAGCTTGAACCCGGTTCATCTGGGGTAATCCAAGAGACAATCACGCCCTTCCCTTCAAAATCTCCTTGCGTTATATGAACCTCAACACCACAAAAAATTGTTCCAAATCAATATCTAAAAATATTTGTTTCCCCAAAAAATGAAGGAAAAATGTGAATCATTTTCTCAGATAACTCTCACAAGCATTTCTTCAAACAGAATATAAACATAAGAAAACAGAATTTGGTTTAATCACCTGTTGAGGAGCGTTATAGCCGGGTGGAATCCTGAACACATCACTGTCAAGAGGCATATCCAGAGACAAGTTGGCTGTTCTAACAAAATCACTCGTCACTCCTCCATGGCCAACCTCTGCAACACTCAGAATAAACCCCACAAAGATTGCAATAACCCAGAAACCACCGTTTTCCCATCTCTCTACCATTTTTTTCTCTCTACCAAACAAAAACCCAATTCATAAAACGGACCAGCAACTCCCTTTTTTTCCTTCTTCGAACTTCCGATGTACGGACTGATAGGTGGAGAACGTTAGAAGCAAATGCTCTCGAATATTTGATGATATCCAAAACGAATATACTGATTTGCAAATTATAGAAGGGGACTGATCTTCTTCTTATACCACGCACTTCTATGAATATGTATGCATCGTGACTCTTCTTCTTATACCGCGCACTTGTATGATAATAATAAAATATGGAGTGCAAGCTGTCAGCTTATGACGATTTTCATTTCCGCTCACCAGTTAGCAATAACATGAATACACCAGCCATGATATTTCTCGTTTTTTTTTTTAAGTACAAAATAAACTTTATGTTTTGGAGTCATTTACAAACATTTAACTATTTTTTCAATAAAAATAACCTTGATGTAGAATTTCATTAGCAATTTAGACCTTACCGTTACAATTTTCGTTAACAAATATCTAAACATCTTCAAAATTCTCTGAGCATCTGCTATTAGCATCCGCGCGTATGTAGTTGGGTTTCTACAATTTGAACTTTGAAAAACAATACTTAGGAACTGGATTTCCACAAGTTCCTTTAGAATTCTTATGTGGGCGTTCGCAAATCAGATCTCGACGTTTGCGGCGGGTTTTGCGACAAAAACAGCTCTGAATAGTGAGCAAAACCTCACGAGTAAGAAGGAAAATAAAAGTGACGTCGATCTGAAGATACAACAGCGTCGCTCGGGTGGCGAACAATGTCAGCGACCATACCACATGTGAATTTATAATCAACAATTATACAAGTATCGACCGCTACGATGATTTCACCGAAGGAATGTCACAAAATTTCGACTTCCTCACCATTTTCAACCTCTAATCAATTAAACAAGTTACAGAAACTTCAGATTTACTTAGACAATCAAGTCTAACGAGACTTAACAAACCGAACATAATGAACCAAATATACATAAAAGTTTTCAATTTATATAAATATAATGTGTATTTTTTTAAAAAAATATCTATTACAAATATAATAGTTAACAAATTTATTTTATTAATATATAAAATGACATATATTTAGGAAAAAAATTATTTAAGATGATCTAATAAAAAATCACTCCATGAAAATCATCATAAATATTAGACAGTTGCATCATTATAAATTATGCACCTACTAACAATGTCCACACCTATATAATTGCTAATAATTTGTCATTCAGGATGACAAACAAGCTGACAGAGCCAAGCTGAGCCAACTCTAAAAAATTATAGCTCACCAAGTCTAACGAGTTAAACGACTCGAGTCTAGCGAGTCCACCCAAAATAAAATTCACCCGAGCCGACTTGCGAGCTAAAGTTAAACGAGCCGATAGCCCCTCGTTTGACACCTCTATAAGGAAGTCTTCCTTATAAAAATAATAAATTTAAAATAAAATAAAATAAAATAATATATATAAATATAGTATAAAATATTATATTATATATAAATATATTACATATATCCTCTAAAACCCAACATGACGGCAACACAATGCCAACCAAAATTTCCCAAACATAACAGAGGGAAATCCAAATACTAAACAAAACTTCACTCACGACAAAATTGATTGACTTAACCCAAAACCTTGGGACTCAAGTGCGCAAAACCCCACAACAACCCCCTCAAACAAACCAGAGGATAGCTGAAACGTCGATTACTAATTTGATCAAAAACAAATTCGAGATGTCAATCTAAATGATTTATAAACTCAGAGACTAAATGACACTTTATTGTACATCTTTTGAAAAAAAAAAAACAAGACTAAAACAGATCTAAATTGACTAAAACGGACCAAAAAAAGAAAGTTCAGTCCGACTCAACCAAAACAGAACTAAGCAAAGCAGAAAATTAGGTTTGGTACCCAAATCCACCCAGTTCAGTTTTAGATTCTAAAATTCTAAAACCGAATCAATTGGTCCGATTCCAATTAAGAGTGAAACTGAATTGAGCAGAACCAGTCCTACTACCCCAACTACCTTGGGCTGCAGATTTCTGATTATTAGGGTCAAAGCTCAAGCAACTAGTATAATTTTTAACAGTTAAATAAACAAAATCTTTCTGTAACAAAATTTTTGTATTTGTAAGAAACTAATCAAGGAATTTCATTCAAAAGAGCTTCATTTCAAATCAAGCCACTAATTTTACAAACAAATTAAGCGAACAAGGACTGGTAACCTATCATAACAATCATTCCAGCAAAATACCTCTGATTTTCGTGTAATGGCGAAGAATCATTGGTCATCACAAATGAAGGCCTACAAAATTGAGTAAATGAACAACTGGCCAAGACAGAATACCTGGGCTAATACCAATATAACAAGGAAATGATAACGTTACAAATGAAATAACCACAGATACGGTGGATCATAGTGTAATATACACATGGGAATTGCCACCTGGAGATACCACATTCCCCGAAGTTTTCTCTCTGCAGTCTAACAAGGTAGAGGCGACTCGAAATTATATGGAGAGGAAGACGGCAGAATTCTCTTTGGGCTCAGCCAAATGGTGAAGGGACAGGCACTGTAAGAGCATCTGATCTTTTGATACTTCCCATGCCACATATTATGCATCCGAGCGTTGTGACAGCAGAAAATTTTGCACCACAAAGATCACAGACATCGTAACCAATCGTAGACAAGCGGCTGAGAGTGGCAGCGCAGAACTGCGAGGGATCTTCGAGCGGATCAATCGATTTGTTGGACAAACCGCGCTGAACGCACATGTCGACCAAACTTCTCAACTCATTCAGCTTACTTGGAGGAGCCTTTGAAAGGAGGAGTTCAAGCATCTGCTTGGAATATTCGTAATTTTGGACCTCCATGTTCCGCTTTATAGCCGTTCTTATGCAATTTATTCGGTGCTTTGCTAGAAGTGGCAAAGAACCTAGATGGCGTGAGAGTCGTGCCATTTCTTCTTTTGCACTGATTGCACTTGGTCCTTGCACTTTCTGCAACCTTCCAATTTCCTGCGTTGGTTGAATTGATGAGTTATCAAGATTTGTAATCCGTAACTTTTGAAAAAATTCATCACTTTCTCTGAAACATAAACATATCTACTGTTTGACACTTATGACATAACAATTCATATGCTCTTTCAGTTCGTTGAATTTAGGGTCTGGATGCAAAGTAACTAATCTCTCACGATACAACAGTTCAAACAATTAGATTTGTGGAAAAATAATTTTCTAAACATTAGTCACGACTTGTCGGCTTATGTATGAGGCAAACCACCCGATGCACCCAACCACATCTTATACTATGTATATAATGTTAAGACTTCACAACTATTGGTAACTTGATAGAACTTGCAGCACTAGGAACAATAGCAGCAGAGCTGGCTATGGCACAATCAGACCAAACATGATTTTCTTCCTAGAATGCCTTGTTCTCCATTTAACTTTTGGAAAGAAATAAAAAAGAGTACCTGCAGCAGAGTAACAGCAATCTTGTACTGCGCACAGATGGTAGCTTGAGCCTTTATCTCAGCCCCACGGGACTGGTCTTTAGCTAAAGCCAAAAAGGATTCATCAAAGCAAGATAAAGCATCGGATAGTTGATTCTGTTCAAGGTGAGCAAGCCCAGTCTTGAAACACACAGAAACAGCAGCTCCACGAGGAACCTGTCAATATAAATTAAAAAATAAATCAATCAACAGCTGAAAAATTATCTGTAGGAAAAGGTACACGCTGAGAATAATTTTAGGGGGGAATTCATTCTGAGTCCCTTAATTCTATCTCCCGTATAACATACAAAATCTTTAATTATCAATCCAATGTTAGGTATCCTGTAATCTCCAAATTAACCAGAACACTCACACACAACCCAACACAAATGTAGAAGAATTATAGAGCCTCGACTCTCTCCCTTGCAGAGAAATTACAGAGCTCTGCACTCTCCCACTATTTCCCTCAATATTCTCCCCTCTCTCTTCCCTCCGTCTCACATATATATCCAACCCAATAACAAAATCCTAACAGAATCATTCACTAAATACCCAAAATACCCCTAGATAACTAAAATATTATCCCTCCTAAATTATTCCTAACGTCCAACTCTTAAGTGGCTTTCCTTATCCACAAATTATTTAAGTTGGGACATTGAGGAGGGAAAAATTTGAAAGGATTACAAAACCTTCTATGCTTTTTGATTGGAAACACCCACCATAGTAGAACACAAGCATGGCATGGCATTTAGAAATATTAGTTCTACAAAAAACACATGATCAAACTATTTTATGCATTTAGAAATGTGTTTCAAATGATAATTGTTTAAATCACCTGTCCAGGACGAACTACAGAGGGATTAGGAGGTGGAGGCTTCTCAGACACTGAAGAATTTGGAACCCCAAGGATGCTAAGATCAAGAGGCTGAGAGGATACCGGAACTTGAGCAACTTGAACCTGGGACCGAGGTAAGCCAGCTTCATGACCTGAAGATTGCGGTGGGATGCCACCATCGGGTAATCCAATTGATTCAAGAGGGATGGTGGGAGTGGCTTGAGGTGGAATACCACCATCAGGCAGGCCAATGTCAGGTTCAGCATCTTTAACCTGGTTAGTAGTTCCCTTGTTAACTTCAACTCCCCGAGAAGCCTGATCCAACTTTGAAAGGTACGTCCCAGGAGGAAGTGTGGCTGCAACTTAAAAGGAGGGTATTGTATTTTGAAAAAAGTCCTCTGGAATGGGTCCAGCAGTAACGCCCATACCCATCACTGTTGGAGTTGGCTGAGATACTGTCGCAGATTGCATTAATGAATCTGTGCCAAAAGGATCGGCAAGGGAAGAAACTGTAGGAACAGTCGGATTCTCATTTATGTTAGAGGATTGTTGAGATAAAATTTTCCCAAGCTCCTGGGACCCGCCAGTTAATGACTTGGTCCTACTAATGGGAAGACCCAAACCTTCGCCAAGTTTGAACTGACGGGTGGCTTCCTTGATCTTCTTCACATCTACCGCAGGACCTGCAATTGGCTTATCTCGTATTCTAATGTGAATTTTTCTATTTTTCGGGACCCCCTCTTCATCGCTGCTAGTACCATCGACAGTAGGACCATACATAGATTTCTTGAATTCCTCTTCAGCTTTAGCCTGCTCATCTACAGTAGTAGAGCCAGAATGTTTGGTGAGTGTTTCTAGACCCATTAAATTACCTTTTGGCTCATCAGACAATGTCATGGGCTTGTTAGTAATGGGTTTATCAGATGGCATTTGGATTCCATTGAGCTGATTCTTACCACCACCAGGAATAAGAGCTTTGACCAAACTACCTTCTCTTACTTCCACAACGTTTCCTCTTCCTTTTATTGAACCTAAATAAACACCTATTTGATCCGCAACAATGGACGGGATTGAACCATCATCAGTTCTCATGTAGGGCATCACCTCTGCTGCCAGCTCCCACTGGGGTATGGCCTTTGCCCCAGAAGGAGTCTTTATTTCCCAGTTTCCACCACCCCATTCTGGACCTTTTGGAACCATACTCTCTGCAGCAAAATTAGCGAATATTCCCTGTGTCCATCCAGTGGAGCGGACTCTTAAAATTCTTTCACAATATCGTCGCAATTCAGAATCAGTGCCATCTTCTTCCAGTTTCTGAGCTAGACGCCGGATTGCACTGGGGTTAAGGTGGCATATGAAAAGATCAAGTATGCTTTCATAGTCTGATATAGCATCAAAAGTTTCTTTTGCAGTGTCAAACTGGCCAAACCTGCAAAGATCAAACCATTGAAAAGCTTAGTGAGCTCTTAAATGAATCAGAATTATCTGATAGAACCCTATGAAAGATATCTCCAAATACCCTGGTAGTTAACAGAAAGAGATATCAAGAACGGATTCATATATCATCATCTAAATGATATATTACACATGATTTTTAAAAATATGCGTTCTTTTCATGGTCAGGAGCTTTAATACCGTAAATACTAATAGAAAAATATAAAGTATGCAGAATCAATATTAGGGATTTGCTCAAACACTTGGATCATAAGAAATTAAGGTTCTCTTCATACTTGATACAAGCATAGCCCAACAGTCGGAATCGGTGAAACAAATGTGAGGTTGGGGGACACTTTGGATAGTCTCTAGACCGCAAGAACTCATCTTTCAAAGCAGATAAAGCAGTTGGAAAACGTAGAGCTTTGACGGCATAGACACCTCGTAACACCTGAATTCAAGTACTAGCATGTTCAGAAACAAAATAAGCGAGCAAAAAAAGCAAAATATCATAGTATTTACTCTCACCTGAGTGAATTGTGGACCTGCTTGGGATAATGAGACAGCAAGATCTCCACAAATAGGAGAACCTCCAGCAAGAATATCAATAGACCTTGGAGTGATTCGCAAGCAGTCAAACCTTCATTCACAGATATTATAACTGTAAGATACACTTATATTCAAGAAATTTACTAATTTAAATAAAGTGACCATGCAAATGGCATTTAATTCTAAAATTTGCCGCGAAAATTAATCTACATTAAGGCAAAAACTCGTGGAATGACAATGATAAACAAAAGAACCTCGATGTTATCTAGTATAATGTTTCAGAAAGGTCAAGCTTTTGCTCAAATCGTTGTTGCATGGTTGAAAATCCAATAAGAAGAGGTTCAAGCAGTCCAAGAAGACAACTCTTAATCTCAATACCCTTCTTTTGCCTTGGGTTTATATCAGTTGGACTCGCAAGTAACAACCGATCATTCAGTGCACCGAGTAAAACTAGAAGGAAATTCACTAGTTTAGAAAATTATGGTGAAAGATGAAATTATTAAACGAACATGCAAGCTGAACTAGTTAACATGTCAAAAGAAATAAAGAAGGCAACAGTTAGTTAATTGACAAACCTGCATAAGGCATGCTAATTGAGAGAATAGTCCTCACTTTCCCATCCCAGCCAAGAATATTAATTGAAGTTGCAGTTGAAAAAAGAAGCGCAGGACCGACCCATAAAAGGGATCTATAGTGCACATTAGTCAAGTGTTCAAAAAGTTCACAAAAACACGGATTATAAGTGTTATCAACAGATATAAGTAAATCTTTAAAAAAAAAAACCAGACATTTTGTTAAAGGATATTGAAGGGAGTCCTTTATCATATCTTGTGGAACTGCTTGCTAGAATATCCAGATCTGCCGTGGCAATGAAAACCCTTCGTGTGGTTAATATTCCAACCACAAAACCTTTAAGAGTGATGAGGACATCAAAATATGATTTTTTTTATTTATGTTTTATTTATGTTTTACATTAAAAGTGTTAAGCTTTTCATTTTTCTAGGTTAGCATTATTATGCTAATTTATTATTATAGTTTTTAGTAATTTTTAGTTTTCTGTGATTTTGTTAATGGCTCATTAGTGCTTGGCCTTTCAAGCTTCTAATGAACTTTCTTATTTAAACTTGCATTGTAATTTTGATTAGTAGTTGATGAATGATAAAAAATGAATGAGTTTTCAGTGAAATCTCCTGTCTCTTCCAATCTCCCTTTCTGATATTTCTCCCCTCCTCTGTCCCCGAATTTCTTCTCAGCTTTTAGCTTCTTCTTCCTCTCTTTTTCTGCTCTAATCTTTCCCCCCTATTCTCCTTTTCTTCTCCTATCTTAAAGCTATATTTCTTTCTAATATTCCCGCTGCATCAAATTTGGTATCAGAGCAAATATCATTTGTTTTCTCAAACAATTGATTCTGGGCACTGTTATTTTCTTTTCTCTTCGGGTTTCGCTGCTACATAGCCTGCCTGCAGTTGGGTCGCCTTTGGATATCATAGTCGCTGTTTAATACTTGGTCTCTCGATCTTTTCCAAGTTTGCATCTGCTTTGTCGTTGGGTTCTGGTTCGATAGCTCTGTCGTCGGTTTCATCTCTGTTCATCGACAGCTCTGTCGCTCGTCCTCATTCACAAATTGAACAGCCGGCGTTCTTGGTCCCGTTTCCTCTGTTGCTCACTCGCCGTCGGTCCGTGTCTGAATATCGCCGATTTCTGTGGCTTTCGATTTGGTCGTCGGCGTCTGGTCTTCGCTGGGTCTTCACTGTTTCTTCGTCATCAGTTTCAACGCCTCTGTTCGGCCCTGTTTTGGCCGTCGGTGTTCGCTGCTCCTCCACGAGTTCGAACAGACCGAAGTTCTTCATCAACGGAAGATTCTGGTTGCTGTCTGCTGGTTTCATACTCAGCTTTGTGGAAGTCTACAAGAAAACCCAAGACGTAGAGAGTAGACAAGCTGCGAACCAATAATTCTTCTTAACTTGTTCACTGTTAAGTAGCTGGGAAGATGATCGTCAGTGGTTCTTATGCGTTTGTGTGTGCTCATGGTATTCGAGAACAGAGATGCTATGTTTGTGGTCCTGTTTTCATTCACAAGCTCCAAGAGAACATTGAATCGCCAGAACCGAGGGAGAATGATTTGGTCAGTCCATACTCACATATTGGGGGGCACATGTATGCCAGTGAAGCTTTTCCACTGGAATCTCCCGATACTAAACTTGAACATCAACTCCTCCAGGTTGGAAATCAACTTCTTTCTCCTCCTCCTTCTCTGCAGGATCTCCTCTCTCTTCTCGACCAAGTGGATTTTTGTTTGTCAAAGGTAGGACAATCCCCTTCTGAATCAATGCAGAGAGCACTTTCTGTTTCCCAGAAGGCATTGATATCTGACCAACTTCTAACGCACTCAGATAATAATGTTAAAGTTGCAGTTGCCTCTTGCCTTATTGAGATAACTAGGATCACTGCTCCTGATCCTCCCTATGACGATGAGAAAATGAAGATTGTATTTCACCTTATTATATCCTCATTGGAAAATATCTCTGATAATTCATGCCAATCTTTTAAGAAGAGAGTGACGATTCTCGAAACCATTGTCGAGGTCAGGATATATATGCTCATGTTGGATCTTGAATGTGATAATTTGATTCTTGAAATGTTCTGTTGTTTCCTTAGGAATATAAGGGATTATCATCCAGAAAATGTGTTCTCGTCAATGGAGAGAATCATGACCCTAATTTTGGAAGAAAGGGAAGATATAAATGTGAAATTATTTGCAGCCATACTAGCTAGTGCAAAGAAGAACAAGGAGGAAGTATTGCCCATTGCTCGAAAGTTAGGCGAAAAGGTACTTGAAAATTGCTCTACTAAGTTGAAACCTTACATTAGTCAGGCTGTAAAACAGGTGGGTACCCCTATAGAAGATTACAGTGATGTAATCTCCTCCTTATGTCAAGCGGCCCTTAGCTCTGAAGAACATGATGAATTTCCTATTGGTAGCAAAAAGATGGGAACTGCAATAGATAAACCTTCAGAGTCCTTTATGAGAAATGGAAGCACCTTAAAGCTGGAAGTTAAAAAGGAGACTGGAAAACCCATTTGCCAGTCATGGAATTCTGATCGTAATTTTAACTTTCCTTTGTACAGGCCTCGGCTTCTCCTCTGTGGAAGTGAAAGTGTTGGGCTGGATCATCTTGGACCCGCTGTTTTACATGAATTGGAGAAGTTTCCTGTTCATTCATTAGGACTCCCAGATCCTGAGGAAGCCTTGGTACACATATTTGGTGAAGCTAGAAGGACAACGCCATCAATACTGTACCTACCTCAATTCCACCATTGGTGGGAGACTGCATATGAACAATTCAGAGCAGTTATGCTTTCATTATTAGAAGAACTACCATATGATCCACCAATATTATTGCTTGGAACAGCTTCTTCTACATTTGTTGAAATTGATGAGAAAGCTTCATTTGTATTTCCTCGTAGTTGCATCCATAAAATCGATCCACCATCTAAAGAAGACAGGTCCCTGTTTTTTGATAGTTTAATTGAAGCTGTTTTTTCAGTCTTGGTGGAGGTGGAAGCTGAACAGCATGCCCTTTGCCGGATGCGTCTCAGAGATGTTTGCAACAGGATTTTGTATGATAAGCGAATTAGTGTATTCCATTATCCAGTCTTAGATGAAGATGCTCCAAACTATTGCTTGGTTATTCAAAATCCCATGGATGTTGCTACTTTACTGCATCGAGTTGTGTCCAGGCTATACATTACATCTTCAGCATTCATGCAAGATGTAGCTCTTATTGTTTCTAATGCAAAGGCTTATAATGGAGATGATTACAATGGTGCTAGGAACATCAGTAGAGTTTATGAGCTTCGAGATGTAGTGCAAGGAATGCTGTCACAGATGGATTCTGTGCTAGCCACAATCTGCGACAAGATTGTTGTTCAAGGAGGTCCTTTGCCCATTACTACTGATTTAGTAGGATCACCTTTCATATTAGCTCCAGTTGCGCAGCTGGGTACTGTAACAAGGGCGAGTGCATGTCTTTGGAATGTTCAAACAGAAGTTAATATGGGTCAAGGCTATGAGGCACTGAAACGACCTAAGAAGAATGTTGATTCTGCACATCATTCAGTTGGAGAAGATAAGCTGCAGAATCAAGATTCATCACCACCAAAGGCAACTCATGAACCTGAGATCAATGAAGCCTATGTTGATCCTTTTCTTCCTCCATCTATCGATTTTGATCCTGCTAACTCTGCTTTCCCAACATGTCATAACACAACACGTGAGGATAAAATTGAAGCTATTCTAGATGAACAGATGGTATTTACTAATGAAGGTGAGGTTCAACGCTTTCTAGTTCGTTGGGGAGGTCATCCAAATAGTAAACGTACGTGGATGTCTAGGGATGTACTCCAATATTTGGATCCAGACCTTTTGGAGCTCTTCCAAAGTCATCAAAATTTTTCCTTACCAAATTATGAGATTGTTCGAAAGGATGTCCAATCCAAGCCCCCAATCACACTAGTTTATGGTCGCCGACAAAAGGTTGTCCAACCGCTTAACTTATGGTCGGGAGATTGATTAGTTGCGGTATTATGGTTCTTTCAATTTGACTGGGTCATTTCTCGTTCCCCGGGAGAATTGATGAGGACATCAAAATATGATTTTTTTTATTTATGTTTTATTTATGTTTTACATTAAAAGTGTTAAGTTTTTCATTTTTCTAGGTTAGCATTATTATGCTAATTTATTATTATAGTTTTTAGTAATTTTTAGTTTTATGTGATTTTGTTAATGGCTCATTAGTGCTTGGCCTTTCAAGCTTCTAATGAACTTTCTTATTTAAACTTGCATTGTAATTTTGATTAGTAGTTGATGAATGATAAAAAATGAATGAGTTTTCGGTGAAATCTCCTGTCTCTTCCAATCTCCCTTTCTGATATTTCTCCCCTCCTCTGTCCCCGAATTTCTTCTCAGCTTTTAGCTTCTTCTTCCTCTCTTTTTCTGCTCTAATCTTTCCCCCCTATTCTCCTTTTCTTCTCCTATCTTAAAGCTATATTTCTTTCTAATATTCCCGCTGCATCAAAGAGTTTCTTGCCAGTGAACCTGTCGTTTCCAAAGCATAGAACATTTGTCAATGCCCTAAGAATAGAAGATGTACACTGATATTCAAAAACTTTTCAATATTACTACTAGCATGACTCTCCACATGGAAGCATAAGCTTCTGTGTCGTGTTTATAATAATTAGTTAATCTTGTCCTTGAGAAGTTCATCTCAGACATCTGAAACCTCCGTTCAAATTCCATATCCCCTTTTGTGCTTTTCTCTACTCACCCAAGGCTTGCAGTTTTTGATATCACTAGGAATGAAAATTTCATGTAATTGAAGAAAAGAATACAATTCAAGCATTCGAGAGCCTGACCTCTCCTTAGCTCTGATTTTAACTTGATCAATCATAGCTCTGATTTTAACTTGATCCATGGCACTCCATTTCCAGAAATAAAGTGACCAAGATACTCGGGTGATTCCTTAGCAATTAAACACTTCTTTCTGTTGACATATAATTGTTGCTGTCTAAACACTTTTAGCGCTGATTCTAAATCATCTTTGTGCTCTTCCAATGACTTGTCGTATATCAATATATCATCGCAAAATACAAGAATAATTTCCGAAGAAAGGACTTCAAAGTTTTGTTCATCAAAACTTAAAACATAAAAAAAGATGTCAATTTGAAAGGCATTACTAAAAAATCATAATATCATTCGTGAGTCCCATCTTCAAAACATCTTGTTCTTTCACCCTTTGGTGATACCCCAATTCAAGATTCAATTTAGTGAATATTTTGGATGTGTAACTGATCAAATAATTTGTCTATTATAAGAATAAGGAATCTATTTTTTACCATTTCTTTATTTAAAGCCCGATAATCAACACAATAACTCCAACTATTATCATTCTTTTTTACCAATATAATAGGACTTAAAAACGGACTCAAGCTTGGCAGAATAATTCCAGCCATTAACATCACCTTCATCAAACGTTCCATTTCTTCTTTTTGAGCTTGTGGATATCGGTAAGGATAAACATTTGTCGGGCTGCTCCTTTTAAATTATCTAATGATCACTATATCTTTGTGGCTGTAATCCTTGAGGCATATTCAATGCCTCATCAAACTGTTCTAACAATTCACTCACTGCCTCGGGCCATATCAATAGATTTATTGCCATCCATCTCTTCCATTGCTCCAAATTCAATTAAAAGCCCCTGACCTTCATGATGAATTGTTCTCTCCATTGCTTTCAATGAAATTTTGGTTCTATCTAAATCAGTTTCTCCTTTAATAGTGATCGGATTTCCTCCCACCATACATTTTATGGTCAACCATTTCCAATTAATCTGCACATTACCCATAGACTCTAACCATTGCATGCCAAGGATTATATCTGAATTACCTAATTCAATTGGTAAAAAATCATCTATTAAGCTTATTTTAGGTAACAACAATACCTTTTCGTATACTCCTTCACCCTGAATTGATTAACCATTTCCCACTGCGATTCCATAACTAGAAGCAGCTGTAACGGGGATGTTTAACTTAACAATTTGACAGCTAATGAAATTGTGGCTGAAGGATCTATTATACTTATTTCGTCATAAAACTTACTATACATTTCTCCTTATTTCCCTCTCTACTTATTTCATCTCCCCTAAATGTTAGACAACTATATTTCAGTTCCTAAACAACTACTCTTCACAGTTACTATGTGACAGCTGGTACTCTTTACTAGCTTAATCTCCCATTCCTTCTTCCTTCCCACAATTCCGTCGTCTCCTTGAATAAGTAAATCTCATAATAGGCTTAATCATTTTCTTAGTCAGTAAAGTATTTACACTTAATCAGAGTTAGTGAACTGTACAAGGTAAAAATTGGGCAAACAATTCTTCAATAAAATCAAAAGGTCTAACAAATTAGCTCAAACTGGTGCTTGGTTCAAGGTTCTAAAAAACTCATCTGACATTCCAGCTTCAAATAGACTGTTCATTACAAAAAAAAAAATAATAAGACCTCTCTAGAAGATAAGTTGAATATGTAGACAAACAAAACTCGATTGGTACCAATACTATGGTACTTCCAATATTTTTCAAAACTGTACTTTCCAATATAAAGATTATGATTCCAAATTCAAAAAAGAAATTCAAAATTTTGCTTGTGATTTATTTCCATCAAAAGGGCATAAAAGAGAGTGTAAGTGATTACCTGAAGCACAATCTCATTTACTCTCAGCTTGATACACTTTCTCCCTTCAGCTTTTGTTGATAAAGAGTTACTATCAGAAGTTGAAAGACGGTACCCCTGAACCAGCTTTACCAAGCCAATCTGGATCCCATTTGATGCAAACATCACAGTTGATTCTACACACATCCAATTATGATCAGTACGATGTAGCATTGATTGAAATGATACTAATAGCATTAAAACAGAGTCCTAAGTCACCTAATGGAGTGGAAAAGATGCGATCAACTTCAGTTTCAAACGAAAACTGTAGTGGACCACGAATGGAACCAACGTTAGCGTCCACAGAGTGGTTATCTTCCATGGCTCCATTCTTTTCATTAGTTTCTTTAGAAACCTTTCCAGGTAAAACATACAATGCCAGCCCAGTTTTATCATCATCAAGAATCACAAACTGATTTTCATTGGGCCCATTCTTTTCATTAGTTTCTTTAGAAACCTTTCCAGGTAAAACATACAATGCCAGCCCAGTTTTATCATCATCAAGAATCACAAACTGATTTTCATTGGGCCCAATGAAAGCAGCATCTTGACCTGAAGAAACCAGGGGTACAGATTAGAACCCTGAGCATCGGTATTTTACATAGTCTGAAATAGAAAGAATGACCTTTCACTGTGCTAGCTTTGCTGTTTGAAACCTGACCATTAGTATTTTCCAAATAAAGGAAAACTTCATTCGTAGCACCACTGAACTCAATTATCACAAGAAACAGATGCTGCTTTTTACTATACAGGATTAGCTTTGGATGGCATTCCACATTGCCTGGAATCTGGGAGAATGAGTTATTTCATAAACCAAATTTGGTAGGCCTTAGTAATAATTGACATAAAAATCACCAACGGAAAAGTATTGACATAAATGTAACTAAAGGGTTCAAGAAGAATACATTACCGAATGCAGTTTTTTGTATACAATATCCGTTCCAGCACAGATATTATATGCCATAAGGTTTACATCATCAACATAAAAAGCTCTCACGGGATAATGAAGAACTCTGTTCTCTTTATTGAAGAAATTTAGCTCCAGGTGAAATGGCTGCCATTGAAAGCAGCATGTTAGACTTCTATCAATAAAAAGAAAAACAACAGTAACAGCACATTTGCATCAAAGACACCTGGCAAACTGGAAAATCCTTCAAATGATGTTTTGGATCTGAAATAGTGATGAGCGGAAATCGAGAAATTGGAGAGTTTTTAGCATGGCCTTCCATGAAATGCTACATGAAATGAGAAAAAATAAATGAGTTAAGCATATATTGCCACATCTCAAATTACCCAATGGAAAAAAAAAAACATTTCCCCAATTTCATAACGTCAAGAAGAGATTCTCAGATTTGTTTGGTATAAACCACAAGAATAGGGAATATGATCGTACTCTTCAGAAATCATAAAGACATCTAACCTCTTGATTTACTAACATTGCTTTCAAGCAAGCCAATATGATGACAGCTTCACACATTTAAACTTTCAACATTATAAAGAATCTTGAACAAGCAAAAAATACAAATATGATGATAGAGAAGAGGGGAAGAGTTTAAACATGGGAGTCTCAAATCAGATGTTATCTCGAAAAAGAGAGCTTTTAAATTGTTTTGTTAGAGAAGACAACCAAAAGTAAGAAATGGATTTTAGCCAAGTGCGTTCTTTCTCTGAGAAAAAGTAACATAATTTCATTCCTTTCATGATATCCTAAATACTGGGATCCAAGAAATCATGCCTCATATAGAATCATTTCCAAGAGGTAACTCAGATTGGTGGAAGTTGTACAATATATGCAAGAGGAACAAGGGACTATGAAAGCCGTCTTAACCCAAAATGTCTCAGGGATAAACTAAAACAAGGAGCTCCCAATCATAGACGTTTCTACAAGATGAAGTAGCTACTGACCATTTTTGTTTTTTGAAACACTAAATACTGAGCATTTTTGTTCTTGTGTTAAAAGTGCAGGGTGCTTTCTACGACATTCACTCAAGTTGCTTTTAGAGCTATTGAGTGCAAAGCTCCGGTGTTCGATAAATCTTAATCTATAATCTACACTGCCACTTTGTTTCCATGGTTAGAATTTAGTCATGTTTTTCAGTGACATTCACCCAAGTTGCTTTTTATAGCTATTTGAGTGCAATGCTCCGGTGTTAGATAAATCTTCCATCTACACTGCCACGTTGTTTCCACAGTTAGAAATCAGTTATGTTTTCTAGGAAGACAGTCTTTGTTATCAGTGTTGTTTTCTTTGTCGTGTACTTTCTTTCTGCACCCTTGTATTTGCAAGATTATAGTGTGGGGTATGATACTTGTATAGGTATAATTTTTTAATGAAATCTTGCTTAACCAGCAAAAAAAAATGAAACAGATGTGAATGATTTGCCTCAAGAAGCATGTTTGTATTCTCACTTAGTTGTCCTTTTTACAAGGGGCACAAGGAGACAAATAGTCACTCAGCAAATTTGGTGGGAAAGCTTGGTTGAATGATGCCTTTGGAAGGGAAGAACAAAACAAGAAAATCAACTCTTCAGAGAAATTGAATTTTCACAACATTTTGGTTATTTTGCTCCAATGCTATCCTTGTAGGGGGCAAATATGATGCCAACTAATAATGATTTGTGAGATAATATGAGATTCCTCTTTGCAAAGTACACATACGTCGATAAACATTTTAGAAAATTTATCTCTTTTTGGTCCTTTTAAATTTGCTGACGATTATCATATGCAAGGGTGGGCAAGAACCGACCGAGAACCGAGAACCGGACCGGACCAAAGGTTTTAGTCCGGTTTCGGTCAGTTCTCTCGGTTCAGGACCAATCCTCATAATACATTTCTGATTTCCCATGGGAAATGGTCCGATCCACGGTCCAAATCCCAAATTCCCAAAAACTCATGGACCGAACCGAAACCTGAAATTAAAATTATGGCTACTCCGTCTCCGTGCTCCTCAAACATCCAGTCATACTCTCTAGCCTCGCGTGCTCAGTGTTAGTGTTTTTACACACTTACACGCAAGTGCACGTGTCGCTAACAAGGTAATAAATAAATAAAGTATCGATCCCACGAGGATATTTTTAATTGTATGTAAATTGCTATAAAAATCTTATAAAAATATTAAGATGATAAATGAAAATAAATAGAAATAAAATTAGAATGACGATGAAACAAAGTAAATCAGAGTAAACGAGGTAAAAACGATAAAAGAAGGCCTTGGCTAGGATCGATTTCTTCGTTACGATAATTTCACTACTGATGCTCTGGTAATGCTCTGCAGCATTGTCTATGAACAGCAAGAATTAAATAATTCTAGGATTCTTTCGAATTGCCTAGATAAATTCAAATTAGAATTTCCTTCGACCTAGAATGAATGTAACTAATATTGAATTTCAAATTTGTCCCATTCTTATTGCCAATTGAATTAATGTTAACCACGTTGTAACAATTTAATCCAATTAATTATTTATGCATCTAAGAATTTATATCTATCTATCGATACAATATAAACATGAATCGTCAATCTATCTATCGATATGATCTGACTTAGCAAGAAATATCACAAATAATTGTTCAATAGAAAATTGCATAACAAAATCAAGATCGTAGCAAAAACCGTAACAGGTACTATCGTCCTAACCAAAATATAGAATTTAGCTACTAAATATAATTAAAATAAAACTCAGAATAAAAATATTCATAAACAGTAAGGAGAAGAAAAATGGAAGAGAATTAGAGAAACGCGTCGTCGCTGGTTTTTCTTCTCAGATCCAGAACTCGTTCCCAGCCTTCGTCAGAATCCCTTTTTGTTCTCCATCCATGTGTCTTCTCTCTCCAAATTAAATAGTATTTAATTGTTCTCCTTTTTCATAGCTTTCTTCCAGAATGGTTTTCTCTCTTTCCTTGTTGTTTCGTCTTTTAGTGCTGCCCTAATTAGCCTTCTTCCGCTGCCCCAATTTTCTTTATTCTATTTCCTTCTCTCATCATCTTCCGATGGTTTTGTCATCTAGTGTTGCCCAACTTATCTTGTTTCCTTCACATCTTCCGCTGCCCAGCTTTTCTACATCATCCGATTGCTGCCCAGCTTTCTACATCATCCGCTGCCCAGAATACCTTATTCCGTTGCCCAGCTTTTCTTTACTGCATCTACCGATGCACAATGCCTTTTTTATATCCACCGATTGCTTTTGTCTTTTTCTGCATCTACCGATTGCTTTCGCTTACTGCTGCCCTTTTTGTCACATCTTCCGCTGTTAATTCCAAATCCATTTCTTCCATGATTCCAGCATTTTCTCTCTCCATAATCGGCAATGAATTTACTCAATTTACGTGATTTGCTTCATCTTCCTCCATAATATTCAGCTTTTGAATTTGATTTTCCCTCTAATAAAATTACATTCAAATACAAAAATATAAAATTCAATTTAAAGAGAAAAATCTGCTTTTAATGGAAAATCTACCTAAATATATTAAATAGAATCAAAACACTAATGTTGCAGCATTATATAGCAATTGTATTAAATTCCTACTAATTTATTCTTGCATTCATTCAATTCATACAAGTTTTATCAATTAAATACCATATAAAATAACTCTAATTTAAGAGTTATCACTCAGCTCTCGCTCTCAGTCTCAGCTCTGCTCGGTGCTCGCCCTTGCCCTTGCCCTCGCCCTCGGCCTCAGTCCATCACTCAATCACTCTCACTCTCTCAGACTCTCAGTCTCTCACAGTCACGAATTCACAGAGACACAAAGTGTTGAAGCCAGTAGCCGGACTCAACATCGATCGACAGTGATGCCAATCACCGTTCAGCATCGCTTGTTGAATCGAAATTGTTCACCGTTCAGATTCAGCGACTCAGCACTGCTCACCTCACCCTCACGGCTCACTGTTCGCACTTTGCAGAAGGTATAGTGTTTGTTTGGGTAGAAGCAAAATTTGTATGTTGATTTTATTGGAAAAAAAATCTATTTGTTAGAAAAAATTTGTATTTTGTTTGTTAGGAAAATCTGTTTGTTAGAAAAAAAAAAAATTTATGTAAGTTTGTCTGCATACTGTATATGCAATTTATTTTTTTTGAATTACACAAAATATTCAGAATTATGGTGGGAGGAACCGGGACCAGACCGAGACCGGACCAAGACCGGACTGAAATTTTCAGTCCGGTCCCGGTTCGGTACCAATCCCTCCCACGACTGGTTCTGGGATTCTGGATAAAAATCTTGAACCCTTCGGTCCGGTCCGGTTCTAGCTTGGAACCAAACCGAACCGGACCGACCCAGACCACACCCACCCCTAATCATATGCAACATTCTTTTTTCATTTTGTATTGAGTATTAATCATTCTCCCTTCCATTGTATTTTTTACACCTAAATACAAGCTTATTTCTTCTAAGTGCTAGATTTATTCTATATATCTAAAGGGTGTTCCATTTTGTTAAATGTGTTCGTGATTGAAAAATAAACAATAAAGAAAGTTCATACACTATGAAGAAAAGCCTTTCTTGCTATGTCTGACCCAGTAAGATGACTATTGCTGCACATGAAACGAATTATCAGTCTTAGCATAAATATCAATTAAACCAAAAGATAGAAGTAGCAATAAACTAGTCAGACTCACAATTCTTAAAGATCGCCCCAGGTTCTAATTTATTAGATTTTTCAAAAGCGAAATAGGCAGTATTATTGCCAAGCTTGCTTGTCACATAGAAGAAAAACCAATAAAATCTAAACAGGAACCTTTTGACACCATCAACTTTTTTATCTTTAGAAGTAAAATGTAAATAAAAGAAAATAAATAAAAAAAAACCAAAAAGTCAACTGGAGTCCAATTCTGACAGTAATTTGAAAGCAACTATACCTACTCTTAATCCAAAGTAAAAGCACCAAAATTAGCCAAACTTAACAAGGAAAAGCTCAAAAAACATGCGAGAAGAATTACCCATTAGCATCCTAAAAAAAATTGGTTCTTCTAAAAGAAAGGGAAAAAAAATTGGGTAGAGAACAACAGACAGAAGAAAAAGCCATATCATTGATATACACATGTTTTTTGATGAATCATATGCAGACCACACCTCTAGAGATAGATACGAAGGAAAAAAGATTTTTAAGTGCTCATAAAGAATGATCTGTACCGAGGATCATAGACAATGAATAAGAAACAATAAAAAATAATAATATTCGACACTTGATGCAATGATACTTTCATGTTAAAAACACAATCCACTGCATTACACAGCCAAGGAACTTGAAGGCGAATTACAAGCTCACCCTTTGAGATTATGCTCTTCAAGCTGCGCTTGAAGTTGGTGATCGGCCAGTATTCCAGAGGCACCCAAAGATGAAAGTTTTTCCTTCAAGACAGATGCTATAAAGCAGTTCTAATATTAGAAATTCTACTAAAAATGAAAGGGTACAATGAATGTGAAGCTAACTTTCAAAGTCTGCTGACTCAACTTTTAATGTAATTTGCCGTTTTAACATAGAATCTAATACGATAAACAGTTCAACAGATTTAAATTCTGATTAGAGTCAAATCCTCTTTTTGTGAGCAAATTTCAACAATAATACTGAAACAAGAATGTTTAAACTCCAAGTGGGCAGTGGAGAATTTATCTTTGTCAATTGATCCCCAAACAGTACGGTAACACCCAGCAAATAAAGAGGTCAAAACGCTTTCTTAGCTCAGACATTAACTAGAAAGACGTACAACGCAAAGCTTCTATAATAAGAAAAAAAACACCTGAAGATCCCCTGGCACTTTGCAATACTGCAAAAAGTTGTTTCCGCCCTTCCCTTGTGTAGGCTGCCTTATTTTTCACAGTGTCTCCACTCATCAAATTCTGTTGAAGATATCAAACATATATATATCAACGTCAGATGACTAACAAATCAGATGAAAGGAGTTAAGAAGATTCACTAAACTGCAAAAAGTAATGCTGCTAAATTCAGTTTAGGGTGAACTTCAATAGTCTTAATCCTTGGCAGAGGATAAACCGCTTCGCCATCCTGCTGGGAAAGGATGCGAGGTACATCAATTGAATCAATTGCTGCAGAAGAAAGTAATAAAATCATGAATCAGCGAAGCAATTATCACTCAAAATGTGTCAGGCTTATGAATTGGAGAACAACTATGATGATGACAAAGTGTTGATCCCAAATTTGAAGTCCAAGGTACTTATTTGATCAACCTAAAGGTTTTCAAATACGCGCAAACATGTTTAGAAAACCAAAGTACGGTTTCCTTGGATAAGACAGAGAATAGGGGAATAATTCCCCAATCTAATTTGTCTCTCTCTACCTTTTCAAGAGAGGGACAACCTTGTATTTTACAAATACATATTTTTCTGTCCAAAAATATATAATCACATACACACACACACACAAAAACTAAGTTAAATACCTCACCTGTCGATAGGTACACTCATCCAAGCACAAAGATGACATTTCATTTTTTATTTTTAAAGTATATCTATTTCTATTTTTCAATTTATAATCACATATATATAAACTAAGTTAAAACACACCATCTGTCAAAAGCTACCCACTCAATCATAGACATGACATTTCACTTCTACCGGGGTACAGAAGTTGCCACAATATTCCACATTCAATAATGCATATAGTATGCATTTATAATTACTCTGGCAAAATGATGAAACTAGTAGAATGCATCTCGGCAAAGAGGACTGATGCAATGAGAGAATGTTTCATCATCATTTACAAATTCATAGTCAATCCACAATAAATGCAAGTATTAAAACAGGACAGTTAGCTGACCAGCATGCTCAAAAAAATTTGCTTGCATAGGAGGTTTATTAGAATTGACTATGACTCGTGTTTTCCAAACTTGAAGGCTTCCATCCTTGGAGAGCGTGACAAGAAGCCGCATCACTGGTAGCCAAGCAACTGATGTTATTGGCTGGGAACCCACTTGAGTACTGCATTTAAAGAAAAAAATCTGTTACAAGTCAAAGTTAGACATCAGAATTATACACCTATTCTGTTATTAGTTATAGCTACATTTTTTTTTTTAAACTTCACTGTCTAAACTCTCTTTCATACGTTTTATATGGATCAATTAACATCCCATGATGAATCTTGATATAGCACAAACAAAGCTTATAAGCCCGTGATCTATTGATATTTTATTTTATCTCTTAATTTAGTTTGATTTTATTCGTTTTAACTTCTCATAGAGTTTATCTTTTAAAAAAAAAATTTATAGATATATTTTATTGTCCAAAAAATTTATTAGGAATTTTAAATAATAAATCAAACTGTATTTATAAAGTTATGGTGAACATTAATTTAAAACTTTTAGACTTTGATATTGAATTAATCTATTTTATCGAGAGTTTATTCTTTAATTTTTTCTATTTTCTGTTTCGTATCGAAACAACTCTTCCACTGCACCAAATTGGTATGAGAACAAGAATTTTCACATTGATTTGATGGCTACGAATATTATAGTGGGTAAGAATCACCGACAACGAACGGAGATTTGAGATCATTGAATGGCAAGGTTTGATCGTAACGAATCAGACGAGAACCGAGAAAAATATGAACGAAAAAGAAAAATACAATGTTAGACCCTAACTTGGCAGGAGAAAACAATCTGCCACTGGCCACAACCAGATTGGCCAACCATGGCGGCTAGACTTCACCGGCAACTTCCACAAGTCCTTACCCGACCAAAAACATGGCCAAACAGAAGCAGAACTTGTGCATGTACCTCCAACGTTGTTTGACAAATACCGGGTACCTATCATTAACACAGCAAAGACCGACGGACAGTGAATCGTGCCTAGACAACGGCGACTCAAGCAAAATCAGTCAAAAATCATGGCACGAGCTCGCAGGATATCTCCACTACCAGCAAAGACATCAATTGGTTCTAGGCAATTTCAACAATCCCCAACTATCAGAGAGACTTTATGGAAACAGGGTCTAGAGTATACCTTGACTCTGACGCGGATTTTTCTGGTGAGGCAGCTAGGGTTTCAAACAACCCACCTCAGCTAGGGTTTCAAACAACCCACCTCAAAATCCCAACGAAAGGCATGTTTTTTTCTAGTTAGATTGATTTAATAATTATCCTAAAAGGCAATAACAGAAAATTTAAGACGAACACACACAAATAGTTAATCATTCGTCTAATGAAGAAGATGATTTTCCTATAGACCAAGAGCTAAATCAAAGACCAAACAATCACAAATTCAAATTGAAGATGGATTCACCGACTTTTTATGATCGTATAAATATTGAAGATTTCTTTGACCGGATCCACATGGTCGAGAATTTTTTTGATTATTTAAATATTGCAGAGGAAAACCAATTCAAGCTTGTGTCATATAAGTTAAAAGATGGAACTTCAACGTGGCGGGAGCAACTCTAGTTTAATTGACAAAGACAAGGAAAATTGTGAGTTCAAACTTGACCCAGAATGTAACGATTATTACAAAAGCAATTTTTCCTTCCAGATTACGAGCAATTTTTATATCAATACCAGAGTTGTCAACAAGCCGACCGAACAGTGAATGAATACACAAAAGAATTTTATCGACTAACTCTAGTTAAGTTACCTGAAACCAAAGATCAACTGATAGATTGATATATTTGCAGCCTCAAACTGGTTATTCAAGACCAATTAACTCTTCAATTAGTATAGACTATGACGAATGCAGCAAATCTGACAATGAAAGTAGAAGAACAAATCAGCAGAACTACAGTGCATACACCAAACAATTTTTGACGACACACTTCATAAAATTCACTTATTCCCAAGAGATTGACAATTATAGATGTCAACGACATCAGTCATAGATGGCAATTGATAGCTTGATATATTAGCGGCGTCAAACTGATTAGTCAAAAACGATTAACTCTTCAATTAGTATGAACTACACAATTTTCGACGACACACTTCGGAAAATTCATTTATTCCCAAGGGGTCGACAATTATAGATGGCAATGCATTAGTCATAATAATACTCCTCCAAATAAGAATTCAGAGCAGAATTTCTGAAGAAGTTCTTCAATTATTATTCAACCTGATTTTCAATTCCAAATCCGCCGGCAACAACAAGACAATAATAACCCTTATGAGCATCCTAATTTCAAAAAATATTTTCAACGCAAACAACTAGGTTATCTTTCAAATAATTGTTTGAAGCAGATATTCGGTTAATTTTATAGAGGAAGGTGGTGGTGATGAAAACGAATTTAAAGGAGATATTTATGCAGATGGTGAATTTTTAGAAAAAGATGTGAGAGAGGAAGTAGTGTGCATCGTCAAATGAATTTTTCTTAAGTCAAAAAAGCTAGACAACTCTTAGCACCACAAAATCTTCTGAACACGATGCACCATTAGTGACAAAGTTTGTGATATGATCATTGATAGTGACAGTATGGAAAATATCATTTCCAATGCTTTGGGTAAAGATCCTGAATTTACAAAATAAAAAACATCATTTCCCAGATGAAGTTGCATGGAATAAAAAGGGTCCTGAAATTCAAGTACATGAAGTTTGCAAGATTCCAATATCAATCGAAACATATTACAAAGATGAAATCAAGTGTATAAGGTGAATATGGATGTTTGTCATATGTAACTCGGACGACCATGACTTTACGATGTTGACGCAACTTATAAACGACCAGATAATACCTTTGTGTTTCAGTGATACAATAAGAATATCATTTTGTTGTCACATCTCTAAGCGTCACAAAGTATTTTCTCCTAGATGAGTTCTTCGTAATTATAAAATTTGAGAATGAGTTTTTTTCAAGGAGAGGAGATTGATGTAGCACGACCCAAGCCTATAAACTTGTGATGTATTATTATTTTATTTTATCTCTTATTTTACTTTAATTTTATTCGTTTTAACTTCTTAAATTATAGTTTATGTTTTCAAAAAATTTCTAAAATATTTATTTAATTTTCCTACAAATTTATTAGGAATTTAAATTCATAAACTAAACTCTATTTATAGAGTTGTGATGACCATTCATTTAAGACTTTTAGACTTCAATATTGAACTAATCTAATTTCCCGAGAATTTACTTTTACTTATTTACAAAGTAACAAACTTAAAAATTTGATCAAATCATTTTTAGTTATTTATTGAAAGATAAATCAACAAGTGACAAAGATACACGATTTTAATAATGAAAGATTCAAAATTTTTAAAATTGAAACTAGAATGACTGGAAAAGTGGAAACAAGACCTGATATAATTTGATAATTATGAGTAAATCCAAAATCTTTGTAAACAAATCCAATCATTAGTTCACAACCATAGGGCGAATGGAAGCCTATACATGAATCAGTTAATAAAAGAATAGAAAGAGACATGTCTGGATCAAAAATATAAACACGAATAAGCCACTTGATATTTTGGCATTATAACCACAAAGAAAAAAGAATATTTTTTGAATTTCTATTCTTTATGTTGGAGAAAAATTCGACTCAAATCATAGGATTAAAAAGCTTTCAATTCTCTAGTTTTCCCAATTTTATGTTTCGTATCAAAACAATTCTTCCGTTGCAACAAATTTTGAAGGGAAAAAAGATAATTAGGAATTACAGTGAGGATGAAGATGAATAACTCACATTCCAATCATACTAGGTCGCTCAGTTGATACATCCCACGCTAAAAGTGTACCACGTCGGTCACCCACAAAAATCCACTCTAATGTTGGATGAAATGCAAATGCACCAGCACCAATGAGCTTTATGGTGTTGTCAACTGCAACAACCAAGGAATTGTAAAGACACAAGTCATACTTCAGAGGAGAAAGAAAATATTCAACACATCAACAACAAATGAAGAGGTACATTTTTATCTTACGCTGTAGTGTGTAAAGAACAGCATAGGTATGAATGTTATATGCTCGAATTAATCCATCCGAATAAGCCACATACTGAGGGGGGGGGGGGGGGGGGGGGGGGGGGGGGGGGGGAGGTTTGAGGGAACAAAGAAAATTATATGGTCAGTAACCTGAAAGAAAATACAGAAAATGGTGGGTAAACTAAAATAAAAATTTACCAGAACCGGCAATCGAGGATGGCAAGCAAGATTGACAATAGGTTTTTTCAAGTCTGTTTTAATTTTTGTTGGAGCCCTTCCCCCTTCAATAGTCCCAACAACTACCATTGACAAAAATGATTGCAAGAATCAGTAACATTTCCCCATCTTGAAATGCCCAAAAACTGAACATCACAAGAATAAAGAAACCAGTTGACCTGTCACACTCATTCTTTTATGAAATCCAAAAAACACAACAGGTTGAAGAGGTGTTAATACAAGATGGACTTCGGCATCAGAAGAAATTTGTTCTGTCTTCTTTTCAGGCAAGTGCAACACAAAAGTTTGCTCTGAATCGAAATCACAGGATCGGATTGTACAATCCTAAGCACAATAGAAAAGACAAATAGTAACAAAAGAAATGGAATTTATAGTAAATGAAAATTGTGAATCAGAGATATTCAACTGATTTTGTTCATAATAAGGAACTAGTATCTAATAAATGCAATTATATACCATATATGCGTCAGATGAAGTGATTACAGCACAAATAAAAAAATAAACGTAAAAATGGGAGAAATGACAAAATATACATTTGATTAATCTCATTGAGTTTAAGATGTGAAAAAGAGAAACCAATGCTTAACAGTGATCAATAAGCTTATAAACTCCAACAGAAGTCATCTCACTAGTATCTATAACAAAATATTATTGCAATTAAAGTGGCGAAGTAGCTAGCAGTATGATCCAAAAGAAAACAGAAAATAATTGAAGAAAAAGATGGAAGAGAGACTAATGCATGAATTCATCCTTCAAATGGCTCTATAGAGCACTTCATTGAATTAGAAAATGGAGATTAGAAGTAATTGTAGAGACCTGCACTCTTCCACTTGATTTCTACAATTTACATACCCTATACTTATAACCATTAGGAAAGAAAAACTCTTCTCCAACTAACCTGCCCAAATTTTCTAGATCGTTTCCACCCATAACCGTTTGCTAATCTATCATGATTACCCAAACTTGCCCTGTATTGTCTCTAATCCTTGCTGTAGCCATATTTACCCTCCCTCCTTGCATAAATCAACTTGATAGAGGTTACTTTCCAGTATGAGCTGATTAATGTTCCATCCATATGCTTCCCCGAGTTAAAGAATGTTATAACTGAAATTAAAATAGCAGATCCATGTACTTATCTGCTCATTAAATAGACCAAGAACACAGGGATAAGCGCCAAAAAACATCTTTCTACCCATTCCTCAATGGCAACCGCGGATGAAACCTTCTTTTAGAATTCAATGACAATTACCAACCTACAGTTTCTCAATTGATCTAAAACAGTAATCTATCAGCTAAAACAGTAGTTAAAATAATGCAATAAGACTTAATTAAAAAGTTCAAGGCCATCAAGAATCAGAAATAACTATAATACCTTGCATGGTAAAAACATCATCATTCAAATACACATCTACATCCCAGGAATAAATGGATTACTAACTCCAGTATAGCAATAACGGCATGCCCGCTTGTGGGACTGTATGACATTCGAACAACTGGGGCACCAATGTCAATAGACGAAATCTTGCAACCAGTTATAGCATCACATTCTGTCCCATTAAATGAAGGAAGCATCAGTTGTTACAATGGCTACTAGTTTCAAAAGGTAAACAAAAAAGTTTAAGACGAAAACAAGGAGATGTCCATTTCAAATAAATTCATGAGAATAAGCCGATCGTAATTCCTTGTTTTATCACCAAGCCCATCAAAATCAGTCTTAGGAGTAAATATGCTTGTTAATGCTTGATTCAATTGTTTTCCACAGTGCTGCAGTTAAAATACCACAGCACTGCAGCTCTTCCGTGGCTGTAAAGTGTGAGTAAGTAAAGTGTGAGTAAAATTTTCCAAACACCAGGAAATGTTCAGGTGCCCCAGCCACAGCCAAAATTAAAATTACCATCATAAATATTTTGTATGATAAAAAAATAACTCTTAATATGATGCATCAGGATTTCTCCGCGTTACTGAAGTAAATTAGCTACTTAACATTATTTTCTATGTTTTGGTTCATTCAAGTAAATTTTTAGCACTATAACAGACCAGACCAACATTATCAGCAACCTCAAGTACATAATACTTTCAAATCAACCTCTTAATAATCGGGAAACACAGTACCCAAACGCGATCATTATGAGATCATAGTTGCATGCTTGAGTATCTTCTTCCATTACTTCTCAAAACATTCGCATATGGGAAAAATATCACAAAGCCGAAGCAGATTTATTCACATGTACAAGCAAAATATATCGAATGGTTTTTAGCATAGCATGAGGACCTAATTGATATTACTGACCAACAATGTAAGTTCCAATAGCGACCACAACAAGCGCCTGACTGGGATGAAGCGTCACAGCGTGAGGCTGCAACGGCTTGAGACCTCGCCCTACATGCTGCAGATCCACATGCTGCACCGTCTTCCATTCCATTACTTGCTTTCTCAAGAATACCTTCTGATTTCAAAATAGCAACAATCCATAACCATATACGTTTTCATCAGAAACAAGAATATCCCATAATTCAATTTGTTGACAATTTCTTGAAATTGGTATGCATGGGCGCCGGGTGGGCATGGTCCGGGTCGGTCCGGTTCCGAGCCCGGACCGACACCAGACTGAACTTTCGGGAAAAAAATTTAAGGACCAGAACCGGCCATGGGAGGAACCTGGACCGAACCGAAAATTTCGGTCCGGTTGCGGTTCCTCCAGCTATTTAATTTTTCCTGCAATCAAATTTTTCATGAATGTCTCTATTTTCAACACCAAAATCAATCAAAACACAGTAAAGTAATCTACCCAAATCTTGATTTTCACTGTCTATGCCGAGACGATACCAGATGACGATTCTGAAGAAAGAGCCGAGACATACCAGATGACAATTCTGAAGAAGCGGAGCGCGAATCCGAAGACAGAGCCGAGCGCGAACGAGAATCGAGCAGGGAGAACAGACACGGAGCACGGGGTTCGGGATCGGGATCGAGGTCGGGGTCAGGCGTTCGCTTTCGGGGTCGGGAGCAGCAGAGTAGGAATGTCGGGAATCAGGGTCGGTGTCGCCGGTGTTCGCATTTCGCAAGTCGGCCGTCACTCCGTCCGTGAGTTCGCTAGGGTCGGGGACTGGGATTCTATTAATTGGAAACCGGAAGAAAGTGAAGTGTTTTAATTTAAAAAAACACTTTTTATTAATCACTTCTTATTAACCTCTGGAAACTGCCCAGAGGGCTTAGTTTAAAAAACAGAGTTTTGTTAACCTCGGTCCGGTCCCCATTTTTCGGAAATTTGAGTCATGGACAGAAGAGCGGACCAAAAATCGATGGTCCTGGGAGGTGGAATCAAAACCGGACCAAAACTGACGGGTCGATTCATTCTCGGTCCGCAATCCGGTTCCTTGCCACCTCTAAAGTGGCGGGTGGTCTCTTATTATAGCTAGAAATTTAGAGTACGTAACATATTACCTGCAATCAAAAAACTACCAAATGCTAAACTTAAATTAAACGTATGTTAACTTTGTAATTTTTTTTTTACATTTATAATTTTTTCAAAGTTTAATTTGTTTTTATATGGCAAAATATTTTACTAATTAAATTTCTGTGATATTTTTTTTATTAGTAGTTCAAATAAGTTTTATTAATGCGTCAATTTATATATCTTAAACCAAACTAATTTTAAATTTTAAAAATTTAGTAAAATATCGTATCATTAATTATATATAATTTATTATAATTTTAAACAAATTTTTTTTTAAAAAAACTTATATAATACTTAATAATAAGATTGAAATATTATATACGCTTGGTTCGTTAGATCGGATCGTTTAAAAGTCGTGGCTCGGGGGCCGGCTCGAGGTTGAAATTGTTTTTCACATTGGCTCATAGGTCGTTAGCGCGGCGCATTAACTCGTTAGGTTCGGTGCGTACAGGACTAACTACTCTGGCTCGACTATACTGGCCCGACCGTTTGTCTTCACTACTAAAAGTGGGTGACACTGAATGAAAGAGGTTTCATGAAATTTTAAGAAAAAAATGTTTGGACCTTTTTGTGGGAATGAATGTTCCCACATCAGTGTCATATTCAAAAAAGTGTTAGAAAGAAAATTCAATCCTATTGGTGGCACAAGTCCCACACAGATATGTACATATGTTCATAAAACTGATTATTATGCGTCATTTGCGGTGGTTAATTGCATTTAAGAACTTGGATTTTAATTTTAACATATGATAATAAACGATTAGGCACCCTTATAATTTGAGAAGATGAAATTGTCATTATTATCTTGTGATGGTTCATACCGATGATTCCACCACGTAAGAACTTAAACGGCGTCATGGGTTCCCGATAATAATGTGGTTTTATCTTTCATTCTTCTGAAACAAACAAAGGTCTTCACAAATTGATTGGTTCTGTTTGTTTACTTAAGTCCAAGGTTCCGGTTTCAGTTTTGTTCAAACTTCTTGGCCTATGGAAAATGTTTGGCAATGGAGTAATCAAGCAATTAAAAAAAACCAAAAAAAAAAACCACAAGAGATTTAAAGAATTCGTATCTATGGATCACACCAAAAATTTAGACAGCGTAGCTGTTTGGCCTAGAGTTATTCGTTTTGAAAAACAATGTAAACAATCACTAGGCCAACCTTTAGGGTGGTTTGGGTGGTGAAGAATGGTTTGCGGAAACTTCACTGGCAAAAGGAGTTGCAAATTGATTTGGGAATATCTTCTATCTTATTTGGGGGGGACTTCTTTGATGAGGATAATATGTTCTACTCCTTAGTATATGCATCTTTAAGAGACACAATCGATTCAAGGGATCTGTTGGGAGTAAAGTCTAATGGAGAACACAAAAGTGCAAACTCTTAAACAATATTTCATAAAAGTTTTTTTAAATACAAGTGACGTCGAATACTAAGTAAAAACAATAAAGGGTTAAAATCATTTTAACACTCGAAGTTTGAGTTTGATAAAAAATCCTCAAATTATGCTTATGTAAAAATAAACCTTTAATATACTATCAAAAACGTTATAATAACCCCTGGCGGTACCAATAACCTGTCCCATTTTGGAATGGTCCCCCGTTCTATCTGGCGGCCATTTACAACGTGCAACGTACGGGAGACACGGGGGTGCGTTTGGGAGTGGACACACCCTCGCGCGGGCCGAGGTGCGTGTTAGGGGTGGACAACCCCGCGCGCTGGAAATGTGCCGCCCCGTGCATATGGGGGGGGGGGGGGGGTTGGGGGGTATCCACCATCAAATGCAGTGACACCCGTGATCACGTAATAATGACACAGGCATCAATGATGACAAAGATCAATTATTAAGGATACAGGTGTCACCTATCAGAACAGAACGGCCCCTCGTTCTCAGATACGGTCCCCGTTCTCCTACAATGACACCTCGTGATCATTAATAATTGATGTCGTTCTCACTTATTAGTGTCACTTAGGAGAACGGTCCCCGTTCTCCAACCCTATTTAAGGAACTCTCGCCCGCCATTCTCACCACCTTACAGTTCTTAACTCTCTCAATTCCTATACTATTGTTTATTGCTCTGTGGAATTTTGGTGTATAAGCGACGGGAACGATGGATTCTGTTCACCTCGAGCAGTGAGTTAGATGAGCCAACAACTTTTGATGTCGATCTAGGATGTATTCGGACGCCACTCCTGCATATGGTGATCTTTGAGCAGCGTCACTTATATGAAAATGAAGAAATCGAGGGGCATTCGACATCTAAAATCAGCGAGGAGCTTCGACATCGGTAGCTTCAGAGGA